>LR812537.1:56797155-57084655 GCA_903798195.1 Danio kyathit | reverse complement strand
ACGCAATATCACACAAGTAGCAGTGCGATATGGCTGTATATCATCACTGCTGGGACACAAAGGCAAAGCACGCCACCCACCAGTGCTGATATACAGCCATATTGCACCGCTACACGTGTGATATTGCCCATATATATTATTATTATAATATATAATTTTTTTTATTATTATTTTTTGGCTATAGCGCATGCATGAATTCTATTAATGAACTTATAGTAAAATCTTTTTTTTTTTTTTTTTGAGTAAATTTAGGTCATACATATGCAGGTTTCAAAAATTAATGAAGCAATCATGAGTAGGGAAAAAAAAAAAAAAAAAGAGTAAAAAATAAAATAAAATTATGAATCCCATTCACTCCATAGCAAAATGAGTATTTCTCATCGATTGTGTAATTTCCAGTTTCATAGAATCTATTAATTAATATATATATATGTATATATATACATACATACACTGTAATTTTTATTCCCAAACATTCAAAACCTCTGCATTTAAAGGGGCAGTTCTTCCAAAAATGAACATTTACACATCATTTACAAGCACTAAAGTGGTTCTAAACGTTTATGATTTTTTTTTTATTAATAGAAAATCATTGCTATATAATGCAGTTAAAATCTCTGTTATTTTCAGAATTTTAGAAAACAGTCATATGTGTTAAAGCACGCTGCTGTGGTTTATTTGCTGTGCTGTATTCTGAGAATCTGTATCCTCAATATAGCACATCTGAAATGAAGAGCCGCTTCCACCGGGACAAAACCCACGTCACACAGCATTCATCATCTGCAGCGAGCGCTATTGTGGGAAACTTCAGCCTGCGTGGAGTTCAGCAGGCCAGAGAAACATACAGCGTCACTGATAGGAACCACTGCTGAAGACATGTGCAGATCAGAACACGATGAGACGCAGTTGAACATGTTTTATATATCAAGAGCTCCTTTCTAAAAATGGATAACTCTGTGTTAGTCATGTTTTGTTACTGTGAAGAGTTCATGTGTAGAACAGCATCAATCACATTTATTCTATGAAAACAGCTAAAGATCCTGATTTCTGCGCTAAATTAGTGCCAAAATCCTTAAAGAAAAAGCTATATTTTAATAGAAGCTAACATGTTTCTAGCATGTTTCACAATGTTTTAACATGTTAGCAACTTTTTATATGCATGCTACAATGTTAGAATTACGTGTTAGCAAGCTAGCAAAATGTTAATATATGTTAGCAGTGCTCTAAAACATGTGCAAAAACAAGCTAACTACGTTACACCATGTAAAGTGTGTTAAAACACAATCTCCAGCAATTCGTAACTTTTTGATTTAGTGGCTAATTCGTACAATTTAGTACGATTTGCTCATCATCCAATGACGGTTGGGTTTAGGGGCGGGGTTGGGTGCCACGCCTCCTTTTTAAAATCGTACGTTTTCATACGACTCAACTCAAAGTTGACAAAACGTAAAATAGTTACGTTTTCTGGTGAGATCAGGCTGGTTAAAACATACCAATGTTATAAAACAAAATTGTTACCAAAATAATTTTTAAAAATCTGTGTTTTAATAGATGTTAAAACCTTGTTACAAGTCTAAAACATGTTACAAACATGTTAGCAACTTGTTCATGGATGCTACAATGTTAGAATCACTGTACATATTACAATTTATAACATGCTAGTAATATGTTAGCAATATGTTAAGGCGCTAGCAATGCTCTAAACATGTTACCAAGATTGAACAACATTGTGCTAAAAGATCCTAAAACATGCTAAAATACATGTTAAAACATGCTAAAATACATGTTAAAACATGCTAAATCATATCGATGTTTTGAAACAAAATGTTAAAATACATTCAAACAGTGTGCTAAAACATGCTAATCAGGAATGCTAGCAATGTGTTGAAATATTCCAAAACAAGTATACAATGTTAAACTATCGTAAAACATACAAACAGTATGCTAAAACATGCTTAGAACACAATAAATGTTGACAATGTGCTAAGATTCTGAAACATGCTAACAGTGTTAAACCATACCAATGTTCTAAAACTACATTACCAATATGGCAACAATGTGCTAAAACATGCTAACAATATTAATGCGCTAAAAGTTTGTGTGTAGAACAGCATTAATCACATTTATTCTACAAAAACAGCTATCCATCCGGACTTCTGCTTATAGTCGCGTTAAATTACTAAAACTAGTGCTAAAAATGCCTTGAAACCCTTTAAAAAGCAATGATTTAATAAAAGCTAGCATGTTTCACAATGTTTTAACATGTTAGCAACATTGTTTATGCATGCTACAATGTTAGAATTACGTATTAGCAAAATTAGATGCTAGCAAAATGTTAAAATATGTTAGAAATGCTCTAAAACATGGTAGCAATCTTTTAGCACATTACTGTTATTAGCATGTTAAACATGTTTAATCAGCGCTAACAATGTAACACATGTAAAACACATGACGATGTTTTAAAACATTTTTACCAAAATAATTTAAAATTTCTATGTTAAAACTTTGGTTCAAGTCTAAAACGTTACAAACATGTTAGCAACTTGTTTTTCTATGCTACAATGTTAGAATCACTGTACATGTTACAATGTATAACAAGCTAGTAACATGTTAGCAAAATATGAATGTGTTAGCAACGCCCTAAACACGTTAACAAGATGGTAAAACAAAATTGTTAGCAATATGCTAAAATATTGTAAAACATGCTAACAGTGTTAAACCATGTTAAAACATACCGATGTTCTAACAATAAATATCAAAAATGTGCAAATGTGATAGCAGTGTGCTAAAACATGCTAACAACATGCTAATAAGCAATGCTAGCAATGTGTTGAAATATTCAAAAACAAGTATACAATGTTAAACTATCGAAAAACACAAACAGTATGCTAAAACATGCTTAGAACACAATAAATGTTGACAATGTGCTAAGATTCTGAAACATGCTAACAGTGTTAAACCATACCAATGTTCTAAAACTACATTACCAATATGGCAGCAATGTGCTAAAACATGCTAACAACATGGTAATTCTGTCATATCAGCAATTTGCTAAAATACTCTAAATCATGCAGTGGTAAACCATATTAAAACATGCCAATGATCTCATTTAAAATGTAATCAAAATGTTAAACCATGCTAACATGGTAAATCAGCAATTCTAGCAATGTGCTAAATAATTTAAAACATGCTAACAACTGTTAAACTGCTAAAACACAGACCAATGTGCTAAAGACAAATTTAGCCAAATGTGCAACAATGTGCTAAAACATGCTAAGAATATGGTAATTCAGCAATGTGCTAACTATTCTAAAACATGCTAACAGTGGTAAACCATAATAAAACATGCCAATTATCTAATGAATTAAAATGTAATCAAAAAGTTAAACAATGTTAACATGGTAAGTCAGCAATTTAGCAATGTGCTAACTATTCTAAAACATGCTAACAGTGGTAAACCATATTAAAACATGGCAATAATCTAAATTAAAATGTCATCAAAATGTTAAGTTATGCTAACAATATGGTAAACCAGCAATTCTAGCAATGTGCTAAATATTCTAAAACATGCTAACATCTGTTAACCGCGTTAAAACACAGACCAATGTGCTAAAAATAAAATTAACCAAAATGTGCTAAAACATGCTAACAATATGGTAATTCAGCAATATTAACAATGTCCAAAAATATTCTAAAACATGCTAACAGTGGTAAACCATATTAAACATGTCAATAATCTAAATTAAAATGTCATCAAAATGTTAAACCATGCTAACATGGTAAATCAGCAATTCTAGCAACTACAATCTTAGAATTACATGTTAGCAATATTAGGTGCTAGCAAAATGTTAAAATATTTTAGAAATGCTCTAACATGCTAGCAATCTCTTAGCAAACGTTTACCGTTATTAGCATGTTAAACATGTTTAATCAGCAATATGCAAAAACAAGTGAACGATGTTAAACATTGTTTATACAATATTCTTAAACATGCTAACAGTGGTAAACCATATTAAATAGACAATAATCTAAATTAAAAAGTGAAACCATGCTAACATGGTAAATCAGAAGTTTTAGCAGCATGCTACATAATCTAAGACATGCTAACATCTGTTAAACCGTGTTAAAACACAAACCAATGTGTTAAAGACAAATTTGGCCAAATGTGCTACAATGTGCTAAAACATGCTAACAGTATGATATTTTAACAAAGTTTTCAATATGCTAAAATATACTAAATCATGCTAACAGTGGTCAACTATATTAAAACATTCCAATAATCTAATGAATTAAAATGTAATCAAAATGTTAAACCATGCTAACATGGAAATTCTAGCAATGTGCTAAATATTCTTAAACACGCTAACAACTGTTAAACCACATTAAAACACAGACCAATGTGCTAAAGACAAACTTACTAAAATGTGCTACAATGTGGTAAAACATGCTAACAATTTGGTAATTCAGCAATGTTTACAATGTGCTAAAATACTCTAAATCATGCTAACAGTGGTAAACCATATTAAAACATGCCAATGATCTAATTTAAAATGTAATCAAAATGTTAAACCATGCTAACATGGTAAATCAGCAATTCTAGCAATGTGCTAAATAATTTAAAACATGCTAACAACTGTTAAACTGCTAAAACACAGACCAATGTGCTAAAGACAAATTTAGCCAAATGTGCAACAATGTGCTGAAACATGCTAAGAATATGGTAATTCAGCAATGTGCTAACTATTCTAAAACATGCTAACAGTGGTAAACCATAATAAAACATGCCAATTATCTAATGAATTAAAATGTAATCAAAAAGTTAAACAATGTTAACATGGTAAGTCAGCAATTTAGCAATGTGCTAACTATTTCTAAAATATGCTAACAGTGGTAAACCATATTAAAACAAGGCAATATTCTAAATTAAAATGTCATCAAAATGTTAAGTTATGCTAACAATATAGTAAACCACCAATTCTAGCAATGTGCTAAATATTCTAAAACATGCTAACAGTGGTAAACCATATTAAAACATGGCAATATTCTAAATTAAAATGTCATCAAAATGTTAAACCATGCTAACATGGTAAATCAGCAATTCTAGCAACTACAATCTTAGAATTACATGTTAGCAATATTAGGTGCTAGCAAAATGTTAAAATATTTTAGAAATGCTCTAACATGCTAGCAATCTCTTAGCAAACGTTTACCGTTATTAGCATGTTAAACATGTTTAATCAGCAATATGCAAAAACAAGTGAACGATGTTAAACATTGTTTATACAATATTCTTAAACATGCTAACAGTGGTAAACCATATTAAAACATTAAACTGTAATCAAAATGTTAAACCATGCTAACATGCTAAATCAGCAATTCTAGCAATGTGCTAAATATTCTAAAACATGCTAACAACTGTTAAACCACGTTAAAACACAGACCAATGTGCTACAGACACTAAAATGTGCTACAATGTGCTAAAACATGCTAACAATTTGGTAATTCAGCAATGTTTACATTGTGCTAAAATATTGTAAAACATGCTAACAGTGGTAAATCATATTAAAACATGACAATAATCTAAATTTAAATGTAATCAAAATGCTAAACCATGCTAACATGGTAAATCAACAATTCTAGCAATGTGCTAAATATTCTAAAACATGCTAACATCTGTTAAACCGTGTTAAAACACAGATCAATGTGCTAAAACATGCTAACAATATGGTAATTCTACAATATTAGCAATGTGCTAAAAATAAAAGAGTATTACCCTGCTGAAAAAACCAACTTAAACCAGCCTAAGCTGGTTGGCTGGTTTTAGCTGGTCGACCAGCCTGGTTTTAGAGGGGTTTTGGCCATTTCCAGGCTGGTTTCCAGCCATTTCCAGCCTGGTCTTAGCTGGTCAGGCTGGAAAATGACCAGCTTAAACCAGCTAAAACCAGCTTGACCAGTCTGGTTTAAGCTGGACATAGCTGGTTTTGTCTGGTCAAGCTGGTTTTAGCTGGTCAACTCCCAGCCTGACCAGCTAAGACCAGGCTGGAAATGACTGGAAACCAGCCTGGAAATGGCCAAAACCCCTCTAAAACCAGGCTGGTCAACCAGCTGAAACCAGTCAACCAGCTTAGGCTGGTTTAAGCTGGATTTTTCAGCAGGGTTAAAACAATGTTCTAAAGCCAAATTTAACGATATGGTAACAATGTGCTGTAAATAAATATATAATTGAATAAAAACAGTAACGAATGAATGACAAATAAACACGTAAACCAGTGTATTAATGAACAGGAAACACACCAGACAAACTGGAAATAACACCTCTGCTTAACAAGCAGTTTCACTCAGAATCACTGAAGTCTGTGAGGGTTTATTCGCAGGTATGAGCAGCAGCAGCAGCAATAGTGCATGTGCTGTAAAGAGAGAGACGGTGTGCCAAATGTCAGAGTATTGAAGGTTGTCTCCATTGATCAGTGCTCTGCTCCACAGCATTATTCAATCCTGCGGCACCAGCTCGCGCTATCGATTCTGCTGTTTATTGTTACTGCGTTTACAGTGCTTGTATCAACAAGACCCGTCGTGATAGTCAATATATCGACTTATTACAGGACTCTCTGGAATACTGGATTCTGATTGGCCAATCACAATATTGGAAGGTGTTACTGTATTTATGCAGAAGGTATGTTAAACTAATAACACAAGCTCATCTGGGTACTATCACTAATCATCTTAGCCACTTTATACTGTAATGACATCAATATTATTCACTCGCCTGCAAAATTTTCTAATATTTCTCAGGCAAACCAAGCACATTTTAACAGTAGTTTCTATACTTCTTTCTTAATTTTGTGGGGGGGGGGGGGGGTCGTATTTTTACAGTTTGGTTGAAATAAAAGATACACTAACTTGTCTAGCTGTCCTAATTAATCTAGTTAAGGCTTTAAATCACACTTTTAGCTGAATACTAGTGTCTTAAGAATAAAAATAAAAATAAGCCTAAAGAAATGAGTTATTAAAACTATTATGTTTCAGGACGCATTGAAAAAAATTCTCTCTTAAACAGCACTTGGGAAATATTTTGAAAAGGCTAATAATTTAATTACACACATACACAGTTGAAGTCAGAATTATTAGCCCCCCTCAATTATTAGCCCCCTGTTTATTTTTTTCCCCAATTTCTTTTTAACGAAGAGAAGATTTTTTCAGCACATTTCTAAACATAATAGTTTTAATAACTGATTTATTTTCTCTTTGTCATGATGACAGTAAATAATATTTAACTAGATATTCTTCAAGACACTTCTATACAGCTTAAACTGACATTTAAAGGCTTAACTAGGTAATTAGGTTAACTAGGCAGGTTAGGGTAATTAGGCAAGTTATTGTATAACGATGGTTTGTCCTGTAGACTATTGAAAAAAATATAGCTTAAAGGGGCTAAAAATTACTTGATTCTAAGATCACATTTGCACGAATATTGGGCCACGCTTATTTTCAAACCCTGATTTTAAGAAAACTACAATTTAAAAATGATTTCCAACCAGCCAAAGTGGCTAGTGGAGGTGTCTGTCTAACCCGCCAGAGCTGAAATCTACCCGCATTTGGTGGGTGTTAATGTAAAGCCCTATATATATATATATATATATATATATACAGGCAGTGCAGAATTAATAGGCAAATGAGTATTTTGACCACATCATTCTCTTTATGCATGTTGTCTTACTCCAAGCTGTATATACTCGAAAGCCTACTACCAATTAAGCATGTTAGGTGATGTGCATCTCTGTAATGAGAAGGGGTGTGGTCTAATGACATCAACACCCTATATCAGGTGTGCATAATTATTAGGCAACTTCCTTTCCTTTGGCAAAAATGGGTCAAAAGAAGGACTTGACAGGCTCCGAAGTCAAAAATAGTGAGATATCTTGCAGAGGGATGCAGCACTCTTAAAATTGCCAAGCTTCTGAAGCGTGATCATCGAACAATCAAGCGTTTCATTCAAAATAGTCAACAGGGTCGCAAGAAGCGTGTGGAAAAACCAAGGCAAAAACCAAGGTGCAAAATAACTGCCCATGAACTGAGAAAAGTCAAGCGTGCAGCTGCCACGATGCCACTTGCCACCAGTTTTGCCATATTTCAGAGCTGCAACATCACTGGAGTGCCCAAAAGCACAAGGTGTGCAATAC
Source organism: Danio kyathit (assembly GCA_903798195.1). Classification (NCBI taxonomy): domain Eukaryota; kingdom Metazoa; phylum Chordata; class Actinopteri; order Cypriniformes; family Danionidae; genus Danio; species Danio kyathit. The sequence continues at coordinate 57,076,475 of LR812537.1, read as the reverse complement.
TCAGAGACATGGCCAAGGTAAGAAAGGCTGAAAAACCACCACCACTGAACAAGACACACAAGCTGAAACGTCAAGACTGGGCCAAGAAATATCTCAAGACTGATTTTTCTAAGGTTTTATGGACTGATGAAATGAGAGTGAGTCTTGATGGGCCCGTGGCTGGATCGGTAAAGGGCAGAGAGCTCCAGTCCGACTCAGACGCCAGCAAGGTGGAGGTGGAGTACTGGTTTGAGCTGGTATCATCAAAGATGAGCTTGTGGGGCCTTTTCGGGTTGACGATGGAGTCAAGCTCAACTCCCAGTCCTACTGCCAGTTTCTGGAAGACACCTTCAAGCAGTGGTACAGGAAGAAGTCTGCATCCTTCAAGAAAAACATGATTTTCATGCAGGACAATGCTCCATCACACGCGTCCAAGTACTCCACAGCGTGGCTGGCAAGAAAGGGTCTAAAAGAAGAAAAACTAATGACATGGCGTCCTTGTTCACCTGATCTGATCCATAGAGAACCTGTGGTCCATCGTCAAATGTGAGATTTACAAGGAGGGAAAACAGTACACCTCTCTGAACAGTGTCTGGGAGGCTGTGGTTGCTGCTGCACGCAATGTTGATGGTGAACAGATCAAAACACTGACAGAATCCATGGATGGCAGGCTTTTGAGTGTCCTTGCAAAGAAAGCTGGCTATATTGGTCACTGATTTGTTTTTGTTTTGTTTTTGAATGTCAGAAATGTATATTTGTGAATGTTGAGATGTTATATTGGTTTCACTGGTGAAAATAAATCATTGAAATGGGTATATATTTGTTTTTTGTTAAGTTGCCTAATAATTCTGCACAGTAATAGTCACCTGCACACACAGATATCCTCCTAAAATAGCTCAAACTAAAAACAAACTATATCAAAAATATTCCGCTTTGATATTAATGAGTTTTTTGGGTTCATTGAGAACATGGTTGTTGTTCAATAATAAAATTAATCCTCAAAAATACAACTTGCCTAATAATTCTGCACTCCCTGTAATATTTGACAACTAAGACACTAGTATTCAGCTTAAAGTGACATTTAAAGGCTTAACTAGGGTAATTAGGCAAGTCATTGTATAACAGTGGTTTGTTCTGGAGACAATCCAAAACAAATAAAGCTTAAGGGGGCTAATAATATTGACCTTAAAATGGGTTTAAAAAAAAATTAAGAACTGCTTTTATTCTAGCTGAAATAAAACAAATAGAAAAAATATTATAGTAAATACGGTGAAAAATTCCTTGCTCGGTTCAACATCATTTAGGCAAATATTAGAAAAAGAAAAAAGGGCTAATAATTCTGACTTCAGTACGTAGGCCATTCTCAAGAATTAACATAAACCAAATGACTTGTAAATTTTCCCTCTCAAACATCTCATTATTTTCGTTCCTCCAGAGCAATTCATAAACAAGAGGCTAAACTCAATTAAGCACACCACGTTCAGCTTGAGAAGTTCATCAGATGTGCAAAGAGGCGTTTGGGTTTTGAGCGACTGGGAATAAACAGTGGGAGTGAAAAATTGATGGAAAAACCAGACACAGATCAGAGGTGAAAGACGACAGACGGAGGGATGAAAGAATTATGGGGAATGATAGAAAGACAATGCAGAGTATTAGAGAAAGCACTGCACAGTGTCAGATGCTAATGCGGGTTGAAGTGTGTTTGTGTCAGCAGTTTGTACGATTTTACTGCACTTCAAAAAAAAGGCTTTTCTTATTTAGATTTTTTGTCTTGTTTCTAATCCAAATATCTAAAAATTCTTAAATCATTGTCTTGTTTTCAGAAATAATGTGTCAAAATGAAGTGCGTTTGTTCTTAAATTAAGCAAAATTTTCTGCCAATGGGGTAAGCAAAGTAATATTACGTCAAAGTAAAAACAAGATTATTTTGTGTACCCCATTCTCAGATTATTTTGCTTGTTTTAAGAATTTTTTTGTCATAGATTAGTCATTAGAATTAGATTTTACTTATTCATAACATTTTTTAAATCTAAATTGTTAAAAACTACATGTAATATACAATTACATTAATTTCATTAAATAAATGAATAAATAAATAAAAACATAAATGGACAGTCATGATGAACAAATAAATAAATAAATAAATAAATAAATAAATAAAAAATAAATAAAACCTGAATGGATAAATGCATACATAAAAGATTAAATATATAAATGCAGAAATAAATAAATGATCAGACAGACATTTATTTACACATTTATTTAATCATATATAGACAGACGAACAAATAAATAAATTAATAAATAAAAACATAAATGGATAAATAAATAAAAAAACAGACATTCATTTATGCATTTATTTATTCATGCACGGTCAGACGAAAGAATTAATAAATAAATAAAAATGGATAAACGGATAAATAAATGCATAAATAAAAACATAATTGCATAAATAAATAAATGGACGGACAGATATTTATTTATGCATTTATTCATGCATGGACAAACGAACAAATAAATAAATGAACAAAAACATAAATGGATAAATAAATGCATAAATAAATAAATGCATAAATAAATTAATTAATGATCGGACAGTTATTTATGCATTTATTTATTCATGCACGGACAGACAAACGAATAAATAAATGAACAAATAAATAAAAACATACATTAATAAATGAATAAATAAGTAAATAAAAGCATTAATAAATAAATGCATAAACCAATAAATGAATGATCGGACAGACATTTATTTATGAATTGATTTATTCATGCACATACAGACTAACGAATAAATAAATGAATAAATAAATAAAAACATACATTAATAAATAAATGCATAAATAAATGAATGAATAAATAAATAATAAATAAATAAATAAATAAATTAATAAATAAAAGCATAAATAAAAGCATAAATAAATAAACGCATAAATAAATAAATGCATAAATAAATGACCGGACAGACATTTATTTATGCATTTACTTATTCATGCACGGACAGACAAACGAATAAATAAATTAATAAATAAATTAATAAATAAATAAAAACATTAAATGGATAAATAAATGCATAAATAAAAGCATAAATGCATATGTATAAATATGCATTGATTTATGCATGCACAGACAGACGAATAAATAAATAAATAAATAAATGAATAAATAAATAAGGGCGACGCAGTGGCGCAGTAGGTAGTGCTGTCGCCTCACAGCAAGAACGTCGCTGGGTCGCAGGTTCGAACCTCGGCTGGGCTGGGTCAGTTGGCGTTTCTGTGTGGAGTTTGCATGTTCTCCCCGTGTTGGCGTGGGTTTCCTCCGGGTGCTCCGGTTTCCCCCACAGTCCAAAGACATGCACAGGTACAGGTGAATTGGGTAGGCTAAATTGTCCGTAGTGTATGAGTGTGAATGAGTGTGTGGATGTTTCCCAGAGATGGGTTGCGGCTGGAAGGGCATCCGCTGCGTGAAATCGTGCTGGATAAGTTGGCGGTTCATTCCGCTGTGGCGATCCCAGATTAATAAAGGGACTAAGCCGAAAAGAAAATGAATGAATGAATAAATGAATAAATAAATAAATATATAAATAAATAAATAAATAAATAGAAGGGATTGCCTTTTGTTAAGGGACTGGAGGATGTTTGTGCTTAATGTTCATGCAACTAGGGCTTCAATGCAGAAAACAGTCAATGCTGATAAAAATACAGCTAATATTATGCAAAAACACAACGGTGTTAAAGACAGTGTTAAAACAAGAAGATGCGTTCTATAAAGCAGAGATTGTGTGACTCTTTCTTCAGCGAGCGCTTTCATCTGCTCTCAGACTGAAGCTTTACAGCAGAAAACAGAGATGAGCAACAGAGATCTTTCAGAGTCAAGCCGTAGTACCATTATAAAGCAGAGAGAAAGAGAGATGTAATTTTAGCCTCTCCGCTCTTATGGGAGAAAAGGAAAAACTTTGGATTTGGCTGAGGAGACAAAAAAGGGCTCGTATTGAAACGAATTACATTCCCTTACGGGTAGAAGGCCAAGAAAAGTACATACACAAGAAGAATCAGAGCGCTGTCAGTTCATATTTGAGCACTGATTTATGGAGGCTGAATCTGTATATAATGTGAAAATTGATACTGTGAAGACAGAAGAGGAATTTACAAACTCTCTCCAAGGCGAAGCTTAAAGCGACAGTACACTCAATAATGACATTTTACTCATCATTTACTCTCCCTCAAGTGGATCCAAAATGTTATGAGTTTCTTTTTTTCTGCTGAACACAAAAGATGATATAAAAGATATACAGTTGAAGCCAGAATTATTAGCCCCTCTGAATTATTAGCCACCATGTTTATTTTATTCCTCAATTTCTGTTTAACTGAGAGAAGATTTTGTCAACACATTTCTAATCATAATAGTTTTAATAACTCATCTCTAATAACTGATTTATTTTATCTTTGCCATGATGACAGTAAATAGTATTTGACTAGATATTTTTTAAGACACTTCTATTCAGCTTAAAGTGACATTTAAAGGCTTAACTAGGTTAATTAGGGTAACTAGGCAGGTTAGGGTAATTAGGCAAGTTATTGTATAATGATGGTTTGTTCTGTAGACTATCGGAAAAAAATATAGCTTAAAAGGGCTAATAATTTTGACCTTAAAATGGTGTTTAAAAAAAATGAAAACTGCTTTTATTCTAGCTGAAATAAAACAAATAAGACTTTCTCCAAAAGAAAAAATATTATCAGACATACAGTGAAAATTCAAAGAGGGGCTAATAATTCTGACTTCAACTGCATATATATTTATGGGTTATATACAGGTTTCCAGCTTTCTTCAAAATATCTTCTTTGTGTGTTCAACAGAAAAACAGAAAAAAAAAAATGCTTCCATCCACCTATTTTTGTGTGCATTTTCGAATATGGCATAAGATTATATTTCATTAATTAATTAATTAATTCATTCATTTATTTATTTATTTATTTATTTATGCTTTTATTTTTATTCATTTATTTAGGCACTTGTGCTTTTATTTATTTATATATTAATGTTTTTTATTTATTTATGCATTTATGCTTTTATTTACTTAGGATTTATGCTTTTATTTATTTAAGCATTTATTTATTTATGCATTTATGTTTTTATTAATTAATTTATTTATGCAATTATTTATCCATTTATGTTTTTATTTATTTATGCATTTACGTTTTTATTTATTTATGTATTTATATATTAAATTATGCAATTAATTATCCAAGTATGTTTTTATTTTTTTATGCATTTATGCTTTTATTTACTTATATTTTTATTTATTTATACATTTACGCTTTTATTTATTTATATATTTTTTATTTATGCATTTATGTATTTATTTATGTATTTGTGCTTTTATTTATGTATTTATTAATTTATGTATTTATTTATTTTTGCATTTACGCTTTTATTTATTTATGCATTTATGTATTTATTTATGCATTTATGCTTTTATTTATTTATGTATTTATTTATTTATTTATGCATTTATTTATTTATGCATTTATGTATTTATTAATTTGTGTATGTATTTATTTATTTACGCATTTATGCTTTTATTTATTTATGCATTTATGTATTTATTTATGCTTTTATTTATTTATTTATTTATTTATGCGTTTATGTATTTATTTATGCATTTATGCTTTTATTTATTTATTTATGTATTTATTTATTTATTTATTTATTTATGCATTTATGTATTTATTCATTTGTGTATGTATTTATTTATGCTTTTATGCATTTATGCTTTTATTTATTTATGCATTTATGTATTTATTTATGCTTTTATTTATTTATTTATGCATTTATGCTTTTATTTATTTATTTATGTATTTATTTAATGAAATAAATGTAATTTTATTTTACATGTAGTTTTAAAAAATTTAGATTAAAAAACTATGTGCATTTTGGAATATGATGAAAAATGCTTAATGGAAACACCAAGATGTGCATAAAAAACGTATGCACACAACCGAGTAGGAACAACTTTTTAGACAATAAAAAATGTACATAAACTAAGAATGAAGAATAACATTTTAAAACATTTTGCGCATAAATCTAATTCCCACTTTTGGACTTAGACTTAGTTATTTACTCATGTTTGTTATAAACCTGTTTGAGCTTTGAGTTGTTGAACACAAAAGAAGATCATTTTAAAATTGTTGGAAACAAATAGTCCTTGACTTTCATTGTGTATATAGTTTTTTCCTACTATGTAAGTCAATGATTACCAGTTTGCAGCATTCTTCAGAATTGTTTGATATATTAAATATATATTCATTCATTCATTCATTTTTTTTTCGGCTTAGTCCCTTTATTAATCCGGGGTCATCACAGCGGAATGAACCGCCAACTTATCCAGCACACGTTTTACGCAGCGGATGCCCTTCCAGCTGCAACCCATCTCTGGGAAACATCCATACACACTCATTCACACTCACACACTACGGACAATTTAGCCTACCCAATTCACCTGTACCACATGTGTTTGGACTGTGGGTAAAACCGGAGCACCCGGAGGAAACCCACGCGAACGTAGGGAGAACATGCAAACTCCACACAGAAATGCCAACTGACCCAGCCGAGGCTCGAACAAGCGACCTTCTTTTTTCTGATAGTCTACAGAACAAACCATCATTATACAATAATTTGCCTAATTAACATATCCTGCCTAGTTAACCTAATTAACCTAGTTAAGCCTTTAAATGTCACTTTAAGCTGCATAGAAGTGTCTTGATAAATATCTAGTCAAATATTTTGTGCTGTCTTCATGGCAAAGATCAAATAAATCAGTTATTAGAGATGAGTTATTAAACTATTATTATTAGAAATGTGTTGACAAAATCTTCTCTCCATTAAACAAAAATTGGGGGAAAAAATAAACAGGGGGGCGAATAATTCTGACTTCAACTGTATATATATTAAAAAATATGTAAAAATATATATATTAAAGATGCTGGAAATAACATGCAAAGAAAGCTCGTTATAATCTAGTCAATTATTCGTAATCCAAAGTATTCAGATGAAGGTGATCAAAATATGTTATGAATGACTTTTCAAATGTTTGTTGTTAAATAAACTTTAAAATCAACTCTGGCATGAGAAATTATCTCTTTTATTACACTGTAAAAAAAATGCCCGTAGTTTTCACCGAAATAATGTAAAAGAGCGAAGGTAAAAAACTAAATTACAAAACATGAAATTTCAGTTAAATTAACAGTTAAATACTGTTAATGTAAATACTGTAAAATGTGGTACTTTTTACATTATTGGTTTGCTAAAAATACATTATTTTTCCGTAACAACCGTTAAACAACAGTAAAATTTGATGCATCACTATAAAGTAATTCACTGTATTTTCTACAGATGCATACTGTTAAAACAATGCTTTTCCCTTGTTTTTTTAACAGTAAATTACAATGATATGGTCTACAGGAATATGTGTGTATTTATATACAAGTGTGCCATTTTAGGCCTGCACTAGTCTATCCCAGAAATATAATTGCACGATTATTATTTTATAATATTATATTATTATTATTATTATTATTATTATTATTATTATTATTATTATTATTATTATTATTATTATTATTATTATTATTATATTCAATGACTCCTTCAGATTTAGACAGGATCTAACTGGATGTGTTTTCAAATACTCAGTTGTTACTGAATGAATGAAGTAGTGTCATGGAATTATATTTAATTAATTATATTATATGAAATTTATATTCAATTTAATTTGTCATGTTTCAAAGGTATTGATTTCATTTAAGCCTGTTGGTCATAATAATAGTACACGTTCTATTAATGTTATGTTCAAACAGATATTGCTCAGTCTTCATTTTAATGGCTTTTCAGTACTCCGCCAAAGATCATTGAATCACCCGAGTGACAACAGCATCGACAGGTGATTCTAAGCTCTTGGACTCCGCTTATGGGGGAAAGTCTAGATCGGATACGCAGCCAGCCGGAAGTGCGAGATGTACATTAATATAGCAGCATTTTTTTTTTTTTGACACTGTATACAGGGTTTCTGCAGATATCATAATGTCAAATTTAAGACTTTTTAAGACTTTTTTAAGACCATTAAGTAGTAAATTTAAGACATATATCACAATATAAAAAACACGCAGGAGAAAATGGAAAATCAGGTTAGATGAACCACTGAACTCCAAAAAAAAAAAAAACATCTTAAGGCTGATTTATACTTTCGCTGGCGCCACATCGTGCACCTCTTGAAACGGACGAGGCTTTTATACTTGATGCATTCGCCCTTGTGATATTCTTTAAAACGACAGGGGCCGGTCAAAAGAAACCCACCATAAAGTCAGACGGATAAACAGAGATGTAGGACGTTTCCGGAACTACGTCATATCATTAATATTGTTCAAGACTTTAAAACTAATTATTTTTTATTATTTTATAGTTTATTATAATGATTATAAAGATTTTTATAACCATTCAAGATTTTGTTAAATCACACTTTGATGCATCACTAGCTTTTTTTCATATCTCAGACAGTTCTACCTATTAAAGTTAAATATCAATGACATGAGAAAATGGGCTGCTCTACAATTATATTTTTTATTATGGTAAGAATAAAAGCAACAAAAAAAAAACTTACTAAAAATACTGAAGTTTTTTATTTTGCCCACTCAACAATTCACACATTACTGTCTGGCTAGTTTCTGTCCTATAAAGGCTAAAAAGGCAATAATGCTCCAACATTCCTGACCATTATCACCAATAAAGCCCAGAATATATTGTAAACTGATAGGTTCATATATTCTTTTTCAGTTATCAAAGACATAATTTGTCACTTCATTTTAGTTTGTAGCTATTAACCACCCAGGTCTCCACTTTTGCCATGGCATCTTTTTTTTTTTGTTTTAACAAACTCTTCCCTCAGGTTTTTCCAAACTTTTACAAAAACTTTCCTCCTTTTCCACGGCTGTTGCAATTTCTAGCCAAGAATTATTGGTCATCTGCTTATCTCTATGATCACGCATGGACGGATCATAAAGATATCTGTACAGTCGTACCTGTTTCAGACAAAATCTCTTCAGAGTGTTTCATATTCAACTCAAATCAAACGCGGCGCCGCGCAAACTGTTCACCCAAAATCTGCTCACTCTGCCAGCCGAAATCATGTCGCGCGCACCGAAAGCGAACCTCCGCAAACACAGCGATGACGTCACATACGCCGCACGCACTGGGCCCAATAACAGAAAGCTGATTGGCTATTGCATGCTGGTCTCATTTGTAGTTGTAATACCACAAATTACAATAGGATTAGTGAAATAAAGAACTACAACACCACGAAAACCAAGCAACAGCAACAAAAAAGAATTTAAATGAGCATTAGATGTAGCGTTACATGGACATCAGAAAAATAAGACCTAAAATATTTAAGACCTAGAACCGCGAATTTAAGACTTTTTAAGACCCCGCGGAAACCCTGTGTATAACAATAATTAATATTTTTACAGTACTGTGACGGTTGGGTTTAGGGTTGAGGTGGGGGTAGACATTAATAAAATACAATAAATGAGAAACTTAAAGGGTCACGAAACACCAAAACACATGTTTTGAGCTGTTGACAGTCATATCTGTGTCCCACGCTGCTATAAACACTATTAGGACACATATATTGCACTAAAAAGTGAAAATTGGTTGTTTTTGCGTTATTTTGAGCAAATTCGTTCTTCCGGTTTGAAACGAGTTTTTGAAGCTACGTCACGATCATGAGATACTTAGGTGTAAATCCAGCCTGGAGAGTGGCTGTCTGTCCTTTCGAGAACATTGTGAGGTATCTGAGTGTGCGGCATTAATTCATGACAAAGACGTGCTTCAAACCAATCAGCGCGCTCTATTGTGTATGACGTGAAACTTCATTAATATGCATGATAGCTCCGGAGACTGTTTACCTGTTTACAGCGTTCAGACGGCAGAGAGACGCCACGTTGTGTTGACAAAACAAGTGAAAGAACTAGAATTTGGAGACACGGGTCGTCTGTGTTGCAACGAAGGTTTTGTTTTCATTTTTCCTCTATGAGAGAGCTGCTGGAATCACGTTTGTAAGGAACATTTTTAACCCGAAAGCTTTTCGCATCTGGAAATGGTGAAATCCGGATTTGCCGCTCGTCTCCTTTTAATAAAAAGACACAGCTCCAGTTTGATTGTCTGTCTACAGATTTGGTAAGTGTGTGTGTGAGCAGTGCCCTTTGTTTAACCCAGATTGCAAAGTTAGTTCGTGGTCAGCAGTGCTCTTTCAGTTTTTAAAGACATACCATAGTCAAAATGATTTAGTTACTAAGTTTACAGTATGTTAATATCACTGCAATATTACAGTACAATATAATAGACTGAAAGATGAAAACATCTCTGAGTGTAAACATGTTAACACAAACTATTCCCGTCATGCAGGATTTTCGCTGCATTTTGTGACAGGATAGTCTATACACACACGGCTTTCTGACGCTACCTACCGAGTACATAAGTTACAGAGAAATGTGGAGGATTTTTTTCTCTCATTCGCCGTGCGGTATCAAACATACTGCCGTCTGTGTGTTTGTTTTGCCTGTGAAATCAGCGCGTGCCCAAATGGAAACACCCTTCTTTGCAAGTCCTTCCCTCTTTCCCTCCCCCGACACTCCCACACTCCCAGAGCTGGACACGCCCACTTTCCTGACTTTTTTCAAACTAGAGGTGTGAAAACACCCTGCTGAGACAGGGGGTTTCGTGGCCCTTTAATAAATCATATAAATAATTCTTGTTAACTTCCGGCCACATCCATATCCAATCTAGCAACAACCCCGCTATGGGCCACGATGTTATTTTTTAAAAAGCACCTTGTTTTCGGTTGCTGTTTGAATTGTCCAATCAGCGCTCGAGCTCCTGGCGGTTTTATATGGAGCAGATGAAGAACAGCAGACATAGATTGTTATGGATCAGATTGTATGTCATTCATTTTCCTTCAGCTTAGTCTCTTATTCATCAGGGGTCGCCACAGCAGAATGAACTGCTAACTATTCCAGCATATGTTTTACACAGCGGATGCCCTTCCAGCCACAACCCAGTACTGGGAAACACCCATACACACTCATTCACACACACACTCATACAGTACGGCCAATTTAGTTCATCAGTTCACCTATAGCGCATGTGTTTGGACTGTGGGGGAAACCGAGGCACCCGGAGGAAACCCACACCAACACGGGGAGAACATGCAAACTCCACACAGAAACGCCAACTGACCCAGCTCAAACCAGCAACCTTATTGCTGTGAGGTCACAGTGCTAACCACTGAGCCACTGTGCTGCCCACCAGACTGCATGTGAGGGGCTTTAATTTGTCATTGAAATGTGAACAGAAGTGATTATTCATACTCCGGTGCAAAGTAAGAAGAGCAAAACAAACAGCAATTGCTCAAGCTGAAGCGCAATGAACCACCGCCGCATGTGTGTGAGTGTGTGTGTGTGTGTGTGTGTGTTTGCTGTATTTCTGGCCCTGTTTTCAGTGTTTGAGGGTTTCCTCCCTGACCCGCGAGCTCTAATTAAAACGCCTCTGGACACAAACCTGCTCTAATGGATGACATATGAACTGACTAATCATGTGGAGGATTGACTGTGTGTGTGTGTGTGTGTGTGTGTGTGTGTGTGTGTGTGTGTGTGTGTGTGTGTGTGTGTGTGTGTGTGTGTGTGTGTGTGTTTGCTGTATTTCTGGCCCTGATTTCAGTGTTTGAGGGTTTCCTCCCTGACCCGCGAGCTCTAATTAAAACGCCTCTGGACACAAACCTGCTCTAATGGATGACATATGAACTGACTAATCATGTGGAGGATTGACTGTGTGTGTGTGTGTGTGTGTGTGTGTGTGTGTGTGTGTGTGTGTGTGTGTGTGTGTGCGTGCGTGCGTGCGTGCGTGCGTGCGTGCGTGCGTGCGTGTGTGTGTCTGTGTTATTTTTGCATATGTGTGTGTGTGTGTGTGTGTGTGTGTGTGTGTGTGTGTGTGTGTGTGTGTGTGTGTGTGTGTGTGTTTAAATGTGTATGTGTGTGTGCTGTGTGAGTACGTGTTTAGGCATGCTGTGTGCAGTGTGTGGTTGTCTGCGTGATTGATTGTGTGTGTTTGAGTCTGCTGTGTGTGTGTACTGTGTGTGTGTGTTTAAGCATGCTGTGTGTGTGTGTGTGTGTGTGTGTGTGTGTGTGTGTGTGTGTGTGTGTGTGTGTGTGCCGTGTGTGCGTGTGTGTGTGTGTGTGTGTGTGTGTGTTTAAATGTGTATGTGTGTGTGCTGTGTGTGTACGTGTTTAAGCATGCTGTGTCTAGTGTGTGTGTGTCTGCGTGTTTGAGTGTGTGTGTTTGAGTCTGATGTGTGTGTGTACAGTGTGTGTGTATGTTTAAGCATGCTGTGTTTCCAGTGTGTGTGTGTGTGTGTGTGTGGGTGTGTGTGTAAATGTGTATGTGTGTGCGTACGTGTTTAAGCATGCTATGTCCAGTGTGTGTGTGTGTCTGTGTGTTTGAGTGTGTATGTCTGTTTAAGCATGCTGTTTCCAGTGTGTGTGTGTGTGTGTGTGTGTGTGTGTGTGTGTGTGTGTGTGTGTGTGTGTGTGCATGTCTTTGAGTGTGTGTGTGTGTGCGTGTGGGGTGTGTGTGTAAATGTGTATGTGTGTGCGTACGTGTTTAAGCATGCTGTGTCCAGTGTGTGTGTGTGTGTGTGTATGTCTGTTTAAGCATGCTGTTTCCAGTGTGTGTGTGTGTGTGTGTGTGTGTGTGTGCGCGCATGTCTTTGAGTGTGTGTGCCGTGTGTGCGTGTGTTTGAATGTGCTGTGTGTGTTTAAGTGTGTATGTGTGTGTGTGCTGTTTGTGTATGTGTGTGTCTAAGGCTGTGTGTCCAGTGTGTGTGCATGTGTTTATGTATGTGTTTGTGCGTGCGTGCGTGCGTGTGTGTGTGTTAAGGGGAGGGGCCTACATTTGTCTGTCTGTGTGTGACTCTGTTGGAGTGTGTCTATGTGTGTTTTGAGAGTATGTGAGTGTGTGTGCATTTAAGCATGCCATGTCTCTTGTGTGTGTCGTTGTGTTTGAGAGTGTGTGTCTGTGTCATTTATATATATATATGTGTGTGTGTGTGTAAGTGGAGTGGAGGGGCCTACCTTTGTCTGTCTGTGTGTGTGTCTGTTGAAGTGCGTTTGGGTGTGTGTCTGTGTTTTGTGAGTGTGTGTGCATTTAAGCATGCCATGTATCCTGTGTGTGTGTGTGTGCGTGTGTGTGTGTGTGTGTGTGTGTATGCGCCTCATTACAGCTCCTCTGTGTTTGTTTATCAGAGCTCCAGCCCCAGTCTCTGCTCCACAGATAAGCCAACACTCCAGCCTCTGCTTCCCATTTCACATCACACACACATTTCACATTACACACACGCTCCTCTCACACACTCTCATTTGAATAAAGAGGACAGACGGGGTAATTAACAGGGTATTTAAAAAGCAGTGAACAGGGGCGAGCGAGGACTAAAGCGAGCAGCAGAGAGAGAGAGAGAGAGAGAGAGAGAGTGTGTGTGTGTGTGTGCAGAATAAATGAGAGCAGTCGTCTCTCCAAGGCTTCTTAATAGGCTGCGACAGGAATTTATGAAGAGTTGGAGCAGCGTTCAATCAAAGCGCAGCCACTGGAGCCGACGGGGCCTGGACCACACTGGACACTGAACGGCCTCACACACATCTGAGGGCTCTGAGGGCCCCGGGGACTCAAACAGCACAGCAGGAACACATACTCCTGCTAAATTACCCTCTAAACAGCAGCTCTCAAAGGCGGAAATCATTTGTGAACAGTGAGATTTGTGCAGACGTGTCCAACTATTGATCATGGATATACTGTACAACATGGGATGTCACTTCATTTAAAAAATATCACTGGTAGTTACATTATTTACTTGTAAATTTTATAAAATGTTTATATATATATATATAAAAATGTATCCTTCGCATGGATAAATTATACCACACTGAACTGAACTTCAACTCTGAAAACTGGACTGACACAGTTTCGATTTACTAGAACGTCTGTGTTCAGCTGCTTTGACACAACAATAATAATAATAATAATAATAATAATAATAATAATACATTTTATTTGTAATGCGCTTTTCTTAAACTCAAAGCGCTACAAGGTAAAATACTAACAATACAAGCAAGCAAAACACAAAATAAAAAGATGCAATAAAACAATAAGAATATGAACCATAAGATAGAATAAAAAAAGTTAACAAATTGGTCATCCTAAGTTAAAAGCAATGCTAAAAAGGTGAGTCTTAAGAAGTTTTTTAAAACACTCCAGAGAGGCGGCTGGTGCTAGCCCATGCACTGCTTTGAAGGTTAAAATCAAGGTCTTAAAATCAATCCGTGGTTTAATAGGAAGCCAGTGTAATACAGGAATAATATGATGACGTGATGATGTGTGTGTCAGAACCCGTGCAGCGGAATTTTGAATATACTGTAATCTTCATCTACATTGTAAAAGCACTAGAGAAGTAAAGATGAATTGATTATATATATATATATTTAAAATATTTGTTCAAAAACTTGCTAAAATTTATAATAAATTAATGTTACGAATAGTGAATTTTTAAAAATATTTATATTTTTATATACACTCACCGGCCACTTTATTAGGTACACCTGTCCAACTGCTCGTTAACGCAAATTTCTAATCAGCCAATCACGTGGCAGCAACTCAATGCATTTAGGCATGTAGACATGGTCAAGACGATCTGCTGCAGTTCAAAGCGAGCATCAGAATGAGGAAGAAAGGGGATTTAAGTGACTTTGACAGTGGCATGGTTGTTGGTGCCAGACGGGCTGGTCTGAGTATTTCAGAAACTGCTGATCTGCTGGGATTTTCACGCAAAACCATCTCTAGGGTTTACAGAGAATGGTCTGAAAAAGAGAAAATATCCAGTGAGCGGCAGTTCTGTGGGCGCAAATGCCTTGTTGATGCCAGAGGTCAGAGGAGAATGGCCAGACTGGTTCCAGCTGATAGAAAGACAACAGTAACTCAAATAACCATTTGTTACAGCCGAGGTCTGCAGAAGAGCATCTCTGAACACACAACACGTCCAACCTTGAGGCGGATGGGCTACAGCAGCAGAAGACCACACCGGGTGCCACTCCTGTCAGCTAAGAACAGGAAACTGAGGCTACAATTCACACAGGCTCACCAAAACTGGACAATAGAAGATTGGAGAAACGTTGCCTGGTCTGATGAGTCTCCATTTCTGCTGCCACATTTAGATGGTCGGGTCAGAATTTGGTGTTAACACCATGAAATGGATCCATCCTGCCTTGTATCAACGGTTCAGGCTGGTGGTGGTGGTGTAATGGTGTGGGCGATATTTTCTTGGCACACTTTGGGCTCATTAGTACCATTTGAGCATCGTGTCAACGCCACAGCCTACCTGAGTATTGTTGCTGACCATGTCCATCCCTTTATGACCACAGTGTCTCCATCTTCTGATGGCTACTTCCAGCAGGATAACGCACCATGTCATAAAGCGTGAATCATCTCAGACTGGTTTCTTGAACATGACAATGAGTTCACTGTACTCAAATGGCCTCCACAGTCACCAGAGCACAATCAAATAGAGCACCTTTGGGATGTGGTGGAGCGGGAGATTAGCATCATGGATGTGCAGCCGACAAATCTGCAGCAACTGCATGATGCTTTCATATCAATACAGAGCAAAATCTCTGAGGAATATTTCCAGTAGCTTGTTGAATCTATGCTACGAAGGATTAAAGCAGTTCTGAAGGAAAAAGGGGTCCAACCCGGTACTAGTAAAGCCTGGTTTATACTTCTGCGTCAAGTGATCGGCGTAACCCACGGCGCAAGCCTCGTGCATAGCAGGACCCCACACTTGTAAACACTCGCTGCATCGGGCGCGCGGCTCTCACCACCGCCCACACTCGTCAGCGCTACCAAGCCGACCAATCACAGAGCTTGCGCTACGCGTACGCGTTACATTTTTTGAGAGGTGCGCGTCAACGACGCCGACGACCACGGCGAGGGGCTATGCGTCCACACGTAGGCTGCGCCGTAGCATATGCGTGCGCTTGATGCAGAAGTATAAATCGGCCTTAAGGTGTGCCTAATAAAGTGGGCGGTGAGTGTGAGGTTGATTAGGCAAGTTAGGGTAACAAGTCATTGTATAACAGTGGTTTGTTCTGTAGATAATCCAAAGCAAATATTGCTGAAGGGGGCTAATAATATTGACCTTAAAAATGTTCTTATTTTAATTAAAAACTGTTTTTATTCTAGCCGAAATAAAGCAAATAAGACTTTCTCCAGAAGAAAACATATTATAGGAAATACTGTGAAAAATTCCTGAATCTGTTAATGTAATTTGGGAAATATTTAAAAAAGAAAAAATAAGAATAATTGTGACTTCAACTATACACTATACAATGTGTGAAGACAGATGTGCAGATGACGGCTGTTTTATATTACAGCAGCTTTATTCAACCCGGGCCCGACAAACACCAATTACCCCAATCGACAGATAACGAGAACAGGGTGATCATTCAGTGACGGGACGTCCCATAAAGCAGTGCGGTATTACCATACTCACACCGTTCATCTCTCCAGCACTTGTTGGAGCTCCAGCAGTGATGAAGGATCAGTAAATCAAGCTATTGGCACAGAAAATGACAACGCTCAATCAACAGGACAATGGCGTGACTCTATTAAAATGCGCAACCAGCCTACAACGGGACGAGTCTGACAGTCGCTCTCCATTATGTTTCTACAAACTGACCTGAGTGCTAATATTCAGTCATCCGTGGCCTCATTACTTTCATGCGTGCGTCCATTTGTTCATTCAGGCTGATGTCTATCTGCTTGTTCATCCGTCAGTCCATTTATTACTGTACTGTTTTTTTCCTGCATTAAAGCATCTATCTGTCCTTCAGACTTCTTCATAACTGATATTTACACTTGTTTTAGATTTCTAAAATATGAAGTGCTTTAATAAAAAAATCTGCAGAATTTTCTTTAAAATATAATAATAAACTGAGGAAAAAAGTAAAGGACCTAAAATATATATATATGAGCAATATCACACGAGTAGCAGTGCGATATGGCTGTATATCAGCACTGGTGGGAGGCGTGCGTTGACTCGAGGCCGCAGGCCGAGTGCCTTTGTGTCCCACCAGTGCTGATATACAGCCATATCGTACTGCTACTCGTGTGATATTGCGTTTATACAACAGTTTGACGGCATTATCCAGTGTATAAAAAAGTAAATCAAACACGGAGTCTCTCAAAAACACTTTTGTATGAGGAACTACTTTCTTCTGCCATTCATTCACATCTGCAGCTGACGTCAGAACAGCAGAAAACGGTGCTCATTCACCAACATCACTTTAGAGCTAGTGTTTGAATGATTCTCTAGCGTAATGTCTAAAATGATGACAAAACAGTTGATTTTGCTCACATTTTAAGATTATAAAGCTGAACGGCATGAATTGCCATCAGTCTCCAGAGATTTCAAACTTAGAGACCTGGATATCGACACGTCTCTCTGCAACTGGGTTATGGACTTTCTGACTAACAGACCTCAGAATGTTAGGTCAGGCCACATCTGCTCCACCACCGTCACACTCAACACTGGTGTACCACAGGGCTGCGTGCTGAGCCCCTTCCTCTACTCCCTTTTTACCATCGACTGTAGGCCTGTGAACAGATCCAACACCATCATCAAATTTGCAGATGACACCACAGTGATTGGTCTAATCAGCAACAATGATGAGACTGCCTACAGGGAGGAGATACAGCATCTGGCCACTTGGTGCACCAACAATAATCTGCTCCTTAACACCGACAAGACCAAGGAGCTCATTGTGGACTTCAGGAAGGGACAAACAGGCTCATATGATCCCATCCACATCAATGGGATGGCCGTCGAGCCTGTCTCATCCTTCAAGTTCCTGGGGACCCACATCTCAAGGGACCTTTCCTGTACCACCAACACCTCCAGCCTGGTCAAGAAGGCTCACCAGCGCCTATTTTTTTTAAGGCAACTTAAGAAGAACCAGCTGTCATCAGCCGTCTTGGTGAACTTCTACCGCTGCACAATAGAAAGCATCCTGACGAACTGTGTCACAGTCTGGTATGGAAGCTGCTCTGTTGCGGAGCGTAAGGCACTGCAGCGGGTGGTGAAAACTGTCCAACGCATCACAGGGACCACACTGCCAGCCATAGAGGACATCCAGAGGAAACACTGTCTGCGCCGAGCACGCAGTATTCTTAAAGATTCCTCTCACCCTGCTCACAGACTGTTTTCTCTCCTGCCTTCTAGCAGGCGCTTCAGGCTCCCCCGGACAAAAACCAGTAGACTAAGGAACAGCTTTTTCCCCAGAGCTGTCTCCCTTTTGAACTCTGCCCCCCACTGACTCTTTGCCCCCCTAAAACACCCTCCACCCTCCTCATAACTTATACTCCTCATAATCACTGCACTATTTAACATTTGCACATTTAAAAATTGCACATATTCATTGCACTGATTCATTTATTTGAACTGTACATACCCACTGCACATGTACATTGTAATTATGTTTATCCATCTGCACACTTCTTATTATTAATAGCAACCTG
Organism: Danio kyathit; assembly: GCA_903798195.1. Lineage (NCBI taxonomy): Eukaryota > Metazoa > Chordata > Actinopteri > Cypriniformes > Danionidae > Danio > Danio kyathit. The sequence continues at coordinate 57,057,827 of LR812537.1, read as the reverse complement.
TACATCTATCCATCTATTGTAAATCTCTGTTCATAGCTAATACAACTTGTATATAATGTTCATAGTACATCTATTTGTAAATATCACCATAGTTTTTCTATAACTGCACTTTATGACTTATACCTGTATCCTGCACTTGCTGCTATTGCACTTCTGGTTAGACCTAAACTGCATTTCGTTGCCTTGTACTTGTACATGTGTAATGACAATAAAGTTGAATCTAATCTAATCTAGTTTCCCAGTATTTCTCTGTTGCAATCAGGAGATCACAATAATTAGCAGATTACTATGGTATAAATACAGCACTACAACATACAAAAGAGAGAGATCGACTTAGAGTGTCACTAAACAGTTTTATAATGATTTGATCAGCTGTAGTTTAAAATTACGCTGAGTTTTTTTCCTCTAAGGACTTATTATGCGTTCTCTTTTGCCATCTTGTGGCTGAACGTCAGCCGTCTTTGTTCTGCTCAGACAGGCTGATGGCCACCGAAACGCAGGATCTCCGAAATTATAAATATTTAAAATAGGCACTATCCTTATACATAAACTGCATAGTTGCAATCTAAACAACTACATTCTCACCTGTAAAAGCCTCAAAAGTACATTATGTTGTACAACAGCAGCAATATTTGTCAAACTGTAGTAAGTTGTTAGTCTTCTGCTTGGGCGGAGTAATACACAAAGGTGAAGAGGCTATATGAGTGCTGATATTACTTTAATATCTCACAGCTATCAGCCAATCAGATTCGAGAGCCAGACAGAACTGTTGCATAAATAAATATATTGATATATATATATATATTTAAAATTAAATAAATTGTTTTAAAACTAAAATGTAATAATCAAAATAATAATTTTACTAATATTAATCATTTTATATCATTATTTAATAAATCATCATCTAAAAATATTTTATATGAAAAAGAAAACATGATTAAATCTGAAAATAATATCAGGGGTGTCACGGTGGCACAGTGGGTAGCACGCTCGCCTCACAGCAAGAAGGTCGCTGGTTCAAGCCTCGGCTGGATCAGTTGGCATTTCTGTGTGGAGTTTGCATGTTCTCCCCGCGTTGGTGTGGGTTTCCTCCGGGTGCTCCGGTTAAACACATGTCTAAACACATGCACTATACAGTAGGGGACATGAATAAACTAAATTGTCCTTAGTCTATGTGTGTGAATGAGAGAGAATGGGTGTTTCCCAGTACTTAGTTGCAACTGGAAGGGCATCCGCTACTTAAAACATATGCTGTATAAGTTGGCGGTTAATTTCGCGGTGGCGAAACCCAGATTAATAAAGGGACTAAGCCGAAAATGAATAAATTAATGAAATTGGGGGGAAAAATTAATAAATATATTTTTAAAAAATAAAATAAAATATGTAAAATTAGCCACCTCCTAAAAAATATGTTTTTATAAATATAAAAAATTAGCATAATTTATAAATGATATGTTTTGCTCATGTGTCATGTGCTCATGCAAATACAGTGCAGACAGATGCCGGAGAAACACATCTGCTCTCCACATTCTGACGCAACCTTGACCTCCTGAGTCTGACATGCTTTATTCCCTCAACATGTCGCCTCGTCCAGCCTGTTATTTGCAGCTGGATATTTGGCCGGTGAAAGCCTCCAGGGCTCTTGTCGCATGAGCATTTCCTTGCCGACTGCCTTTCATGAGCGTGCAGCAGTTTTTAATAAGGCCGACTCAATGGCAGAGAGGAAAAAACGGCACTGTTAGAGTGAGATCATTTAGCTTTTACAGCAAGAAAGTCATGAAATCCTTGGCGGAGAGTCATCAGGTTGGGTTTCATACACTGTGGCTTCATTATGTGAGTGAATATGGCAAAATTATTAGCTCTATCATTTTTTTCTTTTTCAAATATTTCCTAAATGATGTTTAACAGATTCAGGAACTTTTCACAGTATTTCCTATAATATTTTTTCTTCTGGAGAAAGTCTTAGTTGTTTTATTTCGGCAAGAATAAAAGCAGTTTTTAATTTTTTAAAGCATTTTAAGGTCAATATTACTACAGAACAAACCATTTTTAAACAATGCCTAATTACCCTAACTTGCCTAATTAACGTAATTAAGTGTGTGTGTTTTATTCTTGACGGCAACATTCTCTTTCTTTGTTATTCTAATAATAATAAACAGAGTGTGTGTATCTCAGCGTCAGTGGGTCTGATTCTCAGAGAAAGCATGAACTCATACATGCAAACATGCTTGAGTGGCTCTGGATAAAAGCATCTGTTAAACACATAATGTAATCTGTCTACAAAGGTCTTTTCTAACCTTATTAACCTCCAGCACTTCTCTTCTTTCTTCACTGGCTGCATGCATCTGATTGGCCAGTCGGTCCTCCAGTTTTGAACTGTCATCCTCCACATACGGGATAAGTTGCTGAAAGAGAAAGACAGAATAACACATACATTTTTTGATTACTTCAATTATGCTTTATATAAGTGTATCAATACTGATGACACCAAAAGAATTAGTTGAGTTCGCTTCACCAAAGACTAAACAGTTTTTCGAGTAAATGTAAACCCCATTTCATGCTTCAAGAGTCTTTTTAAATGAATCAAGCACTGGTAAAAGATCTGCTAAAAGATCTTGTAAAATAGAGATATATTTAAATTTACAAGTGGCTTGCCATTTTAGCCATTCAAAAGTGACTATGACGGGGCTTGCCATTTTAGCCATTCAAAACAATCAAGAGAGGAGAGTGGCTTGCCACTTTTGGCTAAATCAAAAGGCCCTCGCTTGGTATTTTAGTCAATCAAAAAAAAAAAACAAGTAAGAGGAGGGGCTTATCATTTTTAGCCAATTAAAAATAAAAAAAGGGGAGTGGCTTGTCATTTTAGTCAATCGAAAATTAGAACGAGGGGAGTGGCTTGGCATTTTAGCTAATCAAAATAAAAAGCAGTTAGTTAGGGGCGGGGTTTGCCAAATGTAGCCGTTCAAAAAAAAAGGAAGGGGACAGGCTTATAATTTTTAGCCAATCAAAAATGAGAAAAGGGGGAGGGCCTTGCCATTTTTTACCCAATCCAAAAAAAGTAGTTAGAGGGGTGATTTGACAATTTTAGCCATACAAAAAAAAGTAGGGGGAGTAGCTTATCATTTTTAGACCAATCAAAAATGAGAAAAGGAGAAGTGTCTTGCCATGTAGCCAATTAAAAAAAAATAGTGAGGGGCATGGTTTGCCATTTTAGCCAATATGGCTTGCCAAATTTTTAGCCAATAAAAAATGAGCAAGGGGAGTGGCATACCATTTTTTGCCAATCAAAAATGAGAATGAGGAGAATGGCATATTATTTTTAGCCAATCAAAAATGAAAATGAGGGAAGTGGTTCACCATTTTAGCCAATCAAAACAAAAGAAAGAAATGAGAGGTGTGGCTTGCCATTTTCAGTCAATCAAAAGATAAGACCTCGGCTTACCATTTTTAGCCAATCAAAAATGACAATGAAGGGAGTGACTTGCAATTTTAGCCAATCAAAAATGACAGTGAGAGGAGTGGCTTGCCATTTAGCCAATCAAAAATGACAATGAAGGGAGTGACTTGCAATTTTAGCCAATCAAAAATGACAATGAAGGGAGTGACTTGCAATATTAGCCAATCAAAAATGACTATGAGGGGAGTGGCTTGCCATTTTAGCCAATCAAAAGTGACAATGAGGGGGCTTGCCATTTTAGCCAATCAAAACAATCAAAAGAGGAGAGTGGTTTGCCATTTTTGGCTAAATCAAAAGGCGAGGACTCGGCTTGTCATTTTAAGCCAATCAAAAATGAGAATGAGAAGAGTGGCTTGCCATTTTAGCCAATTAAAACAATCAAGAGAGAAGAGTGGCTTGCCCTTTTTGGCTAAATCAAAGGGCGAGGACTCGGCTTGCCATTTTAAGCCAATCGAAAATGAGAATGAGAGGAGTGGCTTGTCATTTAGCCAATCAAAAATGACAATGAGGGGAGCGGCTTGCCATTTTAGCCAATCGAAAAAGGAATTGAGGGGTGTGGTTTGCTATGTTAGCTAATAAGAAAAAAAGAAGTGAGGGGAGTGGCTTGCAATTTTAGCCAATAAAAAAAAGTGAGGGGCGTGGTTTGCCATTTAGCCAATAAAAAAAAGGTGAGGGGCGTGGTCTGCCATTTAAGCCATTCACAAATGAGAATGAGGGGAGTGGCTTGCCAATTTAGCCAATCAAAAATGAGAATGAGGGGAGTGGCTTGCCATTTTAGCTAATCAAAAAAAACAAGAGAGGGGAGTCGCTTGCCATTTTTAGCCAAATCAAAGGGCGAGGACTCGGCTTGCCATTATTAGTCAATAAAAAAAAGAGCGAGAGGAGTGGCTTATAATTTTTAGCCAATCAAAAACAAGAAGGAGGGAAGTTGCTTGCCATTTTAGCCAATCAAAAAATGAAGTGAAGGGTGTGATTCACTATGTTAGCCAATAAAAAAGTAATAAGTGAGGGGAGTGGCTCGCCATTTTAGCCAATCGAAAAAGGAACTGAGGGGTGTGGTTTGCTATGTTAGTCAATAAGAAAAGAAGAAGTGAGGGGAGTGGCTTGCAATTTTAGCCAATCAAAAATAAGAACAATGGGAGTGGCTTGCTAATTTTATCCAATCAAAATCAGAAAGGCTGCAGCTGAACAGATAAAACTATTTGATTCAGCTGGATATTTTTAATCAGTTCATCATTTCTGAAGTATCGTTTTTCTAGAGGGCCTCCCTCACAGTGCATTTATCACAGTGACAGTCCCACTGGAAATCACTATATAGGGTCAAGAGTTTTGCTCAAGGGCACAATGATGACAGTGGATCTCCAGTTCATGAATCGCCCACTGCAAGCTTTAAACCCACAACCTTCAGATTACACAGCCACATCTTCAATCACTGAACCCACAAATCAGTTCAAGAGTATTTACATTTAATGCTGAGCTGTAGATGAATGAGCAAAACTCCAGACTGTGACTAAATGACCACATTTTTTTTGTTGGTGTGATTTAGTTGTGAGATTGCACTGGTGCCATACAATATTATGCAATAATAGTCACACATATTATTTAATATGTAACTGTGAATAATAATAAATGTCTTTATGCTACTTTTTTATATAAGAAACAGCATACAATCTATAATTAAGCTTCTTTTCCCCATGATATGTTGATCTAAAAATGTATGAACTGTCTGTTCATTTCTAAGAGACAAAATTGGTGATATTATTAATTTTATATGTGCGGGTGCGTCAGTATCAAGTGCTGGTTCACCTTTTAAATCTCAAAAGTCTTCCCAAATGCAACTCTAATATTTATTTGAGTATTTACGAAGACCCCTGATGTCTTGTTCGTGGATTAAAAATGAATGAAAGAGATATGATTCATGAACAGAAACAGTTTTGATGGTTGTGTTTTCTCTAGATGGCTTTAAAGATGAGTGCCATGAACCAGGGTTAAACTGGGCTGTTATACCAAGCTGTGTGCAAGCTTGAAAAAATATTCACTAAAAGTAACGAACGAACATGGCCTGAATAAATATTCTTGTGTAAACATTTACTGTGGTGACCTATCGTCCAGAGTGAGATTAACAAATGATATTAAGGTTTAGAAAGCAACCCACTCTTGCTGGAATATGGAGAGGGGTCTGGATGCAGACCTGGTGCAGTGCAATCTGAGTTGCATCCAATGCTTTTTTAATGCGCTCACCTAACCCCACCCCTAACCCTACCCGTCACAGTGACGTCACTCACTCCATTGAGTGCATTGTGTCTGACAGTGCATCGCTGAGTGATGCAATCTCAGCTTGCATCATAAAGGCTGCATCCAGATACTATTGGGAATATGAGCCATGGCCTACATTTTTGTAGTCTGAAATACCCTGCATCTTTCAGATAAAAAAAAAAAAAAATCAACTAGAGGGCGCTGTCTACATTTTTGTGAATCAAAAATACATTAGTTGGGGTATGTTTTGTATGTCTCAGATGTCAGATCCACTACAGGGTGCTGTCTATGTTTACGCAAATCAGAAATACGTCACTTAGGGTCCGTTTTGTACATTTTTGATGTCAAATCCACTAGAGGGCGATATCTACATTTTTGGGAATCTAAAATGCATTACTTAAGGTACATTTTGTACATTTCAGTTGTCAAATCCATTAGAGGGCGCTGTCTACATTTTTGTGAATCAAAAATGCATTGCATAGGGTTCATTTTGCATGTTTCAGATGACAAAGAGAAGTATTAGAAATATGTCACTTAGGGTATTAGAGCTGCACGATTCTGGCAAAAATGAGAATCGGGATTTTTTTGCTTAAAATAAAGATCACGATTTTCTCACGATTCTGTAGATGTAAAATAAAGGTTAATATGAGTCGGCTATTATTATTGTTATTTCTCACACATATGGTAAAACAACTAAATAATAATAATTATAATAATAATAATAATAATATGTGTAGCTCTACTGTTGGTTAAAATGCTAAATTTTGAATAGACTTTAAATGATGGACTTGAACAGACTTTAAATTTGTCCTGGTCATTAATGCACAGTAAAGTGACGACATCAGAGTACAACTATTCATAATTCTGATGTTGAATTATTGTGTTTGAGACACATGCTTGCAATCTGTCATTGACAACATTATTAGACCATTTATTCACTGGTAAAATCAGGCATTTGTCATTATCAGATTCCCTCTTGCATTATATTTAACATCATATAGGCTAGAGTAGTTATACTGACACTGTTAAACATTTATTCTCATGCACAGCACTCTGTGTTCGCTATGAAAGAAAAACGTATCAAATGCTTGTCGTAATCATAACTCTAAAATGCGATATGATCATTTAAATGATGTGCGTGCGCTTTTGGTTTAATTTTCACTGCTAAGTGCTGTCCATACTTGCCGCGCGGTTCCCAAATGATCACTCTGTGCCACAAACTGAATGTTATTTACAACTTTATTACCTGTTATTCACAGCCTATGCAAGTTATGTTCACTAAAGTAGACACGCACGCGCCTATCTTTAAGTAGGGCGCGGGCCCACTCTCTCTGTGGTAACAGCTCTGCGGTCAGCAGCTCACGTCACGTGTGATTTCACGGTCGCGAATACATCATTACATGAAGACAGAAATGACATTTTTGAGTGAACTATACCTTATAAATACAGTATGTCACTCTTTCAACGTCATTTGGAGATGTGCATGTCGCTGAGCAACGTATGTAAAACAATGTGAAGACTTGTGCGGCCGCCTTTGCTTTTCTCCTGAACTTGAAAATATGATTGGCAGAATCGTAGAAATGCTGGATTAAGATCGTCTAGGGGGTCGAATCGAGATCGCGATATTTTTTCGATTACTAAGGGTACATTTTGTATGTTTTAGATGTCAAATCCACTAGAGGGCGCTGTCTAGAATTTAGCGCATCAGAAATACTTTACTCAGGGTACACTTTGTATACATTTCAGATGTCAAATCCACTACACGGTGCTGTCTACATTTTTACAAATCAGAAATACATTACTTAGGGTATATTTTAGATGTAAAATACACCAGAGCAGGGGTTTTCAAAACGGGGGCTAAAAACTTGGCAGAAACAAAAAATGATTTGCGAGATATTTTTTTTTTCAATCCTAAATTTATTAATGACCAAATCTATATATAGTTTTATGATTTATATAAGTGGATACTTAATTGTAATGTGTTTAACCCAAAATCCTTTGCACTCTTTAACGTTTTGCAAACAGTTGAATGCAGCAATTAGCAGCTGCAAGTGCAGCACAGATGATGGAAAGATTTTTAAAGAATCCCGCTCCCGCAAGCAGTTCATGCAAATCTGACTTGGCGAAGACTAAAGCAAAAACCAGAAAATATGACAAATCTTACATTGCATTTGGTTTTACCTGCATGTTAAAGCAGGGAGTCGATAGACCCCAGTGTGTTCTTTGTCATGAGATTCTCTCCAACGAATGCATGAAACCATCCAAGCTCAAGTGCCATCTACAGCAGAAACATCCCAATAAGGCAGAAAAATTGACTGACTATCAGAGGCGATTTTAGGATTTTCATTTTAGGGGGGCTCAGCTCCTTATGAGAAAAAAAATTATAACAAATTTAATAAAAAAATTAAAAATAAAATAAATAAATAAATATTTAATTTAATTCTGAAATAAAAATAGTAAAATAGTCGTTAAGAGTTACATTTTCGCTGGAGGAAACAGCGGTGATTATGAGCTGAGCACTGAGGAAACAGTAGATTGGAAACCCGATTGCTCCTATATGACATTGGTGTACAAGTGATACAAGTGTATCCATAGCAAAGAACTGCAAATCAGCATATTTTAAAACAATTTATCGATAGACACACACCTTGTTCTCTTGCTCTGCACAGTTGTGGTTTGCTGATCAAATGACAGCTACAGCCCCCCTAAAATAGGCCTAGCGACGCCCATGCTGACTATTATAAACATCAGGAGTTGTGTTTGGCCCGGCAGGCTAGTCTTTTTCGGCAGCAAGCATCAATCCTTGAGAGGTGTTTAAAAGCGTCATATTTGGCATCACTCCACATCGCGCGTGCTTAGAAGCCGCACACAGTTGGCGAAGCACTACTATTACCAGCTACCAAAGACATCGTCAAAGAGTTATTTGGAGAGGAAGTGGCACGAAAGGTAGATTGTGTGCCTTTGTCAGACAACACAGTAAGCAGACGCATAAGTGAGATGGCCGATGATATTTCGTCACAACTTTTAGAACTTTTAGTTGGACGAAAGTACTGATATAGCGAATCATGCACAGCTAATGGTCTACGTACGTTTTATCGGTAAGGACAAATTTATTAAGGAACTTCTCTTCTGTAAACCCCTTGAAGGCAGAACCATAGGTCAGGACATATTTAATATGATGGATCAGTTCATGACGCACAATTCAATAGACTGGTCTCGGTGTATTGGAGTGTGTACCGACGGTGCTGCCGATATGACTGGTAAGCACAGCGGCATCATGACTCTGATAAAAGAGAAAGCCCACACACTGCATGCTTCAAAAACTACAGGAACTACAAATGTTTCAAACGTCCAGGTTTAACTTTTTTATCTACCAGTGCCTTATTTAAAAAAAGCTATCTTTTATATGAAATATAAATAATTGTGAGAATTATTTTTGGCTATAGTGAGTTGCCAACTACTGTAATAAAATAAATAGTTTTAAAAGCAAAACCATTTCGCATGCCTGTGAAATATGAATTATGTCTTTACGTTATACAGAATTTTAGTTTACATATTTATACTTGAAATACATAAGTGCCTTTAAACTTTAGGCAAAGGGGTCCCCTGCAAGGAATCATCATATTTGGGGGTCCCTGAGATTAAAAAGTTTGAAAACCCCTGCACTAGAGCGTGCTGTCTACATTTTTGTGTCAGAAGTACATTACTTAAGGTGTGTAAGTTGTTTTGTGGTGCTTATTTGGTCAAAATTACGTCAAAAGTATTTCTGATGCAATATTATTCAGTGGCGGCTGGTGTTAAAAAATGTGGGGGGGGCGCAAACACCAGAAAAAATCTAACTGTTGGTAAAGTAAGAGTGTAAAAGACATTTTTCAGGTATCAAAAAACTAAAATATGACTAAAGCATACAATAAATGCATCACAAATCAGTTCATTTTAGTTCAATTTGGGTTTATTATCAGTAATGAAGTAATCAAGATAATCAGTAAACACGCACGCACACGCGCACACACACACACACACACACACACACACACACACACACACACACACACACACACACACACACACACACACACACACACACACACACACAAATGTTGCCTAATCACTGGCCAGTAGCACTACTTGAAATATAAATTTTGCTCTCCTTTCTTTCTGGCTTGAAAATTTCTCAATAACCTTTTGGTTAACGTCAGTCATCTCAGTCACCAGTCTCTTCTCTATTGACAGCATGGCCAATGCATTCAGCCTCTCTTGCGTCGTGCTGTTTGAAACAGCAAACACGGAAACAGTAAAAGGCATGACTTACATCACAACCTGCCAGCCAACTCCGTTTGTCATAACAAGTGCTGGAAAAGCCCCGAATATTCGCGCGCTCGCCATCACTTGACTACTGGTGAATTTGCAAGGAAGGTCGATCTGGTCCAAGCTCCTTATTTTTTTTTTCTTCATCCAAACGCCTTGTGAACGGATATCTTTGCAAAGATACAACGGAATTTTCCTTCATCTCGAGAAATTGCATTCTAAGCTCTTTGGTGAGAATGGTCCAATCACATAAGACCAATCATATAAAAACAAATATGATTCGTTCTAACAACAAAAATGGGAGGGTTCGGGGCGCAGAGCGCTGCGCCCCAAAGACAATTTAAAACAGGCCAATTAGAGCTTATTGTCATATCACGTGCATTGCAAAAGCTTGTGTACCTACATAGACACTCATTAGTCCGGCGCCCCACACACATATGAAAAAATATTGTTCATACATTTTTTTTCAATAAATGTTATTATGACTACAATAAATGTTAGAATGTTATAATTAAATCAATTTATTTTGTTAATATTTGTGATGATAAACATTAACATATTAAAGGGGTCTAACTTGAAGGGGGGGCGGCGCCCCAGCGCCCTCTATTGACCAGCCACCACTCATATCATTAGTGTGAAAAGGGAGAAAAAAAAAGTTGTCGTCATACTGTCCCCTGGTGTTCATGTTGAAGTACATTTTGTAAGATTTTTTTGCAGTTTTTAAATACATTTTTTAGAGAAAATGACAGACTCTTATTCTCAAAACATGTAGGATGATTTTGATGTACATCCCAGGGCTAGTGCTAGATTAACATTTGTGGTTAAAAAATACATAATTTAAATAAAAAAGACATATAATCCTAATCTGGGATCATTTAGAGACTTTAAAGCACTCAACTCAAACTCACTCAACTCAAACCACTGAGCATAGAAGAACATGGAGAAAAAACCTACATGATTTCCTCAAAAACCTTTTTAACTGAAGATAAAACATATATAAATTATTATCCTGAAATTTTCATTGTGGCAGTGAACCAAACCTTCAAGCATTATAATATCAATGTCTAAATAAATCCACCAGCTTTTCAGAGGAAGTAATATGAATAATTGAGCATCTCAAATTGTCCGAGCCCCTTGACATCTTTGGACGGGTTACAGTAAAGAATCAATGGAAGCTCATGCACCTTTGCTCTGCAGGACAATGGATTAAACAGTTCAGTCCACTTATGATTTCTGAGATCTCTTTTTATAGTGAGGTCCATCATTCTGTGACTTTGCCGAACAGACAGTGTTTTCTGATCGTCATCTACAAGCTTTAACATCACAGTGACACCTGCTGGTGTTCAGGATGAGGAATCGCTGCACGCAAGCACAGAGAAACACCCTCATTTCTAATTTGTTGTTGTTTTATGACGACCATAAAACCACTTTTCAACAATGTCATTAAAAAATGCATTTCTTATTATTGTTTATGCCACATTCATTCCTACTATAAACATCCATGACAGGCCGCAACACAAAAACACACTCAGCTAATTATTGCTTAACCTATTTTAATCGGGGAAAGAAAAATAAATGATAATAAAAATAATAATAAATTGCAAACTGTAAAAACATTTACGAATTACAGTTTATTTACAGTTATGCATTGCATTATGGGAGCTTAATCTCTGCTCTGTCGACTTTCCATGTTGAAAATTCATCTCTGCAGTTTAACAAAGCAGGGCTCAACAATAAGGACTACCCGGTGGCCAAGGGCCAGCGTGAGAGACGCTTTGGACAGTAGACAGGATCATTACAGGACAGTGCTGCTTTGTCACTAAAGTTTAATTTGCCTGCGACTATTTGTCAATTGCATGCATTTTAAGTTTGTGCTTTTAAGTCTTTAAATGAAAGGCGACGCAGTGGCGCAGTAGGTAGTGCTGTTGCCTCACAGCAAGAAGGTCGCTGGTTCAAGCCGGTTTACCTCCCGGTTTCCCCCACAGTTCAAAAACATGCGGTACAGGTGAATTGGGTAGGCTAAATTGTCCGTAGTGTATGAGTGTGAATGAGTGTGTATGGATGTTTCCCAGTGATGGGTTGCAGCTGGAAGGGCGTCCGCTGCGTAAAACATGTGCTGGATAAGTTGGCAGTTCATTCCACTGTGGAGACCCCAGATTAATAAAGGGACTAAGCCGAAAAGAAAATGAATGAAGTCTTTAAATGCTATCTTCTCTGTGATGTCGTAAACACTATATTGCTTTTCGGTTCCTCTTATGTGATTTGATGTTTTTAGGGTGCTATTTTTTTCCCATAACCTGGTGACAAACAGTACAGCGAAGAAACAGCAACATGGCAGCACCATCAAATTATAAGGTTAAAAGAAAATGTCTGTTTCTAATGCCTTGGAAGCGGACATTTACGTAGGAACAACACGACAAAAAAATGAAGTGATGTTTTGCACAATTTGCCATCAGTTTGACAAGTCAGACACCTTTTGTTAAATAATTTCCAACTGCAATAAAATACCTCATTTTCCATACAGCTCTTTTTGTTTGCATAACACTTTGAATTTTGCTCATTATACATTTTACATTTTTTTAAAGGTGCTGTATGTTTTTTACTCTTCTAAAGCATAAAAATACCATAATATGTGTGCAGATATTTAAGAAACATCCCAAGTGAACATATTTGTTTAACTGAAAAACAATGCTGAAGTCAGATATTCTGCTTTGAAAATGTTTTTTTCCGTGCCGGAACGCTGTCTTTGTTTAGGTAATTTTCACATGCACATGCCAGTTTAGCCAATTATAATTCAGCACTCTGGGTTGCCTTGTTAGAAAGCAGCGTATTTCATTCATTCATTCATTCAGAAAAGCTCTGAAAGCATGCGTCCGCGACCGAAAAGGACAGTATGGGAGACCGATTCTGTTCCACATGAGGTTATTAATTAGCAAATTACATAAATATTACGAACGTAAACATTAAGTGAGCAGGTTACATTGTAACCGCGTGTCCTAACAACACGCTGTGACGAGAGAGGCAGTGATCAGCTATTTGGCTGTTTGCACCAGACTAAACACGACAGAAGTTTAAATACAGCCTTTCAGAAGCACAGAATATGCACTCACTCACGAAACGGTAAGGTTTAGAATCTGTTTAATACATGTTAACTCACTTTAGCATCATTAAATGTAAAATGGCATTCAATATATTGTTATCATTTAGCACTGAATAAAGCACACGAGATTTACCTGAGGTGGTCACTGTCATAGGTTTGACATGTTCAGCTGTGAGAAATAGAAGCCGTTTCTAATCATTCAATTCCAGGTGTTGGTTAGGACAAAAACTCCCTTTAATATGGAAAATATTCCCTCTATCGCGTGTCGTTGCTTTTATTTAGAACACAGTTTAAATCACTCGCTCCTGTACTCAATCTGGCAACCCGCACTTGCTTTTGTTTTGATCCAGGAGTGCAACACCTAGTTTAACCACTGGGTGTCAAACTTACATACTGCACCTTTAAGTATTGAAATTCTAGATTCACAGACATTATTTTTGACACATTATTTAAAATATGTGGCTAAAAATAGCTATTAACTTCTTCTTTTTTTTTTTTTTTTTTTTGGTGGGGCCAGTAAACATTTTGGCAGGGCAAATAAAAATCTAAACTACTGGCCCAATCGGATCAGTAGAAAAAATCCTTAGCGTTAAACCCTGCAAAGTGACTTTTATTTACATTTTAGTAGTTTGAAACAATATAGTTGTTTAATAAATTATATATATATATATATATCAGGGGCGACAGGGTGGCTCAGTGGTTAACACTGTCGCCTCAAACCAAGAAGGTCGCTGGTTTGAGCTTCGGCTGGGCCAGTTGGCATTTCTGTGTAGAGTTTGCATGTTCTCCCCGTGTTGGCGTGAGTTTCCTCCGGGTGCTCTGGTTTTCCCAACAGTCCAAACACATGCACTATAGGGGAATTGAGTAAGCTAAATTGGCAGTGGTGTGTGTGTCTGTGAATGAATGTGTATGGGTGTTTCCCAGTACTCAGTTGCAGCTGGAAGGGCATCCGCTGTGTAAAACATCTGCTGGATTAGTTGGCAGTTCATTCCGCTGTGGCGACCCCTGATGAATAAAGGGACTAAGCCGAAGGAAAAATGAATGATGTGAATGTAAATCTGCCTTTCTCACTTCTATAAGCAATGAACAGCAGAAATGATCTATAATTTGAGCAAGTCCAACTCTCTGCATCTCTCATATTTGGTGGCTCTGCGGTCTACAGAGCAGACCTTACAGTCTTCAGCCCTTCACACGCCAGCGAGAGGGAAAAATCTGATCATATGAAACACAAGGGAGGGAGAAACACAGAAAAGCCCCTGGCAGATCTGTGGAGGAAGTGAACGCAGAAAACCACAGACGAGCGAACAGCCAAGAACACAGAGAACAGACTCAAGCCGAAGCTCCAGGACTGATTTAATTAGCTGTGTGCTATACATATCCAACGAACTTCAGAAAAACACAGTATTCCCCATAGGAGGAATCCACCTGTGGGCAGCGAGCAGAGAAAGAGCAGCTTCTTAAAGGTCTCATTAAATTAAAATAAAGTTTTTTAGATGTTAGTTTTAGTTCATTTTAATAATATCTATAAGCTAGTGCACACCAAAACAGTGAAAAACAATTGCATTTAGAAGGTATAAAACTGATTTAAACATCTAAAGCTTGCAGTTTGTCACTTCCACCTAAATGGATGAACAATTTTATTCACGTCACCTCCTACTACGTTTCTCAACAAATCTTGACCAATCAAATGCTCTCTAGTAACTGACATGCCCCGCCCCCCCCCTTCTTCTCATTTGATGCGCTTGAGCTCAACCACTCTCACTGGCAGAGCTGTACGGTCTCTTGAGACTCACGGATTAGGTGATAAGATTTTAAACTGAGATTACGTCAAACATCGAATAAAAAAAATGCACATTTCTAAGCACGGGACCTTTAATAAATAGCATATACTACAGGGCTGCTGAATGCTTGACTCTGATTGGCCGACGATTATTCTAATGGATGCAGTTATTTTCAGGTAAACACACAGCTAAAGTAGAACTACACACAGAAGCAGTTTGAGGACAAAAGCCTGACAAATGTCTGAAAAACGGTGTCTTTATGTGTGTAAACTGTAGTCTAAGAACAATAATTGACTTATTATAAAATAACGCACACCTGAGGTGTATCAGCCACTCTGTTTTGCTTCCTCATCACCTTGATATACAGCTGAAGTCAGAATTATTAGCCCACCTGAATTATTAATTATTTTTTTCCCCAATTTCTGTTTAACAGAGAGCAGATTTTCAACACATTTCTAATCATAATAGTTTTAATAACTCATCTCTAATAACTGATTAATTTTATCTTTGTCATGATGACAGTAAATAATATTTGACTAGATATTCTTCAAGACACTTCTATACAGCTTAAAGGGACATTTAAAGGCTTAACTAGGTTAATTAGGGTAACTAGGCAGGTTAGGGTTATAATCAGGGCTTAACATTAACTTTTTTGATCACCAGCCACGGTGGCTAGTAGATTTCCATCATTACTAGCCACTCAGCATTTTCACTAGCCACAATTTTCTTGTTGGGAAAATATATTTTATATGCATAAATTTGACTTTGACATGCTAAAATGACTTGATTTAGATGTGTTATGTCCACAAGCCTTCTCATTCATTTAACTTCTTGTGTGTATTGTGTATTAGCTTGCTCAGTGTGCATGAGCAAATGGGTTGTGTCTCAATACAATCAGTTTTTATTTCACATGACTTTTCAGGGCTCAAAATTAAGGATTTACCAAATTTATCTCTGACCACACCAAATAAGTATTTCTTAGTCACAATTTTTTAATGTGTCAAAACAAGGAAAATATAACTGTATAGCTGCACTTTTTAATTCAACAAAACTTTTCTTTAAAAAAACATTACATTTAAAAAATGCTGCTAAAACTACAATTTAAAAATGATTTCCAACTAGCAAACGTGGCTAGTGGAGGTGTCTGTCTTACCCGCCAGAGCTGAAATCTACCCGCATTTGGCGGGTTGGCGGGTGTTAATGTAAAGCCCTGGTTATAATATATATAGGGCAAGTTATTGTATAATGATGGTTTGTTCTGTAGACTACTGAAAATATATATAGCTTAAAGGGGCTAATGATTTTGACCGTTAAAGGGTTTACAAAAAAATAAAAACTGCTTTTATTCTAGCCGAAATAAAAACAAATAAGACAAAAAAAAATATTATCAGACATACTATGAAAATTTCCTTGCAATGTTAAACATGATTTGGGAAATATTTAAAAGAGAAAAAAAAAATCAGAAGGGGGCTAATAATTCTGACTGCAACTGTATGTGTGTGTGTATATATATATATATATATATATATATATATATATATATATATATATATATATAGCTTCATCACACTGTCTCCTCTCCACCAATCAGCTGGTGTGTGGTGTGCGGTCTAGCGCAATTTGGCTGCCGTTGCGTCATCCAGGTGGATGCTGCCCACTGGTGGTAAAGTGATTTGAGTGTCCAGAGAAGTGCTATATAAATGTGAGGAATTACATATAAAATAATATATATAGAGATATACCAGTTTTTTTGTTATTGATATACACATAGTTTTGTTATCTTGAAATTGCACTACTTTGTAAAAAAAAATGCATTTTTGTCAAAAATGTCCATATATTCAAGTGGTGATAAAACATGATCACATGAAGAGAAAATAAAATGATTTCCTTTGATTTCTTTATTTTAATATCTAAAATTTTTCCACGTATATTTATAGCAGAAAATATTCAGAGGTCTGTCAATTTTAGGTAAATAATCAACTTAAATATAAAAAAATACTATATATGTATATATATATATATATATATATATATATACCCGTAGTGTGTGTGTGTGTGTGTGTGTGTGTGTACGTGTTTTTGTGACATATCAGGACACAAATCTGTATAATGACATGGGTATGACACAGGTATTACAAAAAGCAGGTGAAATATGAGGACATTGGTGACGTCCTCACTTCTCAAAAAGCTTCTAAATCACACAGGATGAGTTTGTTCAGGGAGTAAAGCTGTACACTGTCTCCTGTGATGGTTGGGTTTAGGGGTAGGGTGGGGTGAGGGCAATATCATATACGCTTTGATCTGTATAAAATGAATGGAAGCCTATGTAATGTACCCACTTTTCACAAAAACAAACTTCTTTTTTAAATATTTCCCAAATGTTGTTTAACAGAGCAAGGACATTTCCACAGTATGTCTGATAATATTTTTACTTCTGGAGAAAGTCTTATTTGTTTTATTTCGGCTAGAATAAAAGCAGTTTTTAATTTTTTAAACACCATTTTAAGGTCAATATTATCAGCCCCTTTAAGCTATATATTTTCAGTAGTCTACAGAACAAACCATCATTATACACTAACCTGTCTAGTTAACCTAATTAACCTAGTTAATATTATTTACTGTCATCATGGCAAAGTTAAAATAAATCAGTTATTAGAGATGAGTTATTAAAACTATTATGTTTAGAAATGTGTTGAAGAAATCTACTCTCTGTTAAACAGAAATTGGGGAGAAAAATAAACAGGGAGGCGAATAATTCTGACTTTAACTGTATATATATTTATAATGTTTTAAAATAAGCTTCTCCTGCTCACCAAGGCTGCATTTATTTAATCACAAATACAGTAAAAATTTTACAATTGTGAAATGTTATTGCACTATAAAACAACTGTCCAAAAGTAGTTTATAATTTACTTTAATAATTTATTCCAGTGATTTTAATGGTGAATTTTCAGCTTCATTACTCCAGTCTTCAGTCACATGACCCTGCAGAAATCACTCTAATATTAATTATTATTAATAGTAATAGTAATAAAAGCAATAATGACTGGAGTAATAATTTCATTTGAAAATACATACAATAAGGAATAAATAAATATTTAATAAATAAGTATTTAACATTTTTTAACATTTAATAAATCCCACCTTGATGAACAGAATAATGTTCTTTAAAAAAAACATGAAGAAAAAAACAAACGACCTCAAACTTTTGACCGGTAGTGTAAATATATAGTTTTGTTGTCTTTTTTTTTTTTGGTCAAAAATTGTGTTTTAAATGTTTTCTATCTGCATTCAAGTGGTGATAAAACATGAGCACGTTAAGATTTCTTTATTTTGATATATAACTTTCTCAATTTCATAACAGAAAAAAACAAACACTGGCGGGGGAAAGAGTTAATCATTGCCCAGCAGTACTCTTAATTTAAAAAATTTAAAGTAAATCACTTTAATAATCTAAAATGAATCCCGAATATAACCAGGGCTTTACATTAACACCCGCCAACCCGTTAAATGCGGGTAGATTTCAGTGGTGGCGGGTAAGACAGACACTCCCACTAGCCACTTTGGCTGGTTAAAAATAATTTTCCCGGATAATAATTCATAAAAGCAGGGTTCAACAATAAGGATGGTCCAATATGCATGCAAAGGGGATCTTAGAATTGAGAAGCATCACGACTGACAAAAATAATTGCGTTCGCGTGAGCAATAAAAAAGCAGATGAATACAGAATGAGAGGATGATCACTCGCACTAACAGCTGAGGTGATGCGCATGACTGTTTAAAACGTGCGCGCTCCCATTTCCTTAAGTGAAGCAACTGTGTCTAGAAACACAGCTGATGTGATCGGTTCTCTTTCAAATAGACTAGACAAAAAGTGATGAACATGCACCCACAGTCCTGCTGCTTTCAAGAGCTCCAGATTTGTGTTTTTGTAAGCAGCACCGGTTGCTTTCGCTTTCACCATTATATAACAGATTTTTTATGTGTCTAACGTTAACCGTGTGCGTTATAATCCTTTCATTAGCACACGGTATGTTTATTACCTGCTTTCTTTTGCGTAATGTGGTTTAATGATCATTTTTTACAATAACATTGCTTTAATGGGAGATTAACTCCCTGTTTATGTGTAGTTAACTGCTGATCTGGGACCTTTAGCCAGGACAGATTACTAGGGATGCTCCGATCGATCGGCCAGAGATCGGTATCGGCCGAAAATCACATTTTATGACTCGATCGGTACTCGCCAAACTGGCCGATCTCATGAACCGATCACAGGTGTCTGTTTACGAGTTTATATGCAGAGGAACCAGACATGCTAGTTGGAGAGCAAAATATTGGAATGGTCTTGCATGTGTTTAGACCTTTTTACATATATAAGAACTGAGAGTTCTGTGTTTTTGACAATATTGCCAGTTCACTAAAACCTGGCTGAAATACAATTAAAAACGTAAAAAAAAAATGTTTTAATTGAATATTTCATAATATACCTTTTTTGTAATATACTTACTGCAATAAACAAATATATATTTATAGATGTGCATTTGTCAATATGTACTTTTTCTTGATTGAGACATGTCGAATTCTTCTTCCATCATTTGCAATGTTTCCAAATTGCTTTGTTAGTTGTTTTTCTTACCATTTTTTGTATCTGTTTTATCTATTATTTTCTGTAAAGTTGCTTCTGACCATGACATGTCCACACTAAATGGTTATAAGAGACATGTTTGAGGGATTATATGCAACATTCTTCATTTATTCTCTGAGGTGTAAGGCAAGATCTCCACTTAATTATCATACTTAGGGGGGGAAATGTGCTTCATGTATTATAAAGCTTGAAGCATCAGAATCGGTACTCAGTATTGGCCGATCACCATCACAAAGAATCGGTACTTGGTATCGGCTGCAAAAATCCTGATCGGAGCATCCCTACAGATTACTGTGCATATGTTTTGTTAAATAAAAAGTATAGTAAACAGCTATATTTTGCTTGTTTTGGCACAGTTAAAATGTGTGGGTAAGAAATATTTGTTTATGTTTGGTGTGGTCAGAGATAAATGTGGTAAATCCTTCATTTTGAGCTCTGAAAATGATGTGAAATAAAAACTGATTGTAATACTATGAAACCATGACCCATTTGCTCATGAACATTTAGCAAGCTCATACACGACACACAAAAAGTAAATCTAAATCAAGTAATTTTAGCATGTCAAAGTCATATTTATGTGTATAAAGTATATTTTCCCAACAATACAATTGTGGCTAGTGAAAATGGCGAGTGGCTAGTAATGCTGGAAAACTACTAGCCACAGTGGCTGGTGATGAAAAAAGTTAATGTCAAGTCCTGAATATAACCATTATTAGATTAGCACCTATTTAATTGTAATTTTTATTTTTAAATACGTATTTTGTACATTAAAAATGTAAATAAGCTGCATGTATGCAGCTCCTCAACCCACATCAGTACTCTAGCTGCAGACCCTGAGGGATGAGTGTGTTCTGCCTGAAAACAATGATCCAGTGAGGTTTGATTACTTTTGAGTGCATGGAAAAACTGAGGTGGTAAATGAAATGACATGGCCATTTCTTTTTCGGTTGTGCAGGAAATTCCAGCTCTGATTGCCGGGGTTGGAAAAGCGCTGACACGAGGGACTTCGCCAGCTGTTCATTAGTGAGCGCCGCAGCTAATTAGCGAGGTGATGAGGTAATGCCGCTGTAACTCCATTATCACAACTCCTGTTTGGAGAGAAAATGCAACAGGAGCAAAAGAGCACACCTGAAACGCAAACACACGAGGCCAGACACCAAGCCAGAATAAATATGCTGCGGTAATGAAGAAAACTCTAATATAGCCTCCAGTTTATGCTACTGCAGGTCTAATGACTTTATTCTCCTCAATAAAAGCAGAGCGACTGCACAAGTGAATGGTTTAATCGACTCTACAGACCAGCTGTGCATCTGTGAGTCCAGTTCTCCTCTGCATTCATGCACAGTTGAGTTAATATTGCTGAAGGAAAATTTATGACATCTATTTATATATATATATATATACACCTTACTAGTACCGGGTTGGACCCCCTTTTGGCTTCAGAACTGCGTTTATCCTTTGTGGCAGAGATTCAACAAGCTACTGGAAATATTCCTCAGAGATTTTGCTCCATATTGACATGATAGCATCACACAGTTGCTGCAGATTTGTCGGCTGCACATCTATGATAAGAAACTCCCATTCCACCTCATCCCAAAGTTGCTCTATTGGATTGAGCTCTGGTGACTGTGGAGGCCATTTGAGTACAGTGAACTCATTGTCATGTTCAAGAAATCAGTCTGAGATGATTCGTGCTTTATGACATGGTGTGTTATCCTGCTGGAAGTAGCCATCAGAAGATGGAGACACTGTGGTCATAAAGGGATGGACATGGTCAGCAACAATACTCAGGTAGGCTGTGGCGTTGACACGTTGCTCAATTGGTACTAATGAGCCCAAAGTGTGCCAAGAAAAGATCCCCCACACCATTACACCACCACCACCAGCCTGAACTGTTAATACAAGGCAGAATGGATCCATGCTTTCATGTTGCTTTCATGCTTTCATGTTGTTGAACTGCAGCAGGTCGTCTTGACCATGTCTACATGCCTAAATGCATTGAGTTGCTCCCATGTGATTGGCCGATTAGAAATTTAGGTTAACGAGCAGTTGGACAGATGTACCTAATAAAGTGGCCGGTGAGTGTATATATATATATATATATATATGAATGAATGAATAAATGTCATATCATATTTCACATGTTCTTTGGTGTACTGCAAAAATGCGTTTCTTACTTAGAGTTTTTGTCTTAAAACTAATCAAATAATATTGTTTTTCCTCTTTTACATGAGATTATTTTGCTTACTCCATTGGCAGATTATTTAAATATTTGGATTAGAAGCCAGACAAAAACACAATGCATACTGGGATGGGTTGCAGCTGGAAGGGCATCCGCTGCGTAAAACATGTGCTGGATAAGTTGGCGGTTCATTCCGCTGTGTTGACCCCGCATTAATGAAGGGACTAAGCCGAAAAGAAAATGAATGAACGAATTATCAAAATTAAGTGAGTTTTTCTTTAAAACAAACTAATTAATCTGCCAATGAGGCAAGCGAAATAAACCAGTTTTCACTATGAAATAAAATTCTTTTGCTCACCCCATTGGCAGATTATATTGCTTGTTTTTATTAAAAACTCACTTAATTTTAACATATTATTTCTGAAAACAAGGCTATATTTTTTTGCTTGTCTAGAAAAAGCTTCTTGATTTAAGAATTTTTAGATATTTGGACTAGAAGCAAGACCAAAACTGAATGATTACTATCCTACATCCTTCAAAATATCTTCAACGGAGGAAAAAAAAGAGTTTAGGGTGAACTGTCCCTTTAAGAAGACAGTGACTCAATACTATAAAAGAACAGACACTTCAGTCTTTCTGATTAGCACTGCTGCAGTCCAGAGAAAGTTTGAACCATTGACTTCCATAGTAGGAAAAAACAAACTGCAAAAAATGTGTTGAGTGCATGAGTTTTTGTCTGGTTTCTAGTCCAAATATATAAAAATCTTTAAATCAAGAAGCATTTTTATAGACAAGAAAAATATATTGTCTTATTTTCAGAAATAATGCATCAAAATTAAGTGAGTTATTTCTTAAAACAAGCAAAATAATCTGCCAATGGGGCAAGCGAATAAACCAGTTTTCACTTTAAAATAAGATTATTTTGCTTCCCTCACTGTCAGATTATTTTGCTTGTTTTAAGGAAAAACTCACTCCCTTTTAACGTATTATTTCTGAAAACAAGACAATATAGTTTTCTTGTCTAGAAAATGCTTCTTGATTTAAGAATATTAGATATTTGGACTAGAAACCAGACAAAAACTCAATGCTTACTGGCTTCCAACATCCTTCAAAACATCTTGTATTGTGTTCAACAGAAAATAAGAAAGTCAAACAGATTTAAAAGAGAACTGTCCCTTTAAGAAGACAGTGACTCAATATAATAAAAGAACAGACACTTCAGCCTTTCTGATTAGCACTGCTGCAGTCCAGAGTAAGTGTGAATCTGACCTCAGGAGGGATGGGCTCCAGACCAGCGCAGTTCTCATTGCATTTGTCATAGACGAGACGGAGCTTTCGGAAGAGGACCGAGAGTGTCCGCAAATGCTCCTGCAGCTTCCCCAGCCGGTCCTGATGAGTGTTAGGATGATACGTCACTCCGTTCGGCAGCTGACAACATAAAGGGTCGGCTAGATTACTTATGAGTCGGGTATATGCATGGGGATTTTTTATTTTGTGTAAGTAAGCTCAAATACGACACATTTGGATTTGATTTTTCATGTTTACCTTCAGTTTATTGGTCTTTTTATTTTGTCAGAGTGATCAGAACACATCTAGTGTTGAACAGAGCAACATTTAGTGTTTGCAAAGCTTACATTAACCCTTGTGCAAACCTGTTAGTGATAAAAATAAACTAATAGTTTGAACAGATACTGAATAAAAAAACACTCAAATGCAATAAAAGTAAAAAAATGATGAAGAATTTAGACGTGATTTTTAAGATTATGTATTTAGTGTATTAGTGCATGGTGTAGGGCAACGAAGTGGCTCAGTGGTTAGCACTGTTGCCTCATAGCATAGCAAGAAGGTCGCTGGTTCAAGTCCCGGCTGGGCCAGTTGGCATTTCTGTGTGGAATTTGCATGTTCTCCCTGTATTGGCATGGGTTTCCTCTAGGCATAGGACGATAAAAACCGGCAAAACTTTGTTATATCGTTATGTCAGGGGTGCCCAAACTTTTCCGTAGGAAGGGTCAAAAATCAAACATCATTATGAGCCCTGGGCCGAAGGTAAATATACCAAACTACAGTATATTACATTACAGTTGCCATGCGTAATTTATTTCCTAATATTTCTAAATAAATAGAAAACATTACTTTAAATAGTATAAGATAATGCACTAACTATTTAAATTATAACTTATTGCAAAAACAAAAAAACATTCACATTTATACCACAGTGGAGGTAAATGCTACTCTAGTCAAGCAGAATCTGCCTTTGACTTGATTTGCTCACCAAAGTTACTGCCCTGTCGGGTAACAGTATGTACATTTAAACGAAAACTACTTTATCACTAATTTATGATTAATTTACGCAATTTAATTGAAACATTTAATTTTTAGATAGAGAATTAGTGTGTATGGGTGTTTCCCAGTACTGGGTTGCAGCTGGAAGGGCATCCGCTGCGTAAAACATATGCTGGATATTTTGGCGGTTCATTCCACTGTGGTGACCCCTGATGAATAAAGGACTAATCCGAAAGAACATGAATGAATGAACCTTGCTGACCTGCATGTTTCTGAGCAGCTGAAAGATCTCCATGGTCCGCAAGACGATGTCCTGCACCGTCTCCTGGCCGATCCGACACAGAGACGCAGTGTTTACATCTCGCGCTGCCTGAGTCTGAGTCTGCTGCTGCTGCTGGCCGGAGAACTGCGCCAGCGGAGGAGTCGTCATCGAGAAACACACCAGAGATCCACGTCTATTCACT
Source organism: Danio kyathit (assembly GCA_903798195.1). Lineage (NCBI taxonomy): Eukaryota > Metazoa > Chordata > Actinopteri > Cypriniformes > Danionidae > Danio > Danio kyathit. Next base: position 57,033,351 of record LR812537.1, on the reverse strand, counting down.
GGCACTCATGTCTGTCACAATACAAATTCAATTATAGAGAGAGAATATACAGATGGAATCAAAATTATTAGCCCTTTTCTTTTTTTTTTTTCTCATTTAGTTTTTTTATTGCAGTTTTCAAATGTACATACAGATAGGGTTTTCCACAATGTATTCACAAAACAACCTAACATCGGATTCCCAAAATTGTAGAAATAAATAAAATTATAAAATACACAAAATTTCCAATAATAAATATGGAGGTTACATTAATGATTCAAAGACATTATAAGAAACAAGAAAAACAATACACTCATATATACTCTGTTTTGTATATTATCAAAAAGAAACAGATCAAATTAATTTGTTGCTTTTCAGTTACAATTCAATTATGTACTTTTTAAAATAAAAAAAAAACATATTGTGGCACCCAGTGTACCCTTTTCTGTTTTTTATTTATTTATTTATTTATTTATTTTTAAACCTAAACTATGTACATATGAACCTGTGAGGATGGTACTTTCAGGATTTTAGAATGTAAAAGTATTATTTTTTTTTAAATAGGTATTGCTGTTCTAATTATCTCTCTGTTATGTTTTTCCTCATTGCTAAAAATAACCCACAACATAAAATTCACATCTTTCTGACTATTCATATTCTATAATAAATCTGGTCTTAATGGAAGAATATATTCTACCCATTTTCTCCATGTCTCATTAAACTCCTCAGTCTGTAAACGACGGTTCATTGTTAGCCTCTCCATCTTATTGATTTCATAAATTATGTCAAACCAGTCACTAATTTGAGGTATTTCAAGCTGTAACCATTTTCTGGTTATGGCTTTTTTACAGGCTACCAACAAAATTTTCAGCAGTTTTTTGTCAGATTTTTCTTCTAACATAGGATTTTTTAGGCCCAAGTATAGAGTTGAGAAAGAAAAATCAATAGGGATATGGAATATATTCTCTAAACATTTGTGAGTTTCTTGCCAAAATGCCTGGATTTTTGTACATTTCCAGAAAATATGTGAATGATTCGCTTCATTTGATCCACATAGTCTCCAGCAGACTGCATTTTTGTTTAAGTATCTCTTCTGCTCAGGGGTGATGAAAAAACGAATAATGTTTTTCCAACCAAATTCCCTCCAGACTGAGGAGGATGTTGATTTCCACTGTGATTTAAAAATTATTTTCCACTCTTCCTCAGTAATTTCAATATTGCACTCTTTTTCCCATTTATTTTTAATGTAATATGTGTTCTCTAATTTATTGTCTTGTAGACTTTTGTATAATTTAGTAATTATTTTGGTCATGTTGGCTCCTTTATAAGCTGAGGTAAATATTGTAAGAAGACTATTATTTTTGTTTTCATCACCGTTTCTAATGTTTTTAATTTTGTGTCTTATCTGTAGATATCTATGAATATTAGCCCTTTTCTTTTCTCAAATATTTCCCAAATTATGTTTAACAGATTCAGCAATTTTCCACAGTATTTCCTATAATATTTTTTCTTCTGGAGAAAGTCTTATTTGTTTTATTTTGGCTAGAATAAAAGCAGTTTTTAATTTTATAAAACCTTTTTAAGGTCAATATTATTAGCCCCCTTCAGCAATATTAGTTTTGGATTGTCTCCAGAACAAACCACTGTTATACCATGACTTGCCTAATTACCCTAACTTTACCCTAATTACCCTAGTTAAGCCTTTAAATGTCACTTTAAGCTGAATACTAGTATCTTGAAGACTATCTAGTCAAATATTATGTGCTGTCATCATGGCAAAGTCGATATTAGAAATGAGTATTTAAAACTATTATGATTATAAATGTAGTGTCTCTCCTTTAAACAGAAATTGGGGAAAAATATACAGGAGGGCTAATAATTTTGACAGTTCCCCCCAAATGAAAATCCTGTCATCATTTCAGTTGTTCCAAACCTGTTTGAGTTTCTTTCTTCTCTTGAACACAAAGGAACAAATACTGAAGAATGCGGGGAAAACAGCCATTGACTTCAATAGTAGTTTTAGTTCCTACTATGAACATCAATGGCTCTCTTTCCAACAGTATTTCATGTTGTGTGTAGGCCTGTCACAATAAGAAATTTTTGTTGTCCATATATTGTCACAGAAATTGTTGCAATAAGCGATATTATTGTCATTTTGAGATCACTTATGCCGCTGATTATATACTAATTATATAACAGCATAATAATGCAAATAGCCATGAACACTTTAAAATACATTCATGTCATTCTTAAAGTTATTTAGATTCTGTACTGTGATGTTAAAATTACTATTATACACTCACCGGCCACTTTATTAGGTACACTTTACTAGCACCGGGTTGGACCTCTTTTGCCTTTAGAACTGCTTTAATCCTTCATGGCATAGATTCAACAAGCTACTGGAAAATTCCTCAGAGAAACCAGTCTGAGATGATTCGTGCTTTAGGATATGGTGCGTTATCCTGCTGTAAGTAGCCATCAGAAGACGGAGACACTGTGGTCATAAAGGGATGGACATGGTCAGCAACAATACTCAGGTAGGCTGTGGCGTTGACATGATGCTCAATTGGTACTAATGGGCCCAATGTGTGTCAAGAAAATATCCCCCACACCATTACACCACCACCAGCAGCCTGAACCGTTGATACAAGGCAGGATGATCCATGCTTTCATGTTGTTGACACCAAATTATGACCCGACCATCCGAATGCGGCAGCAGAAATCGAGATGCAAATGGCTTTAACGTTATTTGTGAATATGTAAATATATATTGCAACAGCAAAATTGATTGAGGTCATCTCCAAGTATTGCATGATTAGTCTATATACTGATTACTGTGACAGGCCTAGTTTTGTGTGCAAAAAATAAATAAATCACAAAAGTTTGGAACAACTTGAGTGTGAGGAAATGTTTATTTTTTGCAATTAAAAAGGGCTATAGTTCACTCACAAATCTGTATTTTCCAACCTGTATGAGTTTTTCCTCTGATGAACACAAAATAAATGTTTTGAGGAACAATTGTAAACTAAGGGCTCTATTCTAACGATCTAGGCGCAAAGTCCAAAGCGCAGGGCGCAAAAGCATTAAGAACATGTGCGAATCCACTTTTGCTATTTAAAGGACGGAAAAATCTGCTTTGCGCCGCGGCACATGGTCTAACAGGGTTAAGCTTATTCTCTTAATAAGTTATAGGTGTGTTTTGAAAATAAACCAATCAGAGTCTCATCTCCCATTCCCTTTAAGAGTCAGTTGCGTCGCACCATAGCGCATTTGCTATTTACATGGCGGACTTTGTAAGTGGAATAACTGAGCGCTTCACTAGCGAGAAAACAGTTAAACAGAGCATCTGCAGTGCGAGGATGAGAGACTGAGCCTCCTCACTCTTTACTTTCACTCTCTTCCGTGGATAAAGAAACGTGTTGTACGCACAGACATCCATTAGCCTACAAAATTAATTTAGTTTGTTAAGCGCAAAGATTTGGTTCAAAACTACTTCTAAATTCAGTTCTAATTTCCAGCAAACGAATAAATGAACAGTAATAATGAAGTGTGATCAAACAACTGAGTTATATCCAAACACACATGCTGTGCCCTATATGGTCTAAAACCTGACAGGTGGACAAATCTAAGCTTTTTAATAAAACAAATATAAATATGCATATAATAAATAATACTACAACCAATAATAACATTTTTCAAAAGCAAATTTCATGAAGAAACTGAACCCAAAACGTCAAAACGACACATGCGACGAGCTGAAACTAGCAAACAACAAGTGCGTCGCCCCTTGCGCCGGGTGTTTGATAGGGCCCAAAGTGTTGTTGGTCAACATTATTATAGTCTATTGGGACAGTCAATTTTTTTGGTATCAATCATTCTACAAAATATCTTTTTTAATATCTGTCTATGGTTTTTAATCAGGGGAAAAAATAAAATCATTGAAGTTTGGATAAATTTGAGTGTGAGTAAATGTAGATTTGGGTGTGAACTATCCCTTTAAAGTAATGCACTTGTCAATTTTGAGATTTTGAGCTTTTTTTGGCTATTCATAAAGTACTTATTCAGGCTAATTTAAATAAAACATCAACAAAAACACTTTCTTTTATATTCATTCACTCATTTTCTTTTCAGCTTAGTCCCTTTATTTATCCGGGGTCACCACAGCGGAATGAACCACCAACTTATCCAGCACGTTTTTACGCAGCGGATGCCCTTCCAGCCGCAACCCAACCCTGGGAAACTTTCTTTTATATAGTTTATCAATTCTGTCTATAGGTTTTCAATTACAATACATCATTTTAAAGGCTGTGATTTTTTTTCTCCTACACTGAGCCATAATTATCCACTTCAGCAGCACTTACAAACATTAAACTTCACAGTTTTATTTATATCTGTATCCTGAAGGTTATATCCATAATATGCTTGATTACATACAACATTGTATTGTAAATGTTGACTGTAATGTGTCAACATTTAAAAAAGCATTAGGAACATGACTTAAACGTCCAATATTCACATTTTATGCTAGAAATGTATGCAAATTATCACATATTTAACGAATAATTTGAGGAAACATTTGAGAAAACTTGCAATATAAAACATGACTTTTAATCAACTGGGAAGAATACTGATAAATATACTTAATGTATTTTCCCCTATTCACCTGCAGTGTCTTGCTATAAATACTGAACCACACACCCATAATACACATATAAATAAACAATTCTCAGCATTATCTACTCAAGGCATAAATACAAAACAACAAGCCAAAAAAAGCTAATGTAAACACGTAGTCATGGAAGAAACCTGTCATATGGAAGGTTTGCATTAAGCTGACAACATTAATGCTTGACTATCTCAAATAAAGCTCTCAGCCATAATGTGTGTGTGAAGTAAAGACAAAACATGTCATTCGCCTGAACATGAGAAACATTAAAAGCGTTAAAATACCTTCTGCCGTTAGTTTTAGTGTTGTTGACAAGACGTCATTCCCTCCGCGCTGTGATCTCGTCTGACTCCGCCATCGCGAGACTTCACGAGGACTCATTTGACCAAGCACCTTGTGCTTAAATAAAACTGTTCATATCGAGCTAGTTGTTTTGAGCAAATAAATTTTGCGTTTGAGTCAAATTTTAATATAAATAACAGCATCTTACATGCTTGCATATGGCAGATATTATTACTAAATAAGGTGGACACGAGATTAGGCCACGCTTTTAGCTTAATGAACAGCGCCATCTGCTGTTCACTCATATTGTGCACATATAAACATGATTTATTTTGATTTATAACTCATTCATAAATCATTCTCTTACTGTCTTAAACGATCTTTATGCTTTAAAACACTCTAAACCACCATAAAGCATCAACATGAAAAAATACTATAGTAGTACACTGCAAAAACTTAGATTTTTTTGTCTTGTTTCTAGTCCAAATATCTAAAAATTCTTAAATCAAGAAGCATTTTCTAGACAAGCAAACTGATTATCTTGTTTTAAGGAATAATATGCCAAAATTAAGTGAGTTTTTCCTTAAAACAAGCAACATAATCTGCCAATGGGGTAAGCAAAATAATCTTATGTCAAAAGGAATAACTTAATATTGGCGTATTATTTCTCAAAACAAGACATTATGTTTTGCTTGCCTAGAAAATGCTTCTTGATATAAGATTTTTTAGATATTTGGGCTAGAAAAAAAACAAAAAATCTAAGTAAGAAAAGCGTTTTTTGCAGTGTAATAAAGTATTTCTGAACAGTAATAATGTATAGTAATAACGTTTTTGAAAAATACTATATAGACCATTACAATGTAGTAATTTCATTGGCTCTTGAACATTTCCTGCTTGTTATCATGCCTTTTCATAACTGTAACAAGAGAATTCAGTCATATCTTCACGTTAAAACGGCTGTCATGACATTATTTATCAATATGTTGACCTTTTTGGATTCTCTGAAGCTATGGAAAATAAAAGTGTAAAACAGGAAATACGTTAGGACCAATGTTATACAGGGAGTGCAGAATTATTAGGCAAGTTGTATTTTTGAGGATTAATTGTATTATTGAACAACAACCATGTTCTCAATGAACCCAAACACTCATTAATATCAAAGCTGAATATTTTTATAGTAGTTTTTAGTTGTCAGTGTTTTGATCTGTTCACCATCAACATTGCGTGCAGCAGCAACCACAGCCTCCCAGACACTGTTCAGAGAGGTGTACTGTTTTCCCTCCTTGTAAATCTTACATTTGATGATGGACCACAGGTTCTCTATAGGGTTCAGGTCAGGTGAACAAGGAGGCCATGTCATTAGTTTTTCTTCTTTTAGACCCTTTCTTGCCAGCCACGCTGTGGAGCACTTGGACGCGTGTGATGGAGCATTGTCCTGCATGGAAATCATGTTTTTCTTGAAGGATGCAGACTTCTTCCTGTACCACTGCTTGAAGGTGTCTTCCAGAAACTGGCAGTAGGACTGGGAGTTGAGCTTGACTCTATCCTCAACCCGAAAAGACCCCACAAGCTCATCTTTGATGATACCAGCCCAAACCAGTACTCCACCTCCACCTTGCTGGCGTCTGAGTCGGACTGGAGCTCTCTGCCCTTTACCGATCCAGCCACGGGCCCATCAAGACTCATTCTCATTTCATCAGTCCATAAAACCTTAGAAAAATCAGTCTTGAGATATTTCTTGGCCCAGTCTTGACGTTTCAGCTTGTGTGTCTTGTTCAGTGGTGGTGGTTTTTCAGCCTTTCTTACCTTGGCCATGTCTCTGAGTATTGCACACCTTGTGCTTTTGGGCACTCCAGTGATGTTGCAGCTCTGAAATATGGCAAAACTGGTGGCAAGTGGCATCTTGGCAGCTGCACGCTTGACTTTTCTCAGTTCATGGGCAGTTATTTTTGCACCTTGGTTTTTCCAGACGCTTCTTGCGACCCTGTTGACTATTTTGAATGAAACGCTTGATTGTTCGATGATCACGCTTCAGAAGCTTGGCAATTTTAAGAGTGCTGCATCCCTCTGCAAGATATCTCACTATTTTTGACTTTTCGGAGCCTGTCAAGTCCTTCTTTTGACCCATTTTGCCAAAGGAAAGGAAGTTGCCTAATAATTATGCACACCTGATATAGGGTGTTGATGTCATTAGACCACACCCCTTCTCATTACAGAGATGCACATCACCTAATATGCTTAATTGGTAGTAGGCTTTCGAGCCTATACTGCTTGGAGTAAGACAACATGCATAAAGAGGATGATGTGCTCAAAATACTCATTTGCCTAATAATTCTGCACTGCCTGTAGTTCACATACCTCAACATGGAACCCATACACACTCATTCACACACACACTCGATACACTACAGCCAATTTAGTTCATCAATTCCCCTATAGCGCATGTGTTTGGACTGTGGGGGAAACCGGAGCATCCAGAGGAAACCCACACCAACATAGGGGGAACATGCAAACTCCACACAGAAATGCCAGCTGACCCACTCGGGACTCGAACCAGCAACCTTCTCGCTGTGAGGCGACAGTGCTAACCACTGAGCCACCGTGTCATCCCGCCCGATTGCATTGCAAACCAAAAAAAAAAAAAAGAAATAACAAAAAACAAAGACATTCTGATTCAATTTGTGTAATTTTACCAAACAAAGGAAAAAGATTTGATGTGAGCTTTCAGCATGAGCCTCCCTGTGATCAATATCATTGATTTACCTGCAGTTCAACTCTAGACCTGTATTTATGCATCCATATTTCCCATCTCGATATCAAAGATGATGATTCGGTGTATTTGAAGATAAATGAGGGTCTGTAGATCTGAGAGATTGAGGTCTTGATCTTGTGCTGTTTACTTTGATCATTCATAAAGCCATACAGACACTTTTCTCTAAATAGTGCATTCACTCAGTCGGCAATATTGCAGAGCAGAATGTAAACAAAGCCTCTGAACTGACCAAAACTAGTATATACTGGACAATATATCTGTTAATGAACAGTTTCCGTATTTTGCGTGTTTTCTGTTTAATTGCCGTTGTGAATTGCTTTATGGGATGTTGATCTCTGCTCTTTCGACTTTTGACGTTGAAAACTCAACTCTACAGTTTAACAAAGTGACTTCTCCATGCTAAAAAACTGCTTAAACTAGCCTAGGCTTGTTGGCTGGTTTTAGCTGGTTGACCAGGCTGGTTTTAGAGGGGTTTTGGCCATTTCTAGGCTGGTTTCCAGCTATTTCCAGGCTGGTCTTAGCTGGTCAGGCTGGCAGATGACCAGCTAAAACCAGCTTGACCTGCCTAGCCAGGCTGGGAGCACAGCCAAAACCAGCTATGTCCAGCTTAAACCAGGCTGGTCAAGCTGGTTTTAGCCAGTGGTGGAAAGAGTACTGAAAAATCATACTCAAATAAAATTACCATTACTTACTTGCAAGTAGAGTAAAAGTATCTGCTGTAAATAAAAAAGCTGATGTGTTTACATGTAATTTGTGCATGTGTGTGTAAACGTAACACTCTGTAGTGCATCTAGGTATTGCCCTGAAGGCACACAACATCACAAGACATTAATATTAGGTTAGATTTAGGTTGTAATGTCAGGTGACCAAAATTAATTGCCAAGCCAGCAGCTAAGGACAGCGTTATTTTGATGTCCAATAATGACGTCAAATGACATTGATATTTGGTTGATTTTAGGTTGTTAGAAAGTGACCAAAATCCAACGTTGAGCCAACATCTTAAAACAACGTCATACTGACGTCAAATACTGACATTTATTCATCAGGTATGCCAACCAAAATCCAACATCTGATAGATGTCATAGTGGTAACGTTCACACAATGTCAAGCTATAACATCATTAGACGCTGATATTTGATTGGTTTTAGGTTGGACATTGGAAATTGACAATGGCCAGACGTCGAGTTCTGACGTCAACCCGATTTCCATTTCCAAACAAAATGTAAAGTCCCCATGACGTTAGGGTTCAACGTCAATCTGACGTCATGTTGATGTCTTGTGCCTGCTGGGTGTTTAAGGCCATTTCGGTCATCATACAGTAAACATCCGTCATCTTCTCATCAGTGACATGCATCTAAACAGTCTCTGGGTCAATGTGTGTAAAGATTTTGAACATCTTCATGGACACTTTTAATACTTCCAAACAGTTTGCTGCAATTATAAAGTGCACACGTCTTGAGGTAGTTCATTATGATGTGATTTACCTTCTACGGTATGTGCGATTTGATTGGACACGAATCTCAGGACTGATTTTTCCAATACCCATGGACAAGAAAAATAAAGTAGTTACTGGATGTTGAAAGAAAGTAGTGGAGTAAAAGTACTGATACTGCACTAAACATGTACTGTAGGGAAAGTCCACGTTTTTAAAACTACTCAGTAAATTACAATTCCTGAGGAAAAACTACTCAATTACAGTCACTTGAGTATTTGTAATTAGTTACTTTACACCACTGGTTTTAGCTGATCATTGAAACCAGCCTGGAATGGCCAAAACCCCTCTAAAACCATGCTGATCGACCAGCGAAAACCAGCTTAGAGTGGTTTAAGCTGTTTTTTCAGCAGGGTTTTTAACATTTTAGTAGTTTGAAATAATATAATGTATAAAAAATACTAATATATAGAGAAATAAGTCTGTAAAATAACAGAAAATGTGCTGCAGTTTATCACAAGGTTTTTGTAGTGTAATATACATTCTCATGCAGGTTTTCACACGACCCGAATGCTCTGCGCACCGCAAATAAAAACCTGCATCTGTCTCTTATAAACAGCTGACCTCAGAACGTGCCAGCAAGCTTCTCCAGTTCAATCTGATCAATTTAATCTGATAATAACCGTGCAAACGTCACAGACCTACACTGTAAAAACCTAGAGTTCTTACTTAGAGTTTTTGCCTTATTTCTAGTCTAGCAAATCTTAAACCAAGAAGCTATTTCAGAAATAATATGACAAAATTAAGAGAGTCTTTGCTTGTAACAAGCCACATTTTGAAGGGGTGTGATGGCTCAGGTGCTAGCACTGTGGCCTCACTACAAGACGGTTCCTGGTTCGAGTCAGGGCTGGGTCAGTAGGCGTTTCTGTGTGGAGTTTGCATGTTCTCCCCGTGTTGGTGTGGGTTTCCTCCGGGTGCTCCAGTTTCCCCCACATTCAAAACACATGCACTATAGGCGAATTGATGAACTAAATTGGCCGTAGTGTATGAGTGTGTGGGTGAGAATGAGTGTGTATGGGTGTTTCCCAGTACTGGGTTGCAGCTGGAAGGGCATCCGCTGCATAAAACATAAGCCGGAATAGTTGGCGGTTCATTCCGCTGTGACGACAACAGATAAATAAGAAACTAAGCTGAAGGAAAATTAATAAATGGATGATGCCAGTGTTGGATGTCAGTTTGATGTGTTTAATGTCGTGAAATATGTCTTTTTTACATCAAAGTTCCTGCCGGATACCAAGTAAGCATACTGTTAGCAGTGGAAATGCAAGCCTGATCAGGGTCACCCGTATACTGCTGAAAACGAGGCTTTATATTTGCATTATGTAGTGCATAAGTAGACTGTTCACAAGCAGGCTCTTCCAGTTCAGTCTGATAACAGTGCACACGTCACAGACCTGCAGTTGGAGTCAGAATTATTAGCCTACCTGAATATTTTTCCCCCAATTTCTGTTTGACGGAGAGATTTTCAACACATTTATAATCATAATAGTTTTAATAACTCATTTCTAATATCATCTTTGCCATGATGACAGCACATAATATTAGACTAGATATTCTTCAAGATACTAGTATTCAGCTTAAAGTGACATTTGAAGGCTTAACTAGGGTAATTAGGGTAAAGTTAGGGTAATTAGGCAAGTCATTGTATTGCAGTGGTTTGTTCTGGAGACAATCCAAAACAACTATTGCTTAAGGGGGCTAATAATATTGACCTTAAAATGGGTTTTAAAAACTGCTTTTATTCCAGCCAAAATAAAACAAATAAGACTTTCTCCAGAAGAAAAAATATTATAGGAAATACTGTGAAAAATTCCTGAATCTGTTCAACATCATTTGGGAAATATTTGAGAAAAATAATTTCACAGTAAGGCGAATAATTCTGACTTCAACTGTATTATAAACAAGCCAATCAGAGCATTCCAACATGTGCCTGCACTGCAACAAAATGCTTTTCATACTTCAAGTTTTGTCTTGTTTCTAGTTCAAATATCTAGTCAAGAAGCATTTTATAGACAAATTAAAAACATTGTGTTGTTTTCAGAAATAATGCATCAAAATTAAGTGAGTTTTTCCTTAAAACAAGCAAAATAATCTGCCAAAGTGGTAAGCAAAATAATCTTCAAACTGAAAACAAGTTTATTTTGCTTGCCCCACACAGAGCAAACCAGTCATAGCCAGAGATAAAGAGGTAAGCAGTGAGCGTTGGTTTTACACATAAAATGCAGCCGTATGTACCCGACAAACACATATTTGTTGATTCTCGAAATGTAGCCCTGTGTACATTTTCCCAATGAGCTTGTGTTAGCTACAAGAATGCAAAACATCCCGTCTCTTAATATTCTGTTTCAGTTGAGAAAACAACAACATACTGATAATAAAATCTTCAGACTTTAACAAACATGTCAGAAGTGCTCACGTGGACAATGGTCATCTATTTCAGAAGAGTTGGCATTCATCAAGCAAAGAAAACGTCTACGGCAGGGGTGCTCAACCCTACTCCTGGCGATCGACCTTCCTGCAGTTTTCAGTTGCAGCCCTCATCAAACACACCTGCCTGTAATTATCAAGTGCTCCTCACGTTCTAAATAATTGGTTCAGGTGTGTTTGATCAGGGTTGGAGCTGAAATCAGCTGGAAGGTCGATCGCCAGGAATAGGGTTGAGCACCCCTGGTCTACGGAAATTGCTGAAATTGACTTCAGAACTGTCGGATACATTATTAAAAACGGTATAGTGGGGAATTCTGATCATATTTGAGGAAGAAATGTGGTCGGAAAGGGTGTCACGGTGGCGCAGTGGGTAGCACGATTGCCTCTGAGCAAGAAGGTCACTGTTTCGAGCCTCGGCTGGGTCAGTTGGCATTTCTGTGTGGAGTTTGCATGTTCTCCCCGTGTTCGCATGTGTTTCATCCGAGTGCTCCGGTTTCCCCTACAAATCCAAAGACATGTGGTACAGGTGAATTGTGTAAGCTAAATTGGACGTATGTGTGTGTGAATGAGTGTGTATGAGTGTTTCCCAGTGATGGGTTGCAGCTGGAAGGGCATCCGCTGTGTAAAATATATGCTAGATAAGTTGGCAATTCATTCTGCTGTGGCGACCCCAGATTAATAAAGGGACTAAGCCGAAAAAAAAATGAATGAATGAATGTGGTCGAAAAAAAATCGTAACATTTAAAGAGACAGTACACTCAAAAATGAAAATCCTGTCATTATTTACTCAAATCCAGATTGAGTTGTTTTTTTTTCGTACAAAAGAAGATGTTTTGAAGAATGTTGAAATTCTGTAACCATTAACTTCCATAGTACAGGCAGTGCATAATTATTAGGCAAATGAGTATTTTGAGCACATCATCCTCTGTATGCATGTTGTCTTACTCCAAGCTGTATAGGCTCGAAAGCCTACTACCAATTAAGCATATTAGGTGATGTGCATCTCTGTAATAAGAAGGGGTGTGGTCTAATGACATCAACACCCTATATCAGGTGTGCATAATTATTAGGCAACTTCCTTTCCTTTGGCAAAATGGGTCAAAAGAAGGACTTGACAGGCTCCGAAAAGTCAAAAATAGTGAGATATCTTGCAGAGGGATGCAGCACTCTTAAAATTGCCAAGCTTCTGAAGCGTGATCATCCAACAATCAAGCGTTTCATTCAAAATAGTCAACAGGGTCGCAAGAAGCGTGTGGAAAAACCAAGGCGCAAAATAACTGCCCATGAACTGAGAAAAGTCAAGCGTGCAACTGCCAAGATGCCACTTGCCACCAGTTTTGCCATATTTCAGAGCTGCAACATCACTGGAGTGCCCAAAAGCACAAGGTGTGCAATACTCAGAGACATGGCCAAGGTAAGAAAGGCTGAAAAACCACCACCACTGAACAAGACACACAAGCTGAAACGTCAAGACTGGGCCAAGAAATATCTCAAGACTGATTTTTCTAAGGTTTTATGGACTGATGAAATGAGAGTGAGTCTTGATGGGCCCGTGGCTGGATCGGTAAAGGGCAGAGAGCTCCAGTCCGACTCAGACGCCAGCAAGGTGGAGGTAGAGTACTGGTTTGGGCTGGTATCATCAAAGATGAGCTTGTGGGGCCTTATCGGGTTGAGGATGGAGTCAAGCTCAACTCCCAGTCCTACTGCCAGTTTCTGGAAGACACCTTCTTCAAGCAGTGGTGCAGGAAGAAGTCTGCATCCTTCAAGAAAAACATGATTTTCATGCAGGACAATGCTCCATCACACGCGTCCAAGTACTCCACAGCGTGGCTGGCAAGAAAGGGTCTAAAAGAAGAAAAACTAATGACATGGCCTCCTTGTTCACCTGAGCTGAACCCCATAGAGAACCTGTGGTCCATCATCAAATGTGAGATTTACAAGGAGGGAAATCAGTACACCTCTCTGAACAGTGTCTGGGAGGCTGTGGTTGCTGCTGCACGCAATGTTGATGGTGAACAGATCAAAACACTGACAGAATCCATGGATGGCAGGCTTTTGAGTGTCCTTGCAAAGAAAGGTGGCTATATTGGTCACTGATTTGTTTTTGTTTTGTTTTTGAATGTCAGAAATGTATATTTGTGAATGTTGAGATGTTATATTGGTTTCACTGGTGAAAATAAATCATTGAAATGGGTATATATTTGTTTTTTGTTAAGTTGCCTAATAATTCTGCACAGTAATAGTCACCTGCACACACAGATATCCTCCTAAAATAGCTAAAATAAAAAACAAACTAAAAACTACTTCCAAAAATATTCAGCTTTGATATTAATGAGTTTTTTGGGTTCATTTAGAACATGGTTGTTGTTCAATAATAAAATTAATCCTCAAAAATACAACTTGCCTAATAATTCTGCACTCCCTGTATTTGTTTTTCCTACTATGGAAGTTAATGGTCTCCAACCTTCTTTCAAAATGTTTTATTGTGTTCAGCAGAACAAAACAAACTTAAACTGGTTAAGAACAAGTCAAGGCTAAAGTATTATATAAGTATTTTTGACCTTTGCATTTGTGGTGAAAATAAAGATTGAGTTCTTAAAGAATATGAACAGAGACAGATTTACAGATTAGTGATCAAATAAATGAAGTAAGAATGCAGGTAAACCAATAAAGTCTCTGATCAACAATAAGATGAATGTTCTGTTGACTGAGGTTATCCACTAAAGTAAGGGACGATTCAAAGAAAACATTACAGCATCACAGAAGAGAGATTTACTGATCAAGAGAAATAAACACATCAATGACAAAATGTCAAGTTATACAACAAATAATGTGCTATTCAGAATTATTCCACGGATGAAGACACCTTCCAATGTGTGAGCTTCGGCATATCTCAAAAAGTTTATTGAAAAAGGAAAGTGTAATTAATTTATCAAACACTTTAATCTTTCAAAACCTCTTTGATCTTGTGTCTTTTTCAGAACATAAAAGATATTTAGAAGAACAAGAGCAGCACATACTTACTTAAAGTAAATACTTAAATAAAATAAGACAAGGGTTTGAAATAAGGTAAAATAATCATAATATTATTAATAATGGCCAATAGTGGAATAGTCTCTGTGTTTACCAACATAAACAAACACACAATTACATTCAAAAGCAGACACACAGCCATACACACACACACAAACACACACACACACACACACACACACACACACACACACACACACACACACACACACACACACACGCACGCACACACACACACACACACACACACACACAAAGAATGTACTGTATCTAATTACTTCAATCGAGAATAACTTACACTGTTGTTTCTATATACTCTTGATATTGTGAAAATTATTATTAATGTTCATTTACAGTGCATCCAGAAAGTATTGATAGCGCTTCACTATTTCCACATGTTTTTATGTTACAGCCTTGTTCCAAAATGGAGTAAATTCATTGATTTCCTCAACATTCTACACACAATCCCCCATAATGACAATGTGGAAAAAGAGTTTTTAAAATTGTTGCAAATTTATTAAAAATAAAAAAGCTGCAAAATCACATGTACATCAGTATTCACAGCCTTTGCTCAACACTTTGTTGATGCTCCTTTGGCAGCGATTACAGCCTCAAGTCTTTTTGAATATGATGCCACAAGCTTGGCACACCTGTCTTTGGGGATTTTTGCCCATTCCTCTTTGCAGTACCTCTCAAGCTCTATCAGGTTGGATGGGAAGCGACGTTGTACAGCCATTTTCAGATCTCTCCAGAGATGTTCAATAGGATTTAGGTCTGGGCTCTGGCTGGGCCACTCAAGGACATTCACCGAGTTGTTGTGAAGCCGCTCCATTGATATTTTGGCGGTGTGCTTTGGGTCATTGTCCTGCTGGAAGATGAACCGTCGCCCCAATCTGAGGTCAAGAGCACTCTGAAGCAGGTCTTCATTCAGGATGTCTCTGTACATTGCTGCATTCATCTTTCCCTCTATCCTGACTAGTCTTCCAGTTCCTGCTGCTGAAAAACATCCCCACAGCATGATGCTGCCACCACCATGCTTCACTGTAGTGGATGGTATTAGCCTGGTGATGAGCGCTGCCTGGTTTTCTCCAAAAGTAACACCTGGCGTTCACTCCAAAGAGTTCAATTTGAGTCTCATCAGACCAGAGAGTTTAGTTTCTGATGGTCTGAGAGTCCTTCAGATGCCTTTTGGCAAATTCCAGGCGGGGAGTGTCTTCCGTCTGGCCGCTCTACCATACAGCCCTGATTGGTGGATTGCTGCACAGATGGTTGTCCTTCAGTAAGGTTCTCCTCTCTCCACAGAAGAACGCTGGAGCTTAGACAGAGTGGCCATCGGGTTATTGATCACCTCCCTGACTAAGGCCCTTCTCCCCTGATCACTCAGCTTAGATGGCCGGCCAGCTCTAGGAAGAGTCCTGGTGGTTCCAAACATCTTCCACTTGCGGATGATGGAGGCCGCTGTGCTCATTGGAACTTTCAGAGCAGCAGAAATGTTTCTGTAACCTTCTCCAGCCTTGTAGAGGTCTACAGACAATTCCTTTGTCTTCATGCTTGGTTTGTGCTCTGACATGCACTGTCAACCCTGGGCCCTTATATAGACAGGTGTATGCCTTTTCAGATCATGTCCAATCAGCTGAATTGACCACAGGTGAACTCCAATGAAGCTGCTGAAACATCTCAAGAATGATCAGTGGAAACAGAATGAACCTGAGCTCAGTGAAGAGCTTCACGCCAAAGGCTGTGAATACTGATGTACATGTGACTTTACAGCTTTTTTATTCTTAATAAATTTGCAACAATTTCAAAAACTCTTTTTTCACATTGTCACTATGGGGGATTGTGTGTAGAATGTTGAGGAAATCAATGAATTGAAAACATGTGGAAAAAATGAAGCGCTATCAATACTTTCTGGATGCACTGTATATATTACATAAGCCAATAATATAATTGTGTTTGTACAATAACTTTGTACACATATTACCTGTTGTGTTTGTACATCATATTTGTGTATGTAATTTTGTGCTTGTACATATATTTGTATACATAATAATTTTCTGTTTGCACATAATATTTGTGTACATAATAGTTTTGTGTTTTTACATAATGGTTAATTCATTAATAAGCTCAACCGAAACACATGTGATTGGTCAGAAATGCGTAAAAACATATCTGATGCAGCATGTAAAGTCATGATCTGACACTCTTCATTCATTTTCATATTTCACTTTAATCATAACAATTAAAAATAAAGGTTGTTTATTGTTGTCGATGGTCCCAATTACATGTTATTTTTACCCCTCAATAATGATTCTGCTAATAAAAAAATTAAAAACAAGCTGCTTGGTCATAATCATAGCAGAAATTCTGAATACAATACTCTGCATATACTTATATCTTATATATAATAATGCATCACACTCAGTGAAGAGGTCATGTGATCAAGCACACATAAAATAACAGAGATGTTATTGATCCCAATAAAACACTAATTTAAAAAAGCAAATCAATCTTTAAATCAGTATATCTATTATATACAATAAATAGTTCATTTTCATATCATCATTAATACATCTCAATCGAAGCATTTTTAACCCTGAATAACAAGTCTGTTCATGCAAAGAGATTAAAAACAAGCAGCTTTGTCATAATCATAGCAGAAATTCGGATGAAAATATTTTACAACGTATACTAGTTATATCTTGTACTCAAGATAATAATGCAACAAAATGCTAAATAATGTGACAAAACCCCCAAAACACAAAGTCTAAGAAGTCCTCATCCTAAAATAAAACTATAGTTATAAAACATGACCAACACGATAATAATCCTCTTGAAATGCTCTGTTTTGTGGCTCTTTTGTCCCT
This sequence comes from Danio kyathit, assembly GCA_903798195.1. Lineage (NCBI taxonomy): Eukaryota > Metazoa > Chordata > Actinopteri > Cypriniformes > Danionidae > Danio > Danio kyathit. The sequence continues at coordinate 57,015,835 of LR812537.1, read as the reverse complement.
TTGGGCTCTTCTTTAAAGGGGCAGTTCACCCAAAAATGAAAATTCTGTCATTTTTTGACCCATCACTTATTCTTCTGATGGACAGAAAAGAAGTTATTTAGACGAAGAAAAAAAAAAAAAAAAAAATATATATATATATATATATATATATATATATATATATATATATAGTTGAAGTCAGAATTATTAGCCCCCCTTTGAATTTTTTTTTCTTTTTTAAATATTTCCCAAATGATGTTTAACAGAGCAAGGAAATTTTAACAGTACGTTTGATAATATTTTTTCTTCTGGAGAAAGACTTATTTGTTTTATTTCGGCTAGAATAAAAGCAGTTTTGAATTTTTTTAAAACCATTTTAAGGTCAATATTATTAGCCCCTTTAATTAGTTAACCTAATTAACCTAGTTAAGCCTTTAAATGTCACTTTAAGCTGTATAGAAGTGTCTTGAAAAATATCAAGTCTAATATTATTTACTGTCATCATGGCAAAGATAAAATAAATCAGTTATTAGAAATGAGTTATTAAAACTATTATGATTAGAAATGTGTTGAAAAAATCTTCTCTCCGTTAAACAGAAATTGGGGAAAAAATAAACGAATAATTCAGGGGGGCTAATAATTCTGACTTCAACTGTATATATATATATATATATATATAATAAGATTTCTGGAAACTGGTAGCCATTAGCTATGTTTTCATCAACCTGTTGTTGTTTACATCCAGCTATTTTTATGTGCATTGTGGAATATTGCATAAAATTGCTTAACAGAAACACCAAGATGTGCATACATTTTAAAAATGTGCATTTAAAAAAACCTATGAGCACAACTGAGTAGGATAAACTTTTTATTTCATAGGAAAACAATGTGCATGACATACGTAAACACATTAAGTGAATAAACTCTGTGCGTGCGCTTCATCAGTATGCGTGATGTGATTTAGTTTTTCACAGATATAAATGTGTGTGTTTGAGGGACTTTGCATGAACGGAGTTTGCAGCTTTCCATGTTTCCATCATTGTAAAATGAAATGTTGTTTTGCTGATTGTAAAAGGTCAGTCCATCATCACAGTGCTTCAGTATTATTATTCTTCTATTATTAGTCCCTCCAGGACTGTCTTGAGCAGGGGTGCCTAAAGTTTTTCGTATGAAGGGCCAAAAGCCAAATATCATTGAGAGCCGTGGGCCTAAAGTTAAAGCCATATAGGTAATTTCCTAATTTATTTCATTCATTCATTCATTTTCTTTTTGGCTTAGTCCCTTTATTAATTTGGGGTCGCCACAGCGGAATGAACCGCCAACTTATCCAGCACGTTTTTACGCAGCGGATGCCCTTCCAGCCGCAACCCATCACTGGGAAACATCCATACACACTCATTCACTCATACACTACGGACAATTTAGCTTACCCAATTCACCTAAACTGCATGTCTTTGGACTGGGGGAAACCGGAGCACCCGGAGGAAACCCATGCGAACGCAGGGAGAACATGCAAACTCCACACAGAAATGCCAACTGACTCAGCTGAGGCTCGAACCAGCGACCTTCTTGCTGTGAGGTGACAGCACTACCTACTGCGCCACTGTGTTGCCTAATTTATTACATAATGTTTAAAAAAATATAGAAAACATTACTTTAAATCATATTAACTAATGCAGTATCATTTTAAATGATAACTTATTAGCATAAAAAGCATAAACAATTTATGACACGCAACCCAGTGGCGCAGCAGGTAGTGCTGTTGCCTCACAGCAAGAACGTCGCTGGGTCGCAGGTTCAAACCTCGGCTGGGTTGAGTCAGTTGGCGTTTCTGTGTGGAGTTTGCATGTTCTCCCTGCGTTTGCGTGGGTTTCCTCCGGGTGCTCCGGTTTCCCCCACAGTCCAAAGACATGCAGTACAGGTGAATTGAATTGTCCATAGTGTATGAGTGTGAATGTGTGTGTGGAAGTTCCCAGAGATGGGTTGCGGCTGGAAGGGCATCCGCTGCGTAAAATCGTGCTGGATAAGTTGGCGGTTCGTTCCGCTGTGGCGACCCCGCAAGGGACAAAGCCGACAAGAAAATGAAGGTATGAATGAATTTATGACACAGTGGGGTTTAATGCTGAGTTCACTGGTCAAGCAGAATCTGCCTTCATTTGCTCACTGATGTCTCTGCTTTGTCTTCTATCTGTCGGGTGGCAGTATGTACATTTGAAAAAAAAAATCTGATTTATTTACAACATTTGATTGAAACATTTGATTTCAGTTTTGTAGCTTAGCAATAAAAAACCAAACAAACAAACAAACAAACAAAAAAAGGTTACATTAAATGTGAAATTACAGTCCCTAAACCATGCTCATAATTCTCCCTGCCTTCTCAGATGGGATGGTTGGCCAAATCAAAGGTTATCATGGGCCAACTTTGCCCCGCGGGCTCTAGTTTGGACATCTCTGGTCTTGAGCATCTGTCTGCGCTCCCAAAGAGCATCTCCAACTCAGGCTCATTCTGAAAATGTACCCCTATATACATTACTGGAGAGTGCCAAATACGTCCCAGGAGCTACATTTTTTTTTTTGCGAATTCACCAGAGGACGCTGTGTATGCTTTGAGATCTTAAATTTCTCTCGTGAGTGCCATTCGTGCCTGCTGTTCTCACATAAATCCACCAGAGGCTGCGGTCGACCTACTGACTGACTGACTGACTGTGTAACCACAGAGGGAGACGAGTGACAAAGGAGTGAGGATCTTTATGCAGGTTTTATTCAGAATCGTGGTCAGCCAGGCAATGATCAACAACAGGTGCAAACGGGTACAAACAAGGCAATCGGGAGGTGTCGTCAGGTAACAGGCAGATGGTTAGAACAGGCGGCAGACAGGGTAAGTGATAAAACAAAGCAAGGGTCGGAACACGTGGAAACTATACCAGGAAACGCTTTGTAATGTTACAGGGTGTTAACCAAACAAGACTCAGCAATGAGTGTTTCAAAGTGAGCCGTATATAGGTGTAGTGTCATCAGTTCATGACCAGCATCAGCTGTGTGAGTCTAATCAAAGGAGGCGTGGAACAGGTGTGTGTGTGTGTGTGGTGCATGACAGAATGTAGTCCGTATTTAGGCAGGATTGTAGTCAGTGTGAATGTGAACGTTTTCCAGCGATCTATGAGGGTTAGCTCGCTGGTGATCGTGACTGACTGACTTACTGATCGACTGACCGATTCACTGACCCACCCTCCTCCTTCCCTAAACCTAACCGATACTGTTTTTCAAAAGCACAAATTGACCCAATCACCCTCTTCCCTAAACCCAACCGATAATGCTTTCAAAAGCAATCCAGAAATTTTTACCACGTTTTTAGATTTTACCACATTCTCACCCTGTTATTTACTTGTTTATTTGATTTTTTGGCTTCTGTTTTGGTTTCACCCGCTTTCTGGAACCGTTCTTCGCCAGACTCAAACCCAGTCGTCACGGTCAACTCCTCTCTGCATCTCAAGTCCACAAACATACGCAGTGAGCCACTGGACAAACTGGTAACAACTGGTCAGCTGGTAAGTGCGAAAAGGAACGGCGTCATACCGCCCCATAGCGTTCGTTTTAAAGCTGAATTGCAGCCATACGCTCCGCTTGCTACATAATTCGCCATCTCCAGAAATGTATATAGGGCTACATTTTCAGAACGAGCCTGTGTTGAGCATCTCGCGCCTCTAAAAGCCACCGCACAGTGTTCATTGCATTTCGTCTTATTATGAGGCGCAACTCATTTATTAGAGAAAAAAACGAGTGGCTCCTCCTACCACAGTAAACTACATTTCTCTGTCTGATATTTGCTGTAAGTTTATCAGGAAGTGATGATTTTGGTCTCTTTTGTTTCTCATTGGAAGGAAACGCTGCTTTATTCACTAATGCTTTATGCAATATTCAAGTTTTGTGCATAAATCTAATTCACATCTTTGGATGGAAACCAAGTTAGGGACTTCCATCCATCCATTTCCTTCTGCTTATCCATGGCCGTGTCACAGGGGCAATAGTATTTTTTAATAGTAATAGCAATAGAATTTTTCAATAGTATTTTTTTCCCTACTATGGAATTAATGGCTACCAGTTTCCAACATTTTTCAAAGTATCTTTTTTTGGGTTGTACCCACATTAGGGAAAGTAATTGGTGAGTAAATAATCATTTTTGGGTGAACTATCCCAGTGTTTAGCGTGTGTGTGTTTCACTTGGCAGGGTCTTGACAGAGGCTGCAGTCGGGTCTCTGATCAGCCTGCGGCTCCAGCTGAATGGTGACCGAATGGAAACTGTATTTGCTGAAGCAAACCTGGGTCATTTCTCTAAGCACCTCCTGTGGATCCACCGTTTCATCTGAAAAGTCAGAAATGAACAGACTGTTAGACTTTACATAATATGTACTGTCATTATGAAAAATGACAGTATGTCATTATGGAAAATAGTTAGGGCAACATGGTGGCTCAGTGGTTAGCACTGTCGCCTCAAAGCAAGAACGTCGATGGTTCAAGTCCCGGCTGGGTCAGTTGGCGTTTCTATGTGGAGTTTGCATGTTTTCCCTGTGTTGGCGTGGGTTTCCTCCGGGTGCTCCGGTTTCCCCCACAGTGCAAACACATGCCCTATAGGGGAATTGATGAACTAAATTGGCTGTAGTGTATGAGTGTGTGTGTGAATGAGTGTATGTAGATGTTTCCCAGTACTGTGTTGCAGCTGGAAGGGGATCCACTGTGTAAAACATATGTTGGATAAGTTGGCGGTTCAGTCCGCAGGACCCCTGTCCCCTGATGAATAAAGGGACTAAGCCAAAGGAAAATGAATTAATTAAGTTAGTTATTAATATATATATATATATATATATATTTTAATCTTCTCTCTGTCATATAGCACTTTTAAAAAAGAATTTACATTGCACAAAAGGACTATTTTTTTGTCCTTTAGAAAGCAAACTGCTGTATTTTGGCTGATATTGCAATAAAATAATTCGGTAGAAATCCTCACAGAGATGCATGCATTGCAAAGGGCTGCTTTAATTATATTTGGGGAGATGGAGGAAATGGGTTGAAAATATTTCATAAAGATTATGCTGCTAAAAATAAATAGAAGATGGTAAATTTGTAAGCCGATACATGTATTTATATCACAGGGCTGTTGAATGCTTGATTCTGATGAGTTATTGTCAGATAAAGGCACAGCTTAAAGTAGTTCCGGCATGTTTTGAGCAGCTCCATATCACTCAACTGAATGATATGAGTTATTTCCAAGCGGCAACCTCCCGCTCTCCCTCGAGAAGCAAATACGGAAGTAACTGAAACTGCAATTCATCAAAATTCTGCTAGTCCTGGCTCATAGCAAATTTCTATGAGCCCACTGTTAAACAGGCCAACTTTACAGCAGAAAAAAAGGTGTTTACAGCCTGGTACAAAGAACGATTTTGGTTCATATAGCTAATATTACCCTTCATGACAATTGGGAGGGGGGTGAATATTTTTATAACTCATCCGTTTCGTTTATATTAAGTTATATTAAGTTTGCATAATTAAGGGCGTGGCCACTTGAGTGACAGGTAGGTCTCGCTGGTCGGCGTCACTTCACCTCAGCTGATTCCGGCTGATTGGCCGCTGAACTCGGCATATTCATCGTATTTTTGTGTTGTTTTATGTGGCTTTACACAGTCAATCGCCTTTTGGGATTATTTCCTACAATTATCAGATGATATGGCATGCTGTGTGCACTTGATTGTGCTCACAAACCATTCACATGGCCTCCATTTCCCAGGTGAGTGAAATTATATACCATCTCTATAAATGTATTTGTTTTATTTAAGATCATTTATCATTTATAATTTTCTTAAGACCTGTAATGCACTCCAGAATCTGACAGATTGATTAGCTGTAGGCTCTAGGACAGTCGTCTGAAGCGTTGTCATACAGTGTTACGCTGGATTTCATCAATAGTCTTGCGTTTACTAACACAGACTATATTTGAAGTGTTTGAAAGTAATTCGCGTTTTCCTCCTGTTGAAAAACATCATAAGTACAATGTTTAATGGCTCAATGTGTTACAACAGTGTTTTTAAAAGACTAAACACTTTATTAATATAGTGTACAATCAAGCACATGTGGTTAGAACACAAACGAGTCGCAGGTAATGAAGTATTAAGCGTTTCTCCCAAAGAAAACTCGTCTAAGCGAAATGCCAGCAGGCGTTTGTAGCTCCGCCTCTTTGCCCTTGTTTGGTATCCCCCGGTCGGTGCAATGACGCGCGAACGAAATGGCGCCTACTGATAGCTTCTTTTGGGTTCTTCAGAAACCTATGGGTGATGTCACGGATACTACGTCCATATCTTCTACAGTCTATGGTTATTTCAAAGCTACAACAATCAAAAATCACAACAGAAGGCTTTGGATGAGATGTGGAAGAAACTAATGCTACACACAGGAGCAGTTTGAAGACAAAACCTAACAAATAAACTCTCAAATACAACATCTGAATAATGTGTTTAAGTGTGTGAAATGTAGCAGAATATTGACTCCAGTCCACTGGATTTTTTTAGAAAATAATGAACATCTGAGATGTAACTCCCCTTAGCATAGAAGCTGCACTATCAAGGGTGTAGGTTTGCACTTGACATTGGTGGGGACGGGTGAATACAATACCATTCAGTAGACTCATTGAGTAGCGAACCACCTTTTTTGCTGCCGAACTTGATTTAACCCTTTCTGCATGTCTAGGTTAATATTTGCAGCGCGATTTTTTTTAAAGTGATTTAAATTATTGGTGGGCACATTTCAATAGTTGATGGATATTGGTGTCCCCTCAATCCATGCTAAATGTATGCCCCTGCGCACTATAAATTGGTGTAAAACTGTTAATTAACATGGATTGGTGTGTGTATGGGGGGGGGGATTACAGTGTACTGTGATTTATACAGTGTAATGTGTTGCATATTAAGTCAAGGCAAGTTTATTTATATAGCAAGTTTCAAACACAATGGTAATTCAAAGTGCAGGCTTAAAAGAAACATTAAAATGATTAATAAACAGGTTTAAGCATTATATGTAACTTGAAATATGCTATAGTACTCAAAGGAATGATGATACTAAATAATACATAAAAAAAATAAACCGACTGTTACTAAGTCATGGCTCTGGTGAACATTTCTGACATATTTTTTTAGCTGTAGGCTGTATAGCAGTGTTTCTCAACCACGTTCCTGGAGGACCACCAACTCTGTACATTTTCCACGTCTCCTTAACCAAACACCTGATTCAGATCATCAGCTCATTAGCAGAGACTGAAAGACTAGTAATGGGTGAGACGTCCAAAACATGCAGTGCTGGTGGTCCTCCAGGAACGTGGTTGAGAAACACTGCTGTATAGTAGTAAATGATTGGTATTAAAAGCATTACCGGTGGCCACATGAGCAGAAAGCACAGCCTGGTTCATGGTCAAGGCCCAGATGTGCAGGTTGTGCACGGCTTTAACACCCTTTACTCCCAGCAGAAGCTGACGCACTTCATTATAGTTCACTCCGGCTGGTGTACCTGTGCAGGAGAAACACTGAGGGTTACTAGTGCACAATTATCATCCACATCATCCAAAATATGCTTTAATGAGAAGAAGAAATTCAGAAGCACATAAAAAAAATTAATCAACCTTTTAGAAAATGTATATACATTATTTTCAGATAAATATATTTCAACTTAAACGCGTACATTAATCCATCTTTATTGTTATTTCATTACACAGCTCTCTGAAATACTTCATTCTGATTGGCCAATCACGACAGTTCAAGATATATTAAGTATAAGAGATAATTTACATCCAGCTGTTTGTTCAGAATAAAGCCAGACAGGTTTATCAGCAGCTGTTGTATAAGACTGAAGGGTATATTCTCCAATAAAAACCGGCTGGATGTACATTATCCTGATTATTCCACAGCTTTTTTCAATACTCAATTCTGACAGCAGCTGCTATATAAGACTGAAGGGTATATTCTCTAATAAAACCGGCTGGATGTACATTATCCTGATTATTACACAGCTTTCTTCAATACTCGATTCTGACAGCAGCTGCTATGTAAGATTGAAGGGTATATTCTCTAATAAAACCGGCTGGATGTACATTATCCTGATTATTACACAGCTTTCTGGAATACTTGATTCTGACAGCAGCTGCTATATAAGACTGAAGGGTATATTCTCTAATAAAACCGGCTGGATGTACATTATCCTGATTATTACACAGCTTTCTTCAATACTCGATTCTGACAGCAGCTGCTATGTAAGATTGAAGGGTATATTCTCTAATAAAACCGGCTGGATGTACATTATCCTGATTATTACACAGCTTTCTGGAATACTTGATTTTGACAGCAGCTGCTATATAAGATTGAAGGGTATATTCTCTAATAAAACTGGCTGGATGTACATTATCCTGATTATTACACAGCTTTCTGGAATACTTGATTCTGACAGCAGCTTCTATATAAGATTGAAGGGTATATTCTCTAATAAAACCGGCTGGATGTACATTATCCTGAGTATTACACAGCTTTCTTCAATACTCAATTCTGACAGCAGCTGCTATATAAGACTGAAGGGTATATTCTCTAATAAAACCGGCTGGATGTACATTATCCTGAGTATTACACAGCTTTCTTCAATACTCGATTCTGACAGCAGCTGCTATATAAGACTGAAGGGTATATTCTCTAATAAAACTGGCTGGATGTACATTATCCTGATTATTACACAGCTTTCTGGAATACTTGATTCTGACAGCAGCTGCTGTATAAGACTGAAGGGTATATTAACTATTAAAACTGGCTGGATGTACATTATCCTGATTATTACACAGCTTTCTTAAATACTCGATTATGATAGCAGCTGCTGTATCAGACTGAAGGGTTATTCTCCAAAAAAAAAAAAACGGCTAAATGTACATTAAACCTCTTATAACATTATAACTACTTGCCATTTGCCATAAATGAAATGATTGAATTATAGTACTCGATTATGTCAATGTTAAAACATTAAACATTAAAATCCTATATTTTATATCTTGGGGTATGTCTCCTGGGCACTTTGTATTTTTTATTTCCTTTTTTTATGGATTGTGATATTGTAAAGTTGTTTTACACGTACTTTAATTACATTTCCTTTCGGGTGGCTTTTTAACATTCTGTCCAGGGATTACAGATGACAAATAGTCTTTGGATAATTCTAGTACATTTACAGAAATTAATGTTAACAAATAATATTAAAATTAAAAACTAAATTATTAGACGTACAAAAGTACAACATGATCAGCTTTTCTGTCTGAGTGAGCATTCTGGAGCTTCAATGAAAAAGCAAAGTCAACAAATAAAACATTTTACCTTCCATCAAGACGATAACAATGTCCCTCATGATGGTGAATGTGGTTCCCAGGACGAACAAAGAAAACAGGAAGGTGCAAATAGGATCTGCAATTTTATATTCAGGCTGTAAAAACAAAAGAAGTTTGACTTTATTAATAGATATCATTATATGCTTCAATATCGCACTAAAATTATTAAGAGATTAGTTTTCATTTTTAGGTAATTACTTATGATATTTAATATTTTTTCTAAATATATTCTAGTTTTCAACTAAAGAAGGTTACATTTATAATATATGCAAGCTGATTAATTGAAGAATGATTTGAATACATGTAGTAGGATTCGACACATACAGTGGGGGGGATAAAAGTATTGAATGTGTCATGTTCCTGAGATTAATATCTCTAAAGGAGCTGTTGACATAGAACTGAACCAGATTTTGGTAAAAACCCAAACAATACAAATATAAAAATAATATATATATCTGAAATCTGAAAAAAATAAGTATAATAACAATGAAATGACACAAGGAGAAAGTACTGAACTACTGAAATTTATATATTGGTGATGGCAGCTTAAAGGGCACCTATGGTGAAAAATCTACTTTTCAAGCTGTTTGGACAGGCATATGTGTAGGTATAGTGTATATACTGTCATATTGGGGTGATATAAACACACCCAGTCCTTTTATTTCAGTTTAACAACATAAAAACGGTGGACCAATTGGAGCGGTTTTGAGTTCCCCCGCCCACCGAGTTGATTGACAGCTGCGTGTTAACATGTCTCCATAGTAACGTGTATAATCATACCAACCACAGGACGTGCGCAAACTAAGCAACCGTAAATAAAAGGTCCGTTCAGTTTGCTAGGATCATCAATCATCATCAAATGTGATCAAGCGTGAGTTTTACAAGTTTAAAATCTTTTAAAACAGTGCATGTGTGTAATAAATTACAGCGATTTACTTCAGCTTTACTTCATCAACACAGCCGCGTGTCAGAACAATTATAAAAGACGCTTCAATCCCGGTTTGTGGACGTTCAATCAGGTTTATTTTGTACATCAACATAACAGATATCCATACAGCAGTGGATATTAACCTGTATCCTGTCACATTTGCATGCAAAAACAGTGCAAAGCTAAACGCGCGCTGTGGGTGTGCGTGTCCGCGCTATGTGTGTGCGTGTGTATTTGTGTGTGTGCGTGAACTTTGTAACGACATTGTGTGTGACTCATCCTTGCAACTCCACAACATGCATCAAATACTTATTGGTAAGATTCTTACTGTAGTATTTCTCTCTAACATTACGTGAGATCTTATTTTTTCTTGTTTGTCTGTTGTCTGACGCAGCCGAGGTAGCTGCTGCCAGGCACGTGGGAACGGTGGGCGTGAAGGACTAGCCTTAAAGGTGCAGTACACAAAAACCACTAGCTCATGATAAATGCTTCAAAATAGAAACTTATGAAAGGTATAATAAAAAATCTGATGCGTGTTTTGAGATGAAACTTTACAGACACATTCTGGAGACACTAAAGATTTATATTAAATCTGGAAGAAGTGGTAACCTAGGTGCCCTTTAAAGACGCCTGTCATACGGAGAATGAAGTCACATGCATTGCTCAGGTGTGAGTTTCTCAGACTTCAACAGCGTGTCAAAATCTTGATGGTTCTGTGGGTCTCGTCTATAAAATCTGAGCTTTATTGTGTATTTTCTATTGGATTTAATTCAGGTGGCTGGCTGGGCCATTCTACAGCTTGATTTTCTTTCTCTGAAAGCATCTGAGAGTCTCCTTGGCTGTGTTTTGGATTATTGTCTTGCTGAAACGTCCACCCTGGTTTCATCTTTGTCCTCCTGCTAATGTAGATGTTGGACTGAAGCTGCTGATATTCATTTACACTGAGGAAGGGCAGAGGGTTGCTGAAGAACTACTGAGAGATTTCAGCTGCTGTCTGGGCTTTCACTGCCGGAATACAGCTCCCTTTCTTCATGTGTTCAATACTTTTTCCCAGTGTCGTTTCATTTTATTCTACATAACTTTATTTGTGAATTAATTAGATTTATTTAATTTAGAATTGTCATATTTTCATGAAAGCCGAACACATTTAAAGTACAACGGTTGTCCTTTGGGTAAATTTTAACCCACTAAGCATAAAACCAATTTTTACAGCACAAAAACTATTGACACACAATAAGAAAAAAAAGCATTAGAAAATACACCCTTTGCTGCAGTCAGAAACGGATGTTGTCCACTGAGTGAACACTGCTGAAATACAGCACACTGATGAGGGAAAACCCAAACATTCACAAAGCTTGTGATGAAGATGAGCTTGTTTATTCATTCATTCATTCATTTTCTTGTCGGCTTAGTCCCTTTATTAATCCGGGGTCGCCACAGCAGAATGAACCGCCAACTTATCCAGCACGATTTTACGCAGCGGATGCCCGTCCAGCCGCAACTCATCTCTGGGAAACATCCACACACTCATTCACACTCATACACTACGGACAATTTAGCTTACCCAATTCACCTGTACCGCATGTCTTTGGACTGTGGGGGAAACCGGAGCACCCGGAGGAAACCCACGCGAACGCAGGGAGAACATGCAAACTCCACACAGAAACTCCAACTGACCCAGCCCAGCCGAGGTTCGAACCTGCGACCCACCGACGTTCATGCTGTGAGGCAACACCACTACCTACTGCGCCACTGCGTTGCCCATGAGCTTGTTTATTTATGCAAAACAGATCTGAGGATTAAAATTAAATTGATCTGCTTGATTTTAGAGGTTAAGTGAAGGCGGCTCATTTTTGACCCAAAGTGTGAATGAAATACTAAGACAAACAAGGGTTAACTACCTTAAAAAAGATGATGAGCGCGCTGACGAGCACACTGATGCTCTGCAGCAGATCTCCAATCACATGCACGAACGCCGCCCGGACACTGGCATTGGCTTGAGTTTTTCCAGGTCTTTGCTCCTCCACATCATGATGGCTGCCGTCTGAATGGCTGTGTCCGTTTTCTTTCCCGTGATCGTGGCTGTGTCCGTGTCCAGCGCTCAGACCTCCGTGACTGTGTCCATGACCAGACTGATGCAGAGTCAGAGCCATTCTGCACAGAGAAACACCACATTTAAAGTGCACATGAAATCAAAACTAACCATATTGATTTAGTTAGCTTACATTGCTAGTTCTGTGGTGATCAATTTATTTGTGCGTGTCATTAAAAAAATGGTTTGCTCTTGTGATTGTTAATTGAAATCTAAAAATGCACTTCCTGTTTGTTTTCAGCTAAATTCTCAGATTAGGTCTGTCTGAGGTATTGGGTATGGCTAACATACTTAACCACGCCCCTCCAGCTGTCAGTTTTGACAACAAGCAGAAAAGGTGAGGAGGCGGAGTCTGTTAGGTTGTAATAACTCTCCCCACACCCTTTTCCCCATCTTTCTGAATGAAATGCCTTCTTTACTACATCCAATCAGCTCGCAGTAGAAAAAACAAGCCACGCCCACTGTTTCCTCAATTAATACTCTACTTCAGGCGACGCGATGGCGTAGTGGGTAGCACGATCGCCTCACAGCAAGAAGGTCGCTGGTTTGAGCCTTGGCTGGGTCAGTTGGCATTTCTGTGTGGAGTTTGCATGTTCTCCCCGTGTTCGCGTGGGTTTCCTCCGGGTGCTTCGGTTTCCCCCACAGTCCAAACACATGTGGTATAAGTGAATTGGGCAAGCTAAACTGGCCGTAGTGTATGAGTGTGAATGAGTGTGTGTGGATGTTTCCCAGTGATGGGTTGCAGCTGTAAGGGCATCCACTGCGTAAAAACACATATGCTGGATAAGTTGCTGGTTCATTCCGCTGTGGCGACCCCAGATTAATAAAGGGACTAAGCCGAAAAGAAAATGAATGAATGAATATTCCACTTCAATAGGAACTGCGTCACAATACCAAAAAACAACACGGTCGCAGCTTCCAGCTCATGTGGACTTTAACCTCCTAGGGCCCAAGTGTCCACATACGTGGACACTACATTTTTAGCTCGTAAGTGGCTATTTAAAATACTTTGAATGTTTTATATTTTGTCACAGACATACAGTGTCACCCTGCAACTGTTTCGCAGCATATGAAATGTCCCAAACCCTATTTTTAACTGTCCAAAATGGGAAAAAAAATGTTGTTTTTACTCTCTGATAGTCAAAGCAAGTTCAAAAAGAAATTATATGTTAAATATGCATAAAAAAAAAGTTTTTCCTGGGAGTCTCCCGTATTTTCAGTACTTCAGTTCGCGCGCAACCTCCCCGCTCTTCAGTTCGCGCATGCTGGTGTTTGTGATGCAGCAAGACCAGAGACTGTTGTGTACACCTAGGGCTGGGTGATATGGCAAAAAAAAAACATAGATTTTCTCATAAAGTTTGACTGATTTCGATTTGGTTTTTTTTTTTTTTTTTTTTTTTGCTGTGTAACTATAGTCAACTTAAAACATTACAGCAACATGACTGAAGTAACAATCTCTTTATAAGTAACTTGAAAAACCATCTGGTTAAGGAACATGTATTTTTAATGGCCATACATACATAAATTGGTCAACAAGGTGTAGCCTATTACATTCCTATAGACAAATTCCTGCTTGACGTTTTAGAAAATATTTGTGCGTAGCTACACCACCCAGTATATATTACAGATCACCGTGAAAAGGGCTGGAGATCGCGAACTGAAGAGCGGGGGTAGGAGGGGCACTTACGTTCATTTTGGAAGTGCACTTTATATCCCAGACTCAAAAGGGCATGTACACTGCACAGGTTGAGCCCTATGTGTGCACGTGCCTGGTTCTCACCCAGATCAGAGCGATCTGTGCTACCGAATACAGCGCAGCATGCAATAAACTCACGCTCAGTCAGGCGAAGTAAAGGTCTCATTGCCTATATGTCAATCAAATTAATTAAGCTCTAGCCACGAATAAAACTTTTAGCCTGTTTTATTATTTTGTGTAATGTATATAGTGTAATCAGGGCCGGAGCAAGCTGAACTGGCGCTCTAGGCGAATGCCCTCAACCCGAAAGTGAAATAGAAACTTACCGGTTTGCGGATGAAAGAGGACCGGGAGGGGGTAGGTGTCGCGGATAAAAGAGAGAACCGGGGGGTTCTCGCTCACTATTCTGCCTAGATCCTCTATGGATGCGCCGGTGTTACACCATATTCTGTGACCATCGAAATCTGTGACCCTATAGGGCTTAGTGTTATGTAAATATATAATATACATATATAATATTATAAAGTTAATATAAATATGACATATATCATACAATTACATGTTTTAAGACAGATTTATGTACATTTGATGTATGTAAACAATATATATATACGCGATTAATATATAATACATAAATGGTTATACAGACATAAATTATCGTTTTAATAATCAACACGTGTATTTTGGGCGAACAAGTAAGCATTTATGATCTAAATACGAATAAACAGCTATTTTAAACAAATGTTTCCTATACACTACGCCCTATAGGGTCACAGATTTCGATGGTCACAGAATATGGTGTAACACCGGCCCTGAGTGTAAAGCTGGATTTATACTTTCGCCTGGCGCCGCATCGCGCGCCTCCGCTGACTGCGCGCGCACCTCGCGACAATGGGCTAGCGCGCTTGCGCTAAGCCAGCTGTTGTAGATCATCAACAGAGCTGCGACGTCAACACACAGAATCTGTCAGCACAATTCAGCACGGTTGTCTAACAGTTTAGAACGGTTTGGCACGATAGTGGAAAAGCTGCTTTAATATTTTTATTAAAAAAAAATCGCGATTCCTCGATTTTATAAAAAATTAAATCGTCTTAAAACGTAAATTCGATTAATCGGAAAAAATCGCCCAGCCCTATGTACACCATGATTTTATTTGTAGAAAATCACTTTAATTTGTTATATGACTAAAAAGGGAATATTTTCTTAATTCAAATGAGTAGCAGCTTGAACCTGGAAACAGTATTTCATCCATACGTCACGACTTAACAAGCAGATTAGTCAGTGGCAACCCTAAAGTGATTTGCAAAGTGTTTTTTGTTGATCTTGAAAGATGTGCATCACTAATTGACAGCATAACATTGAAGCTGTATGCTCATAATTTCTGCGGTTGCCACACACAAGTACTGATTTGTTATTTATTTGCCATTCTGCTCAGAGAAACAGCAGAGAACAGACATTTATGAATTTATACACAAACAAGATATTTTGAAGAATGCTGGAGGAAAAAGCAAAAAATACTATGGAAGTCAATGACTGTTCAACAAAAGAAAGAAAAATTGAGGATAAAGTAAATGATGACGTTTTAATTTTTGAGGTGAACTGGCCCTTTAAGACTGTAGTGCTGCTTAATTGGTTGGTTGCAACCCTAAAGTTGGTTGCAAAGTGTTTTGTTGTTGTTGTTGTTTTTAAAGATGTGGATCATTTCTCCATTATTTACTAATTGACAGCATAACATTGAAGCTGTATGCTCATAATTTCTGCGGTTGCCACACACAAGTACTGATTTGTTATTTATTTGCCATTCTGCTCAGAGAAACAGCAGAGAACAGACATTTAAAGGGACAGCTCACGCTAAAATTAATTCAAGAGTTCACACTTAGCTGATGATTGATAATAAAAGCGTGTTTGGCATGCTGTCCCGGGAGAGAGCCCTGAGCTTATGAGATCCTCGAGCCCTGGGCTCCCTCCCGTTTGCAGGGCGAGAGGGGAGTTTGAGCTCAGGTAGATCTCGATGAACTCCCCCCGGCTTATTTCTAGCTAGTGACGGATATGGATGACTGAGTAGAGGTGTACTCGCTGAGAGCTTGGTTATGGTATCAATTTTGTGTGTTCAATTTACTTAGGGTGTGTGTTGTTTGGACTGTGGGAGGAAACCGGAGAACCCAGGGAAAACCCACGTGAACACGGGGAGAACAAGCGAAATTCCGCACAGAAATGTCATCTGGTTTAGTAGGGACTTAAACTAGAGGCATTCTTGCAGTGAGACAACAGTGTTAATTACTGGGCCGCCGTGTCACCCATCTAAAAAGGAGGGAAAGTAGGGGTGGGTGTGGGGGATTCTTCAAGACGAAGGTATTGAGATAAGAAAACTCTGGTTATTTATAGTGAGTTAGGAATCATCTGATTGGATAATCAATCATGAGCTGATGCTGGAACAGCTGAGAACAATCATAAGCACGTGATCCTCTCGAAATTTGTTTATAAAAAAACTTCACAAAGTGGGTGACTTTTATAAATTTATACACAAACAATATATCTGGAAGAATCCTGGAGGGGAAAAAGCAGTTATTGACATCCATAATAGGAACACAAAATACTATGAAAGTCAATGACTATGGGGCGGCACGGTGGCTCAGTGGGTAGCACTGTTGCCTCACAGCAAGAAAGTCGCTGGTTCGAGTCCCGGCTGGGTCAGTTGGCATTTCTGCCCCATGTTGGCGAGGGTTTCCTGCGGGTGCTCCGGTTTCCACCACAGTCCAAACACATGCGCTATAGGGGAATTGATGAACTAGATTGGCTGCAGTGTACGAGAGTGTGTGTGAATGAGTGTGTATGGGTGTTTCCCAGTACTGGGTTGCAGATGGAACGGCATCCGCTGCATAAAACATATGGCGGAATAGTTGGCGGTTCATTCCGCTGTGGCGACCTCTGAAAAGAGACTCTGTTTAACAGAAGAAAGAAAAATGGAGGATGAAGTAAATGATGACATTTTCATTTTTGGGGTGAACTGTCGCTTTAAGACTGTAGTGCTTCTCAATTGGTCGGTCGCAACTGTAAAGTGGGTTGATTTCGAATGATGTGGATCATTTCTTCATTTACTAATTGACAGCATAACTGTGAAGTTTCAAGCTCATCATTTTTGCAGTTGCTGCACACAAGTACTGATTTGCATGACTATACACATCATTTGAATCAATATTACTACTGATCTATAATTAATATAGAAAATAATTAAAAATATACAGTTGAAGTCAGATTTATTCGCCCCCTTTTGATTTTTTTTTCTTTTTTAAATATTTCCCAAATGATGTTTAACAGAGCAAGGAAATCTTCATAGTATCTCTGAAAATGTTTTTTCTTCTGGAGAAAGTCTTATTTGTTTTATTTTGTCTAGAATAAAAGCTTTAAGTTTAAAATTTTTTAAACACCATTTTAAGGTCAATATTATTAGCCCTCTTATGCTGCGTTCACACCAGATGAGGAAGAAGCGTCAAGCACGAGTGATTTACATGTTAAGTCAATGCAAACACGCGAATAGGCATCCTGCGGCGCGATACGCGCGAATGGCGCTGCGCGAATGGCGCGTTTTACGCGTTTGACGCGCGAATCGCTCGAGTTGGAAAATCTGAACTTCTGCTGACATTCGCGCCGCGTTAACCAATCAGGAGCTTGCTCTTGTGGGGGCATGATTGTGACGTAGCACCTGTTGTTGGTGTCCGGGGGAAATCCTCCAGCCGACACCGACAACAGTTCATCAAACTGGGCTTGGCTCAGTCAGAAGCACCGCTGAAAGCCTCCGTCATCCAGGTTAAGTTTCTGGAGGAGTTTATGAGCTCACAGAGCTGGGTGCACCTCTGAAGGTATCTAGTGGACTCAGACACAGCTCCAAACGTATCGACGCTGTTTTTCAGCCCTTAAAAAGCACATAAACACAGTTATTTTCTCAATAAATTCCATGTTAGCATTTAGCAACGAAGCTACAGTCACCGGGCAGACAGAAGCCCGGCCCATGACGCGAATCCGCGTCTGTTCTAAAGTGAATTTGATGCGCGAATGAAGCGGAGTTTGACGTGCGAATGAAGCGAGTAAACTCAAATGTTCACGCGCCTATTTACTCGTGAATAGCGCGATTTAGCCGCGCGTTCCGCGTCTGGTGTGAACACAGCATTAAGCAATTTTTTTTGATAGTCTACAGAACAAACCATCATTATACAATAACTTGCCTAATTACCCTAACCTGCCTAGTTAACCTAATTAACCTAGTTAAGCCTTTAAATGTCACTTTAAGCTGTATAGAAGTGTCTTGAAAAATATCTAGTCAAATATTATTTACTGTCATCATGGCAAAGATAAAATAAATCAGTTATTAGAGATGAGTTATTAAAACTGTTATGATTAGAAATGTGTTGAAAACAATCTGCTCTCCGTTAAACAGAAATTGGGGGAAAAAATAAACAGGGGCTATAATTCTGACTTCAACTGTATATCATAATATATATGTAAAAAAAATTGTATTATAATTCTTTCAAAATATGTGTAAAGTCTTTATATTTATGGTATTATTTATTAAATGGCACAGCAAATATTTTTGTGAATTAAATGTGGTTGTTTTTAATACGTTTTTTTTTATTATTATTTAACAAAATAATTACAGCAATAAAATTTTATGCATCGAAAAATGTGTGTCCCACGGCCAAACTAGCTGGGAACCACATTCACAGCAATGCATTTGACTTCACTGAAATGCCAAAAAGCCTAAAACAGTGAGTTATTATAGATGAGGGCTATAAATAGCGTGTGCATATGCTCAGATGCTCAGAGAGGGTTTTGTCTCACATGATGTTGGCCAGAACAGCACAGCCGGAGGTGATGAGCATGACTGTGCCCTCAATAGTGAAGTTATCATTGATGATTCTCTCCACAGCCAGATACACCAGCACTCCGGTCACCAGCCAGATGGTGAAGATGGACAAAAGAGCGCCCAGGATTTCTGAAATAAATGACACAAAAATAACCATTTATATTCATCATCTTCTTTTTTTCAGAAAGATTTACATTTTTGCATTTGTTTTATTTTTTTAATTCAAAACCAGGATTATTTCACCAAGAACAAAATGCCTTAAAATAGACTGATTTTAATTATTATATAAATAACTAATACAAGAGTACCAGGATTTCTGGAAAATAAATGACACTAAATTAACCATTCATAATCTTTAATTTTTTTTCAGATACATTTACATTTTTACTTTGTTTTTATTTTGTGGAGGTAAAGCTTAATTGCTTCAAAATCCAAATATTCTGTAACATTATAAATGTCCTAACAGTCACTTTGGGTTAGTTTAATGCATCCTTGAAGGATAAATACATAAATTGTAAATGAAAAACTAAAAAACTTTTAGACAGTGGTATATTTAGTTCTTTATACTTTATTTATTTTTTCTACTTTACGTATGTATATGTTTATGTATGCATTTATGCAGGGCCTAAAAGTAAAATTTGGCAATGGGTGCTGATTTTTGTATACCTTTTAAAAATATTCATTTTAGTATTTATTTATTTAAATAGTTTTTATAAATATACATTTTTATTTATTGTTTTATAAATGGGTGACGCGGTGGCGCAGTGGTTAGCATTATCACCTCACAGCAAGAAGGTCGCTGGTTCAATCGTCGTCTGGGTCAGTTTGCATTTCTGTGTGGAGTTTGCATGTTCTCCCTGTGTTCGCGTGGGTTTCCTCCGGGTGCTCCGGTTTCCCCCACAAGTCCAAAGACATGCGCTATAGGGGAATTGGGTATGCTAAAATTGACTATAGTGTATGTGTGAATGAGTGTGTATGGATGTTTCCCAGTGATGGGTTGCAGCAGGAAAGGCATCTGCTGCGTAAAACATGTGCTGGATAAGTTGGTGGTTCATTCCACTGTGGCGACCCCAGATTAATAAAGAGACTAAGCCGAAAAGAAAATGAATAAATGAATGTTTTATAAATATTTGTAAATATTTTTTTATTTATTCTTTTATAAATATTTCTTTCAATTTTTTTATAAATGTTTTTTAAATATTTATTTTTTATAAAATAAATAAATATGTTTTATAAATATTTTTATAAATGTTTATTTTTATTTATTGTTTTATAAATTTATTTTGATTAATCTGATTATTTTTTATTTATTTATAAATATTTATTTTCAAATGTATTTTTATAAAAATGTTTATAAAAAGAATTTATTTATTGTTTTATAAATATTTTTTATTATTTTTAAATGCCTTTTTATAAATATTTTTTAAAATATTTTTATAAATATTTCTTTTTATTTATTGTTTTATAAATATTTTTAAATACTTTTTTTATTTTTAAATGTACTTTTATAAATATTTTTTAAATATTTAGTTTTTAATAAAATAAATAAATATTTTTATGAATATTTTTATAAATAATTATTTTTTTCATTGTTTTATACATATTATTTTTTAAATGTATTTTTATAAATATTTTTAAACATTTATTTTTAACAAAATTAATATTTTTATAAAGAATTATAAGTATTTTAATAACCATTTATTTTTTATATTTTTTATAAATATTTATTTTTATTTATTGTTTTATAAATTCATTTTGATTATTTTTTTATGTTTTATTTATGTATTTTTATAAATATTTATTTTTAAATATATTTTTATAAATTTTTTTATAAATATTTTTTTATTATTTTTAAATGCATTTTATAAGTATTTGTATAACTATTTATTTTAAAATGTATTTTCTTTTATATTTTTTAAAAATGTTTATTTTTTGTTTTATAAATATTTTTTCTTTTTTTTCTTTTTCATTGTATTTTTATAAACGTTTTTTTTATATTTTTTAATAAAATAAATAAATATGTTTTATAAATATTTTTTTTCATTTATTGTTTTATACATTTATATTTGATTAATTTTTATTTTATTTTATATTTATGTATTTTTATAAATATTTTTATAAATATATATATATTTTCAAATGTATTTTTATAAATATTTTTATACATATTTATTTTAATTTATTGTTTTTTAAATATTTTTTTAAATATTCATCTTTTAAAGCAATATCATAATTGCTAAATAATCCTCAATAATCATAAACAATCAGTTGTGTGTGTTAGTTTGCCAAGCGTCATGCATATATCTGACTGAAACACATATATAACATTTGACCTGTTCAACAAAACATCCTCCAGTGATTGCGCTTTATGAGAAGGAAGTATATCTGTAAAATAAATACATCCTGATGGAGTTTATCAGGCTATACTTTATCATCCACATGTAAATACTGATGATTTATCCAGCAAACGTATGAATGGACGCAGAACACAGAGAAAAGCTGACCTTAAAGAGGCCTTTGTTATAATCAATTGGAGGTAAAATCCATTTAATCCAGCGCTCTGTTTGATCCTTATCCTGTTTAAGCATGTTAAGTTAAATATACAATTGACGCCGAATTGTGCCACGTAGAAATATTTTTAAAGTCATAACTTTGAGATGAAATCAAGTCTTTGCTTCTCACTTAACCATATCATTGCTCATCAGATGTTTTATTAATTGCTTTAAGTAAAAATGATAAATAAATAAAGCCCGACGGGTTTCTCAGCAGCTGTTGTATAAGACTGAAGAGTTTATTCTATGATGACAACCAGCTCGATGTACATTATCCTGATTATTACATGGCTCATGGCCATAAAACTAAACTATTAGACAGAAAACATTGATAAGACCTATAATAATTTATAACTATTTAAATTAAATGTAAAACTTACAGAAAATTGGCTGTATTATTATTATTAGTAGTAGTAGAAATAGTATTGTCCCAAGATATATTCATTTATTTATAGTTTGTGTAGTGATACAGGTGGGCTTATAGTGTATCTTCAGCTACAGCTGGGAAAATAATCACCATTTTTCTCAGAAAAAAATATTTCTAAAGGTGCTGTTGACTTGAAATGTTCACTAGATGTTAATAGCAACCAAATAAATCCATATAAGCAACTCTAATTAATCTAATAATCTAATTAGTTTACAAACGAAGATTTGTGTAATAAAATGAAACACATGAAGAAAAGGAGCTGTATTCCGGCAGTGAAAGCCCAGACAGCAGCTGAAATCTCTCAGTAGTTCTTCAGCAACCCTCTGCCCTTCCTCAGAGTAAATGAACATCAGCTGCTTCAGTCCAACATCTACATTAGCAGGAGGATGAAGATGAAACCAGTGGACATTTCAGCAAGACAATGATCCAAAACACAGCCAAGGAGACTCTCAGATGCTTTCAGAGAAAGAAAATCAAGCTGTAGAATGGCCTAGCCAATCACCTGATTCGAATCCAATAGAGAATACAGAATAAAGCTCAGATTTGATAGACGAGACCCACAGAAGCATCAAGATTTTGACACACTGTTGAAGTCTGTGAGAAACTCACACATGAGCAATGCATGAGACTTCATACAATAAACATTAACTACAAAATGAGACTGCCATTGTCCACTTAAGGAGTGGGTAACACTTTAGTTTAGGTCACAATTCATAGTATTAATAAACCATTAACTAACAATACTAGCTTAATAAACTACTAACTAGCTGTTTATTAATAGTTAGTAAGTTAGGAGTTGGGTTTTGGGTAGGTAAATGCAGATTAAGATCATACTTTATAACTACTAATGAACAGTTCATATCTTAATAATAGGCAGGTAATAAGCCAGTAGCTAATGGCATGAATTGTGACCTAAATTAAAGTGTTACAGATGAGTGTTGATTTTAGTATGCAAGAGATTTGCTGTACTACAGTGATTTACCTGCTCGATGCCAGCCGTAATTAAGTGTACGAGTGGCGGGTCTGGAGGAAAGCCAGAGAGAACACAGACTGATGATGAAGCTGGTCAGATCCACTAGAAGATGAGCTGCGTCCGTCATCACTGCCAGACTGCCAGCAAAATACCCTCCTGAACACACACACACACACACAGACAGAGATGAGGAGTGCGACAAGACACGCATTCAGATCAGTGTTGTCCATTTATTTGTGGTTGTGAATTGCATTATGGGATGTCGTTTCTGCTCTGTCCACTTTTGATGTTGAAAATTCAATTCTACAGTTTAACAAAGTGACTTTTAGTGACATTTTAGTAGAATTAAATAATATAATGGCAACCCAGGCACATTCTGATTATGTACCTCTGTATACATTTCTGGAGAGTGCCAAATACATCCCAGGAGCTACGTTTTTTTGCAGTTTTTGTTTCCGTGAATCCACCAGAGGCCGCTGTGTATGCTTTTTCAGATCTCAAATTTCTCTCACGAGAGCCATTCGCGCCTGCTGTTCTCACGTAAATCCACCAGAGGCTGCTGTCGACCGACCGATCGACTGACCCACCATCCTCCTTCCCTAAACCCAACCGACAGGGTTTTGAAAAGCAATCCAGAAAAAGAAAAGCCCTTGCCTGATTTTTTACAAATTTTTCAGATTTTACCACATTCTCACCCTGTTATTTACTTGTTTATTTTATTTTTTGGATTTAGTTTTTGTCTTACCCGCTTTCTGGAACCGTTCTTCACCGGACTTGAAACCGGTTGACATGGTCAACTTCACTCTGCATCTCAAGTCTGCAGATGTACATGGTGAGCTACTGGACAAACTGGCAACAGCGAGAAAGCCGTTCACATGGCAGCAGCTGGTAAGCGCGAAAAGGAACGACGTCATACCGCCCCATAGCGTTGGTTTTAAAGACAAAATGCAGCCATACGTACCTCTGGCTACATAATTTGCGATCTCCAGAAATGTATATAGGGCTAAGTTTTCAGAATGAGCCTATGTTGGTCCAAACACAACACAGGCTCATTCTGAAAACGTAGTCCCGTGGACGTTTCTGGAGACCGCGAATTATGTAGCCAGAGGTACGTATGGCTGCATTTTGTCTTTAAAACCAACGCTATGGGGCGGTATGACGTCGTTCCTTTTCGCGCTTACCACCTGACCGCTTACCTCCGTGTGGAGGCCTTTCCCGCCGCAACCAGTTTGTCCCGTTAGCTCGTTGTGTACGACGGCGGACTTGAGACGCAGAGAGGAGTTGACCACGACGACGGAGACCGGGTTCGAGTCCAGGGAAGAGCGGTTCTAGAAATCAGGTAAGAAAAACAGAATCCAAAAAAATGAGTAAACAACAGGTTGAGAACGTGGTCAAATTCGAAAACGTGGTAAAAATCAGGCGAGGGATTTTCTTTTTCTGGACGGCTTTTGTAAACCGTTGGTTGGGTTTAGGGAAGTATGTGGGTGGGCGGGTCAATCGGTAAAATTGGTTGGGTTTAGGGAAGGAGGAGGGTGGGTAAGTCGATTGGCCAGTCGCCCAGTCAGTCATTCAGTCATTCAGTCAGACAGTCGGTCGGTCGACAGCGGGCTCTGGTGGGTTTACGCAAGAACAGCGTGGGCGCGAACAGCAATCGCGAGAGACATTTAAGAACGAAAAAGCGCAAGCAGCCTCTCGCGGATTCACGAAAACAAAAACTGCAAAAATACCTACCTCCTGGGATGTATTTCGCAATCTTTAGAAATGTCCACGGGACTACGTTTTCAGAATGAGCCTGGGTTGTCCAAACACATGGGCTAAAGGTCATTGTCACTGCAAACTATTTAAAATGTTCATAAAAGTCACTTTTTTCCAACTTTTCAAGGTTAAAAGTTGTAAGAAAGATCGAGGTCCCATCAAGCAAATAAAAAGCATAACTAAATGGGGGAAAATAAAACATGAATCCAAAACTAGAGAAATCTGCTAATTTATGGATATTTTTTTACAGTGTTTATATTTTTAACTAATTTCTTTTCTCCATGTTGACACTACATGAAATTGTATTAGTTATTTTGCAAGATAATAGTATTCAGCTTAAAGTGACATTTAAAGGCTTAACTAGCTTAATTAGACAAGTTATTGGACAACAGTGGTTTGTTCTGTAGACAACCGAAGACTAATCGAGGGGACTAATAGTATTGACCCCTAAAATCATTCGAAAAAATTTAAAACTGCTCTTATTCCCATTCCCAACAAACAAAATAAAACTTTCTCCAGAAGAAAAAACATTATAGAAAATACTGAGGAACTTGTTTTGGTAAACATCGAAAAAATAATACAGATTTCACAAGATAATTTTGCATTCAACTGTACATTCCGATTAGTGATTTTGCAAGCTGAACTTACATCCATAGGTTATTCCAACATAGGCTCATTCTAAAAACGTAGCCCTATATACATTTCTGGAAATCGCGAATAATATAGCCAGAAGTACGTAATGGGTGGTATGATGCTGTTCCTTTTCTCGCTTACCAGCTGACCGCTTATCTCAGTGTGGACGGATTTCCCGCTGTTACCAGTTTGTCCAATAGCTTGACATGTATGTTGACTTGAGACGCAGAGCGAAGTTAAGCGAGACAATGGGGTTCAAGTTTGGTGAAGAACGGTTCCAGAAAGCAGGCAAGACAAAAACAGAAGCCAAAAAATAAAATAAACAAGTAAATAACAGGGTGAGAATGTGGTAAAATCTGAAAATGTGGTAAAAATCAAACGAGGGCTTTTCTTTTTCTGGATTGCTTTTGAAAACACTGTCGGTTGGGTTTAGGGAAGGGGGAGCGTAGGGGAATCAATTGGTTGGTCAGTCAGTAAAGTCAGTCATTCGACAGCGGCCTCTGGTGGATTTACGTGAGAACATCAGATGTGAATGGCACTTGTGAGAGAAATCTGAGATCTGAAATAGCGTACACAGCGGCCTCTGATGGATTCGCGAAAACAAAAACTGCAAAATAAAAGTACCTCCTGGGAAATATTTTGCTCTTTGCAGAAATGTATATAGCGATACATAATCAGAATGAGCCTGAACTGGATTATTCACCATGAAAAAAAGTGTAAAAACATGCATTGAGCGTCACAAACCTAAAATCTCTCCCACCATAAAGACCAGACACACAGCAGAAACGATGTACAGACGCTTCTTGGCGATCTTCTTCTCCCGCTCTCGGTCCTCCAGAGCACGATTATTATCATGGCAGTGTTTACCATCCTTCATATCAACTGAAGGCATGCTGAAGATGCAGAAACACAGATATTAATATCAGAAAATGAACTGCTCTTTTCTTGCAGAAGTGTGTCTTAAAGTACAGATGAAATCAAAACTAACCATATTGATTCTGTTCGCTGACATTTCTAGTTTTGTGGTAAACAAAAAATTGAAATATGAGAATGCACTTCCTGTTTATTTAGATAGTTTAAATAGGATACAGCTGCAGATGAGCACATTAATAAAGCATCATTTTTGTGACACTGTATAATAATATTAATATTTTTACAGTACTGTGATGGTTGGGTTAGGGGTAGACGTCAAAAAAATACAATTTATTGGGTAATTTAATAAATAATATATATAATACTCAGTACAACTAATGTTTTTACATTACTGTGAGGGTTGAGTTTAGGGTTGGGGTCAGGGTCAAGCAGCAACCTCCCGCTCTCCCTCGTGAAGCCAATACGGAAGTAACTGAAACTGCAATTCATCGACTCGCCTTTGGGGGCTGGCTCCAAAAACTCCAGATGTTCACTGACTGCAATGCTAAACTGGTCAATTTAGCAGCTGATAAAAACATGTTTACAGCCTGGTACAAAAGATGGTTTTGGTTCATATAGCTAATATTACCCTTCATGACAACTGTGAGGGGGTGAATTTTTTATAACTCATCTGTTTCATTATTAAGTTTTATGAAGTCTGCATAATTAAGGGCGTGGCCACATGAGTGACAGCTAGGTCTCGCTGGTCGCCGTCACTTCACCTCAGCTGATTCCGGCTGATTAGCCACTGAACTCGGCATATACATCATATTTTTGTGTTGTTTTATGTGGCTTTACACAGTCAGTCGCCTTTTGGGATTATTTCCTACAATTCTCAGATGATATGGCATGCTGTGCGCACTTGATTGTGCTCACAAGCCATTCGCATGGCCTCCATTTCCCAGGTGAGTGACATTATATACTGTATACCACAGGGACGTGCAGAGACCTTTTAAGGGGCAGGGGCTCAAATGGAAAAAAGGGCACTTTTTATTAAATAATAGTAATAATTGTACTTTAATAAATAAAATATATTATAATGAGATTATTAAGGAGATTTCACCCTAAATTCACCATATACTCACCCTTAAAAGGATAGTTCATTCAAAACTGAAAATTCTGTCATCATTTGCTCACCTTTTACTTGTTCCAAACCCATTTGACTTTTTTTTCTTCTACAGTTAATCAGAAACTACATTCTACAGAACACATAAAATAATATTTTGAAGAAAGCAGGAAACCTGTAACCATTAACTTTCATGGTATTTGTTTTTCCTACTCTGGAAGTCAATGATTTCAGGTTTATAGCTTTCTTTAAAATATATTTTTTAATCTTTTATTCGTTAATGTTCAACAAAATAAAGAGACAAAGAAATGGAACCACTCGAGGGTGAGTAAATGTAAATGTTTGGGTGAACTATCCCTTTTCAATCTATTAGTTTTGTTTAATTTTTTTTTCTGTTGAACAAAATAAAATATGTTGAAGTATGTAGGACACACTGATAGCCACTGACTTCCATAGCTAGCCTATATGTACATGTTTTATAGCTTCAATTGACATTATATATTCTGTGTAACTGCAAAAACAAGAGGGCAATATTTTCACTATCCAGCTGTCGTTTCTCCATTACATTAGACTGTATGCCTATGATATTGCCCTGGCTAAACTTTAGCTAACTTATTACATGGTTGTTAATCAGGAGGATGTTACCAAGACAAAATAGCCTATTTGCTTTTAAACTTTTGGATAAATAGCTGACGTTCAATTTGAGCTTCAAGTAGTCTTTTGTTAAACCTCCAAACAATGAAGATGAATGACGGATGAATTTACATCGGCGGTTCTGTCGATCATATCGCGCTGCCGTAACAGAGGTCAGCTACTAATGTATGTTTTACACACACTCCGTCTGCAGTGTGTGTATGGGTCAGACTGTAAAGCTATGGCCCAGATGCAGTCCGTGTGCAGTGCGGATGCAGGAGTTGGCATAAGCGCTGATAGACGTTACTCCACTGTTGACACCGCACTTTTGAGGTGAGAGTAACAATGTAAATAGAGTCTTCGTTAGAGCATTCGCCTCGCATGTGGCTTTTCTTTCCAAATCGTCAGTTCGAGGCTCGATTGGAGAGCCTAGACTAAAACAAAGATATACTTTAAAATTTCGTTTTTTTTATTGTTTGACAGGGAAAGCGGTCCTTAAATAGAACACGCATTAACATACATATATTATATTAGTAGTAGTATTTAAAAAAAATAATTTTTATCCCCAGGAAAAAAGGGCAGGGGCTCAAGCACCCAAAGCCCCCACCTCTGCACGTGCCTGGTATACCATATCTATAATGTATTTGTTTTATTTAAGATCATTTATCATTTATAATGTTCTTAAGACCTGTAATGCACTCCAGGATCTGACAGATTGATTAGCTGTAGGCTCTAGAACAGTCGTCTGAAGCGTTGTCAAACAGTGTTATGCCTGAATATCATCAATAGCCTTGTGTTTGGAAGTGTTTGAAAGTAATTCGCGTTTTCCTCCTGTTGAAAAACATCATAAGTACAATGTTTAGTGGCTCAATGTAGTACAACAGTGTTTTTAAAAGTCTAAACACTTTATTGATATAGCGTACAACCAAGCACATGTGGTCAGAACACAAACGAGTCGCAGGTAATGAAGTATTAAGCGTTTCTCCCAAAGAAAAACCCGTCTAAGCGAAATGCTACCAGGCGTCTGCAGCTCTACCAACACTCCGCCTCTTTGCCCTTATTTGGTCACCCCCAGTGGGTGCAATGAGGTGCGAACAAAATGGTGACGGTTGGCCACGTCTACTTGTAGCCTCATTTGTGCTCTTCAGAAACCTATGGGTGACGTCACGGATACTACGTCCTATCTTTTACAGTCTATGGTCGGTGTAGACGCTAATAAAATAGAATTTATTGGGTAATTCAATAAATAACATAAATAATAATCAATACAGCAACTGTTTTTACAGCACTGTGATGGTTAAGTTTGGGATTGGGATAGGGGTAGACGTTAAAAAAATACAATTAATGGGAAAATTAATGAATAATATAAATAATTCCCATTAACTTCCATCCACAAACATATCTGATCTAGCAACAACCATTGGTCTGTCTGAGGTATTGGGCGTGACTAACATACTTAACCACGCCCCTCATGCTCTCAGTTTTGACATTGCTCTGAAAACGAACAGAAATGGTGAGGAGGCGGAGTCTGTTGAGTTGTGATAACTCTCCCCAAACCCTTTTCACCATCTTTCTGAATGAAACGCCTACTTTACTACATCCAATCAGCTCGCGGTACAAAAAACAAGCCACGCCCACTGTTTTATCATTTAATATTTTATTTCTCTAGGAACTGCATCACAATATGAAAAAAAACATGGTTGCAGCTTCCGGTTCATGCGGTTCAGCCGTGTCCACACTAATACATTCATTCATTCATTTTCCTTAGGCTTAGTCTCTTTATTCATCAGGGGTCGCCACAGCGGAATGAACCGCCAACTTATCCAGCATATGTTTTACACAGCGGATGCCCTTCCAGCTGCAACCCATCACTGGGAAACACCAATACACACTCATTCACACACACACACACACACACACTACTGAAAATCTAGTATATTTAATTGACCTATAGTGCATGTGTTTGGACTGTGGGGGAAACAGGAGCACCTGGAGGAAGCCCACGCCACCACGGGGAGAACATGCAAACTCCATATAGAAATGCCAACTGGCCCAGCCAGGACTCGAACCAGCGACCTTCCTGCTGTGATGCGACAGTGCGACACCACTGAGGCACCATGTCGCCCCTTGAATAGATTTGTTTGAAAAAAATTAAAAACATCAGTCATAACTACAAATGAACATATATAACTAATATGTAATTTAGACTTATAAATTGAAAAATCTAAATTGTTACATATGAGATCTAAATTCTGTAATGTAGATTGAGCAATCAAGATAAAGCAATAACTATGAGATTTAAAAAAAAATCCAAATTATGTCATTAAAAGTTTAAGAACATCCTACTGATGCTGTCATTATTTTGTCTTGTCATATTTTGACCCATGTCTGAATATTGGCATTTAATGTCATTTTTCAAGTCTTCATTTCAACTTTTTATGTTTTATAGATTGGTTTGGTTAAAGTTTATTACATCTTAATATTGGAAAAACAAAAGAGTTATGTCTGGGGAGTCAAACAAGAGCAGTAGATACTAGACTTTATAAATCAATCATCATAAATGGACAAATAGTAGAGCAGGTCTCAAATTTTAAGTATTTAGGAACAATTATTGACAATAAACTGAATTTTAATAGTAATGTAGAGGCTGTGTATAAGAAGGCAAGTCAGCGCCTCAGTCTCCTCCACAAGTTGAGAAGTGTTAGTGTTAGTACACAGACTTTAAACATGGTATATAGATCATTGATAGAGAGTGTTCTCACAAATAATATTGTTTCATGGTTTGGCAACACAACACTTAAACAGAAGAAGAAATTATCGCAAATTACTAATCAGGCAAATAAGATAACTGGTCACAAACAACTTCACTGCAGGTTCTATTTGACTCCTTTATGGAAAAAACAGCAGTTGCGATTTATAAAGATAATACACATCCCCTTCACTCAGCATTTGAATTGTTACCATCAGGACGCAGGTTTAGGATTCCTAAAGCATGAAGAAATGCATATAAGAAGTCATTTATCCCAATTGCAGTTGTTGTTTTAAATCGGATCACTGTTTGAAGGGGTAGTTGCCAAGAATGATTTGCAGTAGTCTGTATGGGGCTAATTTGGTTTTTAAACTTTTGACCTATGTTGTTGTCTTGATGGGTGTTGTTATTGTGTGATTGTTGTATGTATGTAGTTGCAGTGTCAAAGACAAATTTCCTTCTGTGCCAAACAGAATGGACAATAAAGTTTAAACTAAACTATATTATATTTGTAACTTGATGTGTCGTGATTTCAGCATTTCATTTCATATCTCAACTTTATGCGTCACAATTTTGCTTTTAAATTCATCATCATTTCAACTTTTTATGTTGCAATGAATTCAGGATCATAACTGTGACCCTGAATCAAACTTCCAAACTTTACTGACTGGAAAATTGTGCCAGAAATGTCTAAATTCTGACATAAATATTATGTTTAACCATTATAGGCCTAAACATTTTTTTGTTATATTGTTGACCTTTCTCAGTTTCATAATTACTACTTGGTATATCATCATAGGACCTAATTGTGACATTTTAAATGATAAATTTCACAAGAATCGCACAAATATGTCTTTTAAAAGCATAATTTTACCTACATTTACAGTGGAAACTGGCTATGCTACTATATTCTTATACAAATATTTACTTTCTATTTTACTGTCAATTTCTTGTCATAATTTTGACTTTTATAGTATAAAAAATGAATGCTGAAGTATGTAATAATTAAAACATTTAAAAGAATTGTAACATCACCTATAGACCATTTCAATGTGGTCATGTCACTGGACCATGAACATTTCCTGCTTGTTGCCAAACCAATTCATAACTGTAACAGGAGGCAATTTAATCATATCTTAATGTTAAAACGGCTGCCATAACATTATTGATCGATATGTGGACCTTTTTGGATTCTTGGAAGCTTTGGAAAGTAAAAAATGTAATACATGAAATACATTAGGAGCATTGTTATTGTTTACATCCAGGGGCGTTGCTAGACAAAGTTCTACTGGGGCACAGCTCCCCCTAAAAAATAGAATAAAATAAATAAAACATATATATATATATATATATATATATATATATATATATATATATATATATATATATATATATATATATATATATATATATATATATATATATATATTATCAGTGGTGTAAAGTACTTGAGTAAATGGACTTCGTTACTTTACTTAAGTATTTTTTTGGCTACTTTGTACTTGTACTGAGTATCAAAAATGTAAGCAACTTTTACTCTCTACTTGACTACATTTTAGATTGAATATATGTACTTTTTACTCCACTACATTTGAACGGATGCTTACCGTTACTCATTACATTGTGATTGTGCACGACAAGTCGGCTTCTTTATCTACCCCGGCTAATTTGTTGGGCGAACGAGGCGATATCGCCATCTGCAGGGTGCTGAAAGTTCTGTATGCTATTTATGAGCTAAATCATGTGAACGTCGCGCACGAAAGTGGGGAGCGGGGGGTGGGAGGTGTTGGTGCAGTGGATGGCGGAGGGGTATCGCGGAAAAAACTGAAAGTGAACAGTGGACGGGGGATCGGTAAAATGAGGTGCCGTATCCGGATCCGGGGTGTTCTGGCACAAATTAAGCCCTGGGTAAGAGTCTATTTAATGTTAATTTAATGTGAATTTAGTAAAATTATGTCTGACTTTACAATGGTATTGTAAGCATAATGTTACCAGAAGTTAATACAGTTGCTGATATGGCAAAAATAACACTGCTCCTCTTTGTTTAATTTTAATACAGAGAAAACATCCTAATCAATTGAAAAACTACTCAAAATAAAAATATTGCCCCCCTCTGAGACTGAGAAGTGAATCTGATTTTTTTTTTACTACGTTTTACTACTTTTTATTTTATTTATTTATTTTTTTTGAACATTTGAGTTTGACTGAGACTTTTTGATCTATTTTTTGATCTATTTTGTTCTGCCATTTTGAAACATTGAGCTGTTAAATTTAATTTGTATATTAGGAAAATGAAACCTTTCTTGGTGTTCTTTGAGCCTACATTAAGTATGAGTAAAATACTCAAGTTCTTTTAAAATCGGACACTTTAATACTTTTACTCAAGTCTTATTGGAATTAGTGACTTGTAACTTGTAATGGAGTAATTTTTACAGTAGGGTATCTGTACTTTTACTCAAGTATGGTTTTCAGGTACTCTTTACACCTCTGTATATTATAATATAATTATAAATAAATAACAGTATTATTGCTATTATACAATTATTATTCTAAATAAATAACAGAAATTAATTCTAAATATAACTGAAAAACCATCTAAAGACACACACAACTGGAGTGATGCTAAGATAATTTAAGAAATCTTTTGCATGAATATTAAGTTCATTTGAATAAAATTCAGACAACTCTATAGAATACAAAAAAAAGATGTTTTATAGATGTATCTGTTGTGTGTTGTTTTAGACCCGACTCATGGTCGAATAAGATCACCATCATATTATTTAAACTTTGTTTTGTTGACTTGCAAAACTCCCTCCGTGCCGACACTTCCACATAGAAGACTCTTACGCCAGTTACACAACGCATGAGCGGCGCGTAAGCAGCGCGGCTATTTTTTCGGCGTGCATGTTCGCAACCGGGACTGAGGCGCACGGGTATGGTTTTTTCTGCGCATGTGCTCAGTTTGCTTTTTAACTAAACTACATTGCTTTCACCAGCGTTGATTTGGTTGCACATAGAGATTAACGTCTTTATTTTAGAATTACGACTCCTAATAAATACACTTGAATATAAAGTAAATCTCATCTCAAAGCATTTACTGGGGCACTGGCGATTTTTACTGGGGCACGTGCCCCAGTAAATGGGGTCTAGCGACACCCCTGTTTACATCCCTCAAAATGGTAATTTCTTTTCTTTTCTTAAACGACTCGGCTAGAAAAGAGTGATCGAATGAATCAAAGCGATTCATAGTTGACTCATTGATTCAAGTCAATTGGCATCTTTTTAAAGTTGCTTTAAGAACACACGCACACACACACACACACACACACACACACATAGGTTGTGGTTTTTGCTACTTGTTTTAAAAGTGTGGTTGATTATTGAGGATTTGTGGTGTTTTTACAGCTAAAAGCTAGCTGGCACGTCACGTGACTTTTAATTCAAGATGGTCATGTATAAACCTCAATAGACGTGTCAGTTTCTAGCTATAGTAAATTGATTATAAAACATGCTTGGTTTGAATTTATATATAAATAGCCTAAATGTTCCCTGTATTTTGTACTTTTCTCCTCCTCCATCATCACTCAGTCATTTACAGCTGACGGAGTTTAGTACCCTCATTAGTGCGCATCTCTTAAAGTTTGATGAGTTTTGTAAACTGTTACCTTTGTGTTGTTAGTGTTTCAGACGAATATGTCATTGGTTCATTCATTCATTGATAGTACATTATTTGATGACGGATAACGTAAATGAACATAACAAACAATGATTTTGTGTTTTTAAACCCGCGGTTGTGTATTGTTTAGCTAAAGTTGTGTTAGCAAACAGCGGTCAAATGAATTAGCAGGCAGTCAGATGTTGACGTTTAGGGCGCAGTGCAAAGTTTGCACACCACTAAGACCATCACCCATTAATAAAAATAGTAAAAAAAAAACATTATTTTCACTGTACTATCAATGAATAAAACACTCAAAAAATAACAACAGTTCAATCAACATCAACAAGATATTGTAAAATTAATACTAATCACAATTAGCATGAAATAAAGAAACAGTCTGTTTACCTTTCTGACATGATGGTGTACATCTTGGCACTGTTTTCCGACACCAAATGGATCTTTTCAGGTTTTTTCGTGAACATGATGTCACTTGTGATGGTGTTTAATTATATATAAACTTTTAAAAACACAATAAAGCGATTTCAAAGAGTTAAAACAAGGACAATAGCGATGCTGTGCGCGTCCCCGCAGGTCCAGTGCTGATATTAAAGGCTCAGTGCAAAAGCGCTGTTATTTGAAGCCTTGTGACTGAGAACCGTGTGCAAACACTTCTGATCAAACCATGACATGCTTTTCCTCCCAAAATCACCTTAAAGATCATCCCATCAGGAGACAACATGGAGGACAAATCTCCATCTTTTATATCCCTTAAATGACAATGCATTTAAATGTTTCCGCATAACAAACTTACTCAACATTAATGTTCTGTGGTGAATGTTAAAACTGCATTTGTTTTATTTTAAATGTAGTATATGTATCAAAAGAGTAGGCTATAATGCATACCATAATCTTATTTTCGTGTGACATAAAGCATGCATTAGTGTAATATTTGGTGCTCAGTGAAAAAAGCGGATTTATCTTGAGCCTTGTGACTGTGAACCGTGTGCAAACCTTCAGCTGTTTGCAGATCCAGACTGAAAAAGAAATGCAAGAAAGCGATCAATTAACACGTCCTTGAAGAGCTCCGACACATTCAATAAGCTGATTAGGTTTAAGTTTAACTAATTTAATCACTTCAGTGCTGTAGACTATACATTGTGTTCTCAAAATACAGCTCGCAAAAAAACCTGACGAAAATAAAAGATGGTATAATCTGACATTATCTGATATAATCTGACATAATCAAGTCATGATTTTTAATTTTCATTCGGATTTTATTGATGTTTAATTTTGTTGTAGATTAACCATGGTTTTACCTGAATGTACGTGGAAATTGGAAATTCAATAATAAAGCTTAAAACTGACATGAATAAAAACTTGTATTTATTGTAGATTTATAAAAAAAAACATATATATATATATATATATATATATATATACACACACACACACACACACACACACACACACACACACACACACACACACACACACACACACACACACACACACTGTATATACACACAGTTGAAACCAGAAGTTTAAATACACTCAAAAAAAAGAAAATAACCATTTAAATTAAAAAATTTATTTAAAAAATGTCTGATGGTAAATCATACTAAATGTTTACTATTTTAGGTCCGTTAGGTTTACCTAAATCATTTACATTTGCTAAATGCCAGAATAATGAGAATTTTTTTATTTATTTTTATTAATTTCTAGAGAGTCAAAAGTTTACACACATTTCCTTGGTATTTTTGAGCTTTGGTTTTAAACTGTATAACTTTGGTCAAATGTTTTGGGTCTCCTTCCACAAGCTTCTCACAATAGTTTGCAGGAATTTTGGCTCATTCCTCCTGACAGAATTGGTGTAACTGAGTCAGATTTGTAGGCTGTCTTGCTCGCACAAGCTTTTTCAACTCTGCCCACAAATTTTCTATAGGATTGAGCTCAGGGCTTTGTGATGGCCACTCCAAAACATTTACTCTGTTGTCCTTAAAGCACATTTGAACTAATTTGGCAGTATGCTTAGGGTCATGGTCTGTTTGGAAGACCAATTTGTGGCCAAGTTTTAATTTCCTGGCTGATGTCTTGAGATGTTGCTTCAGTATTTCTACATAATGTTCTTTCTTCATGATGCCATCTATGCTGTGAAGTGGACCAGTCCCTCCTGCAGCAAAACAGCCCCACAACATGATGCTGCCGCCCCCATACTTCACAGTTGGGATGGTGTTCCTAGGCTTGTAAGCTTTCCCCTTTGTCCTCCAAATGTAACACTGGTCATTATGGCCAAACAGTTCAATCTTAGCTCCATCAGACCACAGGACATGTCTCCAAACATTAGTCTTTTTCCCAGTGTAATTTAGCAAATTGTAATCTGGCTTTTTTGTTGATTCTGGCTTGTTGATTTTCCCATGTTGTCACACAAGGAAGCAGTCTGTTTGAGGTTTTCCTTAAATACTATTCTACAGTTGTGCCTCCAATTAACTCAAATGTTGTCAATTAGCCAATCAGAAACTTCCAAAACCTTGACACCATCATCTGAGCTTTTTCAGAGGCAGAATAATCTTATTGTATGTAAACTTGACTTTCAAGAAAAGTTATAACAATTTCTCCAAAAATATCTCTCATTATTCTGCTGTTAAGCAGAACAGAAACAAATGTGATCATCCTAACTTACCAAAAAAGAGAAAAAGTTTAGTCACATTAACATCTGACTTTTTTTAAATGGTGATGTGCCTTTATATACAGTGTATGTAAACTTCTGGTTTCAACTGTATATATATATATATATATATATATATATATATATATATATATATATATATATATATATATATATATATATAATATTTTTAGGACATATTAAAACACTTTAAAAACAAAAAAGCTGCTAAAAAGAGCTGAGTCGACAATAGTTGTGGCGACCCCTGATGAATAAAGGGACTAAGCCAATGGAAAAAGGAAAATGAATGCTAAATTATAATTATGAGATTTAAAATATTTTAATTATGATTAAGACCCTCTGATCCATATATTTGACCTGTAAAATTATATATTTATACAGAATTATCAAAAAGACTTAATAATAATGACATTTAAAGTTATAATTTAAAATTTCCATTCTATAATTATGACTTCTAAACCATGCATGGTTTTACCTAAATGTACAGTATAAATATATTAACCATATATTCTTTTTTAAAAACAACACTTTTATTATTTATTTATTTATTTATTACAAATTTACAAAAAACACACGATTAAAAAAAAAAAAAATATATATATATATATATATATATATATATATATATATATAACAAACAAACAAAAATACACTCACCGGCCACTTTATTAGGTACACCTTACTAATACCGGGTTGGACCGCTTTTGCCTTCAGAACTGCCTTAATCCTTCATGGCAGAGATTCAACAAGCTACTGGAAATATTCCTCAGAGATTTTGCTCCATATTGACATGATAGCATCACACAGTTGCTGCAGATTTGTCGGCTGCACATCCATGATGCCAATCTCCCGTTCCACCAAATCCAAAAGGTGCTCTATTGGATTGAGCTCTGGTGACTGTGGAGGCCATTTGAGTACAGTGAACTCATTGTCATGTTCAAGAAACCAGTCTGAGATGATTCAAGCTTTATGACATGGTGTGTTCTCCTGCTGGAAGTAGCCATCAGAAGATGGAGACACTATGGTCATAAAGGGATGGACATGGTCAGCAACAATACTCAGGTAGGCTGTGGCGTTGACACGATGCTCAATTGGTACTAATGAGCCCAAAGTGTGCCAAGAAAATATCCCCCACACCATTACACCACCACCACCAGCATGAACTGTTAATACAAGCCAGGATGGATCCATGCTTTCATGTTGTTGACGCCAAATTCTGAGCCGATCATCCGAATGTGGCAGCAGAAATGGAGACTCATCAGACCAGGCAACGTTTCTCCAATCTTCTATAGTCCAGTTTTGGTGAGCCTGTGTGAATTGTAGCCTCAGTTTCCTGTTCTTAGCTGACAGGAGTGGCACCCGGTGTGGTCTTCTGCTGCTGTAGCCCATCCGCCTCAAGGTTGGACGTGTTGTGTTTTCAGAGATGCTCTTCTGCAGACCTCGGTTGTAACGAGTGCTTATTTGAGTTACTGTTGCCTTTCTATCAGCTGGAACCAGTTTGGCCATTCTCCTCTGACCTCTGTCATCAACAAGGCATTTGCGCCCACAGAACTGCCGCTCACTGGATATTTCCTCTTTTATTCTCTGTAAACCCTAGAGATGGTTGTGCGTGAAAATCCCAGTAGATCAGCAGTTTCTGAAATACTCAGACCAGCCCGTCTGGCACCAACAACCATGCCACGTTCAAAGTCTCTTAAATCCCCTTTCTTCCCCATTCTGATGCTCGCTTTGAACTGCAGCAGATCGTCTTGACCATGACTACATGCCTAAATGCATTGAGTTGCTGCCATGTGATTGGCTGATTAGAAATTTGCATTAGCCATAAAATGATTTTCATTATTTATTTTAAGATTTCAAACTTTATATTTAGTCTCCAAACCCCTAGGTTTAACCCATTTATAAGCAGGAAGTTTTAATTATAAAAAAAAAAATATAATAAACCGATCTGGGATGACCACTTAATAAACACAGGTCAGAATAATTATGTTGTTTCAATTATATATAAATATATATATAATGCAGAATGACAACAGATTATTTCACCCATATTTTGACATTTTATTTTCACAAAAGTTGTTTGAAACATTTTTTTGACACCTAACTTGCATTTATTTTGCTTTCTATGTATATAAAATCGAAAACATTTACTCTTTGACTCCAATACTAAGAAAATAAAATAGTTTATAACAGCGACATGCACGTTTGACCTTTGATTATAATATAAGAAAATAAGTAGATTTGTTTTTATTCTTTGCCTTCAGCTTTATTTGGCTCAGACACATTATTTACAAAGGCTGATGTTAAAATGTAGACTTGCATTGCAACTAAATAAGTTAAAAGGTGTGGTTTCACAGGCAAAGAGCGTCTCTTTAGATCCTACAAAGAAAACGATCGTAACAAGTATTTTCTTTTCGTCACAGTAAAACGCACAAAAACACAAACGCTGCAAACCCGGAGTCATCTTAAAGCATCATCTACAGTTCAAGAAGACAAGATGAAGACTGAGAAAAACCGGTTTTCTTA
This sequence comes from Danio kyathit, assembly GCA_903798195.1. Taxonomy (NCBI): domain Eukaryota; kingdom Metazoa; phylum Chordata; class Actinopteri; order Cypriniformes; family Danionidae; genus Danio; species Danio kyathit. The sequence continues at coordinate 56,976,315 of LR812537.1, read as the reverse complement.
TTTTGAGGTTTTGTCTTGTATTTATAGAGCAAATATCTAAAATTAAAGCTTAACTCAAGAAACTTTTTCTAGACAGTAAAGATAGCTGATTTCAGAAAAAACAAGTTTGTCCTTAAAACAAGTTAATGATCTACCAGTGGTAAGCAAAATAAACTAAAAAAAAACTTTATTATGCTTACCCCGCTGGCAAATTATTATTAAATTATTATAATGTATAATATATTTGTCACGATCACCAGTGATCCAGCCTGTGCAGATCGCTGATAAACACACAGTATTGCACAGAACTACAAATCTGCCAATAAATGGACAACAAGATTCAATCATTGGGATCTAGGCCAGGTGTGTGAGTGGTGCATGACTGGATTTTGTAGTTTGTAAAGAAACTTGAAACAATGTGTTACTTTGTTTATTATTTAGAATTTTTTATGTTATTTTGTTGTATTTGTACATGGTTTGATTTGTTGAATGAATTAAGTTGTTTGGGGACTTTAATTATGGCATCAAATTGCGGAGCCTACCGCATATATATTGCGTGAAATAATGAATGAAAACAAAGCATGGAACGCTAGGTGAAACACGGTAAAAGGGGTGCAGGTATACGGTTGCTTCACGGATTCCTCTTTCATGAGTTTTAGCTCATGGTTTGAGGGAAAAATAAGGTAATTTGGTTTATTTGTTTAAGATTATTGTTTGATTGTTGATGTTGGCTTAGTGTTTTGTAGTGTATTGACTTTCGGGATTCATTTGTGTTTGTTGTTTGTTTATTTTCTCTCTAGTTCTTACGGTGATTCATGATGCAATGATGCTTAATAATACTGTGGAGTGTGACTAATAAATGAATCGTGAACCATCAGTGAAAGACTTAATCAACTTTTTAATCAGGACGCTACATAGTTCTTTTGCTGGCAGATTTGTAGTTCTCCAGCGATCTAGCCCATACAGATCATGACAATATTAAACATATTACACAGTCATTTTTGAATATTTATTATTGAAACATTTATCAAAATCTGATTTTTTTTTTGCTTGATTTCATAGTAAATACTTAATAACATTTAATAATAATAATAATAATGTATATTTAAATTTTTTTATTAATAATTATAACGATTTAATAATGAAAATATGTCAGTTGGGTAAGGAAAATATATATTTTTTATTATTTTGCTATTATTTGTATTTATTGTTTTGTTTTAAGAGGAAAACTCACCTAATAATTAATATTTTTTAAAACACAATTGATTTTGCTTGTCTAAAAAATGCTTGTTGGTTTAAGAAGGTTTAGATATTTGGACTAAAAACAAAAGACAAAAACTTTGATGAATATTTTGAGGCATCTAGTGTTTTGATCATAAACCTAAAGAGATTAAAATCTGAATATCATGAGGTAAACTCAGCATTTTGGAAAGGAAAAACACAGAAAGGAATATATAGTTCAGTCAGACTTGAAAATAAAGGTTCATTAATGTTAGGTAGTATATTTACTAACATGAACTAAGAATACACAATACTACAGCATTACTTACAGCATTCAATAATCACAATTCAACATTAACTAATGCATTAAAATCCAATTTGTGCTTATTACTTACCATTAAATAATGCACAGTGATACTGAGCCACTGTTTTTGTCTTGTTTCTAGTCTAAATAACTAACAATTCTAAAATCAAGAAGCATTTTTTAGACAAGTAAAAACTATTGTCTTGTTTTAAAAAATAATACGTCAAAATTAAGTGATCTGTCTTTCTTTCAGACAAAGAATTTCTTTCAATTTCCTTAAAACAAGCAAAATAATCTTGTTTTTGGTTTGAAACAAATATAAAATATTTCTTATTAAAACTAGCAAAAAAGTTTCAGATTTAAAACATACATAACAATTTCATAATAAAAAGATTTTAGTGTTTTTTATTTTGTATTTATTATTTTGTTTGTTTTAAGTTTTAACTCACTTAATTATTGCTTCTTGATTTAAGGGTTTTTAGGTATTTGAACTAGAAACAAGACACCTTTAAGTAAGAAAAGCAGTGTATTTTTATTAAATGTTATCAAAGATTAATAAATACTTTTATAAATGTATTATTTATTGTTTGTTCACGTCAGTAAATACACTAACTAATGTACCTTTATTGTAAAGTGACCGACATCTCTTTATGAACATTGTAATGATCGCCGCACTAAAATACTGCAGCTGTTTTTATAGGATACTGCGGTGAAATTGATAATCACTGCAAAAAATACAAAAGTAACATCACATATGTGGAGATCTACTATCAAGAGAGGCTACAGATGGGTATTATCCAACCAAACCACAGTATAATGTCAAGTATTATCACAGGTGGGCTGCAAAAAATGCTTTTCGGCGTATTTCTAGTCCAAATATCTAAAGATTATAAAATCAAGAAGCATTTTATAGACAAGATAAAAATATTGTCTTGTTTTCAGAAATGAGTCAAAATTAAGTGAGTTTTCCTTAAAACAAGCAGAATTATCTTGTTTTCAGTTTGAATTCATATTATTTTACTTACCTCACATACAGATAATTTTGCTTGTTTTAAGGAAAAACTCACATCATTTTGACTCATTATTTCTGAAAACAAAACTACATTTTATACTTATTAAGAAAACACTTATTGATTTAAGAATATTTAGATATTTGGACAAGAAACAAACACAAAAACTCCAAGTAAGATTTTCTTTTTTAAATTGCACTGCAAAAAATGCTTATTTTACTTAGTTTTTGTCATATTTCTAGTCCAAATATCTAAAAATTCTTAAATCAAAAAGCATTTTCTAGACAAGCAAAACATATCGTGTTGTTTTTAGAAATAATATGTCAAAATGAAGAGATTTTGCCTGTCTCTGCCAATGGGGTAAGTAAAATAATCTTGTTTTACCTTTTGACATGATATTATTTTGCTTGTTTTAAGGAAAAGCTCACTTAATATTGACATTATTTCTGAAAACAAAAGCTATATTATATACTTATAAAAAAATGCATCTTGATTTTAGCATATTTATATATTTGGACTAGAAACAAACACAAAAACTCCAAGAAAATGTTTTCTGAAGTGCACTGCACAACATGCCTTTTAGATTTTTTGTCTCGTTTCTAGTCCAAATATCTCTAAATTCTTAAATCAAGCAGCAGTTTCTAGACAAGCAAAAGATATTGTGTTGTTTTCAGAAATAATACGTCAAAATGAAGTGATTTTTCCTGTCTCTGCTAATGGGGTAAGCAAAATAATCTTGTTTTCCTTTTGACATGATATTATTTTGCTTGTTTTAAGGAAGATTTAATTTAATATTGACATATTATTTCTGAAAACAAGAAAATATTTTGTATTTATTAAAAAATGCTTCTTGATTTAAACATATTTAGATATTTAGACTAGAAACAAACACAAAAACTCTGAGTAAGATTTTTTTTTTAAATTGCACAGTAAAAAATGCTTTTCTTAGTTAGAATTTTTGTCTCGTTTCTAATCCAAAATTCTCAAAATTCCTAAATCAAGAAGCATTTTATAGACAATCAAAAACTATTGTCTTGTTTGAAGAAATAATAAGTCAAAATGAAGTGATTTTTCCTGTCTCTGTCAATAGGGGTAAGCTAAATAATCTAATTTTTCCTTTTGACATTTTATTATTTAGCTTGTTTTAAAGAAAAGCTCAGTTCATTTTGACATTATTTTTAAACACAAAAACATATTTTATATTTATTTAAAAAATGCTTCTTGATTTAAGCATATTTAGATATTTGAACTAGAACAAACATAAGTTTTTTTTTAAATTGCACTGCAAAAAAAGGCTTTTTTTTTTACTTGAGTTTAAGTCTTGTTTCTAGTCCAAATATCCAAAAACTCTTAAATTAAGAAGCATTTTCTTGACAAGCAAAACATTTTGTCTTGTTTTAAGAAATAATATGTTTAAATGAAGTGATTTTTTCCTGTCTCTGCCAATAGGGAAAGCAAAATAATCAAATTTTTCCAAGAAAAACTCACTTAATATTGACGTATTATTTCTGAAAACAAAACTATATTTTATACTTAATGTTGATACATTATTTCTTGGACTATATTTGGACTAGAACAGACAAAAACTCTTAAGTAAGATTTGTTTTTTTCATTTTAACTTCATTTTTTGTCTGCTAGTCCAAATATCTAACAATTCTTAAATCAAGATGCATTTTCTAGACAAGCAAAACATATCGTCTTGTTTTCAGAAATAATGCATCAAAATGAAGTGATTTTTCCTGTCTCTGCCAATGGGGTAAGCAAAACAATCTTGCTTTTCTTTTTGACATAAGATTATTTAGCTTGCAAACATAACTAGTGACCCCTGTTAATAACATATTTAATAAAGATCGAGTGGAATTGATATTTACTATTCATAATCTATAATGTTTTTAATGTGCCAAAACTATTACTTGACAAAAATATAATAATTACTTTTATTTATGCATTGATCAGCCAATTTGTACTTTGTTTTTGTGTGAATTTGTCCCTGTGTTCTGTCATAGGGTAGTATTTTTATGTATTGTGTTTTATATGTATTGTTATTGTATTGCATTGTTATATTTTCTCTTTTGTTGTTTTGTAAAATGCAATAAGAATGTAAATAAATGTTTAAAAAAAGGGATTATTTTGCTTGTTTTAAGGAAAAACTCACTTTATTTTGACTTAATATTTCTTAAAACAACACAATATGTTTTGCTTGTCAAGAAAAAGCTTCTTGATTTAATAATTTTAAGATATTTGGACTAAAAACATGACAAAAACTCTAAGAAATGCATCTTTTGCAGTGTGCATTCAAATATGGCGCGTTTATTTTAACATTTGCTGTCTGGAAGCTTCCAAAACAAAGCTATAAAAGGAAACGAATTGAGTTGTCACCTTAATGACTGCACTGATCCCAATTTGAGCGATATTTGAGGACGACAAACTGAGGTGTTTTTATCTCAGCAACACTCGAGCAGCCACGGACTGCATATCGGACGCATCATCCACTAATATTATAGTGGCCGGATGAGATTAAAGAGTGTTAGTGTGATGATGATCAAGAGTCCTGCTCAATCAGATGGGCTGTACAGATCACCAGACGAGGGCAGACGCACATGTCCACCCGTGACGTTCGGGAGCCGGGACAGATCGGGCAGACCGTTGAGGCGAGATCGAAGCTCCTTCCGTACCTGCGACACCCGTGCCAGCTTACGCTTATACTCCTAAAACACACACATGCAAAAAAATTAATTAAATAAAAATAAATGATGAATTTGTGTCGTAAAAACATGCTAAATAATTTTAGCAGAAGAAAAATGCTTTGATGTGTTTGAATTTGAACTTTTGAATTTTTGGAACACTCGATGGAACTTTTTAACTGATTTATTTTAACTGTCAATAGTTTAACCTTTCATTTCAAACAGTGACAAACATGCAAGTGCACAAATACTGAAATATTAGCCAGGTTATGCTTATATTCCTAAAACAAACACATGCAAATAAATAAGTAAATAAGCAATTATGGTCACAAAAACATGCTAAGATCATAGTAAGGGCCAAATTATATTAGCAGAAGAAAATTTCTTTGAAGTGTTTGAATTTGAACTTTTGAATTTTCGAAACACTCGACGGAACAGAAAATAATTTTGAAAATTTTAACAGATTTTTGTAACTGATCTTTTTAACTGTCAGTAGTTTAACATTTCATGTTAAATATAAACCAGTGACAATCACCTTGCAAAATAAATAAATGAGGAATTAGTGTCTCAAAAACATGCTAAGGACATAATAAGTGACAAGTTATATTAGCAGAAAAAATGCTTTGAAGTGTTTGAATTTGAACTTTTGAATTTTTGGAACACTCGATGGAACAGAAAATGATTTTGAAAATTTTAACTGATAGTTTTTAGCTGATTTATTTTAACTGTCAGTAGTTTAACATTTCATGTTAAATATAAACCAGTGACAATCACCTTGCAAAATAAATAAATAAATAAATGAGGAAACAGTGTCATAAAAACATGCTAAGAACATAATAAGTGACAAGTTTTATTAGCAGAAATGCTTTGAAGTGAACTTTTGAATTTTTGGAACACTCGATGGAACAGGAAACTAACTTGAACCTTTATAATCGATTTATTTTAACTGTCAGTATTTTAACCTTTCATTTCAAATACTGAAATATTAGCCAGTTTATGCTTATATTCCTCAAACACGCGTTAAAAAAAAAGAATAATTAGTGTCTCAAAACATGCTAAGAACATAATAAGTGGCAAATTATATTAGAAGAAGAAAAATTCTTTGAAGTGTTTGAATTTGAACTTTTGAATTTTTGGAACACTCGATGGAACATCAGTAGTTTAACATTTCATTTTAAATATAAACCAGTAACAATCACCAAATACTGAAATATTAGTCAGGTTATGCTTATATTCCTGAAACAAACACATGCAAAAAATAAATAAATAAATGAGGAAACAGTGTCACAAAAAACATGCTAAGAACATAATAAGTGACAAGTTTTATTAGCAGAAAAAATGCTTTGAAGTGAACTTTTGAATTTTTGGAACACTCGATGGAACAGGAAACTAACTTGAACCTTTATATTCGATTTATTTTAAATGTCAGTAGTTTAACCTTTCATTTCAAATACTGAAATATTAGCCAGTTTATGCTTATATTCCTCAAACACGCGTTAAAAAAAAGAATAATTAGTGTCTCAAAACATGCTAAGAACATAATAAGTGGCAAATTATATTAGCAGAAGAAAAATTCTTTGAAGTGTTTGAATTTGAACTTTTGAATTTTTGAAACATTCGATGGAAAAGAAAATGATTTTGAAAATTTTAACCGGTTTTTTTCTAACTGACCTTTTTAACTGTCAGTAGTTTATCCTTTTATTTTAAATATAAACCAGTGACAATCACCTTGCAAAATAAATGAGGAATTAGTGTCTCAAAAACATGCTAAGAACATAATAAGTGACAAGTTATAATAGCAGAAAAAATGCTTTGAAGTGTTTCAATTTGAACTTTTGAATTTTTGGAACACTCGATGGAACAAAAAATGATTTTGAAAATTTTAACTGATTGTTTTTAGCTGATTTATTTTAACTGTCAGTAGTTTTACATTTCATTTTAAATATAAACCAGTGACAATCACCTTGCAAAATAAATAAATGAGGAAACAGTGTCACAAAAAACATGCTAAGAACATAATAAGTGACAAGTTTTATTAGCAGAAAAAATGCTTTGAAGTGAACTTTTGAATTTTTGGAACACTCGATGGAACAGGAAACTAACTTGAATCTTTATAATCGATTTATTTTAACTGTCAGTAGTTTAACCTTTCATTTCAAATACTGAAATATTAGCCAGTTTATGCTTATATTCCTCAAACACGCGTTAAAAAAAAGAATAATTAGTGTCTCAAAACATGCTAAGAACATAATAAGTGGCAAATTATATTAGCAGAAGAAAAATTCTTTGAAGTGTTTGAATTTGAACTTTTGAATTCTTGGAACACTCGATGGAACAGAAAATGATTTTGAAAATTTTAACTGATTTTTTTAATAGCTGATTTATTTTAACTGTCAGTAGTTTATCTTTTCATTTTAAATATAAACCAGTGACAATCACCTTGCAAAATAAATAAATCAGGAATTAGTGTCTCAAAAACATGCTAAGAACATAATAAGTGACAAATTATATTAGCAGAAGAAAAATTCTTTGAAGTGTTTGAATTTGAACTTTTGAATTTTTGGAACACTCGATGGAACATCAGTACTTTAACATTTCATTTTAAATATAAACCAGTAACAATCACCAAATACTGAAATATTAGTCAGGTTATGCTTATATTCCTGAAACAAACACATGCAAAAAATAAATAAATAAATGAGGAAACGGTGTCACAAAAACATGCTAAGAACATAATAAGTGACAAGTTTTATTAGCAGAAAAAATGCTTTGAAGTGAACTTTTGAATTTTTGGAACACTCGATGGAACAGGAAACTAACTTGAACCTTTATTTTCGATTTATTTTAACTGTCAGTAGTTTAACCTTTCATTTCAAATACTGAAATATTAGCCAGTTTATGCTTATATTCCTCAAACACGCGTTAAAAAAAAGAATAATTAGTGTCTCAAAACATGCTAAGAACATAATAAGTGGCAAATTATATTAGAAGAAGAAAAATTCTTTGAAGTGTTTGAATTTGAACTTTTGAATTTTTGGAACACTCGATGGAACAGAAAATGATTTTGAAAATTTTAACTGATAGTTTTTAGCTGATTTATTTTAACTGTCAGTAGTTTAACATTTCATGTTAAATATAAACCAGTGACAATCACCTTGCAAAATAAATAAATAAATAAATGAGGAAACAGTGTCATAAAAACATGCTAAGAACATAATAAGTGACAAGTTTTATTAGCAGAAATGCTTTGAAGTGAACTTTTGAATTTTTGGAACACTCGATGGAACAGGAAACTAACTTGAACCTTTATAATCGATTTATTTTAACTGTCAGTATTTTAACCTTTCATTTCAAATACTGAAATATTAGCCAGTTTATGCTTATATTCCTCAAACACGCGTTAAAAAAAAAGAATAATTAGTGTCTCAAAACATGCTAAGAACATAATAAGTGGCAAATTATATTAGAAGAAGAAAAATTCTTTGAAGTGTTTGAATTTGAACTTTTGAATTTTTGGAACACTCGATGGAACATCAGTAGTTTAACATTTCATTTTAAATATAAACCAGTAACAATCACCAAATACTGAAATATTAGTCAGGTTATGCTTATATTCCTGAAACAAACACATGCAAAAAATAAATAAATAAATGAGGAAACAGTGTCACAAAAAACATGCTAAGAACATAATAAGTGACAAGTTTTATTAGCAGAAAAAATGCTTTGAAGTGAACTTTTGAATTTTTGGAACACTCGATGGAACAGGAAACTAACTTGAACCTTTATATTCGATTTATTTTAAATGTCAGTAGTTTAACCTTTCATTTCAAATACTGAAATATTAGCCAGTTTATGCTTATATTCCTCAAACACGCGTTAAAAAAAAGAATAATTAGTGTCTCAAAACATGCTAAGAACATAATAAGTGGCAAATTATATTAGCAGAAGAAAAATTCTTTGAAGTGTTTGAATTTGAACTTTTGAATTTTTGAAACATTCGATGGAAAAGAAAATGATTTTGAAAATTTTAACCGGTTTTTTTCTAACTGACCTTTTTAACTGTCAGTAGTTTATCCTTTTATTTTAAATATAAACCAGTGACAATCACCTTGCAAAATAAATGAGGAATTAGTGTCTCAAAAACATGCTAAGAACATAATAAGTGACAAGTTATAATAGCAGAAAAAATGCTTTGAAGTGTTTCAATTTGAACTTTTGAATTTTTGGAACACTCGATGGAACAAAAAATGATTTTGAAAATTTTAACTGATTGTTTTTAGCTGATTTATTTTAACTGTCAGTAGTTTTACATTTCATTTTAAATATAAACCAGTGACAATCACCTTGCAAAATAAATAAATGAGGAAACAGTGTCACAAAAAACATGCTAAGAACATAATAAGTGACAAGTTTTATTAGCAGAAAAAATGCTTTGAAGTGAACTTTTGAATTTTTGGAACACTCGATGGAACAGGAAACTAACTTGAATCTTTATAATCGATTTATTTTAACTGTCAGTAGTTTAACCTTTCATTTCAAATACTGAAATATTAGCCAGTTTATGCTTATATTCCTCAAACACGCGTTAAAAAAAAGAATAATTAGTGTCTCAAAACATGCTAAGAACATAATAAGTGGCAAATTATATTAGCAGAAGAAAAATTCTTTGAAGTGTTTGAATTTGAACTTTTGAATTCTTGGAACACTCGATGGAACAGAAAATGATTTTGAAAATTTTAACTGATTTTTTTAATAGCTGATTTATTTTAACTGTCAGTAGTTTATCTTTTCATTTTAAATATAAACCAGTGACAATCACCTTGCAAAATAAATAAATCAGGAATTAGTGTCTCAAAAACATGCTAAGAACATAATAAGTGACAAATTATATTAGCAGAAGAAAAATTCTTTGAAGTGTTTGAATTTGAACTTTTGAATTTTTGGAACACTCGATGGAACATCAGTACTTTAACATTTCATTTTAAATATAAACCAGTAACAATCACCAAATACTGAAATATTAGTCAGGTTATGCTTATATTCCTGAAACAAACACATGCAAAAAATAAATAAATAAATGAGGAAACGGTGTCACAAAAACATGCTAAGAACATAATAAGTGACAAGTTTTATTAGCAGAAAAAATGCTTTGAAGTGAACTTTTGAATTTTTGGAACACTCGATGGAACAGGAAACTAACTTGAACCTTTATTTTCGATTTATTTTAACTGTCAGTAGTTTAACCTTTCATTTCAAATACTGAAATATTAGCCAGTTTATGCTTATATTCCTCAAACACGCGTTAAAAAAAAGAATAATTAGTGTCTCAAAACATGCTAAGAACATAATAAGTGGCAAATTATATTAGAAGAAGAAAAATTCTTTGAAGTGTTTGAATTTGAACGTTTGAATTCTTGGAACACTCGATGGAACAGAAAATGATTTTGAAAATTTTAACTGATTTTTTAAACTGATCTTTTTAATTGTCAGTAGTTTATCCTTTCATTCTAAATATAAACCAGTGACAATCACCTTGCAAAATAAATAAATGAGGAATTAGTGTCTCAAAAACATGCTAAGAACATAGTTGATAAGTTTTATTAGCAGAGGAAAAATGCTTTGAAGTGTTTGAATTTTTGGAACGCTCGATGAAACAGGAAACTAATTTGAAACTTTTGAACCGATTTATTTTAACTGTCAGTAGTTTAACCTGTCATTTCAAATATTAAAATATTATCCAGTTTATGCTTATATTCCTGAAAAGTGTTTTAAAAAGTGTCATATAAACATGCTAAGAACATAGCTGATAAGTTATATTACAAGAAGAAAAATGCTTTGAAGTGTTTGAATTTGAACTTTTGGAACACTCGATGGAACAGAAGACGATTTTAAACTTTTTAACTGTTAGTAGTTTAATCTTTCATTTTAAATATAATCCAGTGACAATCTCAGAGGTGCACAAATACTGAAGTGCTAAGGTTTATACTAATGAAAAATGATATTGGCGGAACAAAAATGCTTTGAAGTGTTATAAATAGCAACTTTTGACTTTTTTAAACACTCGATGGAACAGAAACATTTCAACTGATTTATTTTAACTATCAGTAGTTTAACCTTTCATTACAAATGTAAACCAGTGAGAAAAACACAAATATTTGAATATTTGCATCAGCTTATACTTATATTGCTGAAACAAACACATGCAAAAATAAATAAAGAAAAAAGAAAAAAGTTAATAATAAACATGCTAACATAACATTATATTAGTGGAATACATTTTCTTTTTAAATTTTTAAAACACTCGATAGAACAGAAAACTATTGTTAAACTCTAACTGATTAATTTTATTTTGAATCTAAACCAGTGACAAAAACACAGGTGCACAAATACTGAAATCCTCGCACCAGCTTATATTTCTAAAGCAAACTCATGCAAAAAAAAAAGAATTAGTGTTAAAAAAACATTTTAACAACATAAATGCAAAATTATATCATTTATTTTATATTAACTATCCATAATTATAGATTATATTATATTAACAAACACATGCAAAAAAAAAACTGATGCAAAATTCTATTGGCAGTGTTATAAATAACTTACCTTTTATACTTTTGAAATTTTTAAAAACTTGATGGAACAGAAAACTATTTATTTATTTACTTTTACAGTAAGTTTAACCTCACTGCAAAACATGCTTTTCTTTTGCCACAACGCTTTTATTTATTTATTTTTTTTACACATTGAAGTCAAGGCTTTTACAATCATACAGATTTTCAAAATTCTACACAACTGTAAGTTTGCTGCATTTACTAAATAAACTAATTAAAATTATATATAATAACGAAAAGAAAATTAAGAATGCTCCTGCTGTTTCAGTCAATGGTAATTTATGAAAAAATTTACTTTTATAGTCATATTGAATACAAACTGAAACAAATATGAATTGAAGAGTTTATTAATGAAGAGCTGTCTATAAACATAAAAGGTGTATAACCAAAAAAGGTGTGTTATATGGTCTATGAAAATGCTTTTCCTACTTTGAGTTTTTGTCTTGTTTTGGGTCCAAATATATATTAAAAAAAGCATTTTCTAGACAAGCAAAAATACCGTCTTGTTTTAAGAAATAAGTCAAAGTTTTTCCCCAAAACAAGCGAAATTACTTGCCAGTGGAGTAGGTAAAATATCTTTTCAAACCAAAAAATCTGATTATTTTATTCGTAGTAAGGAAAAAGTCACTTAATTTTTTCTTTATAAAAAATGTATATTATATATATATATATATATATATATATATATATATATATATATATATATATATATATATATATATATATTTATATTTATATTCATATTTATTCGCCCACATTTGAGTTTTTTTTTCTTTTTTAAATATTTTTCAAATGATGTGTAACAGAGCAAGGAAATTTTCACAGTATGTCTGATAATATTTTTTCTTCTAAAAAAGTCTTATTTGTTTTATTTCAGCTAGAATAAAAGCAGTTTTTAATTTTTTTATGAACCATTTTAAGGTCAATATTATTAGCCCCTTAAGCTATTTTTTCCCAACTGTCTACAGAAAAAACATCATTATACAATAACTTGCCTAATTTCCCTAACCTGCCTAGTTAACCTAATTAACCTAGTTAAGCCTTTAAATGTCACTTTAGGCTGTATAGAAGTGTCTTGAAGAAAATCTAGTCAAATATTATTTACTGTCATCATGACAAAGATAAAATAAATCAGTTATTAGAGATGAGTTATTAAAACTATTATGATTAGAAATGTGTTGAAAAAAATATTCTCTCCGTTAGACAGAAATTGGGAAAAAATAAACTTATATATATATATATATATATATATATATATATATATATATATATATATATATATATATATATATATATATATTATAATGTATATATAGTACCATAAATAGTAACTTGAAACTTTGAAATACTCACAGAAAAACAACTTTTTTTAAACTTAAAAATAAGCTTCACAACTGAATTTCTGTGACAGATGTAAATGTTTATTTTTGTATGTATTCATGCAATTGTGATTTCAGATGCAATACTTTAATTAAACACATGCACATTAAAGTGATTTAAAATGTATTTTTTTTTAAATATTTTAAACATTTGATAGACCAGAAAACTCTTAAACTTTTTAACTAATGTCAGCAGTTTAACCTTTCACTACAAATATAAACCAGTGACAAGAGGTGCATAATATATTCAATGTATTATAATAAATTGAAAATTTGAAACTCCATGGAAGCATCTAATATATGCATCTAAGGTTTTGTGACAGGCATGTGAAGTTTATTTTTGTGTGCATTAATGCTTAAAATGTAGTTGTAATTTTAGATGCATTTCATTGTGTATGTTTAAGGCATTTAAAAGATACCATTTGAAAATCTTAAACAAATCTGAATATAGTTTGATGTCAGTATTGCATTGCAAACGTAAACCAATGACAATCACATTATGCTTATATATTTAGAAAAAAGAAATGCTTTAAAGTATTATAAATAGCAACTTTTGTAACTTTAAAACACTCATTTACACAAATTTGATCAAACCAGTGACAATTAAAGAGGTCCGCAAACACTTCAACACTCAAAAAATGACGATGCTAGTTAATACTTATTTAAAACAAGACGAGAACACAATTCTTGAGGTTTTTTAGGGACAACTCAATTGTTTTATGTTCAATCCACTTAAATTTGTAAAAACTAATAAATTAAGTTAATTCCTTCATGTTGTCTCAATTTGATTGTGTGGAACCCAGCATTTTTTACTGTGAATATTAATATTTTCCAATAAACGTATCAAATACACAGTTTAGTATATTATCAAAAATGTCTGCAAATATATATGCTTCAAATAAAGTATGAGTTAGTATTGCCAGAGAATGTTTTTTAGCGGCTATATATTGTATTATATTATGATGACATAAGACACCTATACCACTGTTTAGTCAATGCAAATCTTAAAATAAAGGTAAAAATAAATAAATAAAAATAAATGGCTATAAACCAAAGGCTTTTTAAAGAGCTGCTTCAAAAAAAAAATTTAATTGATAAAGTAATTTAAATACAATTGAAAAAATAACACAATGTTGGGTTTGTCTGTACTTGAAGCAAAAATGGGTTACAACAACCCAGCATTTTTGAAAGGTTGTTATAATGCAGATCTTAAAAATCCTTTAAAATTGATGATTAAAAAGATGTGCAGCATTTTTTTCCCCTAAAAATGCATTGGCATGTTTCTCTCTAACTCATTTATTATTTGAAGCATTTACTCAACTATTAAATGTTTTACAATAATGTATCAAACACACACAAGTATATGATCTCAGTTTTGCAAATATATATTCTTCAAATAAATTATGGGACAGTATTTCCCTATTATTTAATGGCTATAGTATAGTATATCATATTAATGAATATGATGACATGAAACACCAATAAAACTGTTTGGTCATTGCAAATTTTTAAATAAATGTAAAATAATAATAATAATAATAATAATAAATGACTATCCAGTTGAAACTAGAAGTTTACATACACTGTATATAAAGGCACATAACCATTTAATAAAAGTCAGATGTTAATGTGACTAAACTTTTCCTCTTTTAGGTAAGTTAGGATCATCACATTTGTTTCTGTTCTGCTTAATAGCAGAATAATGAGAGAGAGATTTTTGAGAAATTGTTATAACTTTTCTTGAAAGTCAAGTTTACATACAATAAGATTATTCTGCCTCTGAAAAAGCTCAGATGATGGTGTCAAGGTTTTGGAAGTTTCTGATTGGCTAATTGACAACATTTGAGTTAACTGGAGGCACAACTGTAGAATAGTATTTAAGGAAAACCTGAAACACACTGCTTCCTTGTGTGACAACATGGGAAAATCAACAAGTCAGAATCAACAAAAAAGCCAGATTACAATTTGCTCAATTACACTGGGGAAAAGACTAATGTTTGGAGACATGTCCTGTGGTCTGATGGAGCTAAGATTGAACTGTTTGGCCATAATGACCAGTGTTACATTTGGAGAACAAAGGGGAAAGCTTTCAAGCCCAGGAACACCATCCCAACTGTGAAGTATGGGGGCGGCAGCATCATGTTGTGGGGCTGTTTTGCTGCAGGAGGGACTGGTCCACTTCACAGCATAGATGGCATCATGAAGAAAGAACATTATGTAGAAATACTGAAGCAACATCTCAAGACATCAGCCAGGAAATTAAAACTTGGCCACTAATGGGTCTTCCAAACAGACCATGACCCTAAGCATACTGCCAAATTAGTTCAAATGTGCTTTAAGGACAACAGAGTGAATGTTTTGGAGTGGCCATCACAAAGCCCTGAGCTCAATCCTATAGAAAATTTGTGGGCAGAGTTGAAAAAGCTTGTGCGAGCACAACAGCCAACAAATCTGACTCAGTTACACCAATTCTGTCAGGAGGAATGGGCCAAAATTCCTGCAAACTATTGTGAGAAGGTTGTGGAAGGAGACCCAAAACATTTGACCAAAGTTAAACAGTTAAAAAGCAAAGCAAAAAAAATACCAAGGAAATGTGTGTAAACTTTTGACTGTCTAGAAATTCATAAAAAAAATTCTCAAATAATAAAATTCTCTCATTATTCTGGCATTTAGCAAATGTAAATGATTTAGGTAAACCTAACAGACCTAAAATAGTAAACGTTTAGTATGATTTACTATCAGACATTTTTTATTAAATGGTTATGTTCCTTTTTTTAGTGCATGTAAACTTCTGGTTTCAACTGTATATCAAGGGCTTTTAAAGAGCTGCTCCAAAGAAAAGAAAAAGTAATTTAAATTCAACTGAAAAAATAACCCAATTTTGGGTTTGTCCATACTTGAAGCAAAAATGGGTTACAACAACCCAGCAATTTTAGAGTGTGTTATAAAGCAGATCTTAAAAATCCTTTAAAATTGATGACTAAAAAAATTTGCAGCATATTTTTTTTCACTAAAATGCTGGGTTGTTTTAACCCATCATTGGCATGTTTCTCTCTGGAAATACTAACTCATATATTATTTGAAGCACTTAACTATTATGTTTTACAGTAATGTTTTAAACACACTGGTATAGGATCACATAACTTTCCAAATATATATATATATATATATATATATATATATATATATATATATATATGCTTCAAATAAAGTATGGGACAGTATTTCCCGAGAACTTATTTAATGGCTATACCATCTTAAAAATCTTTTAAAACTGATGATTAAAAAATGTGCAGCATATTTTTCACTAAAAATGCTGAGTTGTTTTAACCCTACATTGCCATGTTTCTCTGAAAATACTAGCCCATATATTATTTGAAGCATTTACTCAACTATTAAATGTTTTACAATAATGTATCAAACACAGTTTAGTATATGATCACATAACTTTCCAAATATATATTCTCCAAATAAAGTATGGGACAGTTTTTCCAGAGAATTTTTTAATGGCTATACTGTATCATATTATTGAATATGATGACATGAGACACTTATACCATTGTTTTGTCATTTCAAATGTTTAAATAAATGTAAAAATAAATTAATTAACATTAATGGCTATATATCAAAGGCTTTTTAAAAGCTACTTCAAAGAAGAAAAAAAATCATTTGAAATTAATTGAAAAAAATAACCCAATGCTGGATTTAAAGCAAAAATGGGTCACAACAACCCAGCATTTTTAAAGTGTTATAAAGCAGCTCTTAAAAACCAAAAAAACATATGCATAAATAAATGTGCAGCAGATTATCTTTTTCACAAAAAACGCTGGGTTGTTTCAACCCATCATTGGCTTATTTCTCTCTGGAAATACTAACTGATACATTATTTGAAGCAATTACTTAACCATTAAATAAATCTTTTACAATAATGTATCAAGCTCTACATACTTTAGTATATTTTTCGACAATTGTTGCAAATATAAATGCATTTATTAGTGTCTGCTAGTGTCTAAACAAAATACAAAATAACATAAAAGATGTTATTTGAGTATTTGTGCACCTCTATTACTGTCACTGGTTTACATTTGTAATGAAAAACTACTAACATTAGTTAAACAGTGTAAAATGGTTTTCTTTTGTTCTATCAAATGTTTCAAAAGGGGATGTATTATGCAAATCTTACTTTTATAAGAGGTTTAAACACAGTTGTGTGGCAACAGAGTGTGACTATAAAATGAAATGCATCTAAAAATGACATTTTCCATGGATCAAACTATATTTTAAATAATTCTAATCAGAAGTATTTTACATGTCTGTCACAGTACATTAGATGCATAGTTGTAAATAAGACTAATTTAATTTTAAAAGTATGTGGTTAATTTACTACAATATTAACGAGACATTTAAATGTAAAATATTGACATTGTTATATGAAGACTCTGATCTACTTAAAGCATAAATAACTATTTTTATACCGAAATATTCTGCAGTCAGATTTTAAAAGGCAAGTTACATGTAAAACTAATAAATAAATGCACAAATAAAAGTTTCTAGAAGTTTACTTTCACTCCAAACAATGATTTTAGCTGCTTCTTAAAACTACTTACTTAAAGAAATGAGCTGAATCAACACAATTCTTGAGTTTTTTTGGGGGGAAACTTAATTGTTTTAAGTTCAATCCACTTAAATGTGCTTTTTGTGTGAATTGTGTCACAATTGTGTGATTTTTAGTGTTCATACTACTAAGTCTGTGATAGATTATGTCTAAAACTAACATTTTATAATATGCATTTATAAAAACACATCACACATTCACATTCATACTAACAATGTTAGATTGATAAATGCTGCAAAATTATGTATTAATACTTTGTGTTGACCACTCACTGTAAAACAGAAATTATTGCTGCTTTAACTTTTTTAGTTGAATTAAATGACCTTTTAAACTTAAATCAATCAACAACAGACATAAAATATTAAGTTAAACTTCATAAAACTTAATAACATAAAGTTGAAACCTGATTAATGTATTAAAACAGTCTCAGCTTGTTGTTCCTAAATCACGGCTAAAATCAAGAGGTGACAGGGCTTTTTCCATCAGAGCCCCTCATCTGTGGAATGGTCTGCCTTTACATATTAGGTCATGCTCTTCGCTTGGTGCTTTTAAGTCTCATTTAAAAAAAATCACCTTTTGTCTATTGCTTTTTGATTGCTATTAATTTATTTTAATTTGTCTTATTTATTCTATTTGTTTAAACAAATGTATATTTTTGTATGCTGGTCTTTTTGTAAAGCACTTTGGTCAACATCTGTTGTTTTTAAATGTGCTCTATAAATAAAGCAAACATAAAATGAGTTAAAGAAATCATTGTCATGACTTAATTTTGTACTAATCTTAAGGCATTTAACCCTAGAATTGCTACAGAATGTCTGAATTATTGTCTTAACTGGGCTGGATATGTATTTGTGAAAGCCAGTGTATAAGCAAAGAAACATCCACACTCAAGAGATTGGAGTTTGTGCTTTTATTTTCATTCATTCTGTAAAAAGACAACATCAGGAGAAACACAGGAACTTGCTTCACTACCTGTTGGCAGAGGCTGGAAAATGAAGTTGTTAATGCTCAAAAAACAGAGGTTTGTTCATACTTACCTGCTCAGTAATAAGACATTCAGAGCTGCGTTTGCTGACATGACTTAATATTGGAGTTTTGCTGCCCTCTATAGGCAGAACAAAAACCCCAAATATAAAGCAATGGCATGCAGCTGATCAGTATGTTGCATAAACTTACATTTATGCAACATAATTGATACATTTCGATTATGCAGGTAAATGAATACATTTCGATTACACAGTGGTTAAAAAAAGACCTAGAGAAGCCTAAATAAATAAATAAAATAAGCATACACTACCGGTCAAAAGTTTGGGATCAGTAAGATTTATACATTTTCATTTTAAAGAAGCATATTCTGTTCACAAAGATGCTGCATTTAATTACTAAAAAATACAGTAAAGACCGTGCACTATTAAATAACTCTTCTTATTTAAGATTAAAATTGAAATACAATAAATAAAATTGGTTTTATACCTCTGATTTATAGCTGAAATTTCAGCATCATTATTGCAGGATTCAGGGTCGCACGATCCTTCAGAAAGTATTATAGTATGAGGATCTGATGATCAAGAACAAGTTATTATTACTATTATTATTGTGGGCATTGGAAACTGTTGTGCTATTTCACAATTTAACAGTTTTTCTGTATTTTTGGACCAAATAAATGCAGTCTTGATGAGCAGAATAGGCTTCTCACTCTCCTAATAACTATAAAAATATCACTTTAATATCAATTAATAAGGTCAATTAATAATAATAATAATAATAATAATAATTCCTTACATTTCTATAGCACTTTTCTGGACACTCAAAGCGCTTTACACATTGGGGGGATTTCCTCATCCACCACCAGTGTGCAGCATCCACCTGGATGATGTGACGGCAGCCATATTGCGCCAGACTGCACACCACACACCAGCAGATTGGTGAAGAGGAGACAGTGTTTTGAAGCCAATTACAGGGCTCAAAATTGCGACCGTTTTGGTCGCATATGCGCCCGAAATTTTATGCGACCTCAAAATATATTTGGGAGCATTTGTGCGTGCGATTGGTTTTCACTGCTAAATGTTCACCGCATGCGCAGATTTAGGACACATTCACGCAGGATGCATCTTTGTACTTGAAACGCAGCGCTCAGGAACAGTTTAAAACTGTTGCCACGTCAACTTGCTGCAATAAACAAAGCCCGCAATGCTTGCCCCGCCTTCGCGCTCTTTTTATTGGCCCACTGCTCTAGAACTTATCGCGAATGGATTGGTCAATCACTCAGTCAACGCCTTCTGCCTTCAGATGACAGGAGCTAAAATGTAAAGCGCTGAAGATGAGAATGACAACAACACGGTCAGATTTAGTTTTAGAAACCACCTAAAGCAACAAATAATGGCACATCTGATTACTAATCGTGGTGAATGTTAATCCACAATCTACATTTGTCGAAGAGTGGATAAAAGACTTCCACTGGCTTCAAGTCCGCTATGAAAATAACTAAAGCTTTCACTGTAAAGTCTGTGGGACGGAATTTTCAGGTAACTTTTTGCCACATCTACACATTTTAAGCATGAGATGTTCTGTTTAGTCCTTCATTTAATCGCCAGATGCTGTCAGCCGTGCAGCTATAAGTAAAAGTTAACACCACTTACACCATCGCAAAAGGCCTTGCACTGACTAAGATTAAACTAATATTGCAGCTCATGAAAGACCGGTATTGCTTTTAAAATTACGTATACAAATATTACATTATATGTCAAAAGCATCTGTGCAATATCAGACATCACCCGTGAGAACACAGCGCATTAACAGATTCATTCATGTCAAGCAGTGCGTGCAGGGCCAGTGAGCGGTCTGTCCGTCTAGTGTTGGTCATTTCGTTGAGACATATTTTCCTCACGCAAGCATATATTTTTTTTTGCCTGTTAGTTTTGATTAGTGTCAAATGCAATAAATCTGTTTATATAAAACTTAGCAACGGTGCTCTTAATTGGTGAGTGCGACTTAAGTTTGACTGGTGCGCCTACATTTTTAAAGTTAGGAGCACCAGTGCTACCAAGCAAAAAGGTTAATTTCGAGCCCTGCAATTATGATATGGGGATGGTTAGAAGGATGCCACTCTTTTTCGAAGGACATCCTGGGATTATTAGACCACAGAGAGTCAGGACATCTGAAAGACGGCGCTCACTGAGCAGTTAGAGTCCCCTTCACTATACTGGGGCATAAGGACCCACACAGACCGCAGGTTGAGCGCCCGCTGCTGGTCTCATTAACACCACTTCCAGCAGCAACCTAAATTATCCATGTGGTCTCCCATGCAGGTACTGACCGGGCGCAGCCCTGCTTAGCTTCAGTGGGCGACCATGTGAGAGTTCCAGAGAGCTAGCTGCATGCAGACTGCCAATTTAACTTATTTGTTAACAACTTAAAGATTCTTTTAAATAAACCATGTATTTACAGGCATCAAATCAGACCTCATTGATAACAGATAACCCAAAAGGTCACACTTTACAAAAAGGTTTCATTAGTTAATGTATTTACTAACATGAACTAATTATGAGCAATATTTGTACAGCATTTATTAGTTCAACATTTACTAATGCATTATTAAAATCCAAATTCATGCTTGTTAACATTAGTTAATGCACCGGGAGGTAACATGAACTAACAATAAACTACTGTATTTTTATTAACTAACATGCACAAATACTGTAATAAATGTATTGTTCATTGTTTATTCATGTTAGTAAATGCATTAATTAACATCAACTAATACAGGGAGTGCAGAATTATTAGGCAAATGAGTATTTTGACCATATCATCCTCTTCACGCATGTTGTCTTACTCCAAGCTGTATAGGCTCGAAAGCCTACTACCAATTAAACATATTAGGTGATGTGCATCTCTGTAATGAGAAGGGGTGACCATAATGACATCAACACCCTAAATCAGGTGTGCATAATTATTAGGCAACTTCTTTTCCTTTGGCAAAATGGGTCAAAAGAAGGACTTGACAGGCTCCGAAAAGTCAAAAATAGTGAGATATCTTGCAGAGGGATGCAGCACTCTTAAAATTGCCAGGCTTCTGAAGCGTGATCATCCAACAATCAAGCGTTTCATTCAAAATAGTCAACAGGGTCGCAAGAAGCGTGTGGAAAAACCAAGGTGCAAAATAACTGCCCATGAACTGAGAAAAGTCAAGCGTGCAGCTGCCAAGATGCCACTTGCCACCAGTTTTGCCATATTTCAGAGCTGCAACATCACTGGAGTGCCCAAAAGCACAAGGTGTGCAATACTCAGAGACATGGCCAAGGTAAGAAAGGCTGAAAAACAACCACCACTGAACAAGACACACAAGCTGAAACGTCAAGACTGGGCCAAGAAATATCTCAAGACTGATTTTTCTAAGGTTTTATGGACTGATGAAATAAGAGTGAGTCTTGATGGGCCCGTGGCTGGATCAGTAAAGGGCAGAGAGCTCCAGTCCGACTCAGACGTCAGCAAGGTGGAGGTGGAGTACTGGTTTGGGCTGGTATCATCAAAGATGAGCTTGTGGGGCCTTTTTGGGTTGAGGATGGAGTCAAGCTCAACTCCCAGTCCTACTGCCAGTTTCTGGAAGACACCTTCAAGCAGTGGTACAGGAAGAAGTCTGCATCCTTCAAGAAAAACATGATTTTCATGCAGGACAATGCTCCATCCCACCAAGTACCAAGTACTCCACAGCGTGGCTGGCAAGACAGGGTCTAAAAGAAGAAAAACTAATGACATGGCCTCCTTGTTCACCTGACTGAACCCCACAGAAAACCTGTGGTCCATCATCAAATGTGAGATTTACAAGGAGGGAAAACAGTACACCTCTCTGAACAGTGTCTGGGAGGCTGTGGTTGCTGCTGCACGCAATGATGATGGTGAACAGATCAAAACACTGACAGAATCCATGGATGGCAGGCTTTTGAGTGTCCTTGCAAAGAAAGGTGGCTATATTGCTCACTGATTTGTTTTTGTTTTGTTTTTGAATGTCAGAAATGTATATTTGTGAATGTTGAGATGTTATATTGGTTTCACTGGTGAAAATAAATCATTGAAATGGGTATATATTTGTTTTTTGTTAAGTTGCCTAATAATTCTGCACAGTAATAGTCACCTGCACACACAGATATCCTCCTAAAATAGCTCAAACTAAAAACAAACTAAAAACTACTTCCAAAAATATTCAGCTTAGATATTAATGAGTTTTTTAGGTTCATTGAGAACATGGTTGTTGTTTAATAATAAAATTAATCCTCAAAAATACAACTTGCCTAATAATTCTGCACTCCCTGTACAAACCTTATTGTAAAGTGATGCCCATCAAAATCCCAGACTTTTGACCAGTATTGTAAGTAAAGAAAGCAACTGAAGATACCCACTTCTAGTTTCTGCTCGTTCTGGACCAGACCGTCTCTCTGACTCTGCAAAAAGACGGCCAGCGTGCGCGTGAGTTGCCTGCGATCGTCGATTTCTGCCGCCAGCCGTCCGCTATAATCCGCCAGCAGCATACAGGCCTCTTCCACCAGCCGAGACAGACGCTCTCCGGACTCTTTATCTGGCAAACACAAACAGAGACGCTCACACTATACTCCACATTATACACCGATCCACATTTACACACACTTAAATAGGCCTGCCTCACTTTAAATAATAATAATAATAATTATGGATAGTTGAAGATAAAATTATTGTCCCTCAATATTTAACATTAAAAAAAGATAGATAAGATTCAGTGTAATAAATATAATAGCCAAACAACTTATAATTTTTACATTAATATATGATACAAAATCTACTTTTTTGGGGCAAACTATGCCAAGTTTACTTCATAAGAGTTTCCTACAAACACTAAAAGAGAGTACAATAAAATATTATAATGTATAATAACATTATTGTCATTTTAAGACCATTTTATGCAATTGATAATATGATTATACAACATTAGAATTGCACTGTGCTACTTTTTAAACTACTCTTTAATTTGTTATTTTATGGTATATTTAATATGGTATGTTTTAAGCAGGGCTTTACATTAACACCCGCCAACCCGCCAAATGTGGGTAGATTTCAGCTCTGGCGGGTTAGACAGACACCTCCACTAGCCACGTTGGCTGGTTGGAAATCATTTTTAAATTGTAGTTTTCTTAAAAGCAGGGTTTGAAAATAAGCATGGCCCAATATTCGAGCAAATGTGATCGAGAAGCAGCACGACTGACAAAAATAACTGTGTTTGCACGAGCAGAAAGCAGGTAAATACCGAACGAGAGGATGATCACTCGCACGCACAGATGATGTGATGCGCGCGACTGTTAATAAGAGCGCGCGCTCCCGTTTACTTGCGCGAAGCAACCGTCACCGTGCCTAGAGGAAGCACAACTGGTGCGATCGGTTCCCTTTGAAATAGACAGGACAAAGAGCGATGATCGTGCACCCACAGTCCTGCTGCTTTCAAGAGCTCAAGATTAAAACAAAAATACACATATTCTTTTGTAAGCAGCAGCGGTCACTGCTTTCATTTACAGGCTTATATTAACCGTGAGCGTGATCATCCTTTCATTATCACACACGGTATGTTTCACCTACTTTCTTTTGCTTACAGTTATTTTTGTTAATATGGTTTAATTATATTTCTTTATAATAACATTGCTTTAATGGGAGATTACTCCCCGTTTATGTTAACTGCTGATCTGGGACTTTTAGCCAGGACAGATTACTGTGCTTATTTTAGATACATGACAATAATTATTTTTTTAAAATGTAATGTTTTTTTAAAGAAAAGTTTTGTTGAATTAAAAAGTGCAGCTATACAGCTGTATTTTCCTTGTTTTGACACATTAAAAAATTGTGGCTAAGAAATACTTATTTGGTGTGGTCAGAGATACATTTGGTAAATCCTTAATTTTGAGCCCTGAAATGTGAAATAAAAACTGACTGTATTGCGACACAACCCATTTGCTCATGCACACTGAGCAAGCTACACAATACACACAAGAAGTTAAATCAATGAGAAGGCTTGAGGACATAACACAACATCTAAATCAAGTCATTTTAGCACAAGAAAATTGTGGCTAGTGAAAATGGCAAGTGGCTAGTAATGATGGAAATCTACTAGCCACAGTGGCTGGTGATCAAAAAAGTTAATGTTAAGCCCTGGTTAAGTGATGTGTGCCGCCTGGAGAAATTAATAACCCTCTGGGATTAATAAAGTACAATCAATAAAATCAAATCAAGAATGCAAACAGTCATCAATACTTACAAGGGACCAAACCTTTTCATTCTTAAAGGAATAGTTCACCCAAAACTGAACATTCTGTCATTATTTACTCATCCTCCACTTGTTCCAAACCTGTTTGAGTTTCTTTCTCCTGTTGAAGACAAATGAATATATTTTGAAAGCTGAAAAACCAGTAACCATTGACTTACATAGTATTTGTTTTTCCTACTATGGAAGTCAACGGTTACAGGTTTCAAACATTCTTCAAAATATCTTCTTTGGTGCTCAACAGAAGAAAGAAACTCAAAGGTTTATAAAGACTTGAGGAAGAGTAAATAGAGTGCATTTTCATATTTAAGTGAACTATCCGATTATTTAGATTATCTCATTTGAAATCAAAGTAGTGAATCATCACATCCCTACTCAATTTTATTTATTTTTTGCTTTTACATTATGCCTTACATGCCTGTTCTGACCTGCCGAGTGTTTGCATGTTCACTGTATAAAAATGCTGGGTTCCGCAGAATTCCTTCATGTTGTCCCAACACAAATCGATTAAGTTAACATAATAATTTTTTACAAATTTAAGTAAATTGAACATAAAAACAATTAAGTTGTCCCAACTCATTTTAAATAAAGTAGTTTAAAGAAGCAGCAAAAGAGTGTGTTTCTCACCTTGCACTTTGTGCAACAGCGAGGTGTCCTGCACCTCTGGGGGAAGAGCGGAGATCCTCTTGCGGAGAGCGGCGTCACTCGAGGCTGCGTTCTCCAGCTCCTGCAGCGTCCGGATCAGATCTGCAGTCTGACACACACACAACAACCTAAGTCAAGTCGAGCTTTATTTTTATTTCACTACATGTGTGAACATACAGTGGAACAAAATGTCATGTCTTGCAGGACCATGGTGCTACATAAATAAACAATCACAAATATGAACTAGGCATGGGACTACAACCGGTTAGAAAACCCTCCTGTAGTTTTTAAAGGGTCACGAAACACCAAAACACATGTTTTGAGCTGTTGACAGTCATATCTATGTCCCCCGCTGCTATAAACACTATTAGGACACATATATTGCACTAAAAAGTGAAAATTGGTTGTTTTTGCGTTATTTTGAGCAAATTCGTTCTTCCGGTTTGAAACGAGTTTTTGAAGCTGCGTCACGGCCATGAGATACTTAGGTGTAAATCCAGCCTGGAGAGTGGCTGTCTGTCCTTTCGAGAACATTCTGACGTATCTGAGTGTGCGGCATTAATTCATGACAAAGACGTGCTTCAAACCAATCAGCGCGCTCTATTGTGTATGACGTGAAACTTCATTAATATGCATGATAGCTCCGGAGACTGTTTACCTGTTTACAGTGTTCAGACGGCAGAGAGACGCCACGTTGTGTTGCCAAAACAAGTGAAAGAACAAGAATTTGGAGACAAGAGTCGTAGGTGTTGCAACGAAGGTTTTGTTTTCATTTTCCCTCTATGAGAGAGCTGCTAGAATCACGTGTGGATTACAGTGCACGTGACACGCGATAGAAATGCGTTTGTAAGGAACATTTTTACCCGAGAGCTTTTCGCATCTGGAAATGGTGAAATCCGGATTTGCCGCTCGTCTCCTTTTAATAAAAAGACACAGCTCCAGTTTGATTGTCTGTCTACAGATTTGGTAAGTGTGTGTGTGAGCAGTGCCCTTCGTTTAACCCAGATTGCAAAGTTAGTTTGTAATGTCAGCAGTGCTCTTTCAGTTTTTAAAGACATACCATAGTCAAAATGATTTAGTTACTAAGTTTACAGTATGTTAATATTACTGCAATATTACAGTACAATATTATAGACTGAAAGATCCGCTAATGCTGCTCTCCGAGTGTAAACATGTAAACACAAACTATTCCCGTCGTGCAGGATTTTCACCGCATTTTGTGACAGGATAGTCTATACACACACGGCTTTCTGACGCTACCTACAGAGTACATAAGTTACAGAGAAATGCGGAGGATTTTTTTCTCCCATTCGCCGTGCGGTATTAAACATACTGCGTCTGTGTTTGTTTTGCCTGTGAAACCGGTGCGTGCCCAAATGGAAACACCCTTCTTTGCAAGTCCTTCCCTCTTTCCCTCCCCCGACAGTCCCATTCTCCCAGAGCTGGACACGCCCACTTTCCTGACTTTTTTCAAACTAGAGGTGTGAAAACACCCTGCTGAGACAGGGGGTTTCGTGGCCCTTTAAAAGCAGAAGTCCAATAGAATGTAAGTAATAGTAAGAGAAACTGTGCAGCACAAACAGTGAGTGGGGTCTTTACCTTTAAGCAAAAAACATGAGTTAATCTTGTATGTGCAATCTGGTAAAAATCACTTGGTCTTAAAATGCATTAAAAATCAGTTTGAAGTCTCACATAAAAAGGCTTTCATAATGCTTAGTAACTTAAAGAAACTAATGTTTGCATTGGGCATCTGAAGTTTATGGGTTTGTATAACATTTTAAATATAAGCACAATTAATTGTTTTAATATACTGAAGTATTTTCACACCTGTGGAGGTTCAGTAGGGGAGCTTTGGCAGGCAAAATCATCAACGTTCACCTTAATCTCTTCATAAGGCCTTTTCTTGGCCTTCTTTTCCACCTCTGTAAATGAAGAAACAGTCGACATGTGAAGGACTTTATAATTAAAACAAATGTTTTTCTAAATAACTATTTCATGTCTCAAATATCCTTTGAAATCTGTGAATGTTGTTTTTATTGTACTTACGCAGGACGTCTGAAAGTTTGTCCAGTATGTCGTTCTCATAGACGGCTCTCTCCTGCCAGATGGACAAAACTCGACCTAGATGTTTCTTACAGCTCTCGTCTCCTCCGCTGAGGGGACAGAAGATGGTTTTACATTTATTTATTTATACCATAATAAATAATTATGGAAATATGGTATTATGAAATATAGAGTTAATACTATAATAAACATATTACTAATTATTTCTTCATGTTAGTAAATGCATTAACTGCTGGACCATTTTTTTAAAGTGCTATCGATTTTTCATGATAATATTTGATCATTTTAAGATGATTCCTGATGAACGGCAAAATGACTAGTGACTAAATATACCTGGAGACGTGTTTGAAAGCATCAACAATGACTGGGGCGAAGTCTTGTGTGAACTCGGGTCCTTTCCTCTTGCTATTTTGTATGACATCATTGGCGAGATATAGAAATGTCAGCTTACGAGACACCTGAGCTGAAAGACAAAAAAGGAGAACACATTTCGAGATTTAGTAGGCTGTCTGCAGATTAAAAATTACATAATTGTCACCTAAAACAAAAGTTTAATAAACAGGGTTTCTGCGGGGTCTTAAAAAGTCTAAAATTTAAAAATCGAAATTTAAGGCCTTAAAAAGACTTAAATATTTTAGCACAGGTCTTATTTTTCCGATGTCCATGTAACGCTACATCTAATGCTCATTTAAATGCTTTTTGCTTGGTTTTCGTGGTGTTGTAGTTCTTCATTTTACTAGTCCAATTGTAATTTGCAATATTACAACTACAAATGAGACCAGCATGCAATAGCCAATCAGCTTTCTGCTATTGAACTCAGTGCGCACGGCGACTGTGACATCATCGCTGTGTTTGGGGAGGTTCGCTTTGGGTGGCGTGACATGATTTCGGCTGGCGGAGCTCACGTAATGCTTTGAGACTCGTGTGAACAGTTCGCGTGGCGCCGCAATTGATTTGAGTTGAATATGAAACACTTTAAAGAGATTTTGTCTGAATATTTGAATATTTTTTCTTTTGGAGAAAGTCTTATTTGTTTTATTTCGGCTAGAATAAAAGCAGTTTTTAATTTTTTAAAACCCATTTTAAGGTCAATATTATTAGCCCCTTTAAGCTATATATTTTTTCGATAGTCTACAGAACAAACCATCGTTATACAATAACTTGCCTAATTACCATAACCTGCCTAGTTAACCTAATTAACCTAGTTAAGCCTTTAAATGTCACTTTAAGCTGTATAGAAGTGTCTTGAAGAATATCTAGTCAAATATTATTTAATGTCATCATGACAAAGATAAAATAAATCAGTTATTAGAGATGAGTTATTAAAACTATTATGATTAGACATGTTGAAAAAAAATCTCTCCGTTAAACAAATTGGGGGGGGGGAAATAAACAGGGGGGCTAATAATTCTGACTGTAGTCAGAATCAGTTTACAACATATTGATGCCCAATTTTTAGGCTTTATTAATGATAATGGTCACGAATGTTGGACCATTATTGCCTTTTTAGCTTATAAGTAGAGGACAGAAACTAGCCAGACAGTAATGTGTGAATTGTTGAGTGGGCAAAAAAAATAATAAAAACCATCAGTATTTTTAGTAAGTGTACTTCTTTTTTGTTTTTATTCTTGCCATAATAAAAAATATAATCGTAGAGCAAGCCAAGTTCTGTTGCCATTAATATTTAACTTTAATAGGTAGAACTGTCTGAGATATGAAGAAAAGCAAGTGATGCATCGTTTAAATTTAAAAAAATTTTAGATTTAAAAAATCTTGAATGGTTATAAAAATCTTTATAATAAATTATAAAAATAATAAATAAACAATTATCTTGAATGATATTAATGATATGACCTAGTTCCGGAAGCTTTCTACTTCTCTGTTTATCCGTCTGATTTTACTGTCTGTTTCCTTTGACCACCCCCTGTCATTTAAAAGAATATCTCAATGGCGAACGCGTCAAGTACAAAAGCCTCGTCCGTTTCGGGAGGTGTCCGATGTGGCGCCAGGCAAAAGTATAAATCAGCCTTAAGATGTTTGTTTGTTTGTTTTTTCTGTAGTTCAATGGTGCATCTAACCTGTCTTTAGTATTGTTCAATTTGAATACATTTATTTTACCACTAATTTTGAGATACGTGTTTTTGATATTGTGATATAGGTCTTAAATTTAATACTTAATGGTCGTAAAAAGGTCTTAAAACGTCTTAAATTTGACATTATGATATCTGCAGAAACCCTGAATATAGCTATATGATCCTGCATGGATTCTTAGATTTTCTGAATGCATTTCGATTCCCCTTTGAATCAATTATGATCTTTGTTTTAAACAGCAGATGGCACAACATCTGACGTAAAAAACGTGCCTAGAGTGCCAACTGCTGTTTAAAACCTTGCCTAGACACCGTCTGCTGTTAAAAACTAGCCTAGAATGCCGCCTGCTGATAAAAACTAGCCTAGAGCGCCGTCTTCTGTTTAAAAACTAACCTGGAGCACCGTCTGCTGTTAAAAACTAGCCTAGAATGCCGCCTGCTGATAAAAACTAGTCTAGAGCGCCGTCTTCTGTTTAAAAACTAGCCTAGAGCGCCGTCTGCTGTTAAAAACTAGCCTAGAGAGCCATCTGCTGTTAAAAACTAGCCTAGAATGCCGCCTGCTGATAAAAACTAGTCTAGAGCGCCGTCTTCTGTTTAAAAACTAGCCTAGAGCGCCGTCTGCTGTTTAAAAACTAACCTGGAGCACCGTCTGCTGTTAAAAACTAGCCTAGAATGCCGCCTGCTGATAAAAACTAGTCTAGAGCGCCGTCTTCTGTTTAAAAACTAGCCTAGAGCGCCGTCTGCTGTTAAAAACTAGCCTAGAGCGCCATCTGCTGTTAAAAACTAGCCTAGAATGCCGCCTGCTGATAAAAACTAGTCTAGAGCGCCATCTTCTGTTTAAAAACTAGCCTAGAGCGCCGTCTGCTGTTAAAAACTAGCCTAGAGCGCCATCTGCTGTTAAAAACTAGCCTAGAATGCCGCCTGCTGATAAAAACTAGTCTAGAGCGCGGTCTTCTGTTTAAAAACTAGCCTAGAGCGCCGTCTGCTGTTTAAAAACTAACCTGGAGCACCGTCTGCTGATAAAAACTAGTCTAGAGCGCCGTCTTCTGTTTAAAAACTAGCCTAGAGCGCCGTCTGCTGTTAAAAACTAGCCTAGAGCGCCATCTGCTGTTAAAAACTAGCCTAGAATGCCGCCTGCTGATAAAAACTAGTCTAGAGCGCCGTCTGCTGTTAAAAACTAGCCTAGAGCGCCATCTGCTGTTAAAAACTAGCCTAGAATGCCGCCTGCTGATAAAAACTAGTCTAGAGTGCCGTCTGCTGTTTAAAAACTAACCTGGAGCACCGTCTGTTGTCATGCTTTCATGACTTCTAGGCTAGACTACTGTAATGCTCTGTTTGCTGGTTGCCCAGCATCCTCTATTAACAAACTTCAGCTAGTGCAAAATGCAGCTGCCAGAGTTCTTACCAGATCTAGAAAATATGATCATATCACCCCAATTTTATCCTCCTTACACTGGCTGCCTGTTAAGTTTCGTATTGAATTTAAAATATTACTCCTTACCTATAAAGCTTTAAATAATCGAGCTCCTGTTTATCTAACCAACCTCCTGTCTCGCTACAACCCAACCCGCTCTCTACGATCTCAAAACTCAGGGCTTCTGGTAGTACCTAGAATATCAAAGTCGAGTAAAGGAGGTCGAGCCTTCTCATTTATGGCCCCTAAACTCTGGAATAGCCTTCCTGATAATGTCCGAGGCTCAGACACACTCTCGCTCTTCAAAACTAGATTAAAGACCTATCTTTTTAGCAAAGCATACACTCAGTGCAGTACATAGCGGTATGACGCATGATGTGCCCCACACACGATTTGGCTTCTTGTTTATATACACTATGAACAGCAGCTACGCTAATTATTCTCCTTATTCTGTATTTCCACCTGGGGGTACTCATCTCGAGGCCCTCAGACTATGCAGTGCCACTGATGCGATCCAAGACCAGTGACGAGATGATCCTAAGGTTTTCTGGACCTGGCCGTATCCTGACCAGCTGCTGTGGTGGTCATCGTGGAGTGAGAGCCTGAGACTGACCCCTGTGACGCTCCAAGGACAGACGAGTCTTCGCTGAGGTCCAGCTTCATGCGCCTAGACTGCAGCTCTGCACAAGACGTTTGGCCACAGGAGAAATGGTCGTGCCCAACTGAGCCTGGTTTCTCTCGAGGTTTTTTAAATCTTCACTTTCGCCAATCGGTGAAGTTTTTTACTCGCCGCTGTCGCCACTGGCTTGCATGGTTCGGGATCTGTAGAGCTGCGCATCGATGGATTTGCTCTTCAGTATTTGGACTCTCAGTAGTGATTATTAACCCACACTGAACTGAGTTAAACTGAACTGAACTGACACTGTTTCAATTCACTATAATCTTCCATGTGAAGCTGCTTTGACACAATTTACATTGTATAAGCGTAGTAATGGGCGATATAAACGATATGCGATATAAACGATACAAAATTGGCCTACGATAGAGATTCTAATTCTATTGCACTATCGCGATAATGCATGTTTGATGACGCAATCTACCCGCGAAATTAAGAGCAACGAGCTGCAGCCGGCTGCAACGCATCATCTTGAATAAACATGGACAGGGCTCGACAGTGCGATCTCTTGCATGGCATATCGTGGCTTGTCTAGTGAACATCAGCGCTGCCCACACAGATTTTACCTGGGCGGCCGATATTGGGGCGGCCCGGTTCTGTGTTCACGAGAAACTGAAAACACTCTGCCACAGACTCACATGCTCTGCACGCAGACCCACAGAGACGCGCTGGATACAGAACTGTTGATCCAGCTCATTATTTGGGGTGACAATACATTCTCTTTTCCCCAGACATGTCAGAGAATCTGCTTTCGCTTTCGATATTAATTGTATTCATTTTTGCATTACTTTATAAGCAAACTTTGTCTGGTGCGTCTCAATCTCTCAGCAGCACCAACACTACAGCAGACAGAGAGAGAGAGAGAGAGCAGATCAAGACACCAGTTTTAATTTCATTAGGAGAACAAAATGTTTAAAATCAAATGTGTTACCTTAGGCTGCAGGTTAGAAATATGTTTTTATTTAAAGTATCTGCAATACACAATTTTATTTGACTAATTAATACTGGAAGTAATTTCAGTACAGTGTAAGTTCCTTAACTAAAAAGACACCAGTTTTTTGTTCTCTGCAACTTGGCATTTAGGAACCAAGGACTTAAAAGAAAAGTCTTTCTTTCTGAAAGGCACTACATTTAGTTTATTTATCTGCAACATTGTGTTGTTTAATTACAGTTTTGCTTTTGCACAATAAATGTTCTCAAAATGACATGCAACGTTTCTTTATTTCTTAAAAAAAAATAGCAGTTTGGCTTTCCTAAGGGTCTCTGTAACCTGTTCTGAAATGGTTCTATTATAATTTATATATCGCAAAATATATCGTTATCGCAAGAGGCTGCAATGTATATCGCAATATGGATTTTAGGCCATATTGCCCATCCCTATATAAGCGCTATACAAATAAAGATGAATTGAATTGAATTGAATTAAAAACTAACCTGGAGCACCGTCTGCTGTTAAAAACTAGCCTAGAACGCCGCCTGCTGATAAAAACTAGTCTAGAGCACCGTCTGTTGTTTAAAAACTAACCTGGAGCACCGTCTGTTGTTTAAAAACTAGACTAGAGCACCGTCTGCTGATAAAAACTAGCCTAGAGCACCGTCTGCTGTTTAAAAACTAGCCTAGAGCACCGTCTGCTGTTTAAAAACTAGCCTAGAGCACCGTCTGCTGTTAAAAACTAGCCTAGAGCATCGTCTGCTGTTTAAAAACTAACCTTGATCCCCGTCTGCTGTTAAAAACTAGCCTAGAGCACCATCTGCTGTTTAAAAACTAACCTTGATCCCCGTCTGCTGTTAAAAACTAGCCTAGAGCACCGTCTGCTGTTTAAAAACTAACCTGGAGCACCGTCTGTTGTTTAAAAACTAGACTAGAGCACCATCTGCTGATAAAAACTAGCCTAGAGCACCGTCTGCTGTTAAAAACTAGCCTAGAGCACCGTCTGTTGTTTAAAAACTAACCTGGAGCACCGTCTGTTGTTTAAAAACTAGACTAGAGCACCATCTGCTGATAAAAACTAGCCTAGAGCACCGTCTGCTGTTTAAAAACTAGCCTAGAGCACCGTCTGCTGTTAAAAACTAGCCTAGAGCACCGTCTGCTATTTAAAAACTAGCCTAGAATGCCGTCTGCTGTTTAAAAACTAGCCTAGAGCACCGTCTGCTATTTAAAAACTAGCCTAGAGCGCCATCTGCTGTTTAAAAACTAGCGCAGAGCGCTATCTGCTGTTTAAAAACTAGCCTAGAGCACCATCTGCTATTTAAAAACTAGCCTAGAGCACCGTCTGCTGTTTAAAATCTAGCCTAGAGCGCTGTCTGCTGTATGAAAACTAGACTAGAGCGCCACCTGCTGTTAAAAACAACTCTAGAGGTCGGAGCCAGTGGTGTAGTGGTTAATGGGTCGACACATGCACTCCTGTGCTCATGGTGACCCGAGTTCGATTCCACCTTGCGGTCTTATGCGGATCCTTTCCCTCTCTCTGTTCCACATGCTTTCCTGTCAGTTCTCTCTACTTTCCTATCAAATAAAGGTGAACACCCCGAAAAAATTATTATAAAAAAAACCATCTGCTCTTAAAAGCTTGCCTAAAGCTAAAAACTAGCCTACACTCTCAGAAATAAAGGTACGCGAGCTGTCACTGGGGTGGTACCTTTTCAAAAGGTACATGTTTGTACTTAAAGGGTACATAT
This sequence comes from Danio kyathit, assembly GCA_903798195.1. NCBI lineage: Eukaryota > Metazoa > Chordata > Actinopteri > Cypriniformes > Danionidae > Danio > Danio kyathit. Next base: position 56,941,668 of record LR812537.1, on the reverse strand, counting down.
TGGTACCTCAAAAGTATATATTAGTACCTAAAAATTAAGAGGAAAACTTTTGTACTTTTATGTACTAATATGTACCCTTGAGGTATTAATATGGACCTTTTAGGTACAAATTTGTACCTTTTGAAAAGGTACCTCCCCAGTGACAGCTCGTGTACCTTTATTTCTGAGAGTGTAGAGTGCTGTTTGCGTCTCAAGCTAAATGTTAAATAAACATTTATATCATTGGTTTTGGACCAACTGTGTAGGAATCTAAAAACATACAAAGCAACAACAATAGTTAAGGATGTCTCAAGCAAGCTGATCAAGTATTTTTATAACTCATTACCGCAAAATACTCAAAAAAACCTGATAACGACATCCCTAAAAATAGCTGTTAGGTTAAGACCATGGGTGAGAAATGCTTGCTACCGATTCCTCCTGAACACAAACACCTGCTATGGGAAATGCACCTTCACTATAAACACACAATGAGATCTCAGGAGAGATGGAGGATATAAAAATAGCTCTGAATTCAAGCACCACCCAAGCAATGCACCCATTATCCAAGCCCATCTGCAGGCGAATAACACAAATAATAAAATAAATGAAAGACTTTAAAACTGATCAGAATTCAACCTTAAACTCAATATTGAATTCCAACAAGGGTGTGTGTTTGATCATATTATTCAGAAGCTGTAATCTTATCCAATTAGCCCAGAGGGAGCTCATTTCTAAGCAACTAGGTTAACCCATAAAAGCAATAATGTAAGGGTTATCTCTGGGAGACTGCAAGAAATGCTATGAATTAATTTTAGCACTACTATTCCCTGCAGCACTCAGTGTTGTACTAAATACAGACAAGGGGTCTGTTTCTGTACCATGATGGTGGCTGATCAAAACAAAAATGAAATGTTTTATAAATACGAAGAATTGAAAAACATTTAGACAATATGAAAAGAGCTGTACTCGAAAGAAGACAACTAAAATAAAAAAACAGCTTGCTTTATTACTGTTAGTAAAGTTTAATATGTAAAGGTATACAGAGCAATCAAAAATCTAAGCTCATATGTAGTCTTTTTATCAATTGATAAAACAATAAAAATAATTTAAATCACATCTTTCTGTATACTTTTAATTAGTAATGGGCGATATAAACGATATGCGATATAAACAATACAAAATTGGCCTACGATGGAGATTCTAATTCTATTGCACTATCGCGATAATACATGTTTGATGACGCAATCTACCCGCAAAATTAAGAGCAACAGCAACAACAGCACTAAGCAACGCATGGCATATTGTGGCTTGTCTAGTGAACATCAGTGCCTCCCACACAGATTTTACCTGGGCGGCCGATATATTATTGGGGCGGCCCGGTTCTGTGTTCGCGAGAAACTGAGAACACTCTGCCACAGACTCGCTCGCATGCTCTGCATGCAGACCCACAGAGACGTGCTGTATCGCACTGGATACAGAACTGTTGTTCTGATTTGGGAGCAGCTTTAAGAAGAGCGCGAAGACTAAATAGACTGATCCAGCTCATTATTTGGGGTGACAATACATTCTCTTTTCCCCGGACATGTCCGAGAATCTGCTTTCGCTTTCGATATTAATTGTATTCATTTTTGCATTACTTTATTCGCAAACATTGTCTGGTGCGTCTCAATCTCTCAGCAGCACCAACACTACAGCAGACAGAGAGAGAGAGGGAGAGAGAGAGAGAGAGCAGATCAAGACACCAGTTTTAATTTCATTAGGAGAACAAAATGTTTAAAACTAAATGTGTTACCTTAGGCTGCAGGTTAGAAATATGTTTTTATTTAAAGTATCTGCAATACACAATTTTATTTGACTAATTTAATACTGGAAGTATTTTCAGTACAGTGTAAGTTCCTTAACTAAAAAGACACCAGTTTTTTTGTTCTCTGCAACTTGGCATTTAGGAACTAAGGACTTAAAAGAAAAGTCTTTCTTTCTAAAAGGCACTACATTTAGTTTATTTATCTGCAACATTGTGTTGTTTAATTACAGTTTTGCTTTTGCACAATAAATGTTCTCAAAATGACATGCAACGTTTCTTTATTTCTTAAAAAAAAATAGCAGTTTGGCTTTCCTAAGGGTCTATGTAACCTGTTCTGAAATGGTTCTATTATAATTTATATATCGCAATATATATCGATATCGCAAGAGGCTGCAATGTATATCGCAATATGGATTTTAGGCCATATCGCCCATCCCTAATTTTAATTTTAAACTGCATTTAATTTAACAAAAAAAAAAGGTTAACTAAAATTGTGTAATGGATTAGGGGAATACTAATTATACAAACCTGCTAAAATCATTATATTAAATTCAAATTAAATGACTTTATCTCAAAAAATAGCTTTACTTTACAGCGACCTTTAATTTGGAAAAAGAGAAATTTGGGTCATGCGTCACATTGCTCACAGCTGATTGGCTAAATCGGTGTTAGTGATCAATAAACCAGAACTTAGCCATGGTGCATCCTGCTCCATGGTACTTCATAAAATTTGCCAAATATCCAATAACTAAGCAAATCCTCCCATTAAAAATGCATTATTCATTGCTTCTTTTATGCAAAGAAGAAGTCAATTTTAAAGGATAGTAGGGCTGGGCGATAAATTGATTTTATCGATTAACTCGAGTGTGAAGTTTACATCGATTTGTTTGAATGAAAATCGGTTTTAACCCTAACACGTGACACTGCTCTCTGGGTTCCCGTAGTTCCCCTGCATTTGCCATAGAAACACACAAACGACATGGCAGCGCCAGCAAGCAGGGAAGATCTCAGAGAAATGTTGCAGCTCTTTAAAGTGAAAAAAACAAAACAAAACTCTGACGCACAAACACGCCTGCCAAAAAAACTACATAATTCAGGGCTTTCAGTCACGGATTCACCGTCAGACACATGCATTTGAAACAGCCCGTCACGGTATGTCTCACGGTAAAAAGTAATGGAGAAGACAATTAATGGAAAAGATGCGCATATGAAAGGAACTGTTTACTCACAGATTTACAATGTAAATACATATGAGTTACCGATCTAATGTTGGAATTAGGGTTGGGCCGATAGACGATGCCATTGTCCATCGCTGATAGACATCACGATGCTGAGCCGGCATCGCCGATCCTCCCCCCCGCCGCAAACCCCCTCGTGAAAAATACACACTCAGGCCCCGTTTACACTAATACAGCTTAGTTTTAAAATGGCATTTTACAACGGAAATGATCCACATCCACACTGGCGTTTCACCTAGCATTTCTGAACAGCCCTCCATTCACTGAAAACGCACATCACATGACCCCACACACACACACACGTTTGTTTTTGTGAAAAGTGGGTACATTACATAGGTTTCCATTCATTTTATACAGATCAAAGCGTATATTATATTGCCTTCACCCCACCCTACCCCTAAACCCAACCATCACAGGAGACAGTGTACAGCTTTACTCCCTGAACAAACTCATCCTGTGTGATTTAGAAGCTTTTGGAGAAGTGAGGACGTCACCAATGTCCTCATATTTCACCTGCTTTTTGTAATACCTGTGTCATACCCATGTCATTATACAGATTTGTGTCCTGATATGTCACAAAAACACGTACACACACACGGTCATGCACTCGTCTGAGCTCCAGAGAACGGTGTACGTCGGACAGTTTATTAAGGATGAATCGCTGGATAGTGTCTCACTATAGTTGGTAAACATGATATTTAATTAATCTTGTCTCTATCCAGGGCTTAATTTGTGCCGGCACCTCATTTTACCGATCTCCCTCCACAACCGCCCTCCTCCCCTGTCCGCTGTTCATTTTCACTTTCTTCCGCGACTCCCCAACCCTCTTCACTTTCGTCCGCGACAACCCAGCGCCGCTCACTTTTGTCCGCGAGACCAGTCCGCCATCCACCGCACCAAACAAATGACTGACACGGATCACTCTGCCTACTCATGCCAGAGTCCCGTGGAAAACGTGATTGACAGTAGGTAATTTGTGTGTAACTTATCTTTATTTATTTATGATTTGGTTATGGGTAAAACAAAGACCAGGTTGTTTAAACGGTAGGCTACAAATAATTAATCGTTATGAATTAATTAATTATTCATAAATAATTTATTCACCTCCGCCTATGAAGACGATTCCATCGTCCATCGCGATGTTTCACATTAGACATCGTACGATGCTAAATTGGTCAACATCGCCCAACCCTAGTTGGAATCCAACATTGCTGTTTCCACATAAATCACGTAATTGGCTGCAAAGACGTTCATTACTGTATATATCAACACTGACAGAAATCGCTCAGTGCGCTACACTAATCTACCAGATGCAGCAACCCCACACAAAACAGCAATAAAATGCAACCCACTAGCCTAATGCGAGTCATTTATATGAACTGGTATAACACAAAATAAAATAAATTAACCTCTGAATGCAAGTTTATTGAAAAACAAAAAAATCATCTTGAAACAGGTCCCCATCTTAACAGTCATTATGAGTTTACTTTCACTGTAATTGTATAAAATGGTTTAATTTATATTATTATTATTATTATAAATGTCTTGTATGCAATTTTATTAAGGATGCACCGATACCATTTTTTTGGAACCGATCTGATCTCGATACCAAAATTCTAAATATCGACCGATACCGATCCCGATACTGTGCCGTTTTTTCTCTATTTTTTTATTAACATAATACAGTTTCTATAGTTCTGCTAATAAACTCAAATAATATATGTTCTTTAGTAAAAATAACAGACCTATAGGCCTACTGTATATGACAGATGGCACAATCTAACTAAGCATGATGCTTGCTATAAACTATGGGCTACATTATTTGAGCATTCATTATGACATTGATCTGATGTGGTCCAGCTTATGTTTCCTTTTAAATATTAAGATTTTTCTTTGAAATCTGTAATAGGCTACCACTGTTGACCCTAATCGTTGGTAAAATAATGGGCCTTTTAGCAAAGCCTGATACCTCCAGTATACGGACACTTCTAAAACAGCAGCACAAAGGGGAGAACTCAGTGCGCTGAGGATCTGTGCAATGTATTATTGAGCCTTTTCTCATTTCAGGTAGGCCTACTTTGTGTGTGAAGAGCAGGTAATAACCCTCTCTAGGCTACTCCAGTGTTGTAAATGCGATCTGCTGATCTAACAGACACAGCGCAACATGATTTAGAAACAGCAATGATCTCCGTTGCAGGTCAAAATGATCCCATTTAACGTAAATCTAAATGCATTTCTCCACCGATTACTTATATTAACAGGAACAAATAGTCTTGGGGAGTTTTTCGTGTTGTCATGAACGCGACACGCAGTTTGAATTGTGAATGAATGGAGAATGATTGACAGGCGCACCGGAGGGAATCGCTGAACTGAACATGAATTTAAGCACGTGAATACTCATCTGTACTTCATATTAAACTGTAGAATGGCTTCAGAACATTTGGGATATAGTAGGCCTACATGACAACTTACTAGTGCCTTATAATAGGCTACCTTCGTAGCTTTTGTTGGCTTATAAATTACACAGAATATAGCGCACGCGCAAGAACGGATTTAGATTGGTACCAGCTGGGTGATAACCCGATCCAGCAAAAATCCAGCATCGAACCGATATCTGATCCAAGTATAGGGATCGGTGCATCCCTAATTTTTATATCCTATAACTAATTATAATAGGTTTATATAGGGTTTATGGGATATTAACCTATAACTTCAAGCATTTTTTTGTGTGTGTGTGTGTGTGGGGGGGGGGGGGGGGGCAATCGATTTAAATCGCAAGTAGTTTTTTTTTAGTTTTTTTTTTTTTAAAAGGCCATATCGCCCAGCCCTAAAGGATAGATTAAAATGCAATTCTCGATCAACACCAAACTAACACAACTGCTGCGTCTCAACTTGCATACTATCAATCCATCCTAAATACTATTCAAAAATTTATTGTGTTTCCCAAATCAAATTATGTTGAAATCAATATTCCAAAGTTACCCAGATGGTCTACTATCTCTATAAATTCAAAGCTTACCATGCTTACTATTACCCAGAACACACTACACATTCGATGTGAATTCAATTAGAACTACAAATGCAGGTAGAAACAAACTACAAACATGGAGGACATGCATGACCAACCATTAAATGGAGAGGCTTTCGTAAAGAATGATAATAAATATCCAACCTAAAGTATTTAAATCATGTTTTCCACATTATATTTAATCTGCAACAACAACGTGAACTTTTCTAAAGACGTGATTTGGGCATTAACTTCTGAATGCATGATTATGCAAACACCTGAGAAGATTTCTCAGCATGAAAGACTCGAGAATGGCTGATTACCCTGCTGCTGTGTCTTTAATAAGGTAGAAAATTAAATATGAAAGAAGTGTGGATGATGTGTCAAGAATGATTGACAGGGGATGTAAACAGGCAAGCTAACGGTCCGTTAATGAGGAAGTAGTTTGTCCCAAAGCTTGTATACTATTCTGTTACACACTCAAAAGCATATAATTAGGCCTGTCATGATATCTATTTTTGTTGTATAATATATTGCACCAAAATATATTGCGATAAATGACATTATTGTCAATTTTAGACCATTTTATGCCACTCATTAAATAATGCCAGAATGACAATATATAAGGCAAGCACGGTGATGCAGTGGGTAGCACGATTGCCTCACAGCAAGAAGGTTGCTGGTTCGAGCCTGGCTGGGTCAGTTGGCATTTCTGTGTGGAGTTTGCATGTTTTCCCCGTGTTGGCGCAGGTTTCCTCCGGGTGCTCCGGTTTCCCCCACAGTCCAAACACATGCAGTTTAGGTGAATTGGGTAAGCTAAATTGACCGTAGTGTATGTGTGTGAATGAGTGTGTATGGATGTCTCCCAGAGATGGGTTGCAGCTGGAAAGGCATTCGCTGCGTAAAACATTTGCTGGACTAGTTGGCTGTTCATTCCACTGTGGCGACCCCAGATTAATAAAGGGACTAAGCCGAAAAGAAAATGAATGACAATATAATAGCAGCATAATGCAAGTACACTCTTCCAAACAACACATCATATTTTAAGAATATTTCATTTAATTATAGTCATTTTAACATTTTAATAGTCAGGCATTGGAATCAGAATGTAAAAAGGCATATCCTAAATAAATAATAATAATAAATGTTAACACAAAAGTGCAAGGTAAAGAGTAACTGAGGCTGCGATATCTGCTACCAGATCTATTTTCAGACGTCAGACACCCACATGAAACAATATACTATAGTAATTTATAGTAAATATTAGTGTTTTTAACCATTTAACACTGACACCTCCAATAGAGATAGAGATGTTGCACAATCAGCTAAAGTGTTGCTAGAATTGGTTATGTATAGGCGATATATATTGCATGACCAAAAATGATTGAGGTCATGTCCATGTGTTGTGCGATAAGTCCATATATTGATTATTGTGACAGGCTTACATATACTTTTTCTTCCCCCCCAAAAAGTACATGTTATGGCCCATTTCAACTGAGTGGTACGCTACAGGTCGGTATGCTTTTATGGCCGTTTCCTCTGTCAAAAGGTACCTAAAAGCGAACCGTACTGTACCACTTTTTGGTTACCCTTTCCAAAGAGTACCTAGTACGACAAAAGTGTACCAAATGGCGGAGCTAGACGCGCAGCTGAACGCTATTGGTTTACAGAAAAGCATCACTAGCACGCAAGCCAGGAGAATGAAAACAAAGGAAGCGCCATTCTTAAATACACAGCCGAGACATTACATCGATATAATATACATATATAATAATGAGCCATGGTCAACCTGAGCTTAAACAAACCTTGTCGTCGTCTTGATGTACAGCCACAAAGCCAAGAAGAGCAAAATCTGCCGTGTCCTGTTTTTGTTTTACAAGGCCGTCTAAAAGCGTGAGTGGTTTCACTTTCTCCAGAGAGCTAGCGTGCGGTCACTGGGCGTTAGGGCTGGGCGATACGGCAAAAAAAAAAAATCTCGATTTTTTCATAAAGTTTGACCGATTCACGATTTCGATTTTTTTTTTTTTTATTATTAAATTTTTTTTTTACTGTGTAACTACCTTACCAGCTTACCTTGTTCATTTAAATTTAAATAAATGCTGAAACTAGTTTTTTTCATGCTCACTTGTAAAAGAAAAGCAATAGTGTGACTAAACGCGGTTATGGCACTCTCTCATATAGGGATGCTAAACATAGCTACAATAGAAGTCACAGCAGGTCATATGTTGTGCAGCTTTGGGCAAATTTTATTTAGATAGAAAATGACCAAAATGTAACTTGAAGATTAAAAAGGATTGGAGGGGAAATAAATATTTCAAATCTCTGTACATAACAGAAAAATAAACAATGATAATGCAAAAATAGTTTATCTGTATTAGTGGCATGGCAGAAATATATATTTGGACAGGCCTTGTCAAAGTGAGCGGGCACTTTCACTAATAAAAAATATAGCACTTAAATTATTTCATAACAATCAATAAAATAACAGCGGTTTTATATCAAAAGTTGGTAATGATATAAAATATACTACATTTTGATGGTAAAAAATAACCATTTAAACGATTTCAGTATTTAAACATTAAATAACGAATGCATCAAGTTAAATATAAAAAAACGAATGAAACAACACACAGCATATCAGGATATAAAGGACTATATTTAGCAAAATGCTGCTCTTTTATCTTTGTAATTTTATAGTTTTATTTTTGTTATTTTAATTATTTTTTGTCTTCATAAATGACTAACGAGCTATAGACAAGTATCTGCTTGACGTTTTAGAAAATATTTGTGCGTAGCTACACTACCCAGTATATATTAAAGATCACCGTGAAAAAAAAAAACCTGTTACATATCCATCTATATTTAAATGTCTATCTTATATTTAACTGAATCGTATAATGGCCTATAGCTGAAATGTTGGAAATTGCTTAATTTATTTTTATAAAACATTTGTCGATATGTATTGATATTTTTTGGAGTAAAAACTGCCGACATTTAAGAATCCATATTTATTTTATTCATTCATTCATTTTACTTGTTCATTGGTGCATATATGGGTTATGATTTAATTCATACAGTACCTTTGACAGCTACTGTGCCACTCCGTAATTCAAGCAAAAGTCCAAATTAAAGAAAGATTTGACTTTCTGCGGTGACCGACATTTACAACACGCCGTAACCGTCCTTCAGGTGGTGCGCGGGTCCCCGTCTCGCAGCTCACGCGGGAGAGACAGACGGCTGCGGGACGCGAACAACAGCACGACGCGCGTGGAAACATTCGCGAAGCTGGCTGGCTGACTGCGGGGCTGTTGTTGCTCTAGCGGGAAAATGTCCCGGTGTTCCCAATGGCCGGTCCGCCCTGGCGCGCTTCCGCTAAACCAGCAGCGGTAGCACATCAACAGAGCCGCGACGTCAACACACAGAATCAGCACAATTCAGCACGGTTGTCTAACAGTTTAGAACGGTATGGCACGATAGTGGAAAAGCGGCTTTAATATTTTTATTAAAAAAAAAATCGCGATTCCTCGATTTTGTAAAAAATAAAACCGTCTTAAAACGTAAATTCAAATTAATCGAAAAAAAAAAAAAAAAAAAAAAAAAAAAAAAAAAAAAAAAAATCGAAAAAAAATCGCCCAGCCCTACTGCGCGTCTATATTTTAAAATAACAAACTTCTTGAGCTGATGATAATAACATGCACGTGATTATTGAAGTGCTTCTGACATCCTTTCAGAACTGGACAAACACAAGAGTGAAGCACGAAAAAACTAAGGAGAAGCCGGAAAAAACAAAGGCGCAAATGATTGTTTCATCAACCTAAAAGATGAGCAAACTGCCATGTTTAACTATTATCATCACCTTTTGGACTATTATGAACTCGGAATGACTGAATTACTTTCTAACAAGAGGTCACGTGCTCGTGAAGATTAAAGATACAGATAAGAGTTTTGCACTGACTGTGAGCTATATGTTGCGTGTTGTTTTTGAACCCAAATGTATGCTGTGTGTAGTCTAACCCTAACCATTGGTACCCTTTTGGCAGAGGAAACGCAAGCCTGATAAAGGTGACCCATACCGACCCGTACCGTACCACTCAGTGGAAACGGGCCATTATAGTACATTATAGTATAACAAGGTGAATTGGGATGTAGCAAATGTCTTACCTCACATTCAGTTACATCAACTAAACCAAGGACAACTGTAAACAAATATCATCCCTGAGTGACAAGTCAAACACACTGCAATTACTAGAATAAACATGCAACAGTTTTAAAAACACAAAGCATTACTGTACATGCACAGCTTGACTAACACTAAGTCAATAAGTTAAACGTATACAATAAATATGAGATGTTTGCATGTCTTCTGTTCATTAAGAAGACAAACTCCTACATCCCATTGTGTGTTATTATGAAATCTACAGCATTCATCAGCAACTCATCAGTTGCATTGGTGGTTGTGCAGAATCAGACTGAATGTTTAACATGTCTGTGAGAAGATAAAAGAGCTGTGCAGAACTGAGATAACATTAGCTTGGAAAGCTTTAAAGCCATTTTTGTAAGTATACAGGCCTTTTCAAGCACCAAAAAAATAAAGGTGCATAAATAATTAATATAACTACTCTTACAAAAAAGTACTTTTGCTCCCTGTTCAAACTACTTATTTAAAATGAGCTGAAACAACACAATTCTTAAGGTTTTTTTGGGACAACTTAATTCTTTTATGTTCATTCATTCATTCATTCATTTTCTTTACGGCTTAGTCCCTTTATTCATCAGGGGTCGGCACAGTGGAATGAACAGCAAACTTATTCAGCATATGTTTTACGAAGCGGATGCCCTTCCAGCTGCAACCCATCACTGGGAAACACCCACACACTCGGATTCACACATTACACTATGGACAATTTAGCTTACCCAATTCCCCTATAGTGCATGTGTTTGGACTGTGGGGTAAACCGGAGCACCCGGAGGAAGCCCACGCCAACACGGGGAGAACATGAAAACTCCACACAGAAATGCCAATTGACCCAGCCGAGGCTCGAACCAGCAACCTTCTTGCTGTGAGGCGATTGTGCTACCCACTGCGCCACCCTCTTTTATGTACAATCCACTTAAATTTAAAGTTAACCTAATTAATTTGTTATGACTAGGGTTGGGCGACGTCGACCAATTTGGCATCGTACGATGTCTAATGTGAAACATCGCGATGGACGATGGCATCGTCGTCATAGGCGGTGGTGCATTAATTATTTATGAATAATTATTTAATTCATAATGAATTCATTATTCGTAGTCTACCGTTTCAACTACCTGACCCACATGGTCTTTGTTTTACCCATAACAAAATAAATAAAGTTAATTTACACACAAATTACCACCTGTGAATCACTTTTTCCGCGGGACTCTGGCATGAATAGGCAGAGTAATCCGTGTCGCTATAATGGCGTCGATATATTTGGTTGGAAAAAAAGGTGCACAACCAACAGTATCTGAGGTTTTTACTAAAATTACTACGTGTGAAAGCGAAAGATTGAAGCAGTGTACTGGCGCTGTGACACGTTACCTGATAGATTCAAAAGACAGAAGAGTCGTTAGATAAAGACAAGATTAATTAAATATCATGTTTAACAACAATAGTGAGACGCCATCCAGCGGTACATCCTTGATAAACTGTCTGACGTGCACTGCTCTCTGGAGCTCAGACGAGTGCATGACAGTGTGTGTGTGGCTGTGTCTGTGTGTGGTCACATGATGTGTGTTTTCAGCGGACTGAGGGCTGTTCAGAAATGTTAGACGAAACGCCAGTGTGGATGTGGATCATTTTCGTTCTAAAATGCCATTTTAAAACTAAGACATATTAGTGTAAACGGGGCCTAAGTGTGTATTTTTTGCGAGCGGGTTTGCGATGGGGGCGGGGTGGAGGATCGGAAATGCCGGCTCAGCATTGTGGCCTCTATTGGCCATCGGCGATGGATGATGGCATTGTCTATTGACCCAACCCTTGTTATGACAACATGAAGGAATGTGGATCACAGCATTTTTACTTATAGTGTAAATAATATCAATTTAAAAAAACTGTTGTAATTTCTTCTAATACCATAAAAATGTGTCCTGTGTAATGTTACCTTTTATCGGTAAAAACAATATACTTCTGTATATACTAATAAAGTATACACAGACATACTTCATGCATCTGATAACAAGTTTTTAACCCTTTAACTACCCCACCAAGAAAAAGCTTTTGGATTGCATTTCTTAACTCCTAATGTCACTAGTTAACACACTCAATGCATTTTTTTTTCCAACACATTCCAAAATTTCTAAAATATTAGCCTCTACCAAATGGTTGATATGTTGACTTATATACTTTATACTACAAAAAATCTGAAAATATGAAGTTTAAGACAGGGTACTTGCACCATTTTAAAAGTAAAATTTAATCCTTTTTAAGACCTCAACAAATTAATTTAAGACCCAAAAATTTCATAATTTCTTTGGAATAGGTTACACAATTTATTGCCTCTTACAATGGAAATCAAAACTTGAAAGTTTTCCATTTGGTCTCAATTATGTGCAATGTGTAAACTCGGTAAGTAAAAAAAAAAAAAGTAAAAATACTTTTGAGACCTTTTTCCTTTTTTTTGTTCCTTTGTTATGTAGAACAGAGCCAAAGTAACATAGATAAGTTGGATTACACTAAACAACACAATGCCTTATATGCAGAGATGTATAAAGTACTAGAGACCCAGACTTAAGTAAAAGTACAAGTGCTCTATCAAAAAAGTGACTTGAGTAGAAGTTGAAGTGCTCTTTAAGCATCATACTTAAGTGGAAGTACTGAAGTATTCAACATTTTTTGTACTTAAGTATTGCAAGTAGTTTATTAAAAAATTTACTACTCAAGTACTGAAAATAAAAGTACAAGTATTGCGTTATGTAGTTATTTTTAAAAAAAGCAGTCAAAAGACATATTGTTTTGTTTATTTTAAATATCTTTTTTGGGGCACAGGGTTAAGCAGACCAAAAAGAACCATGGTTTACAATTTATAATATATATATATATATATATATATATATATATATATATATATATATATATATATATATATATATAAATATATATATATATTATGGGTCAAAAACACCATTCAGCGTGACAGCCTTTATGATAGACAGTTAACGTTGTGTGAACATTGCAGCATGATATGAACCGCGGGTAGCTAACGGTAGTTAACTTATCTAGCTCTTATGGATAGCTCAAACTGCTGTTTTGTGTATTATATTATCTTTAACTTGACATGTTTCTTCAAATCCGACGGTAGAGTATGCACTTCATTCTATATGAACTGTCTTTCACTCGAGACAAATGCAAACATTGGCTCTAAATAGGGTCATGGGTGGTCTTTTTCCTCATCGCCACGAACAGTTGAAAGTGAAGGAGTTGAAGGTGGAATTTCTGGGTTTACCATGTCTAAAACAAACTAAAGTGCTCTCTCTTCTTTGATCGTCTGATCAATGAATGATTGATACGTAACATTTTTATAATTGTAACGAGTAACTATGCAACACATAAAAAATCTACTGGAGTAAAAGTATTAAGCTCATCGAAAATATGTACTGAAGTAAAAGTGGAAGTAGGAGAAAAAAACAATACTCCAGTAGAGTACAGATACAACCCTTTTAGTACTTAAGTACAGTAGTGAAGTAGTTCTACTTCGTTACTATACATCTCTGCTTATATGAAGGAACCATATAGAATAGAATACTGAACATAAGCTCAATAATGAAAGTCCTCTAAACAGCCTTTCACAAGCCAAAATGTTGACAAATAATCTACATAACTGTTAGAAAACACAAATGTTATTACATGACTTTTAATGAGAGAAACCATTTGTTTTGTAACATCCCAAATTCTCCTCAAGACATGTGGCATCTCTCTTCTCAATTTCATGGTCTAGGTCCACCAACTCCCTTCTCTTTTTTCTTGCATCTTTTTCTCATAAAATTAGATTTAGTGATAAGTTCTGCCATCTTGGTATAGAGGGAGTGCAGAATTATTAGGCAAATGAGTATTTTGACCACATCATCCTCTTTATGCATGTTGTCTTACTCCAAGCTGTATAGGCTCGAAAGCCTACTACCAATTAAGCATATTAGGTGATGTGCATTTCTGTAATGAGAAGGGGTGTGGTCTAATGACATCAACACCCTATATCAGGTGTGCATAATTATTAGGCAACTTCCTTTCCTTTGGCAAAAAGGGTCAAAAGAAGGACTTGACAGGATCCGAAAAGTCAAAAATAGTGAGATATCTTGCAGAGGGATGCAGCACTCTTAAAATTGCCAAGCTTCTGAAGCGTGATCATCGAACAATCAAGCGTTTCATTCAAAATAGTCAACAGGATCACAAGAAGCGTGTGGAAAAACCAAACCAAAAACCAAGGTGCAAAATAACTGCCCATGAACTGAGAAAAGTCAAGCGTGCAGCTGCCAAGATGCCACTTGCCACCAGTTTTGCCATATTTCAGAGCTGCAACATCACTGGAGTGCCCAAAAGCACAAGGTGTGCAATACTCAGAGACATGGCCAAGGTAAGAAAGGCTGAAAAACCACCACCACTGAACAAGACACACAAGCTGAAACGTCAAGACTGGGCCAAGAAATATCTCAAGACTGATTTTTCTAAGGTTTTATGGACTGATGAAATGAGAGTGAGTCTTGATGGGCCCGTGGCTGGATGGGTAAAGGGCAGAGAGCTTCAGTCCGACTCAGACGCCAGCAAGGTGGAGGTGGAGTACTGGTTTGGGCTGGTATCATCAAAGATGAGCTTGTGGGGCCTTTTCGGGTTGAGGATGGAGTCAAGCTCAACTCCCAGTCCTACTGCCAGTTTCTGGAAGACACCTTCAAGCAGTGGTACAGGAAGAAGTCTGCATCCTTCAAGAAAAACATGATTTTCATGCAGGACAATGCTCCATCACACGCGTCCAAGTACTCCACAGCGTGGCTGGCAAGAAAGAGTCTAAAAGAAGAAAAACTAATGACATGGCCTCCTTGTTCACCTGATCTGAACCCCACAGAGAACCTGTGGTCCATCATCAAATGTGAGATTTACAAGGAGGGAAAACAGTACATCTCTCTGAACAGTGTCTGGGAGGCTGTGGTTGCTGCTGCACGCAATGTTGATGGTGAACAGATCAAAACACTGACAGAATCCATGGATGGCAGGCTTTTGAGTGTCCTTGCATAGAAAGGTGGCTATATTGCTCACTGATTTGTTTTTGTTTTGTTTTTGAATGTCAGAAATGTATATTTGTGAATGTTGAGATGTTATATTGGTTTCACTGGTGAAAATAAATCATTGAAATGGGTATAGATTTGTTTTTTGTTAAGTTGCCTAATAATTCTGCACAGTAATAGTCACCTGCACACACAGATATCCTCCTAAAATAGCTCAAACTAAAAACAAACTAAAAACTACTTCCAAAAATATTCAGCTTTGATATTAATGAGTTTTTTGGGTTCATTGAGAACATGGTTGTTGTTCAATAATAAAATTAATCCTCAAAAATACAACTTGCCTAATAATTCTGCACTCCCTATATATATATATATATATATATATATATATATATATATATATATATATATATATATATATATATATATATATATATATATATATATATATATATATATATATATATATATAAACTACACTGTTTTCACCAGCGTTGCACATAGAGACTAACATCTTTATTTCGTGATTACCAGTCTTAATAAATACACTTTGCATATAAAGTAAATCATATCTCAAAGCATTTACTGGGGCACTGGCGTTTTTTAAATTGGGTCTAGCGACGCCCCTGTGCTTTGCACTTTAAACACAGCAAGTAATATGTAAATGTTTGCACATGGATTATAATTTTGGCTCGGGGGAGAGGGGGGCACGAGTGAAATTGGCCATACTTGAGGGGGCGTGTGTCCTAAACGTTTGAAAACCCCTGGTATGGAGAACCCACAGTACCTCTGACTTTTGAGTGTCTGGAGGTGAAATGAAACTTGTTATAGCCGACTGTGAGGTGGCGTCTGAACTAGTAACATCGTTAGGTCGAGCTGCAAACAATGCAAGGATTAACCTGGACCCGCTATGACTAGCTGCTGCAACGTACCGCTGGTGCTTTTCTCCTTTCATGTGCAACTCGACGGCTTTGAGCTCCATGTTCACCTCACCTCAACTGTGTAATGGCAGCACACAGGCGCAGACCGACGTCAGCGTCTGTAGCCGACCTACCGTAATAAGCTAATAAATCACAAAGACGGTCATTTCACTCCTGCTTCACACATACTAAATTGATCAACTATTAGTTTTACGGTGGACCACTGTGCTTCCCTATTGTCATTAAGCACACCAGCTGAAAATTTAACACCTACAAGCAACTTTACGGTAAATTTAAGACAATTTAAGACCTTAATTTCCCAGATATTAATTTAAGACATTTTAAGACTTTAAGCACCCGCGGGAACCCTGTAAGACCAATTTATTTAAAAGAAATATTAAAAATAAACATTTTTTGAATACTAAAACATCTTTATTTTTTGAAGTATGCGTTAATTATTTCAGATTCTCATTTAACATGTTTTCTAGTTTTTGTTTTTACAATAAAATCAAAATCAAGTGTAGATTATGTTTGATTTTTGTAAACCAACAATGCTGGGAGTGTAAACCATTCTTTAAAACAGTAAAAGCATGCTCAATCTTTTGATAGAGGGGCAGTCAAAGGGTTAGTTATATAAAATACAATCACATTTAAATACATACAGTGAGAATAAGCATACTTAATATTTATATAAATATTTCGGTTTCACTGAATGAAAATATTATGGAATATTATTGCATTCATCTTTTGACACTACTTTCACAAAAGTTATTTATAACACTGAAGACAATTGAATTTGATTAGCTTTTATGTACATAATTTAACATGAGCACCAAAATTGGACATCTCATTTCAGCAAATGTATGAATTAATATACACAGAGACAAAAAGACACTGTGAAACTGTATTATAATTACTAAATATCGATGAACCAAAGATTTTACAACCACCACTAGGCCTGCACAATAATTGCACAAGACATTTTGCTTTTCTGCGATTTCTATTGCGATATGAATATAATTTCAAGATGACTCCATTTGGAAAGAATTCTTAATTTAACATTGAATGGATGATTTTTACTGCAGTGCATCTACATAAAAGGTACAAAATTAAACAAAAAATATATATACAATAGAGATGCCACAATTCTCAATACAATATTGAACCGTTCGGTATGACATCCACGGTTCAATACGCGCTTGTGAATTGTTTTTCCGGTTTTACGTTAAATAATTTATGTGCGTTTTATTTCTCTCTGAATAAACTGTTTGTGTGTGCCTGTAAGTCTACGAGCTGAGATGAGGAAACTCCTCCCTGCGAGTAAATATTCAATCACTATGCTCTAAAGTTAGGGGGCGCTCCACCATCATTCCACACTTTAACATGGTGAGCGGCAGTGAAGTGAGGGAGCAATAAGATGCCGGAGTCTTTCAAATCCGCGGTGTTGGGACATTTCGGTTACACGTATAGTCTAATCCAGGGGTCGGGAACCTTTTTTCAGCAAAGAGCCATTTCTGGGTTTTTTTTGGCAAATGCATTTTTTTAAAGAGCCACGTGACTTTATATATCTTTTTCTATCTATCTATCCATATATATATATATATATATATATATATATATATATATATATATATTTATATATTTGTTGGTAGCATAATCTGATGAGCAGTATAAAATGTCAGGACACCGGAACCTGACCTTACTCAGCGGTTATAGCCAAAAAAGCATGAAACATCACTATTCAGTTTACTAACACAACTGACACTCAGTTGACTTCACTATTATGTGCCAAGCAAAAATCACTCACTCAGTCTAAACTTCCAGATGAGCCCAGTTACCTCCCTCTTCTGTCATGTTTTCTGGCTGACTTGAGATCGTTTTGCTGCTGTCTCCTGATCCATTCGCGCAGTTTCATCTTCTCTTGATCAGGCTTATTATCAGATTTCCTCGTGGTTTAAAAAATATAAATACAACTTGACTGCCTCTGGCATTTTGAAAATACAGATGTTATTTAGGTAGGCCACTATGCCATTATTAATTTTCGCTGCTCACTGCGCGCGAAACAATAATCACCAACCAATGAGCGTGACTGTAAACATAAGAAAGCTGATTGGTCAAAAGTGACTACCTTTATGTGTGTGCGCGCACACACACTCGACACAGCTTTGCTCGCTGTTTTTCACTCGGACTCATGGGAAGTTCGGATCATTTTACTGACTCTGACCTTTGAGTCTCGTTCATCGAGATGAACGAATCTTTTTTTTCCGAGTCATTTTGTTTAATTTGCGAAAATAACATAAAAATTTTACGAGATGCTTCCAAACACATCTACAACTAGCCCAAACGTTGATCACACTACTTTCTGAGTCGTCCGTTCATCATGTAACAGCTTTTACTAGTATAGTTATAACTATACAGTTACTAGTATACTAGTACTAGTTTGTAAAGAGATGACTCGAAACCGAGGACTCGAGAAATGAACAGATCAAATCTTTTTCCGGCTCTAAATGCATATGATTGGCTTCTGTCTCTCATGTGAAGTCCGAACGATTCAAAGCCGATAGAAAACTCGAAAAAATGAACTAATCTTCTTCTCCTCCGGCACAAATGTGCGCATGCGCGAATGAACGAATCACTGAGATGACTCATCCTTCTCGAGTCAAATAAAGATTCGTTCAAAATGAACGAATCGTTCAAGACCGGTCTGTGTACCCGCGTGACAAACTTAGGCATTGGATGTCTCTCTCTCACACACACACACACACACGGGTATTCACCACGCACAAGTTAATGCCGGATCAATTAAAATAAATACTGGAACGCAATACACCAATATCTGACATTTCTTGGAACAAGATTCAAATTAAGGCTCAGATTAAGCACTGCCGCGAACAGTTCATTTGCCGTACTTAGCATGCACGACTTATTCGCCGTTTGTGAAAGGTTTTCTTTGCCTTGCGAGCTTCAATGATCTCGCAGCACTCAAATTCCCACATGCCCGTCCAAACTCCTGTCCTGCCTCTGCTGTTTTTGTCTGGTTTGCAGTTTATACTGAAGCTCCTCACACGCCTTCTTTCGGCTTTCACTCGGCTGGTTCTTTGCCGCAAAAGCTGCATGGTGGGTTTCAAAATGTCTCTTAACATTTGATGTTTTACAAGAGGAAATGCGTTGGGTGCAGATCAGAGCAGCAGAGCCGTCAATAATTTCTGCCCACTCATTTTGAAACTTTCGATGTTCCTCTGAATTTCTTTTTGCCATCATCACCACTCAAGAACGTTGTTTGAATTTACGTGCGCGCTCGCGCGGTTACCATAGAAACGTAAGTTGGTTTATTCACTGCGCCGCACAGACGCATTGTTTGAAACGTCGAGTTTTTATTCTTTTTCCTACAAAATAAAATTACAATAACGACAGAATTGTAAATGTATTTTCAATAGGAAACTGATTACTAGTGACGATTATCATTTTTTAAACTAGAATTTTATTGAAGGGAGACAGCTGGAGAGCCACCTATTTTTGGTCAAAGAGCCACAGGTGGCTCGCGAGCCATAGGTTCCCGACCACTGGTCTAATCGAACGGAAACACTTCCAACATGACTGCACATCTGCGCCGTCATCACCCAGCAATATCACTGTCTGAAGGCAGAAAAGCAGAGAAGGTAATAAAGACCTCCATAAAACAACAATCCCTCTCTGAATCCTTCCAGCAGACATATCCAACTGGTTCCGAAAGACACATAAAAATACTAAAGCAGCTTAATAAAGATGGTTTATTTATATTTACTGAAGTACAAATGTGTTTATTTGAAATGATCAATTTATGTTCATTAACTTCACATGCATGCTTATTTTTAAAATGGAGGAATTTATGTGTTGCCCAGTTTGTACATGGGCTACCAGCAGCTGTGAGATTTCAGTGTAATTTTTTTATTATGCAATACACTAGGAACTAGTGTACCTTTCTTGGCTTTGAAGTAAAAAGGAGTATTGCAATAAATTGTTTTTATTTTTTTCTCTTTCTTACTGTTCCTATTGCCTAAGCATAGAATAACAACAAAAAAAACACTTGTGTTAAGCATTCAGAACCGAACCGAAAACCGTGTTAAAAAAACAGAGGTATGTATTGAACCGTAAGCTAACTGTATTGTTGCATCCCTAGTATACAAAATAAAAACACAGATGAAAACAATCCAATAAAGACAAAAAAAATTGTGCTTGGTTTTTGGTGGAGTTTAACCATGTTGTGGTACAGAAATTCAACAATCAAATGTAAATCGACACTCTATAGTTTTTATTGTGTAAATAAACACGATTAATCTTTGTTAAAGTGGCAAACTTTATAATTTCTTGTGTCCAACTTGGTTTAAATTTAAACTGCTTGACATCCTGTGATGTGACTATTGCAGATTCACATATTGTGATATCAATGCTAAAATTATACACTGTGAAGATCTAAACACCATAATACAAGTTTGCTATTAAGTTTTTAAAGCAAGTGGACTCAAAGTTATGTTGTTGACAAACAATAATCAAGTCACACAGCTTACATTTACCTGTTGTTTTATTCTGTACAAATATTTTTATTTTTTAAAATGTCACTGCATCACTAGATTTCCTGTTATAAATGTCAAAATCTGCAGTTATTTCATAATATTACACTTATTCATAGTCATCATACTGGTTGTCCAAGTAAGGCAAGTGTGTGTTTGTTGACAGAAAGGACATTTATTTATTATCATCCCAACACAGAAAACATGACATCCAAAAGGGGTGTGATTTTGAGTTACCATTGTACAGTAACAACACATTGTAAACAAAGGCTGTGTCCCAAAACCAAAAGTTAAGGCCTAAAATTGGGTCTACTAGGGAATACATATATGTAAACGCTTCAAAATGGCTGCCATGGTCAATAGGAATATCAAAAACTGTAGAAAACAGACCATGACACATCTAATGTTGATAATACACTAGATATTTCCTCAGTGACTTATTAAAATCCTATTTAAAGTAGTGACAACTCGATATGTATTGCTCTAGCACATCTTGCAGGGTCTCTCGATAGCTGAATTGTGCACACAGACACGTATAACGTTTGTTAATACATAAAAACAGTTCAGAATTGAGGATTTGTCTTAATAACCTGTATAATAAGCGACGGAGTCAAAACATGTAACGCTAGATAAGCTAAGCTGTTAGCCTCCAAAGCATAAACCTATGATTAGCTTGTTTGCTACATGTGCGTTTCAACTCCAAACGTGACAGAAACTCGCACTGTAATGCTTTTATATGTGTTTGAGGAATAATGTGCATTTTCTTACCTTTCTTGAGCTCGCTATACCACACTTTGACGATGGTTTTGGAGTGTTTTCTGTGGTGAATGAGCCACAGAGAAAGCGTCTGCACGCTCTGCTGGGAGTTACTCAGTTCTGATAGTTTCTTCTCCAAAGCAGGCTCCGAGAACACGGACATCTTTAGCCACAGGTAAACGGTGTGTGGAAAAGGCGACTTGTCCACATAAACACCCGAAGGTCGAGGATTTTACACGGATAACTCCTCACGACAGACACACATTCCCTGCTCCGCCACACACAGCGCGTAGTGCGCATGCGCGGTCCGCCGCACGATGAGCAGAACTGAAAAGTTTTTTAAGAAGTCTAGACTTGCTTTAAAATGCAATAACTTCATTAATAATAATAATATTTTAAAATATATATGAAGATTATAGTAATTTGTAACATTCTTAAAAATCAAGATGTTTTTCTTAAACGCAAAATGAATGTCTCTGAGTTTATTTTACTCACACTGTAAACAAATGCAGGGTTCCACACAATTCATTCATGTTGTCCCAACACAAATCGGTTAAGTTCATTTATTCATTTTCCTTCGGCTTAGTCCCTTTATTCATAAGGGGTCGCCACAGCGGAATGAACCGCCAACTATTCCAGCATATGTCATATGGATGCCTTTCCAGCCGCAACCCAATACTAGGAAATTCCCATACACACTCATTTATACACAAACTCATACACTACAGCAAATTTAGTTCATCAATTCCCCTATAGCGCATGTATTTGGAGTGTGGGGGAAACCGGAGCACCCGGAGGAAACCCACGCCAACACGGGGAGATACGAAGCAGCAGGGAGACAATAGAATATCAATTTCACAGATAAAGATAATAACATCCAAGGAGAAACTAAAAATAAGCACAGTGATCTTGTACTATTAACTTAATTAAAATTTTAAAGGATGATAGTGAAATAAAAGCATCAGCAGCCGAAAACTGAAAAGAGAGCGACCGAATGAAGTGCAAACTTTGGGTATACAAGGGTTAATAAAACTACTAGAGCGCAGATTTCCTCATGGTTGTAAATATGGTGGAGTTTTCCCAATAAGAGTTTTGTAAATGAACAGAAACCAGTGAGTTTGTTGACGTGATTGAAGAGAAGGCTAACTCAATAAAGAATACAGTTGACAGTAGCTATGTTTCCATCCAAAAATGCGAATGAACTTTATGCGCAAAACTGGATTATCGCATAAAAGACGTGCGAATAAAGCAGCGTTTCCATCCAACGAGACAAAGCGAACAAAATCGTCACTTCCTGATTAACTGGCGCCAAATATCAACAGTAAAAACGGAATTTGCTGCAATAGGAGAAACTTTATCTTTATCTAATAAATAACTTGCGCCTCAGAAGGCAATCCTGACATGCAGTGAACGTGCGGTGGCGTTTGAAGGTGTCAGACGCGGAGCACAGACGCTTTTGATTCTGGAGGTCATTAATAATATAATAACACTAATACTGAAACGGTAAGGCGTTTTTGAAAGACCAAAACAACATTTCGGATGTTTTACAATGTGCTCAGCCTGCTGGTTTGTCCATTTACACACATTTTTATCATCACATGATCTCTTATAACAAAATCACATGACCTTTTTTCATGCGCACACTGGAATTTGTGCGGTAAAAGTGTTTCCATCGCAGTTTAAGCGCATCTTCTCTTATCGAATAAAAAGTTTATCCTACTCATTTATGCGCATAAGTTTTTTATGCGCATTTTCAAAATTTATGCGCATCATGGCGTTTCCATCAACCGTTTTTTTATGCGCACATCCAAAATGCGCATAAAAATAGGTGGATGGAAACATAGCTAGTGATGAGTATTAAATGAGCACCAGTAACAAAACCAATTGCTGCATGGTAAATAACATTCAGTTTGTGAAGGAGAGTGTTTGAAGCCTACCTGAGTATTGTTGCTGACCATGTCCATCCCTTTATGATCACAGTGTACCCATCTTCTGATGGCTACTTCCAGCAGGAGAACGCACCATGTCATAAAGCGTGAATCATCTCAGACTGGTTTCTTGAACATGACAATGAGTTCACTGTACTCAAATGGCCTCCACAGTCACCAGATGTCAATCCAATAAAGCACCTTTGGGATCTGGTGGAACAGGAGATTGGCATCATGGACGTGCAGCCAATAAATCTGCAGCAACTGTGTGATGCTATCATGTCAATATGGAGCAAAATCTCTGAGGAATATTTCCAGTAGCTTGTTGCATCTATGCCACAAAAGAAGGAACAACCCGGTACATGTAAGGTGTACCTAATAAAGTGGCCGGTAAGTGGATATGAATATAACAAGTTATAAATATGACTGATTTGACTCATTTGTGCTTTTTTACTCACATAATAGGACATTAAGCGAAGGCGCAGATGTTAATAAATCAAATTTTTGGTGTCAGCATTGCATAGTTTTCCTAAAACAACACATTTAATCTACATTATTTGTTAAATTCAGTTATAAATATGCGAATCAAAACAAGAATCTGTGTTTAAAGGTGCAGTATGTAAGTTTGCCACCCAGTGGTTGAACTAAGTATTGCATGCTTGGTTCAAAACATAAGCGCAGGTTGCAGATTGACGACACCAACAGGAGCGAGTCTGACCATTGAGCCTAAAGGCTGATTTAAGTCATGTTCAAAATAAAAGCAGCGGCACACGATAGAAGGGATATTCTCCATATTGATGGATGAGGAGATTCCTCCCATTGTGTAAAGCGCTTTGAGTGTCAAGTTTTTGTCCTAATCAACACCTGAAATTAATATTTTAGAAACAGCTTATACAGGATAAATGACAATGATCAGCTCAGGTACACCTCATGTGCTTTATTCAGTGTTAATAATGTGAGTTGACGCCTACCTAGGAGCTCGAAGTAGAGCCGCTGCTCCTCCACATCGAGAGAAGTCAGCTAAGGTGGCTCAGTCATCTATTCTGAATTTCTCCGGGACGCCTACCTAGGGAGGTGTTTCAGGAATGTCCCACCGGGAGGAGGCCTCAGGGAAGACCCAGGACACGCTGGAGGGACTATGTCTCTTGGCTGGCCTGGGAACGCCTCAGAATCCCCCCCAGAGGAGCTGGAGGAAGTGACAGGGGAGAGAGAAGTCTGGGGTTTTCTCCTAAGACTGCTGCCCCCGCGGACGAAAATAAATGAATAAATGAATGAACGAATGAATGAGTATCTGACATCAGCATTGTTTTTCAGATAAACAAGAATGTTCACCGAGGATGTTTCTGAAATACCTGCAAACATCGCACAACTTTATAATTAGCTTTAGTTATTCAATAATCTATTATTAAATAAGAAGAAATCCACTCTTTAATTTGTACACTGTAAAAATATCAGTGAATTAACTGTTTTCTGTAGTTATTTATGCTTTTGAATTGCATTATGGGACTTTGATCATTCCTGCAACAATGTATGATGTTGAACTTGAACTTTAATTAAGATTTTAATAGTCTGAAGTGATTTAACGTCAGTATTGGTGTTATAATAGATGGTAATAGACTGCCAGTACGAATGCCATTTTACATCACACTTATTGCCATACTTCTGAAAGCAGCAGCAGATAGTTCACCTAAATTGAACTTCAGAGCTGTGACAACACATATCAGTGATTCAGCATCTACATTTAATCATGTTAAAGACGTTAAATATGTATTAGTCAGATTATAAACCTTACCATTTTGCTGGAGTGCAGTGGGTGCACTACTCTGTGCTTCTGAATGGCTGGATTTACATTTCTGTCGTGTTTCGTCTGGTGCAAACAGTCAAATTGCTTATCACGTGGCGTGTTGTTAGGTCACGGGGTTACAATGTAATCTGCTCACCTAATGTTTACGCTCGTAATGTTTTATATTAATAACCTCATGTGGAACTCTGAATCTGGATCTCATTTCGGAGTCTGCTACTGTCCATCGGAGGTTGCATTCTGGTCACAGACGCATGCTTTGAGAGCCTTCATGACTGAATGAATGAAATATGCTGTTTTCCACCAAGGCAACCCGCGGTGCTGAAATATAATTGGCTAAACTTGCATTGGGCGGGTTAAAGGAATCAAAACAAAGACAGACGTTCCGGCACGTAACGCACATTTTCAAAGCAGAATATCTGACTTGTTCATGGGAGTATGCCCAACTAGTTCACATGTGTTTTGTGGACTTGGAGAGGACATTCAACCGTGTCCCTTATGACACTCTGTGGAGGGTGCTCTGGGAGTATGGGGTCAGAGGCGCTCTGTTAAGGGCCGTCTCGTCCCTGTATGAACAGAGTAGAAGTTTGGTTCGCATTGCCGGCAATAAGTCAGACTTGTTTCCAGTGCATGTTGGACTCCAATTCTGTTCATAATTTTTATGGACAAAATTTCAAAGCGCAGCCTTGGGCTGGAGGGGGTCCGGTTCGGGGACCACAGGATCTCATCTCTGTTATTCGCAGACGATGTTGTTCTGATGGCTTCATCGAACATGGACCTTCAGCATGCACTGGGGCGGTTTGCTGCTGAGTGTGACGCGGCTGGGATGAGATTCAGCACCTCCAAGTCTGAGGCCATGGTGCTCCACTGGAAAAAGGGGGTTTGCCATCTCCAGGTTGGAGGAAAGTCCTTACCCCAGGTGGAGGAGTTCAAGTATCTTGGGGTTTTGTTCACGAGTGAGGGAAGGATGGAACGTGAGATTCACAGGCGGATTAGTGCAGTGGCAGCAGTAATGCGGTCGATGTATCGCTCTGTTGTGGTAAAGAAGAAGCTGAGCCGAAAGGCAAAGCTCTCGATTTAGCAGTGAATCTACATTCTCACTCTCACCTATGGTCATGAGCTTTGGGTCATAAGCAAAAGGACAAGATCTCGGATACAAGCGGCCGAAATGAGTTTCCTTCGCAGGGTGTCAGGGCGCACCTTTACACATGAGGAGCTCTGTGGCTCAGGGATCTATTTTGAATGTCTCCTGGAGGCCTACCTAGGGAGGTGTTTCAGGAATGTCCCACCGGGAGGAGGCCTCGGGGAAGACCCAGGACATGCTGGAGGGACTATGTCTCTTGGCTGGCCTGGGAACGCCTCAGAATCCCCCCGGAGGAGCTGGAGGAAGAGGGAAGTCTGAGGTTCTCTCTTAAGACTGCTACCCCCGCGACCTGGCCCCAGGAAAGCGGACAAAAATAAATGAATAAATGAATGAATGAGTATCTGACTTCAGCATTGTTTTTCAGATAAACAAGAATGTTCACTGAGCATGTTTCTGAAATACCTGCAAACATGTTATGGTGTTTTCATGCTTTGGAAGAGTCACAAACTTACATGCAGCACCTTTAAGTGAATCGCACAACTTTAGAATTAGCTTCAGTCACTCAACGCACAACAAATGACAACTTCAAGCTGTTTCCTCCAATTTTATTCTTGTAATGAAAAGCAAACAGGCAGCAGAGGAGTATTAGTTACTTTCAGTTTAATGCGAATGTACAGTGCGTAGATCTACAAGCCCGAACACACACTTCAATCCACTACAGCTTTACGTCTGCAGAAGTGAGTTAGAAACACAAACATTTCACTAAAAGAATCATCAAATGAGGATTATGTCAAACAGGTCCATGTTATTCTTCCTCCATGTCTCTTTCACAGCCAGTTCAGTGTTCAAAAGCTCCTCATGCAGGACAGGAGGCCGCAAGATTTTACTGTACACCACATTTCATTCAATGCTATTAATTAAATAATAAACTGTGCACCATTTTACATTCACATCTGAACCCGACTGAAGATTCCGTAATGTACAATTATACAGAAATAAGTACTGCGATTATGATTAAATCTATTATTAAATAAGAAGAAATCCACTCTTTATTTATACACTGTAAAAATATCCGTGAATTAACAGTTTTCTGTAGTTATTTACGCTTTTGAATTGCATTATGGGACTGATCATTCCTGCAACAATGTATGATGTTGAACTTTAATTGAGATTTTAATAGTCTGAATTGATTTAATGTCAGCATTGGTGTTATAATAGATGGCAATAGACTGCTAGTACATTTTTCTGTTATTTTACACACCTAATTCTCTCCATATTATTTCTTAATACGATATATTGTTACTAAAATGTCAATAAAAGTCCATTTGTTAAGCTGTAGAGTTTAATTTTTACCATCAAAACAGATAAATAATGATATAATAATTCATAATTTTAAAAATTAGCAATTTAATTATTCAATTATTATTCAATTATGATGAATAATTATTAATAAATATAAATAATATATAATTAATAAATAATAATAATAATAATAATAATAATAATAAATGTTCCACAATGCAATTCAACTGAAATCAATTAAAATGGAAAGAACCTGTAAAACTGTTATTATCAGATGTTTTTAACAGTGTAAAACAGCTTAAAATAAAACATTTCACAATGACTCTGTTCTCAGAGAGGTCAATAAATAACTCATAAAATAACCACAGACACCAGAATTATTCTACAAATGTCCTGTTCATGTTATTGCAAATTAACATGCAACTAGAGACACCAACAAACAATGAAAAACAACATTCACATGAGTTAACACACACACACACACACACACACACACACATACACACACACGCACATACACACGCACGCACATACACACGCACGCACACAAACACACACACACATGCACACATACGCGCGCACACACACACGCGCAACCACAATCAAACACACTACCGCGGACACACTCTCACAGACACTGTCACGCACACACTCTCGCGCACACACTTTTGCACAAACCCTCTCGTGCACACTCTTACCCGCACACACCTTTGCGCACACTCTCACGCACACTCTTACGTGCATACACTCTCGCACTCTCACGCACTCGCACTCTCATGCACGCGCACACTCTCAGGCACACACTCTCACGTGTGCACTCTTACTCTCACACACGCTTGCGCGCACACTCTCACGCACACACACTTTTGCACAAACCCTCTCGCGCACACCCTTACATGCACACTCTCTCTCGCACACTCTCACGCACTCGCACTCTCTCGCACGTGCACACTCTCACGCTCACACTCTCGTGTGCACACTTTTGCACAAACCCTCTCGCGCACTCATGCACGCGCACACTCTCACCTGCACACTCTCAAGGGGACTCTCTCTCGCGCACTCTTACTTACACACACACACACTCTCTTGCGCAAAACCCTCTCCCGCACACTCTTGCACACACACACTGCTGCATACACTCTCGTTCACACACACACACACTCTCGGGTGCACTCTCGCACACACACTCTCGCACGCACACTTTCGTGTGCACTCGCACGCACACTGTCGAGTGCACTCTCGCACGCACACTCTTACACACACTCTCGCGCACACTCTTACTCACACACACTCTCGTGCAAAACCTCGCGCACACATTTGCGCACACTCTCGCGCTTACACTCTCGCGCATACACTCTCGCGCACACACTCTCGTGCAAAACCCTCTTGCGCACACTCTTACACACACACTCACCTGCGCACTCTCACGCACACACACACTCATTGTATTTAACACACTCTCAAATCCTAACATACACTCTCTCACACTTTCTCCCTCTCACACACACTCTCTCTCTCTCTCTCTCTCTCTCTCACACACACACACACACACACACACACACACACACACACACACACCCGCCTATTTAACAACAACACAAATAAAATATAAGGTAGTCAGGATGAGATAATCAAAAGTGAACGCTGTAGTGTCTGAGCTTCAGATACTGACCTTTAGAATGCTTCATCAGTCAAACACAACCTCACCACTTCACCTTCCTCTCAATAAGACGAGTGTTTTAATCAATAAATCAATGACAGACATCAACACAAACAACTCTCTCATAGTTAAACCGCAGATTTATCCTCCTGGAGTGTGTATACGCCGCTGGTGTTACGGTTTGTTTGCGAAGCGGTAATTGTTAGAAACACACACACACACACACACACACACACACACACACACACAAAGTGAGCAGCGCAGCCAGATATTAAGATACTCATGCCTAAAACTGAAGCTTTAATTGTATTATTTACACCTACAGTCAAACACGCAGGGGGTTTTAGAGAGGAATCATTCTCGGCTGTGTAAAGACGATCATGCGGACGCTTTAATTTGACTTTAACCTGCTCTTATTCCTTGCGATCTGATTTATTCTGCCATGCCGGGTTTTGGGATGCGACGTTTTGAATGATGTCATCTTCATTTTGAGGTGAAGTTGGTTTCATAATCCCACAATCTGACTTTCTCCTTAATAATATCATATCAGAAGTGTATTCTATCATATAGCAGCCAGTGAATATTGTTAGCAGTCAAATAAATGTGCTGATGTTGTTTTGAAGTCATACTTAATGCGATATTTACATTAACGATGAACAATAAAACCAACTTCACCTCAATTCACCCTCGCAGGATTTATCGGGAAGGAACAGAGCAAGTGATGCTGCTTAAATCTTTTGCGATGTGGCCTGAGGAGCCTTTGTGGGGAGCCTGTGAATGCGAGAGAGGAGTGAAATGCAGTATATATGAGGGAAGGTGGATTGCGGTGAGGTCAGAGAGTGGACTGCGCTTCCCTCCTGTGGCAGCAGGGGGCGCTCAGTCCCTGGTGCGGCCCACGATGGCCAGGATATACAGGAAGATGTTGATGATGTCGGTGTAGAGGTTGAGAGCTGCGAAGACGTATTCCTCCGGGCTGATGGCCAGCTTCTTATTGCCCAGCAGAAGCTGAGTGTCCACGGCTAGAAACTGCAGAGAGAAACAAACAAAGAGATTTGAGCTCTGGGAAATGCAGCAAGAGGAGAGGAAGTGAAATCCCTCCTGTCTTGTTTGCCGTGAAATAAAAATAGAAATGCTGAGATGTTAGTTTCAGTTTGTTAGTTTTGTGGATATCTATTAGCTAGTGTGACTAAATTAGAAGATATAAAACTGATATAGGCGGCACGGTGGCTCAGTGGTTAGCACTGTCGCCTCACAGCAAGAAGGTTGCTGGTTTGAGTCCCGGCTGGACCAGTTGGCATTTCTGTGTGGAGTTTGCATGTTCTCCCTGTGTTGGTTCCGGTTTCCCCCACAGTCCAAACACATGCGCTATAGGGGAATTGATGAACTAAACTAGTGTATAAGTGTGAATGAGTGTGTGCGTGGGTGTTTCCCAGTACTGGGTTGCAGATGGAAGGGCATCCGCTGTGCAAAACATATACTGGATAAGTTGGCGGTTCATTACGCTGTGGCGACCCCTGATTAATAAAGGGACTAAGCCGAAAAGAAAATGAATGAATGAACGTGCTATCATACTGTATATAAACACAGTTAACCTGCAGTTATATAGTATATAGCTGTCAGTCAGTCTTTATTCATTTCCCGAAGGCAATTTGGTTGCAGCATACCATAGATATATACACTAGATGTCGCCTACCCTACTGTTGTCTATTAGAAGGAACGCGTCAATAGAGCCGCCATTTTAGTACAGGGTAGCGCTCCTTTGAAATGAATGCAGGACCAAGGTGAAGCGGAGGACTGTGGCCATCCAAAGCCAGAGATATACACATATACACATATATCTATGATCGGGAGTTTTCCCCGGTGGTCAGTATGCAAATATTTTTTTAAAATTACGAAATATTATAATTTTATATCACTTTTCTACATTGGTGGATGTGACCGCACGGGCATTACAGACAAAGAGTGTGTGTTTGTGTGCATGGAAATGCATTATCCTCCTCCCCTGTTTAATTTGATCTAATCCATGTCCTGAAACACACACCTCTCTCCTGCTTTCACTTCTCATTCTGACGCAGAGCGCGATTCGTTTGTGAATGAATCTCCGTTATGAACGACTCGTTCACTTAGCCGACAATAACACAAGTTTCTGGCACCGCAGCGTCTTGTTATATATTTTAAAACATTGTTTGCTTATTTTATTCAACAAAACTAGCATAAGCTTAGAATTTAGTGCGAGTTGGTGCTACTTTGCCTTATGGTCACTGCAGTAAGAGACTGTATTATCATCAATAACATTACTTGTTAAGCACAAAAGTTCATAACATACAAAAACATAAAAAAACTAAATCTTACCTATGAAATGTTCTGCCTTTGTGCTTTGTTTTCTTTGTTTGCTCGTTACTACACCCGTACACAGCGCTAAAGTCCAGCATCTTCACATTGGCACACTGTCTTGACTAGTGCGGCTGAATGACGTTTGTCCTAGGAGCACTGTACCAATGTGGCGGCGCTATTGACGAATGCTCAGGGTCCCTATGCGATATCTAGTGTATATATCTATGGCAGCATACAAGCATATTACACACAAAAACACATTGTACAATCCAAATCTACCCTAAAATTAACTTTACAGATGAGGGGATAAATGAAAGTTTGAACCGATTTGTTTTACTCATAGGAGTTCTGTATTGAATACCAGAAGGGAGAAGATAAAACCCATGGTGCATAGGATGAGAATCAATACTCTGAGCTTTACTCAAAACTTGTCTATGGTATAACTGAGCCATAGTCGTCTGTTTTCTCCCTGCTAGCTGATGCCCATGTGTACATGTTCAATGAAGTGTATTAGAGTGGAAGTGATTTTACTATTTTCTTATTTTTACATTTTTCATTTTTTGTGTAAAAGTTGCCAGCCATCGCCATCATTTTTAGAAGATTTTCACCTAAATTTGACAGCCCTCAAATATATATCAAAATACAGATCCAGGCCTCGGCTTTTAAACAAAAACAGTAGTGCTGGGCAAAGATTAATTGCGATTAATCACATCCAAAATAAAAGGTTGCTTTGACATAACATGTGTGTGTGTATATATGTATACATGTATATTTATAAACAGTGCTCATATGAGTACA
Source organism: Danio kyathit (assembly GCA_903798195.1). Taxonomy (NCBI): domain Eukaryota; kingdom Metazoa; phylum Chordata; class Actinopteri; order Cypriniformes; family Danionidae; genus Danio; species Danio kyathit. Next base: position 56,909,270 of record LR812537.1, on the reverse strand, counting down.
CCACATTTTGAAAATTAATATTTTTATCCTTTTCTCAGTGAATATGGGTAATATATATTGGTGCATTTGAACAAAACACATTTATTGAACAGATATTTCTATTAAATTAACATTTTAGTCACAGAACATCTTTAGAAATGGAAAGATACATTTAAATTCTTTTTTTTTTCTCTTGATTTTTGCTATTTTTGAACATTTTATTTAATATTTAAAATATTAAATAAAATGTTCAAAAAAAGCAAAAATATAATATAATATAATTATATATATATATATATATATATATATATATATATATATATATATATATATATATATATATATATATATATATATAATTATATATATATATATATATATATATATATATATATATATATATATATATATATATATATATATATATATATATAATTATATATATATATATATATATATATATATATATATATATATATATATATATATATATATATATATATATATATATATATATATATATATATACAGTTGAAGTTAGAATTATTAGCCCTGCTTTGATTTTTCTTTTCTTTTTTAAATATTTCCCAAATGATGTTTAACAGAGCAAGGAAATTTTCACAGTATTTCCTATAATATTTTTTCTTCTGGAGAAAGTCTTATTTGTTTTATTTCGGCTAGACTAAAAGCAGTTTTTAATTTTTTTAAAACCATTTTAAGGTCAATATTATTAGCCCCTTTAAGCTAATTTTTTTTTCAATAGTCTACAGAACAAACCATTATTATACAATAACTTGTCTAATTAAACTAACCTGCCTAGTTAACCTAATTAACCTAGTTAAGCCTTTAAATGTCACTTTAAGCTGTATAGAAGTGTCTTGAAAAATATCTAGTCAAATATTATTTACTGTCATCATGGCAAAGATAAAATAAATCAGTTATTAGAGATGAGTTATTAAAACTATTATGATTAGAAAAGTGTTGAAGAAATCTGCTCTCCGTTAAACAGAAATTGGGGAAAAAAAAAAACATGGGGCTAATAATTCTGACTTCAACTGTATATATATATATAATAATACCATTATTGTAAGTTAGATGAGCTCCAGATTTGGCTTCAGTCTGACTAATCTACTGTATATGCGCACAAATATAGTAGTGTAAAGCATCCTATAGAATATATTACCTTAGAGAGATTTGTGAGGGGTGTACTCATATATGCTGAGCACTGTGTGTGTGTACATATATGACTGCACAATATATTGTTTGAGCATTGATATCACAATGTGTGTATCCGCAATAATCACATCACAGGATAAGATTATTTATTAAATATTAAAATAAAGATATCATTTTTTTATTATTGTATAAAATTAATTATACTATGTAATTTTACGTTTGACTATTACATTTTTGTATTTGAACACTGTTAGACTCCACAGAAAACTATATATATATAATTGCAATAGTGCAAAATATATATCACAGCAAAACAAAATATCGCAATGTCAGATTTATATATAAATATACACATTCATAGATTTATCAGGGGTGTAATGTAATGTAATGTGTATTTATATGGCCTACATGGCCTACACCCAAAGCGCTTCACAATAATGAGGTGAGGGGGGGGGGTTTGGTCTCTCCACACCACCACCAATGTGCAGCATCCACACTGATGATGTGACGGCAGCCACAGAACAACGGCGCCAGTTCGTTAGATGTGGATGATTGGGAGGCCATGATCTGTAAGGGCCGATGGAGGGAGCTTGGCCAGGACACTGGGGTTACATCCCTACTCTTTACCAGAGGTGCAATGGGATTTTTAATGACCACAGAGCGTCAAGACCTCGGTTTAATGCCTCATACAAAAGACTTATTTATATATACAGTATATATATATATATATATATATAGTCTGTGTTTGAAAGAAGTAAGCAAACTAAGTAAAAAAAAAAACTGAGAATAAACTAAATCTGAACAGAGAGATTAGCTTGTGATGAAAGTAGTTTTTGAGTGTTTGTAAAGATCTCAGTAAAGCGTTACTTACGCAAGTGAACAGCAGAGCTCCGAGTGAAGCGTAGACGATGTGCAGGATCTTGTTTCGGATGAAGATGCAGAGGATGCAGGCGACCAGCAGGACAATCGTACACACCAGCAGAACGCCATAGCAGGAGGTGAAGTCATATTTGGTCTATTTAAACAAGCAGACAAAAATAATACCAATCAGTCATGCATACTGAAAGGGAAATAAAGTAAAACCATACAGTTCCAAACTCATAAAATAATCTTAAATACAAACACAACACTGGACATAAGAGCTTTAAAAACCTATGCATAACAAATACTTAAACGATACACATAAGACAGGCTACTTTTGTGCAGGATATTGTGCAAGAGAGGTATTTAAGGTTGAATATTGTGCAAGAGAGTTATTTAAGGTTGAAGCAAGCAGTGCAACATGATTGATCTTTATTTGATTCATACATTTTCTGATAATTCTGAGTTCTTTTCTCATAACAACAACTTTATTTCTTATAAATGCATCTTTAAAGATTTTATAGCAATTATGATTTATAAATTAATGAGTTTATGTCTTCAAATTCTGGCTTTTTTCAGAATTATGACTATTTCTTGCTTGTTTATAGGCTTTCAGTCTTTATTTCTCAAAATCTCAGTTCAGAAATAGCAATTCTGATGCGTTTTAACTCTTAATTTAAAAAGAAAGAAAAGAAAGCCAAGATTTTAACACAGAATTACATTTATTTATTTACCTAATTATTATGTGTCAAAAACCATCTTCCATACTGGAAAGCTGAGCTGCTGAGTAGAAGAAAAACAAAACAAACCTGGAGTGAAAAGACCACAACAGCAAAGCAGACCACCACAGTGATGCCCACCGCCATGATGACCGCATCCGTGTCGTAGAAGCTGGCAATCATGCCAACCATATAGGACAGACTCAGAGTCAAAATGGACTGAGAAGGAGAGGGGGAAAAAATAGAAATTAAACATCTAAAGTGAAATTTAAACAATTATATATAATGCAAACAAGTTTTTTAAATGTTCATGAACTCTGTTTTTTTTTTACAAACAGTTGAAGACACAAATTTTCGGCCTCCTGTAATATTTTTTCAAAATTAAACATAATAGTCAGTGTTGCCAAGTCTGCAGTTTTCCTGCGGAGTTGGACTACTTTTAATCTGTGTCCACGAGTAGTTTTTCTATACCGCAGGTTAAAATCCACCGCGCCAAACTCTGCATAATGCATTAAGTGTTGTAAAATATGTATTTTTCTGTGTTGGAATGCTGTATTGGTATTGGTAGACAATAAAATAAATTCTTAAGGGGGCTAATAATATTGACCATAGCTGCTTGTTTGCTTGCTTTATTTATTTATTTATTGTTTTATTCATTCATTCATTTAAATTAATAATTTAATAACATTTATTAATTTTATTTTAATTTTATTTCCCAGCCAAACTAAATGAAGACTTTTGTCCAGATGAAAAATAAAATAGGAAATACTGTGTGAGAAATGTCATTGCTCTGTTAAACATCACTTGGTAAATTTTTGAAAAAGAATTCAAGTTTCACAGAAGGGTGAATAATTTTGCCTTTATATGCCACAGCCATATCACCCTGCAGCCCAAGACCGGTTACTCACTGAAGCTAAGCAGGGCTGAGCCTGGTCAGTATCTGGATGGGAGACCGCATGGGAAAAACTAGGTTGCTGTTTAAAGTGGTGTTAGTGAGGCCAGCAGGGGGCGCTCAACCTGTAGTCTGTGTGAGTCCTAATGCCCCTAAGTAAAGGAGACACTATAATGTCAGTGAGCATCATCTTTCGGATGAGACGATAAACCAAGGTCCTGACTCTATGTGGTCATTAAAAAAAATCCCATGGCACTTCTTGTAAAGAGTAGGGGTATAACCCTGGCTAAATTCCTTCTCGGCCCTTAACCATCATTGGCCACCCAATCATCTCCATCCACCAAATTGGCTCTATCACTATCTCTCTCCACTCCACCTATAGCTGGTGTGTGGTGAAGCACTAGTGCCGTTGTCCTGTGGCTGCCGTCGCATCATCCAATTGGATGCTGCACACTGGTGGTGGTGTGGAGAGACCCCCCTCATTATCGTGAAGCGCTTTGGGTGTATGGCCAAACACGATAAATGCGCTGTATAAATACACACATTACATTATATTTAACACTATAAGAGATCATAGAATTCTAAAAACGGCCAAAACTCAACACTTTGTGATTCCTCTAAATAAAATCATCTTATATTAGTAACAGTCTGAGAAAATGGCCCTCCTCTTTCTGTTTAGCCCTGTTAATATGCAAAACGGTCAGCCAATCATAGTAGTGGGCGTTTCCTTCTGAGTATACAATTGGCCCATTCAAACAGAACATTTAATTAAGGAACAAAAAAGCACAGAAAATAGCAAATTACTTCTAAATTATGATGTTTTTTGATAATAAGTGGACCTCAGAGAACAATACAAAAAACACCGAGGTAGGTCATGACTCCTTTAAAGTGCACAAATCCTATGAAAACATTATTATGCACAGTTAAAGTCAAAATTATTAGCTCTCCTGTAAATTATTTTCCCTCAATTTCTGTTTAACAGAGAGCAGATTTTTTAACACATTTCTAAACATAATAGTTTTAATAACTCATTTCTAATAACTGATTTATTTTATCTTTGCCATGATGACAGCACATAATATTTGACTAGATATTCTTCAAGACACTTCTATACAGCTTAAAGTGACATTTAAAGGCTTAACTAGGTTAATTAGGGTAAAGTAAGCGTAATTAGGCAAGTCATTGTATAACAGTGGTTTGTTCTGGAGACAATCCAAAACTAATATTGCTGAAGGGGGCTAATAATATTGACCTTAAAATGGCTTTTAAAAATTAAAAACTGATTTATTCTAGCCGAAATAAAACAAATAAGACTTTCTCCAGAAGAAACAATAATATAGGAAATACTGTGAATAATTCCTTGCTCTGTTAAACGTCATTTGGGAATAATGTGCAAATACCAGAGCCACCAGGTTCCATGGGTGTTTGCGGCGCACTTCTCCACAGCAGCTGAGAACGATCAGAGACACAAAGAAGATGGCGTAGGACACGTAATACGTCCACTGGTTTCTCCGCACAAACACTTTGACGTCGTGCGCGAAGGTGAAAACCGTAACAAAGGAGAAGGTGACCAACAGCTGCACGGTCAACACCATGAACACCTGCAGAGAGAAATTACAGATGCTTTTCCCATTAAAGGTTCCATGAAATGAAAATTAATTTAGATGTTAGTATCAGTATTATTCATTTTTAGTATATCTATGAGCTAGTGTGCTCCAAAACAGTGACAAAATTCACATGTAGAAGATATAAAACTGATATATACATGTAAAGCTTGTTTGTCACTTCCGCCTATATGGATCAACGGTTTTATTCACGTCCTCTCATACTACTATATATATATAGTTGAAACCAGAAGTTTACATACACTGTATATAAAGGCACATAACCATTTAAATAAAAGTCAGATGTTAATGTGACTAAACTTTTCCTCTTTTAGGTAAGTTAGGATCATCACATTTGTTTCTGTTCTGCTTAATAGCAGAATAATGAGAGAGATATTGTTTGAGAAATTGCTATAACTTTTCTTGAAAGTCAAGTTTACATACAATAAGATTATTCTGCCTCTGAAAAAGCTCAGATGATGGTGTCAAGGTTTTGGAAGTTTCTGATTGGCTAATTGACAACATTTGAGTTAATTGGAGGCACAACTGTAGAATAGTATTGAAGGAAAACCTCAAACACACTGCTTCCTTGTGTGACAACATGGGGAAATCAACAAACCAGAATCAACAAAAAAGCCAGATTACAATTTGCTAAATTACACTGGGAAAAAGACTAATGTTTGGAGACATGTCCTGTGGTCTGATGGAGCTAAGATTGAACTGTTTGACCATAATGACCAGTGTTACATTTGGAGGACAAAGGGGAAAGCTTACAAGCCTAGGAACACCATCCCAACTGTGAAGTATGGGGGCGGCAGCATCATGTTGTGGGGCTGTTTTGCTGAAGGAGGGACTGGTCCACTTCACAGCATAGATGGCATCATGAAGAAAGAACATTATGTAGAAATACTGAAGCAACATCTCAAGACATCAGCCAGGAAGTTAAAACTTGGCCACAAATGGGTCTTCCAAACAGACCATGACCCTAAGCATACTGCCAAATTAGTTAAAATGTGCTTTAAGGACAACAGAGTGAATGTTTTGGAGTGGCCATCACAAAGCCCTGATCTCAATCCTATAGAAAATTTGTGGGCAGAGTTGAAAAAGCTTGTTTGAGCAAGACAGCCAACAAATCTGACTCAGTTACACCAATTCTGTCAGGAGGAATGGGCCAAAATTCCTGCAAACTATAGTGAGAAGCTTGTGGAAGGAGACCCAAAACATTTGACCAAAGTTATACAGTTTAAAAGCAAAGCTAAAAAAATACCAAGGAAATGTGTGTAAACTTTTGACTCTCTAGAAATTCATAAAAAATTCTCTCATTATTCTGGCATTTAGCAAATGTAAATGATTTAGGTAATCCTAACGGACCTAACATAGGAAACGTTTAGTATAATTTACCATCAGACATTTTTAAAAAAAATGGTTATGCTCCTTTTTTTAGAGTTTATGTAAACTTCTGGTTTCAACTGTGTGTATGTATGTATGCATGTATAGGTATACCAGGATATGAGATTACTTGTTTTTACTTGTATATTGTGATTAGGTAATGTGAGATTTTTGTCATATCACCCATCCTCTAAATCATTGAAATTTAAAAAAAATAAATAATAAATAAACAGTACAAAAATAAAAGAAACACCCAGCCATATTCTGTCCTCTACTGTTTACCTTTCTGATGAAGGCCTGTCGGATACTCTTATCTTCCCAGCTGGAGTTTGCAAAGTCGTCATTTCCATAGTAAGACGGAGGTCCATCTCCACCGTGATATCCAGGACTCTCCATTGAAGCTGTTCAAACACAATAACACATGAGAAGGGGAAATATAATGTGTGTTTGAGCACAGACATGATCTTCAATTTGGTGTCTGCATGAAATGTAATTTATAGAAGCAATTTTAAATGCATTGAAAACATATACACTGTCTGACAAAAGTCTTGTCACCTATGCAAGTTTTAGGAATAACAGATAATAAGTTGACTTCTAGTTGATCATTTGGTATCAGAAGTGGCTGATATGAAAGGCAAAGGCCTCTAGATTACGCTTATTTGACCACAATAAAATATGATCATGCCTTGATTCTGAATGATTTCATTAGGACAGTAAGGTCTGACTTTGCTTAGACTAAAGTCTTGTGACTGAACAGAAATAATGTCCAGTATAGAATATAAAGTCATGCTGCAGTGGAAACAGAATGAATATTGTGTCTGACTCCATCATGAGCTTGGAGGACTGCATCATACATCTCTGCAATGACTCAAATCACTGATTAATAAAGTCATCTGGAATGGCAAAGAAAGCGTTCTTGCAGGACTCCCAGAGTTCATCAAGATTCTTTGGATTCATCTTCAATGCCTCCTCCTCCATCTTACCCCAGAAATGCTCAATAATGTTCATGTCTGGTGACTGGGCTGGCCAATCCTGGAGCACCTTGACCTTCTTTGCTTTCAGGAGCTTTGATGTGGAGGCTGAAGTATGAGAAGGAGCGCTATCCTGCTGAAGAATTGTCCCTCTCCTGTGGTTTGTAATGTAATAGGCAGCACAAATGTCTTGATACCTCAGGCTGTTGATGTTGATCATCCACTCTGCAGATCTCTCGCACGCCCCCATACTGAATGAAACCCCAAACCATGATTTCACCTTCACCAAACTTGACTGATTTCTGTGAGAATCTTGGGTCCATGCGGGTTCCAGTAGGTCTTCTGCAGTATGTGTGATGATTGGGATGCAGCTCAACAGATGATTGATCAGAGAAATCCACCTTCTGCCACTTTTCCAAATGATCAACTAGAAGTCGAGTTATTATTTGTTGCTCTTACAACTGAGATCAACAACAAGACTTTTGTCAGATAGTATATAGTACTCAATATCAAGATTACCATATATTGTTCTTCACTAGTAAAGGAGTTAAGGTTTCAAATAATGTAAAAAATAAATATTGTTGACATCAGTATAGATCAACAAATGTATGGAGTGAATAATAAAACGTAATACTGAACTACACATTTTCTAATGCCTGAAAAACCCCTCTTCATCATTGACCCACAGTAATTTAATTCAATGAAATGCACACAGAAATGGAAAACTAAAGTACAACTTAACTGGTTTTATAGGTTTGGAAAGAACAGCACATTTCATAGCATCGACATCAACAGAAGCAGCAAAAGCTCTTAATATTACAGCTGAAAGGACGTGCTGATTGTTACAGCAGGCACTGAGGATGATGAAGTAAAAAAAGAACAAATGATGGATTTTCAGCACTCAGAGAGCTGGTAACCTTTGCTGAATTGCTCAGGCAAAGCACTTCACAGGAGAGGATGAAGCACACCGAGAAAACACACATTCAGCCTGAAAACACTATGAAACTGCCTTTTATTTTCATTTATTATTTTCTAACTTAGGGGAAAAAAAGTTAAGAATATCTTCCCAAAAGTTTTCCTAAGTTTGTTTATGAGACGAAAATGAAAGTTGTGTTTTTAAACTTAAGAATGAGTCATTAAAGGGATAGTTCACCCAAAAATTGAAAACCACCCACAGGTCATCCAAGAAGTAGGAGATTTTGAGCTGAATCTGTGGCTCTTGGTGATTCATATGATGACAGTGAATGATGACAGTTTTTTTTTTATTAAAAATAAACAATGAGTCCAAATCAAAAGCCAAATCGTGACTCCTGATGACACACTGAGGTCTTGTGAAGCAAAACAATCGCTCCGTGTAAGAAATTGAACATTATTTACAATATTATTAGCTTTAATCCACAGCCAGACAGTCGCACACATGGAAAAACCTGTTCTTTGGACTTGTTTTTATTAGCGATAGCTAGAGCCAGACAGAATCTGCGGACATTTTTTGCTATTTCTGCTGAAAATTTTGTTAACAATCTGCAGATTTATGCGGAATGATTTTGGGAATATATTAACTAAAACCTTAATATATTAAATAAAAAAACAATACCTTTTTAACTTTTATTGAGTGTTTACAATGCAAATCCAATTATATCCACTTATTTGGTAAACAAAGCAAGTCTCTCAAATAATACATCTACTAAAAGACATATAAAAAATATTACTTTACAAACTGTATTGTAAATAAATCATATGAATATTTTCAAAATAGTCAATAATTATACTGAAATTAATTTAAAAACTGAATAAATATAAATGCGTACACATTTATACAACTAAATAAACAATCAATGATGGACTAAAAATCTGTGGAAATCTGTGGAATTCTGCGCACGCAGATTCTGTGTGGGCCTAGCGATAGGTGATATGGACTTAAAATTATATCATGATATTTTCTGGTATTAATTGCTATAACAATAATTTTCATGATAGTTTACAGTTTAACCTCCTAGGGCTTGAGTGTCCACATACGTGGACAGCACATTTTTAGCTCTTAAGTGGCTATTTAAAATACTTTGAATGTTTTATATTTTGTTACAGACATACAGTGTCATCCTGCAACTGTTTTGCAGCATATGAAATGTCCCAAACCCTATTTTTAACTGTCCAAAGGGGGAAAAAAATGTTGTTTTTACTCTCTGATAGTCAAAGCAAGTTAAAAAAAAATTTATATGTTATATATGCATTAAAAAACATTCAGGAAAAAGTGTTTTATGTAAATTCGGACCACGGGTCCACATACAGTTGAAGTCAGAATTATTCGCCCCCCTTTGAATTTTTTCTTCTTTTTTTAAATATTTCCCAAATGATGTTTAACAGCGCAAGGAAATTTTCACAGTTTGTCTGATAATATTTTTTCTTCTGGAGAAAGTCTTATTTGTTTTATTTCGGCTAGAATAAAAGCGGTTTTTAATTTTTTAAACACCATTTTAAGGTCAATATTATTAGCCCCTTTAAGCTATATATTTTTCAATAGTCTACAGAACAAACCATCATTATACAATAACTTGCCTAATTACCCTAACCTGCCTAGTTAACCTAATTAACCTAGTGAAGCCTTTAAATGTCACTTTAAGCTGTATAGAAGTGTCTTGAAGAATATCTAGTCAAATATTATTTACTGTCATCATGGCAAAGATAAAATAAATCAGTTATTAGAGATGAGTTATTAAAACTATTATGATTAGAAATGTGTTGAAACAATCTTCTCTCCATTAAACGGAAATTGGGGAAAAAAATAAACAGGGGGCTAATAATTCTGACTTCAACTGTATATGGACATAATTTTTCTCTAAAAGTACATCATATCAAAAGATGATACTTAGATTTCAATTCTAATTAGTGTTGGAATATTCAATAAATTCCATGCGTGTTCAATAAAAAAGGTCAGGAGAGGTTTTTCCTAAATGTCAAAAATCGTAACAATTTATTGGATACAAATGAATAATTCGATTCACAGAATTCTGTTATCCTCAATGCAATGCAAAAGTTACATTAAGGAGGTGCGCAGCAATTTTCAGTTCCTGACTTCAACTTAAATAGGCAGCTGATATTAACAGGTGGAGTTTAGTGGAATTCGTCACTTGTCAATCATTCTCCAGTCTTCTATTAGCCGCACTCCAGACATGAGTCCTCTTTTTCTAAGAATTCTCTGCACAACATTAAAAGCATAAGACTCTCTGTGTTCTGTGTTCAGTTTTAACACCTTTCTTCAGACAGGAAGTTTCTGCAGAGCTGAATTTATTTTTGGGCCAGCATTTATCTACTTCTCCAAAAAGGCTTCATTAATATGCAAAACATCAGACTCGAGAAAATCTTCAGTTAATATCTGACCTTTAAATGACCGATACAAATAATTGTTTAATGAAAAGAAAAACAGACAAAATAATACAAAATGTATTCCTTTTTCCTAACATTAGGTTCCAATAAGCCCAAATAGCAAAGAGAAATAAAAAATGCATGAAAAAAACACCTTGGGGCTTAAGAGGATATGTATCCACTGAGAGATAAATAAAGTCTAGTATCTTTAGAAAAAAGTATTACATTTCATGTTTTTTATTTTTATATTGTACACGCTTCAATCCTGCTCCTGGATGTCACAATGGCTGTGTTTCCATCCAAAGATGCGAATTAAATGTAAGCGCATAACTGGAATATCGTATAAAAGACGTGCGAATCCATCCAATGAGTCAAAGAGAACTAAATCGTCACTTCCTGATTAACTTGTGCCAAATATCAAAATTAAAAACTGAGTTTGCTGTGGTAGGAGAAGCTGCGTGAATCTTTTCTTTATTTAATAAATGATTTAATAAATGACTTGAGCCTCAGAAGACGATGCTGACATGCAATGAACGCGTGGCGAAGGCGTGAGACGCGGAGCACAGACGCTCTTGACTATTCTGGAGGTAATTCATAACATAAGACTAATACTGAAATGGTTATAGCGTTTTAGAATCCATTTTTTTTTAACATTTACCCCCGGTTTCACAAACAAGGTTTAAGGTCAAGATTAAATTGCATGTTTGAACTGTCTCAACTCAAAAAAACTTGCAGTGAGATGTCTTAAAATACATCAGTGTCATTTTTTTGTCTCCAGGTGCACACCAGTAATATACTTTTCTAAGGCCATTTTTATAAATGTGGCTTAAATAGCCTAATTTAACTAAGCCCTAGTCCTGGCTTAATCTAAGCCCTGTTTGTGAAACTGGGCCTTAAAGTACTTACATTTTAATGCTGGCAAGAGATATTTTATCCCTTCTCATTAATGCTTGTTCTAGAATTTGCGAATGAGTGTTTAAATTCTCCTTTCTTTCATTTTCTTTTCGGCTTAGTCCCTTTATTAATCCGGAGTCATCACAGCGGAATGAACCGCCAACTTATCCTTATTTTAGCTTACCCAATTCACCTGTACCGCATGTCTTTGGACTGTGGGGGAAACCGGAGCAACCGGAGGAAACCCACGCGAACGCAGGGAGAACATGCAAACTCCACACAGAAACGCCAACTGACCCAGCCGAGACTCGAACCAGCAACCTTCTTGCTGTGAGGCGACAGCACTACCTACTGCGTCACCCCTAAGTCTTTAATATTATGTTTAAAAAAGTATTCTAGAAGAGACTCAGAAGAGAAAAAGATTTGGGGTTTATTTCTAATCTGGACATATCCTAATAGTGTCTGCATCAATTGAACTTTATAAAAGCAATTTTAAACTACACAGAAAATTTAATAAAAAAAATAACATAATTAAATGTGTGCAATGGTTTTTTTCCCTCCCTTTTGCACTTTTAGCCAATGAAAATCACTTGGAATTATGAAAATTACATAAACGTTGACAATGAGCGCAAGTGTAAATCCTCCCGGTGTGCACGAGCCTCAAGAAAAGTCTTACTTTATTTTATTTTTCTTGTGTTTTTGATAAAAGTAATTGGTACCTTACATTGCAGGTACAGTTGCAATCAGAATTATTGAAGCCCCTTTGAATTTTTTTTCTTTTTTAAATATTTCCCAAATGATGTTTAACAGAGCAAGGACATTTTCACAGTATGTCTGATAATATTTTTTCTTCTGGAGAAAGTCTTATTTGTTTTATTTCGGCTAGAATAAAAGCGGTTTTTAATTTTTTAAAAGCCATTTTAAGGTCAATATTATTAGCCCCTTTAAGCTATTTATTTTTTCAATGGTCTACAGAACAAACCATCATTATACAATAACTTGCCTAATTACCCTAACCTGCCTAGTTACCCTAATTAACCTAGTTAAGCCTTTAAATGTCACTTTAAGCTGTATAGAAGTGTCTTGAAGAATATCTAGTCTAATATTATTTACTGTCATCATGACAAAGATAAAATAAATCAGTTATTAGAGATGAGTTATTAAAACTATTATGATTAGAAATGTGCTGAAAAAAAATTCTCTCCGTTAAACAGAAATTGGGGAAAAAAATAAACAGGGGGGCTAATAAATCAGGGGGTTGAATAATTCTGATTGCAACTGCATTCAGTAACAAAGGTATTTTCGTTTAGTTATTTTTAACCACAAGACAGAAACAATAATAAAAAACAAAAAAGAAATAAATTAAATAATTAAACAAAATAAATCATATCAAAAAATAAAACTTATGGGGGTAAGAGGAGGGGATGTTGGAGGGATTCATGGTTGGAGGAGTACACTAATCTCAACATGGATTAATAAAGGGTCCTATGTTTTATAAAATATTCTGGTTGATCCTCTGAGAAAACATCTGGAGTGATTTCTTACAAGTGTGTTTGTGAATCTGGCCTCTGGATAAAATCTAATCTGGAAATATCCTAATAGTACTTACCATTAGGATCTACACCGAAGGCAGGCTGGCCGGGCCCCTGCTGGTATGGGCTCTGAGGGTATGGCCCCTGAGTGTAGGGCCCTTGCGGGTATGGCATCTGTGGATATGGCATCTGTGGGTATGGGCCAGGGCCAGGACCAAACCCTGGTGCCGGAGGCTGGCCATATGCAGGCTGGCCATAATCGGGTGGACCATAGGGTCCTGGTGCCGCATACGGAGTGGCCCCCGGACCCTGGCTGTAGTTTGGGGGAGGCATTCCAAAGGCATCAGTTTTGGGTGGCCCGTAGACATTGTTGTGCAGGGGGTTATTTTCCCCCATTATGGGGTAGGTTGTCTTGTCCTGAGACATGTCTCCTTCCCTCACTGCAGTCCTGATGATGACAGAAAAACAGAAAGATTAGAGAAGCCACATTCCCCTTGATCTTTTGACAAGTAAAAGTTCATAGCCCTAGAAAATACCCTGCAACATCCATTTGCACCAGACACGTTCTTAAAATCATTTCTGAGTGTGCCTTACACAGGTGAGTGGGTTTGACAAACCACCTGCAGAAACACTCTCTCTCCATATGCACCGCACACTTTATTTAAACTCTATCTTACAAGGACTCAATAAGCAAAACAATGTTGACTGTACACTCCACTCCAGTATGTTAGTTATGTATAGGTTTATGTATGATGACACAAAGGCATGGGCAGTATTTCAAATACGCATTTCAAATACAAAACATTGTTTTGTAATTTGTATTTGATGGGGATTATAAAATGGGTTTATATTTTGTATCAAAATACTTTAGTGTCTTGTATTTTTTTTATTTTTAAAATACTGTAAAATACTTGGTAAGAAGTCTACATGATGACATCATAAAAATGCGGCCTCCGATTGGTGCTTTATCAATGATTTGCCTTGGCTTGAGATCAGACGGAAAATTGATTAACATTGAAGAAGGGTGTCAATGCCTTGAGTATGAATGGAAATTATGCAACAAAAACACCTAAAGATGGTGTACTGGTGTTCGCTAAGGGAATGGAAACACAATAAAGAGATATACAGTACAGGGTGGGCCATTTATAAGGATACACCTTAATAAAATGGGAATGGTTTCCTGAATAGTTTCCTGAAAAGTGGATTGGTCATCGTGGGCCAGTGGAATGGCCCCCAAGGTCTCCCGATCTGCCCCCTTTAGACTTTTATCTTTGGGGTCATCTGAAGGCAATTGTCTATGTAATTTATAAGGTGTATCCATATAAATGGCCCACCCTGTAGTACTATGTTCCAACTCATTATCTGCATTACATGTTTTTTCCAGTCATTAAAGAGATCAAGACAGGACTTTCTGTATGAAAATTTAAACTAAAAATATGCCAACTGACCCCGCCTGGACACAAACCAGCGACCTTATTGCTCAAAGAGAAACAAAGGTTTATGAATACCTACTCAGGTGTTTTTGTCTCATAGGAGTAGAGGTTTACGAGGTGTGGACGAGCTGACTTAAATTTGCTCAGAGAAACGTTGCTGCACTCAAACATCGTTTACTACACCAAGTCTGTTTAATGGTGAAGAGATTGATCGAACATGCCTATTGATTGTTGGTTTGCGAAGTAACTTTATGCTCCCTTGTAAAAGTGTTTTGTAGTATTTTCAAAATACAAAACACAGTATTTTATTTTGATATTTGTTGTGGCTGCTGTATTTTGTAATTTACTTTGATACATGTAAAACTGAGGTATTTGGTGTTTTATTTTAAAATACATTTCAATATATTTTTGCCCACCCCTGGTGACACACAGGCATTTGAAGCTCCGCCCTCTTTTAAAAAGAGCACAATCTCATTAGAATTTAAAGCGACAGTCACCAAAATGACACAATGGATCAAAGCCTAAAAGAGTCAGTTTCAGAGAGTTCTCAAACATTATTTGTGTGCTATTTTAAGCTGAAACTTCATAAACACACTTTAGACCAGGGCTATTCAATTGGCGGCCCGCGGGCTGAACCCGGCCCCCGAAGCAATTTGTTCCAGCTCTCCTAATAGTGTGACCAAAACATCAAAAATAAATTTAGTTCAATCAAAAAACGGTCGCCATAGTGATGAAGTGACGTGCGTCTGTTCAATACAGCACGAGCTGCAGTTGAAGGCTGCGCAGAGCGTGAGTCACCTGACATTAAGCAAGTGAGTGGCGCAAGCAGCCGAAAACATTTGAATATGTGTAAAGGAGGCCAGCTAGTAAGTGCTGTGCAGGTAAACCTCACTCTGACCTCTAAAGGTGTTCTAGCGACAGTCGCTAGAGGCCATGGTCTTTAGCCTCCTTGTTAGAGCAACCGACTCCCATGAGGAAGGTCGCCGGTTCAATCCCAGCTCGGAGCGGGTTGGGTGGTGTAGAATCGGCAGGGTTACATATGTTTGTAGAAAAGGCCTTTTGTACACCGCACTGATATTGTTAATAAGGATGCAATGATTAGCTGATTTCACTATTAACCCCGCTTCATTAAAGGCTTCTCAATGCCGCATTTCTGTTGCACGGAAAAAAAGCTGCTGCAACTAAACAAAGTTATGCCAATACGCACGCACATTGGATTAACTATAGCAGCAAGCCAATGACATATTGTGTCTTTTCCGCACGCAAGTAAGTTATTTCCAATGGAGATGTGCGCATATTGGATGCGGTGCGCGCACGGCTCGCAAGCAGACCGACACACTCGCGCCCTGCAGTAGAAATGATCTCAGGCTGTAGTGGTGAGAGTTGTGCGTGGCTTTTAGTACAATGTAAACAAAAGATATGTTAGATGAATTATTACAAATTATTAAAATGATTATACAGGCAGTGCAGGATTATTAGGCAAATGAGTATATTGACCACATCGTCCTCTTTATGCATGCTGTCTTACTCCAAGCTGTATAGGCTCGAAAGCCTACTACCAATTAAGCACATTAGGTGATGTGCATCTCTGTAATGAGAAGGGGTGTGGTCTAAAGACATCAACACCCTATATCAGGTGTGCATAATTATTAGGCAACTTCCTTTCCTTTGGCAAAATGGGTCAAAAGAAGGACTTGACAGGCTCCGAAAAGTCAAAAATAGTGAGATATCTTGCAGAGGGATGCAGCACTCTTAAAATTGCCAAGCTTCTGAAGCGTGATCATCGAACAATCAAGCGTTTCATTCAAAATAGTCAACAGGGTCTCAAGCGTGTGGAAAAACCAAACCAAAAACCAAGGCGCAAAATAACTGCCCATGAACTGAGAAAAGTCAAGCGTGCAGCTGCCAAGATGCCACTTGCCACCAGTTTTGCCATATTTCAGAGCTGCAACATCACTGGAGTGCCCAAAAGCACAAGGTGTGCAATACTCAGAGACATGGCCAAGGTAAGAAAGGCTGAAAAACGACCACCACTGAACAAGACACACAAGCTGAAGCGTCAAGACTGGGCCAAGAAATATCTCAAGACTGATTTTTCTAAGGTTTTATGGACTGATGAAATGAGAGTGAGTCTTGATGGGCCCGTGGCTGGATCGGTAAAGGGCAGAGAGCTCCAGTCCGACTCAGACGCCAGCAAGGTGGAGGTGGAGTACTGGTTTGGGCTGGTATCATCAAAGATGAGCTTGTGGGGCCTTTTCGGGTTGAGGATGGAGTCAAGCTCAACTCCCAGTCCTACTGCCAGTTTCTGGAAGACACCTTCAAGCAGTGGTACAGGAAGAAGTCTGCATCCTTCAAGAAAAACATGATTTTCATGCAGGACAATGCTCCATCACACGCGTCCAAGTACTCCACAGCGTGGCTGGCAAGAAAGGGTCTAAAAGAAGAAAAACTAATGACATGGCCTCCTTGTTCACCTGATCTGAACTCCATAGAGAACCTGTGGTCCATCATCAAATGTGAGATTTACTAGGAGGGAAAACAGTACACCTCTCTGAACAGTGTCTGGGAGGCTGTGGTTGCTGCTGCACGCAATGTTGATGGATTCTGTCAGTGTTTTGATCCGTTCACCATGGATGGCAGGCTTTTGAGTGTCCTTGCAAAGAAAGGTGGCTATATTGCTCACTGATTTGTTTTTGAATGTCAGAAATGTATATTTGTGAATGTTGAGATGTTATATTGGTTTCACTGGGGAAAATAAATCATTGAAATGGGGATATATTTGTTTTTTGTTAAGTTGCCTAATAATTCTGCACAGTAATAGTCACCTGCACACACAGATATCCTCCTAAAATAGCTCAAACTAAAAACAATCTAAAAACTACTTCCAAAAATATTCAGCTTTGATATTAATGAGTGTTTTGGGTTCATTGAGAACATGGTTGTTGTTCAATAATAAAATTAATCCTCAAAAATACAACTTGCCTAATAATTCTGCACTCCCTGTATATGAACGCAGATAATCACAACAGTTCATTTAGATTCTTAGCTAATATAAAGCTTAAATTAACATTACACAAATACTATTTTTATTTATTATTTTTATGTATTTATTCATTCTTCTGTCGTTTATTTTCATTGTAAAATCATCACTCATGTTTAAATCAAAAACCTTTTCATTTATTTTAAGGTCCAAAGAGAGAACTGGACTATTGTTTGTGTTTTATTAATATTTTGTGCTGTATTTGGTTACTGAGCAGCAATAAACAACACTTTAATATAGAAGCAGTTTTCTTGTGATTTTCTAAACTAGTAACGTTTAAAATTTAATAAATGCATAATAATGGTGATAACCGTGAAACCATGATTATTCTTCAGACTATAATCGTACAACTAAAATCTATAATCGTTGCATCCCTAATTGTTACGCAGTTTAAAACAACATATGAATGTGTCTGAATGTAGAAGAAGCCTACTTAAGCAATGCACTGATTTTGTGCCTCAAAATACAACATTTGGATATGCTTGTAAAAAAACCCACATTGTTCAATGCAGTGATGTTATGTAGTTTCAAAATACAACATATTAACATTTTAATGTAGAAAAAGTCAACGTGGGTGTCTTAAGGAGCACAAATACAGCATATGAGCTCTTGCAGTTGTGTCATCACTTATATTGCAAGTCATATCTCTCCGGCCCCTCGTTTGGGATGCTTTTCATGAACTGGCCTCCATGACAAACTAATTGAATAGCCCTGGTCTAGAGACATCAGAGACTTATTTTACCTTTATCTTGTAAAAAAGAGGCATAATAGGTCCCCTTTAATGACACAATTTAAGCGACACAATATCATATTTGGTCAGCATTTAAAAGTAAGTTTTAATTTTAAGGCAGTTTATGCAGGACTTAAACAGCCTAACAAAAGAACAATTGACACACCTAGAGGGATCCATCTAAAAGACAAAAACATCTGCATGATCCAGAATAAACCATCTCGGTTTGTGATGATCTGATCAGAACAACTCTAACTGGACCAACCGCTGGTGAACAATCCAGCTCTGTCTGTTTACTCAAAGAATCAGTTCAGTTCACTGAATAATGCCCTGCTTCAGCACAAAAGAGGCCGCCAGAAGGCAAAAAGGGCATGATTCAGTGGGCATTTAAATTACGACTGATTACCGAGAATAAACAACACCTCGAAAACCTATTGACAACCTACACACAGCCATGTTTCCACCAGTGATTCAGTGGGTGCAGTTTCTCATTGAGAAGGTTGAGCACAGCATGTGCTACAGGGGTTGTGTGGTTGCTGTGGACACTGATGTAGAAGTGAATGCATGTGTTGGTGGGAAACCCCGTCCTTTATAGCTGCAAAAGTCTGACTATAAAAAGAAGCTAATAGTCAACCTGAGAATGGGATGGGTGTCGTGTCTAAAAGACCCTTCACTTCACATGAAGGCGTTGTTTGCAGAGCTAATGCTAGTCCATGTAATGGAAAGAAAAGTTGAGATAGTAAAAAAGACGTTCTACATGGCTGTGCACGACAGGTAAAGTGCTGTGAGTTCGGCCTGTCTAATATATTGACTTATCGCACAGCAGTTATTATAGACCTCAGTTATTTTTGGTGATGCAATATACACTTACTGGCCACTTTATTAGGTACACCTTACTAGTACTGGGTTGTTCCCCCTTTTGCCTTCAAAACTGCCTTAATCCTTCGTGGCATAGATTTAACTAACTACTGGGAATATTCCTCAGAGATTTTGCTCCATATTGACATGATAGCATCACACAGTTGCTGCAGATTTGTTGGCTGCACATCCATGATGCCAATCTCCCGTTCCACCACATCCCAAAGGTGCTCTATTGGATTGAGGGCTGGTGACTGTGGAGGCCATTTGAGTACAGTGAACTCATTGTCATGTTCAAGAAACCAGTCTGAGATGATTCACGCTTTATGACATGGTGTGTTATCCTGCTGGAAGAAGCCATCAGAAGATGAAGACACTGTGGTCATAAAGGGATGGCATTGACACAATGCTCAATTGGTACAAATGGGCCTATCTAATAAAGTGGCCGGTGAGTGTATATCGCTCATACATAAAAACCAATGTTAGCAACATTTTAGCTTATTGTGCAGCCTTTTATTTTATCCAATCTCTATTGGAGGTGTCAGTGTCAGTGTGGTAAATGAACGGTTTTAAAAATGTGACTTTTTGTCTAGTTCTTGTTACCATGCAGTTTTTTGTTAATATTTATTATTATTATTGATTTTGTTTAGCATATATTTTTCACATTCGTTCATGCATTCATTTTTTTTTCTTTTTGGCTTAGTCCTTTTATTAATCTGGGGTCGCCACAGCGGGATGAACCACCAACTTATCCAGCATATGTTTTATGGAGCGGATGCCCTTCCAGCTGCAACCCATCACTGTGAAAGTTTTCACATTCTGATACCTAATTATTATAAATGCCTAAATATTAAATTGTTAAAATGACTATAATTATAGTAAACATTATTAAGAATTAAATGTGTTTTTTTATAAACTTGCATTATTATGCTATTAAATTGTAATTCTGTTATTATACAATGCCAAATAAGAAAAAGTTGGAACAGTATGCAAATAAACGCACATAAAAAGTAGTGATTTCCAAATTTGCATTGACTTGTATTTTATTGCAGACAATGCATTTCATGTTTTGTCTGGTCAACTTCATTTCATTCATTCATTCATTCATTTTCTTGTCGGCTTAGTCCCTTTATTAATCAGGGGTGAACCCTTTATTAATCAGGGGTGAACCGCCAACTTATCCAGCACATTTTTATGCAGCGGATGCCCTTCCAGCCGCAACCCATCTCTGGGAAACATCCACACACACTCATTCACACTCATACACTACGGACAATTTAGCCTACCCAATTCACCTGAACTGCATGCCTTTGGACTGTGGGGGAAACCGGAGCACCCGGAGGAAACCCACTCGAATGCAGCGAGAACATGCAAACTCCACACAGAAACGCCAACTGACCCAGCCAAGGTTTGAACCTGCGACGTTCTTGCTGTAAGGCAACAGCACTACCTACTGTGCCACTGCGTCGCCAACTTCATTTCATTTGTAAATAATTATGTGGTTTTCTCTATTGGTTTATACTGTATCTCCTCCCTTTTTTATATTACTTAATTAATTTGTTTACTTATTTAGTTTTAATACAGTAAATGTTTCACTTTAGGATGTTGTTCTGTATTCACTGTAAAAAATGCTGGGCAATCTTTGAAGGAACTAAGTTAACTCATTAGTTTTTACAAATGTAAGTGGATTGGGCATAAAACAAAAAATGTGTTGATTCAGTTTATTTTAAATAAGTAGTTTGAACAAACAGCAAACATTTTGTTTTGACTATTTGAGTTGTTAACTTTTGAAAGGTAAAATAATATATTCATTCATTCATTTTCTTGTCGGCTTTGTCCCTTGCGGGGTCGCCACAGCGGAATGAACCGCCAACTTATCCAGCACGATTTTACGCAGCGGATGCCCTTCCAGCCGCAACCCATCTCTGGGAACTTCCACACACACATTCACACTCATACACTAAGGACAATTTAGCTTACCCAATTCACCTGTACTGCATGTCTTTGGACTGTGGGGGAAACCGGAGCACCGGAGGAAACCCACGCGAACGCAGGGAGAACATGCAAACTCCACACAGAAACGCCAACTGACCCAGCCCAGCCGAGGTTCGAACCTGCGACCCAGCGACGTTCTTGCTGTGAGGCAACAGCACTACCTACTGCGCCACTGCGTTGCCTAAAATAATATATATATAGCAAAAAAGAAACTGCATATATTTACAAATAAAATACTGTGACGTTTAAAAACAAACAGCAATTGACTATAGAATAAAGGAAAACCCAAAAAAGGCAAGTTAGTCAACATAACAATGATACAAAAACCTATGATAATATCATCAAATAAACGTGACCATAAACAATCTCTCTCCCCTTTAATGTCTATTCCGAATAACAGCAGTTATGCAACAGCGTCCCATTTACTGTGATGCCAAATCCCACGTGACTTGATCTCAGATCAGCGCTCTGTCCAGCATTAAACACCAGGTTATATTCAGTGGCCTGTTTTCCACCGTCTCCCTTCAGGGATTAAATACAGCAATTCCACATCAACTAATCCTAACGCAACCACGATTCTATCATCTGTTTTTGGAGTGATTATTCATTCATTTTCCTTTTAGTCCTGTTAGCTGTTTAAAATTGTGTGCTTTTGTATTGAGGATGTCAGATTGTGAAAGCCTGAAGTTATTAGTAATTTTATAGAATCTGTTAGATCTAAATCTCCACGTTCATTAACATCGCTGTCTGTTTATCTCTGGCTCAAAGTAAACGAAATTACGAGAAGGCCTTAAAATGTTGATTAGGTCTGTGCGGCTGGTGCTATTAGATCCTGCACTTCTCCAAACTTTCTCAGGTTTCAGAGCTAAAGAGTAATATTAGCCAAGCAAGAGGGGTTTCCACGGGGTATATTTATGAGCAGCCTGAGATGATGCAGGAATTTAAAAACAAAGAGCTTTAAATGCACTGTAAAAATATCTGTTAGTTATCAATTGCATTATGGGATGTTGATCTCTGCTCTGCCGACTTTTGTAGTAGACAAGTCTTTTTTTATTGAATTTTCCAGAAAAACTGTTTAACAGTCATAACAAAGATCTTAACAGAGCAACTCAAACATATACAAGAACAAAGTACATGAAAAAAACAGTAGATAATAATAATAATAATAATAATAATAATAATAAATAGATTTGGGGCGAGAGCTTACAATTCAAGTATTTGAAATAAATCTGTCCTCAAAATATGACAGGAATGGTCTCCAAACTTTGAAGAATCTATTCTTTGAGTCTATTATTATTTATTTATATAATGAGTCTTGGGTGCAATATTTGAGTTTTTCTAGCTTTAGATATGCCATGACATTTACTACCCATTTAGTGTGTGTTGGTGGTTTAGGCAAGGCAAGTTTATATAGCACATTTCAGACACAGGGGCAATTCAAAGTGCTTTACATAAACAGTAATAAAAGAGACAGCAATAAAAGTATAAGAAAATAACAACAAATAATATAAAAACTAATTAAAATGTGTTAAAACAGGATGTAAAAGAATGAAAAAGAATAGTGCGATCTGTCGGACGTAGCACAGTACTCATTCAGTAAAGGCACAGCTAAACAGATGTGTTTTCAGTTTGAATGTGACTAATGTTGGAGCACATTTGGGGTGGGGGGCTGTTAGTAGCTGAAGGCGGATTCCCCCTGCTCTGACTGAACCCTTGGGATTTCTAGTTTATATGATCCTAATGATCTGAGTGTTCTTCTAGGTTTGTATTTAGTCAGCATATCTGTAATGTATTGATGTCCTAGGTCATTTAGTGATTTATAGACAAGTAGTATTACTTTAAAATCTATTCTGAATGTAACTGGGAGCCAGTGTAGAGACCTGAGGACAGGTGTGATGTGCTCTGATTTCCTGGTTCTGGTCAGAATCCTGGCCGCAGTGTTCTGGATGAGCTGCAACTGTCTGTCTGTCTTTTTGGGAAGGCCGGTGAGGAGGCCGTTACAGTAATCCACCCTGCTGCTGATAAAAGCATCAACAAGTTTCTCTAAGTCCTCCCTGGAAACAAAGCATCTGATTCTCGCAATGTTTTTGAGATGATAGTATGCTGATTTACTAACTGCTTTGACATGACTATTGAAACTCAGATCTGACTCCAGAATTACACCAAGATTCTTGACCTTATTTAATGTTGTTTGACCCTTATAGCCAAGGTACGCATTCACCTTGAGAACCTCAGTTTTCTCTTTGTTTAACTGAAGAAAGTTTTGGCACATCCAACTGTTCATTTCATCAATGCATTGGCAGAGGGTGTCAATACGCTTATTTCACGCGACCGCCATTTTAGAACACGAAAGCGAGGCTGCGGTGGGAAGAAAGCCGGAAGTATAGGATCAGCACTGTAAACATTGCAACAATATGCTGTGTGCTATAAACCTCCAGCTGTTGCTGTGACTTCAAAATGCAGAAATGGTGCAAACATCACTTTAATATCATTCCGTTCAGTTTCATTTAGGGATGCTCCGATCAGGATTTTTGCAGCCGATACCAAGTACCGATTCTTTGTGATGGTGATCGGCCAATACTGAGTACCGATTCTGATGCTTCAAGCTTTATAATACATGAAGCACATTTTCCCCCCTAAGTATGATCATTAAGTGGAGATCTTGCCTTACACCTCAGAGAATAAATGAAGAATGTTGCATATAATCCCTCAAACATGTCTCTTTTATCCATTTAGTGTGGACATGTCATGGTCAGAAGCAACTTTACAGAAAATAATAGATAAAACAGATACAAAAAATGGTAAGAAAAACAACTAACAAAGCAATTTGGAAACATCGCAAATGATGGAAGAAGAATTCGACATGTCTCAATCAAGAAAAAGTACATATTTGATGCATAAGATGTTAAAATGCACATCTATAAATATATATTTGTTTATTGCAGTAAGTATATTACAAAAAGGTGTATTATGAAATATTCAATTAAAACATTTTTTTTACGTTTTTAATTGTATTTCAGCCAGGTTTTAGTGAACTTGCAATATTGTCAAAAACACAGAACTCTCAGTTCTTATATATGTAAAGAGGTCTAAACACATGCAAGACCATTCCAATATTTTGCTCTCCAACTAGCATGTCTGGTTCCTCTGCATATAAACTCGTAAACAGACACCTGTGATCGGTTCATGAGATCGGCTAGATTGGCGAGTACCGATCGAGTCATAAAATGTGATTTTCGGCCGATACCGATCTCTGGCCGATCAATCGGAGCATCCCTAATTTCATTTAAACAATTAAAAGCATATAAGGCATCAAACAACATCATAATCTCTTTAAGAGTGATACACTTAAGTGTCCTCCTAGACTTCAGTCCAGGGCAGCAGGTAAACACTGTGGGGACGCTTCCCTGCTTCAGCCTATGTAACCGGGTGAGTGATAAAACAGTGCAGTCCTCTGTAGCACATCTTCGTGTTGTCTTTAACAGTGTTGTCCCGGTACTGAAGTTTTAAAAACGTCAATTTCCCGCTAACATTTACGTGCCGCTGAGCGCGCTCATAAACAGCTGATTTGCCGTAGTATTCACCAGTGCTCAACAGAATGACTGTGAAGGTCATCAGCTCGCTGCTCTTTACAGATTGAAAACACACATAGACGGATATTGGAGCGTTTTAAAGCCGTGAAGATCAGCGGATTCATCAGCGGATCGCTCGTCTGTGTTTGCACTCAGTAAACAGCGGTGAGGTGAACTGATGACCTTCACAGCCAATCAGAGTGATTTCTGTTGAGCACGTGAACACAATGGCCAATCAGTGCTGTTTAAGAACTCCATGAACAGTGTCTTAAATGTTAACGAGAAATTGGCGCTTTTTTATATTTCATTACGGAAATTTTGTATCGTGACTAGTCTAATATAGTGAAAGAATCAGTTCATTAACTTGAGTTTGATGAATGGCATCTAAAATGTGTGTTTGGGAAAGAAAACGTTAGCTAAGTAGTGCCATTTCCCTTAACTTAGCTGAAAATGAGGTCAAATATCCCTTTTTATTTTCACTATTCATTCAGAACGGACCTTCGGGTCACTCGGAAGGTGCTGAAATCATAAATTTGTGTCACTTTTTCTTCGCTGATAAGATATACAGCCAGGTACACAATATTCCTGTGTGACTCAGTCTATACTTCCAGGTTTCTTCCCACCGCAACCTCGATTTCGCTGTTAATAATGGCGGCCGCGTGAAATCAGTCAATAGGGCTTTAGTCGTTAGGCAGTAAGGCTAAGCAGATCTGAGTGTCATCAGCATAGCTGTGGTAGAAGATTTAGTTCTTTCTCATTATTTGGCTCAGTGGGAGCATATAAAGGTTGAACAGGAGAGGTGCCAGAATCGAGCCTTGTGGGACTCCACATGTCATGGGTGTCCACCTCGACCCATGGTCACCTATACTGACATAGTAACGTAATATACAACACCAACCCATACAATATAGCACTGCAAACTAATAAAAATGTTCAAAAAAAAGTCACTTTTTATAACTTTTCAAGGTTAAAAGTTGTTAAAAGGAAGATTAAGATCCGATAACGCAATTAAAAAGCATAAATATACGGAGAAAAATAAAAGATAGACAGATTTATTTATTTATTGCCATATCAGCTATGTCACGGCAAAAAACTGATCAAGTTTCAATATTATTCATTCATTCATTCATTTTCTTGTCGGCTTTGTCCCTTGCGGGGTCGCCACAGCGGAATGAACCGCCAACTTATCCAGCACGATTTTACGCAGCGGATGCCCTTCCAGCCGCAACCCATCTCTGGGAACATCCACACACACACATTCACACTCATACACTATGGACAATTTAGCTTACCCAATTCACCTGTACCGCATGTCTTTGGACTGTGGGGGAAACCGGAGCACCCGGAGAAAACCCACGCGAACGCAGGGAGAACATGCAAACTCCACACAGAAACGCCAACTGACCCAGCCTAGCCGAGGTTCGAACCTGCGACCCAGCGACGTTCTTGCTGTGAGGCAACAGCACTACCTACTGCGCCACTGCGTTGCCCGTTTCAATATTATATAATTTATAAATATCACTTTTCTATAATTATAAAAATATTTTAACAATAAAAAGTCATCAACATCAATAAATAATACATTCTTAAACTCTAAAAGTTTAATTATTCACCCTATTGTAAAGTTCCCAAAATAACCAAATCATGCATGCTCATTATCATGATGTATTGCATTATTTGTGTCTAGATGTCTCACAAAAGGAGATGTGTGTCAGTTATTTCCATGCATATTTTGTCCATTCCGTAATCCATGTCAAATTTATAACCAGCAGCTCTGTGCCACACGGCAGAATAATCCATTAAACTGGATCAAATGAGATCACCTTATATTTCTCCAAAGTATTCTTCAACTAAGCATGGAAGTTTTAAAAAACATTTAGTTTCAACACCTCAATATTTTTTCCAACTGGCCATGTGTGAAGCTTCTTAAACTTGAACGCTGTCCCTTTACTCTCATATGCTGTGACACTACACTGAATGGAGCAGATTTGAAAACCTTATGCAAAATAAACTGGTGCATTTCATAACGTGTGGCTCTCTTTGCATTGGCTGCAGGGTTGACTGTGCATTTGCATGCATGCATGAGCATATAGTGGTCTACAAAACCCAGCTCACCAATGCACAGGAACTGAGCTCCATCAGATAAGGTGAAAGATTTGAAGAGTGGCTGAGCACACATTTGTAATTGTCCGTTAACTGAATGACATACTCCAGCATTTGGTCATCTCTACTGAAAAGCAGCAGGCCTAAAGCCCTGTGTGTCCAACAGAAAACAGCAGAACAGTGGGATTTGTGAAGCACAGATCAACAACAACAACAACAACAACAGTTGAAAAACTATACGTGGAGCTAGGCGATATAGCACAATTACATTTAACTTAAGCATTTTTAATAGTCAAACCCAAAATACAATTTAAACAAATATCTCCTTTCTTCTGTTTTATATTCAGATAAAATAAGTCTTAAAGGTGCTGTATGCAAGTTTTTGACTCTTCTGAAGCATGAAAATACCATAATAGGTTTGCAGATATTTCAAAAACATTTTAAATAGTTTTTAACCGCTGACGACGCTTTTAAACAGCAGACGGCGCTCTAGACTAGTTTTAAACAGCAGACGGCGCTCTAGGCTAGATTTTAAACAGCAGATGGCGCTCTAGGCTAGTTTTTAAATAGCAGACGGCGCTCTAGACTAGTTTTAAACAGCAGACGGCGCTCTAGGCTAGATTTTAAACAGCAGATGGCGCTCTAGGCTAGTTTTTAAATAGCAGATGGCGCTCTAGACTAGTTTTAAACAGCAGACGGCGCTCTAGGCTAGATTTTAAACAGCAGATGGCGCTCTAGGCTAGTTTTTAAATAGCAGATGGCGCTCTAGACTAGTTTTAAACAGCAGACGGCGCTCTAGGCTAGATTTTAAACAGCAGATGGCGCTCTAGGCTAGTTTTTAAATAGCAGATGGTGCTCTAGACTAGTTTTAAATAGCAGACAGCGCTCTAGACTAGTTTAAAACAGCAGATGGTGCTCTAGACTAGTTTTAAACAGCAGACGGCGCTCTAGGCTAGATTTTAAACAGCAGATGGCGCTCTAGGCTAGTTTTTAAATAGCAGATGGCGCTCTAGACTAGTTTTAAATAGCAGACAGCGTTCTAGACTAGTTTAAAACAGCAGATGGCGCTCTAGACTAGTTTTAAACAGCAGACGGCGCTCTAGGCTAGTTTTTAAATAGCAGATGGTGCTCTAGACTACTTTTAAATAGCAGACAGCGCTCTAGACTAGTTTTAAACAGCAGATGGCGCTCTAGGCTAGATTTTAAACAGCAGATGGCGCTCTAGGCTAGTTTTTAAATAGCAGAAGGTGCTCAAGACTAGTTTTAAACAGCAGATGGCGCTCTAGGCTAGATTTTAAACAGCAGATGGCGCTCTAGGCTAGTTTTTAAATAGCAGATGGTGCTCTAGACTAGTTTTAAACAGCAGATGGCGCTCTAGACTAGTTTTAAACAGCAGACGGCGCTCTAGACTAGTTTTAAACAGCAGACGGCGCTCTAGGCTAGATTTTAAACAGCAGATGGCGCTCTAGGCTAGTTTTTAAATAGCAGATGGTGCTCCAAACTAGTTTTAAACAGCAGACAGCGCTCTAGACTAGTTTTAAATAGCAGACAGCGCTCTAGGCTAGTTTTTAAACAGCGATGGCGCTCTAGGCTAGTTTTTAAATAGCAGATGGCGCTCTAGACTAGTTTTAAACAGCAGACGGCGCTCTAGGCTAGATTTTAAACAGCAGATGGCGCTCTAGGCTAGTTTTTAAATAGCAGATGGCGCTCTAGACTAGTTTTAAACAGCAGACGGCGCTCTAGGCTAGATTTTAAACAGCAGATGGTGCTCTAGACTAGTTTTAAATAGCAGACAGCGCTCTAGACTAGTTTAAAACAGCAGATGGTGCTCTAGACTAGTTTTAAACAGCAGACGGCGCTCTAGGCTAGATTTTAAACAGCAGATGGCGCTCTAGGCTAGTTTTTAAATAGCAGATGGCGCTCTAGACTAGTTTTAAATAGCAGACAGCGTTCTAGACTAGTTTAAAACAGCAGATGGCGCTCTAGACTAGTTTTAAAACAGCAGACGGCGCTCTAGGCTAGTTTTTAAATAGCAGATGGTGCTCTAGACTACTTTTAAATAGCAGACAGCGCTCTAGACTAGTTTTAAACAGCAGATGGCGCTCTAGGCTAGATTTTAAACAGCAGATGGCGCTCTAGGCTAGTTTTTAAATAGCAGAAGGTGCTCAAGACTAGTTTTAAACAGCAGATGGCGCTCTAGGCTAGATTTTAAACAGCAGATGGCGCTCTAGGCTAGTTTTTAAATAGCAGATGGTGCTCTAGACTAGTTTTAAACAGCAGATGGCGCTCTAGACTAGTTTTTAAACAGCAGACGGCGCTCTAGGCTAGATTTTAAACAGCAGATGGCGCTCTAGGCTAGTTTTTAAATAGCAGATGGTGCTCCAAACTAGTTTTAAACAGCAGACAGCGCTCTAGACTAGTTTTAAATAGCAGACAGCGCTCTAGGCTAGTTTTTAAACAGCGATGGCGCTCTAGGCTAGTTTTTAAATAGCAGATGGCGCTCTAGGCTAGTTTTAAACAGCAGACGGTGCTCTAGGCTAGTTTTAAACAGCAGATGGCGCTCTAGACTAGTTTTAAACAGCAGACGGCGCTCTAGGCTAGATTTTAAACAGCAGACGGTGCTCTAGGCTATTTTTTAAACAGCAGACGACGCTGTAGAATAGTTTTTAAACAGCAAACAGCAGGCTAGTTTTTAAACAACAGATGGCGCTGGAGGCTAGTTTTTAACAGCAAACGATGCTCCAGATTAGTTTTTAAACAGCAGAGGGCGCTCGAGGCTAGTTTTTAACAGCAAACAACGCTCTAGTCTAGTTTTCAGATATTTCAGAAACATGCTAATTGAATTTGTTTACTTCAGCAAGAATCTGACAAGCTTATATCTGTGCACCAAAGCATTGAAGATGGGCATTCATTTAAATTGAACGTGTCATTTTCATGTCTATGTTCAAAAGGTGCAGTTAAAAACATGCTAAGTAAACATAACTGTTTATGTGAAAAACAATGCTAAAATTATTGTCCATTGAAAATGTGCGTTCTGTCCATCTTTCTTTTGGTCTGCATAACCAGCCCACTGCCAATTTACACAATTATATTTCAGAACTCTGTTTTCCTTGGTGGAAAACACAGCATATTTCATTTCCAACGTATGCGGTCTATAAGTCTAAAAATGGGACCGTAGGAGGACAACAGCAGCCTCCAAAATGAGACACAGATTTTATGTTATAACAATCCACATGAGGTGTTTTTTTAATTACAAAATAATATTCCAAACATAAAAATTTGCTGAGCAGATTACAGTTATAAGGCTCAAACATCAGACACTTGCGCTCTCGTCAATCTGGCAACCTCCGTGAATGTGGAGTGCACAGAAGAGGGACGGGTGAAAAAAAGACAATATGTATAGCAAAACCTAGTTCAACCACTAGGTAAATGCTACATATTTGCCATGCGGGCCATCACGGTGGCGCAGTGGGTAGCACGATCACCTCACAGCAAGAAGGTTGCTGGTTCGAGCCTCGGCCTCGGGAGTTTGCATGTTCTCCCCGTGTTGGTGTGGGTTTCCTCCAGGTGATCCAGTTTCCCCCACAAGTCCAAACACATGCGCTATAGGCGAATTGGGTAAGCTAAATTATCCGTAGTGTATGTGTGTGAATGAGTGTGTATGGGTGTTTCCCATTACTGGGTTGCAGCTGGAAGGGCATCCGTTGTGTAAAACATATGCTGGATAAGTTGGCGGTTCATTCCGCTGTGGTGACCCTAGGTAAATAAAGGGACTAAGCCGAAAAGAAAATGAATGAATGTGCCATGCTTTTTCACAGCGCATTGTGTTCTGCGTCCTTATCTCCTCCGTGTCATGTCTCCTGAACAGTACAAAATGCGTTCAACTTGCCAAACTAACATAAATCTTCGATCGCTAGCAGTGTGACTCTGAAGTGCTGGACTGTATGATTGCAAGTATTTTCACCGTCAAAGGCACCCACGGTAGCACCCAAAAGGTAGAGGAAGATGCTAACCATCGCACAAAAAGTTGGACTTCTGGACACGCTAAAGGAAGGTAGAAGTTACACAGCTGTAATGCGCCATTACAGAAAAAATAAATGAAGATCAAATGGTTTGATTCTATAATACTGGACTTATTTTTCCACTAAGGTCTGAACTTTGAGAGTGTTTAAACAAGAGAGAAAAGTGTGAAAACGTTAATGCCTGTCTGAGAAAAGTGTATAAAGTTTGTAGTGAGGGGTTTTACAGTCTTAAACACCAATAATAATTTTAAAAAGTGAAAGCTGACTACTTTGCGGATTTCGCCTATAGCTGGTTATTTTTAGAATGTAACTCTCACGATTAACAAGGGACCACCGTATAAAAATAAAAGTAGTGCAGAAATCCAGTGCTTGTTTCAGTGTCTTTCAGTGTCAATGCTAGGGAGTTAACTATGATTGCTATAATTGACTGTTTGATTAGATTGATTACACGTCACCATCTCAATAGTGTGTTCAGATGCGCTATAAACACACTGAGGACACCTGCTGGTCACAAGAAATAATGCACAATTAAAAGCATCATCTAAAAATAACCAAAACAAACATACTGTTGAGGTCAAAATTCTTCGCCCTCCTGTCATTTTCAAATATTTCCCAAAACTCAGGGCTTCTGGTAGTACCTAGAATAGCAAAGTCTACTAAAGGAGGTCGAGCCTTCACATTTATGGCTCCTGAACACTGGAATAGCCTTCCTGATAATGTCCGAGGCTCAGACACACTCTCGCAGTTCAAAACTAGATTAAAGACCTATCTTTTTAGTAAAGCATACACTCAATGCATCACATTTTTTTGTTGGCTGTTGGATGCTTCCTCCAGAATCCTCTCCCTTTTACAGGAGATAGGATTCTTCTTTTAGGTGGGGGAGTGTTACGGCTGCTGCCTGTTTGTGCTTGTGTGCGTGTTATGACGTCACTCACTGTATGTTTTCTAGAGCGGTCCCCCTTTGCGCACCTGCGGCGAGTTGCGCTATCTGCAAATTGGCTATAAATATGGACCGAGATTGAGCGAGGAGAGGAGACTTCACTGCCAGCCATCAAGCTTTATTTATTTTCTTTAGTTTCTTGTTGTTGTTGTTTTTCCCTTGAGTCTTAGTTTCATATGCTTTGTTAATTGTTGAGTTTGAGTAATATGTTGGTGTTGTATATTTGTTGGAGAACGTGAGTTTTGATCCTTTATTCATTCTCACTTAGTTGTTATACATGATTTTGATTTGATTTGTGTTGTTGTAATAAATTTACTAGCTATACAACTTGATTCATGTGTACTCTTTATGTTGCGTTCCCTTGATGGACTATTATTTTGTCTTTGAAAGAAAGGGTTCGTAACAATGGTATGATGCATGAGTGTGCTTCACACAGGTGAGCTGACTTAATAACCACCTGTAGGACACACTCCTCCTGTCTTAATGCACCAGGCATTGTGTTAGAAACACTCATATAAACAAACATAGAAACAAACATGTAAAGCATATAGCTGCTATATAGCACTTCATTTTTGCATCTTGTTTATATACACTATGAACAGCAGCTACGCTAATTATTTTCTTTATTCTCTATGTCCACTTGAGGGTACTCATCCCGAGGCCCCTAGAGATTATGCAGCGTCATTGATGCGATCCAAGACCTGTGAAGAGATGATGCCAAGGTATCCATAATCCTGGACCAGGCCGTATCTTGAGCAGATGCTGTGGTGGTCACGGAGGAGTGGAGAGCATGAGACTCTGCATTGATCCCATGGGCCAGCCTGAACACCCACTGGTGACCTCACACCTGCAGCTTCTCCACGATGGACGTCCTCCGGCGCCTAGACTGCAGCTCTGCACAAGAAGTTTGGCCAGAGGAGAAATGTTCGTGCACAACTGAGCCTGGTTTCTCTCAAGGTTTTTTATTTCCTTCACTTTGGTCAATTGGTAAAGTTTGTTCCTCCACTGTCACCACTGGCTTGTTTGGTTTGGGATTTGTGGAGCTGCACATCGATGGATTTACTCTTCAGTGTTTGAACTCTCAGAAGTGAATATTAAACCACACTGAACTGAACTTTAACACTGAAAACTGGACTGACACTGTTTCAGTTTACTAGAACTCCGATGTTAAGCTGCTTCGACACAATCTACATTGTAAAAGCATGAATGATCTGAATCAATAAAGATGAATTGAATCGTTGTATTTATCATTATCATACATGGTGTGAACATGGTGTTTTAAGAACTGCAGGTCCTCACTAGGCCTGTCACGATATCTATTTTTTGTTGTACGATATACTGCACTGTAGGGTCCAACCAGTTAGTCCAACGACGGTATCTACTGGTGGATGAAGGTTTATTGCCTGTTCGGTCTTTTCAGTGCACAATGTTGATTTACTTTAACTTTAACTCATATCTGACTCCAATTTTAGTATGAGGTGGTTTAGAATATTAATATATTCCTTCTCGTTTTATCTGACTCCATTTATAAAACATTGATAAGGTTATTTTGTTTCTTTTAATATTACTTTAGGTTATGATTGAATATTCTCTTCGATTCATTATTGTATGTTATTCTCGTTCATTCGGATTCCTATAACATCCTGAGTCTTGTACCGGCCGAGTATACAATCTCTTAAACACAAACTTGTTAGTCTTGGTCATTAAACAGAGGCGATTAACCACTATTCTAAAAGGCAGAACCCTACTTACTCAGATTAGAATATTTGTTGTGTGGTCCCCATAGATCTGCTATCTACTAAATCAAGACAAAACTATTTAATCTTACCATGATCATTACTATAGAATTGGGCTGACCAATTTACTTAAATTATTAATAACTTTGAATAATCACCATATGATTTAAATAGTATTATAAGTTTGTAGATGAAGGCCTACCCACATTTAGATTGGTCTCAACAATCCTTTGTTGTTCTAAATAGAAAACCCATTATTGGCCTTTTACAGTCTAAGTATACTTGAATTAATACCAATGTGTTAGTCGGAGCTCTAAGATCATCGTATAGCGTGCCACGCTGCTCCGTCTATCGTGTCTTAGTCCGTTACTAACCTATACAGGGGTTTGCGGTGTTATGGACTTAACGTAATCTACTAGAGATAATAACATGAGATCTGTTTGAATTATTCAAAACATAACAATTTATTAGTCAGGTAACTGTGTATTAAGCCAATTCATTCAGTCAATTCATAAACAATCAATACAAGACATCAAATTATCAAAGATAAATCCAAGATCAAAAGATGCATACCTGACATCAAAATATACATAGCGTGGAGCATGAGAGCTCCATGCTACGGGCTAATCTGGGTACAGAATCGCATCGAACATTTAGAAACTGTTCCTTAAGTAGTCAAACCAAGAATCTCCTCAAGGATGGGTGTTTGTCGAATAACAAAAGGCATTTACATTTAGTGGCATGTTAGAAGAGTTTCTGCCTATAGGGAACAAATGGTCATTTGAATAAAGGCCCCCTAGGTATTGGCACACCCTTAGCAGTGGTTCAAAAGATATCTGAAGTTATATATCTATTATTTTGATTATGTCTATTTCTGAGGGAATGAGACCATTGTACCAGTCGCACTGAGACATTTCAAATGATATCAGACAAGATAGATAAAGTCACTTGGATTGATTTAGAACATTCATACTTTGAAATGACCATTCTGTGTGAATTGGGGGAAAAAGGGAGTGAGTGACAGGGGGGTTTCGGGAGATGTTTCAAATGTAAATGAAGGAGAGGCTTTCCACCCCACCAGGTGGTAATGCGGGATTCAATTGTCTCTGTGTTATCTGTCCATATTTGAATTGTCAAAGACATCAAAGTATTTGTGGTACCTCAAGTCTTACAGCACCAAAATATATTGCGATAAACGATATTATTGTAAATTTAAGACCATTTTATGCCACTCATTATATAATGCCAGAATGACAATATAATAGCATCATGATGCAAGCACACTCTTTCAAAGAACACATATTTTATTCTTAGAAATGAATTATAATTATAGTCATTTTAACAGTTTAATAATCAGGCATTGGATTCAGAATGTGAAAATGCATATCCTACATAAATAATAATAATAAATGTTAACAAAAAGGTGCCCGTGTTTGCGTAGGTTCCCTCCGGGTGCTCCGGTTTCCCCCAAAGTCCAAAAAAACATGCGCTATAGGTGAATTGGATAAACTAAATTAGCCGTAGTGTATGTGTGTGAATGCGAAGCCTGGTTTATACTTCTGCGTCAAGTGATCGGCGTGACCCACGGCGCAAGCCTCGCGCGTAGCCATGCATTTATACTTCTGCGCGCGGTTTCTGTTTTTTCTGCAATACACTTCCAAAATGCTAGCTGGCAGTAAGTGTTTATTTTTCTCTGTGTCGAGTTTCGAGTGTTTTGTTTTTTCTGAACACTTCCTTAATGTACAAGTGGCTCAAATTCGCTTATTTTGAGGCGGGAACCGGCGGACGTGCAACAACTTTAATCATAAGGTAAACACAAAACAACAGTCTCCATCCGGAGCTCCTTCACGGGACTCCACACTTGTAAACACTCGCTGCATCGGGCACGCGGCTCTCACCTCTGCCCACAATCGTCAGCGCTACCAAGCAGACCAATTACAGAGCTTGCGATACGCGTACGCATTACATTTTTTGAGAGGTCGAACGTCGTCGATGGCCACGGCGAGGGGCTATGCGTCCACGTGTAGGCGGTGCCGTAGCATACGCGTGCGCTTGACGCAGAAGTATAAACCAGCCTTAAGAGTGTATGAGTGTTTCTCGGTGTTGGGTTGCAGCTAGAAGGGCATCCACTGCGTAAAAGACATGCTGGATAAGTTGGCGGTTCATTCCGCTGTGGCGACCCCTGATTAATAAAGGGACTAAGCTGAAAAGTAAATGTATGAATGAATGAACAAATAGGTGCAAGGTAAAAAGTAACAGAGGCTGTGATATCTGCTACCAGATCTGTTTTCAGTTGTCAGACACACATATAAAAATATACTATAGTAATTATAGTAAATACTATAGTGTTTGTTTAACCATACTGACACTGACACCTCTAAAAGACATAAAGATGTTGCGCAATTAGCTAAAATGTTGCTAGAATTGGTTTTTATGTAAGGGCGATATATATTGCATCACCAAAAATGATTGAGGTCATGTCCATGTGTTGTGCGATAAGTCGATATATTGATTATTGTGACAGGCCTAGTCCTCACAGTAAAAAACAATGCACAATGAATGTTCCAAAGTCAGGAAAGAAACAAGTAATCATGGTTTAAGCAATGCTTGGGGAATGGACGTGGCTATCGAGCTGTATAATTTGCTGAGAGGGGTAGAACGGGATGATGAGTAGGCCTGAATGTTATCCAGGACAGGGAGTAGGTGGTGACTTGACAAATAGTGAGAAGGGTGAACATCAATTTTTAGAGACACTAAAATATTAGAATCAATTAAACAAAGATTTCCTTTGATAAAGCTGACTGGGTTTAATGCCTGCCATGCTCCAGTGTGTGTAAGCACATGATGAAGAACAGCAATAAACTGCAACGTCACGCTGATACGCTGCAAAAACTTGCTTTCCTACTTAAGAGTTTTTGCCTTCTTATTAGTCCAAATATCTAAACATTCTTAAATCAAGAATCATTTTCTAGACAAGCAAAAAAATATTGTCTTGTTTTATTAAATAATGTGCCAAAATGAAGTGAGTTTTTTCTTAAAACAAGTTAAATAATCTGCCAACGGGGTAAGTAAAATAATCTTGCAAGGTTTCCGCTACATTCATTCATCCGTGGCGGGCCGCCACGCCAAAATTCATCCCGCCACGGCTACATTACAGCTTCTTATTTAAAAACATTTAGTCGTGTTTTTTATAGCGGATTATAATCGCACCAAAACATATTAGAGGTAAACCGCGCAAACTTTTCTGTAACCGTAGTAGTGCTGTGCGCTAGTATTTGTTCAAGGTGACATGCTGACTGACCAACGCTATCTCACGGCCAATTCGTAACTTTTTGATTAGTGGCTAATTCGTATGAATTCGTACGATCTAATTCGTACAAATTAGTACGATTTGCCTATCACCCAATGACGGTTGGGGTTAGGGGTGGGGTTAGGTGCCACGCCTCCTTTTTAAAATCGTACATTTTCGTACGACTGAACTCGTACGAATTCGTACGAATTAGCCACTAAACTGACCAAACGTAAAATACTTACGTTTCCTCGTGAGATCAGGCTGGACTGACTCTCTGACAGACTGACTGACAGGTGCGTGAGTCTAGCAAACACCGCGTAGCTTTCAGTTAAGATGAACACAGTTTCCATAAGTATACTTTACTGATAAAGGTCAATGGCTTTGCATACAATGACTTTATCTTGCTGGAGTTTAATGCCGTTTCACTTTACTTCAGGACGCGTTAATGTCGGAAAACGCACAAAAACGCACTAAATCGCGCTTCAGCAGCGCTTACTGGAGAGCGCACAAGAAGATCTGCACTTGAACCTGTAAATTTGAGTGCGTGCAAGAAGTTCTGTGCTCGAACAGAGGAAATCGGCGCGCAAGCAAAGAGATTCGCATGCTCGTATTACATGAATGCGTTCTCGACTTGTAATACTGCGTGTAATATTTGTCTTTGAAATAGTTGGCAGATCTGTGTAAAAAAAAAAGTCCTGCCGCCACTGCTGGAAAAAATCCTAGAGGAAACACTGTCTTATGTCAAAAGGAAAATATCATTATTTTGCTCATCTCATTGGCAGATTATTGTGCTTGTTTTAAGAAAAAAACTCACTTCATTTTGGCACATTATTTCATAAAACAAGACAATATTTTTTGCTTGTCTAAACATTTTGTTTTAGATGTTTGTACTAGAAACAAGACCAAAGAAATAAAATAAAAATCACAGTAAGATTATAAGCATTTAAAGCACTAAGCATTGTGGCAGTGGTTATCAAAATGCATAGATATATACACTAGATATCACATAGGGAGCCTGAGCATGCGTCAATAGCGCCGCCACATTGGTACAGTGCTCCTAGGACAAATGTCCATCAGCCGCACTAGTCAAGACAGTGTGCCAATGTGAAGATGCTGGACTTTAGCGCTGTGTACGGGTGTAGTAACGAGCAAACAAGAAAACAAAGCACAAAGGCAGAACATTTCATAGGTAAGAATTTGTTTTTTTATGTTTTTGTATGTTATGAACTTTTGTGCTTAACAAGTAATGTTACTGATAATACAGTCTCTTACTGCATTCACCATAAGGCAAAGTAGCACCAACTCACACTAAATTCTAGACTTATGCTAGTTTTGTTGAATAAAATAAGCAAACAATGTTATGAAATATGACAAGAAGATGCTGCGCTGCTAGAAACTTGTATTATTGTCAGCTAAGTGAACGAGTCGTTCATAACGGAGATTCATTCACAAACAAATCGATCCCTCCGTCAGAATGAGAAGTGAAAGCAGGAGAGGGTGTGTGTTTCAGGACACGGATTAGATCAAATTAAACAGGGAAGGAGGGTAATGCATTTCCATGCACACAAACACACACTCTTTGTCTGTAATGCCCGTGCGGTCACATCCATCAATTTAGAAAAGTGATGTAAAATTATAATATTTCGTAATTAAAAAAAGTATTTGCATACAGACCACCGGGGAAAACTCCCGATCTTAGATATATGTGTATATGTGTATATCTCTGGCTTTGGATGGCCACAGTCCTCCACTTCACCTTGGTCCTGCATTCATTTCAAAGGAGCGCTACCCTGTACTAAAATGGCGGCTCTATTGACACATTCCTTCTAATAGACAACAGTTGGGTAGGCGACATCTAATGTATATATCTATGATCAAAATCTAACACATGACATCATGTGATGCAGTTTGTCCTTATTTTGTGTGTGTGTGTGTGTTTGTTTCATTTGCATGTTGTCAAATAATGATTTGACTATTACTGCACCTGTTCTTTTGTTTGACGAAAAATAAATGACAGACCGATCATGTATGGCAAACTGTTTAAGCATTTATTTTTTTGGTCACTAGTACTTGTTTTAAATACTAATTAAAACTTGTATGTTATAAGTCACTGTTCATTAGTTACCACTAGTAACTTTGTATCAGTTACAGTATCGGTGTTTATTTCAACAATGAATAATATCTACTATTACAAGTTTATACCCATTTAGCAATACGCTTTTAGACATTTACATTCATTCATTTTCTTTTCGGCTTAGTCCCTTTGTTAATCAGGGGTCTCCACAGCTGAATGAACCGCCAACTTATCCAGCATATGTTTTACGCAGCGGATGCCCTTCCAGCTGCAACCCATCACTGGGAAACACCCATACACTCTCATTCACACACATAC
Organism: Danio kyathit; assembly: GCA_903798195.1. Classification (NCBI taxonomy): domain Eukaryota; kingdom Metazoa; phylum Chordata; class Actinopteri; order Cypriniformes; family Danionidae; genus Danio; species Danio kyathit. Next base: position 56,869,777 of record LR812537.1, on the reverse strand, counting down.
ACTACGGACAATTAAGCCTACCGAATTCACCTATAGCACATGTCTGTGGGGAAACCGGAGCACCCGGAGGAAACCCACACCAACACGGGGAAAACATTCAAACTCCACACAGAAATGCCAACTGACCCAGCCGAGGCTCAAGTCAGCGATCTTCTTGCTGTGAGGCGATCGTGCTACCCACTGCGTCACCGTGACGCCCTTAAAATAAAATCTAATTTTGTATGATCACTTGTTCATTCATATATTTTAATAAGTACAGGCCAGAAAAAAAGTATGCTGCTTTGTGCTTACATAAATATATTTAACACTGAATAATGACAGAACTTTATTTCTTATCTTTATTATTTATTTGTTTTATACTGTTAGAAAATCACTTTTGTGAATTTAATGTGATGCTTGCATCAATATGCACGTGTTGTCTTCAAGTTAAGCAGGTACTAATTTCATTCATTCATTCATTCATTTTCTTTTTGGCCTTGTCCCTTTATTAATCAGGGGTCGCTACAGCGGAATGAACCGCCAACTTATCCAGCATATGTTTTACTCAGCGGATGCCCTTCCAGCTGCAACCCATCACTGGGAAACATCCATACACACATACACTACGGACAATTTAGCCTACCTAATTCACCTATACCACATGTCTTTGGACTTGTGGGGGAAACCGGAGCGGTATAATTTTATCAACAATAATATTCAGCGTGACTAATATTTATGCATCAAATTTCCATTAATTTCTATGTAGTAAAGTTGTTCATGCTTTTTGCAATATTGCTAATGTGCTGTCATGACAACACTGGTAAAATGACGCTAAAATAAAATTATTTATTTACATATATATACTTTATTCATATATAAATTGATATATTAATAAATAAATTCATCAATAATAATTTAAGTTATTGATTTAAATTTCAAATTGAGTTAAACTAACAAAATGACTTTATATTAATTAATAAATAAATAATTATAACAAAGCATTTTGGAGCATCCCTATTATTTATTTATGTATTAGACAGTGAGGTAAGTTTAATAAATATTTACCAGCATCCATAAGCAACATTTCTTAAAAGACAAAATATATCAAGGAATGTGTACTAGTAATTAAAGTCTGCTTGAACCGGAAGTTTCCGAGATTCAGTATTTTAATGTACTTCAAGTCTGAAACGGAATATTGAATAGGGGGAGGGGCTTTACACTATCATTCCCTCATAGCAAAATATGTCAAGTCTAAAAGGGATACAGTTGCAGGTGAAAGTTAACGATAATTATTTCTATTACAACAAAACAATTACTGTACAAAATAATGCTAAAATAAATTAATATATTTACATATAGATATATATATATATATATATACATACAGAGAGTGCAGAATTATTAGGCAAGTTGTATTTTTGAGGATTAATTTTATTATTGAACAACAACCATGTTCTCAATGAACCCAAAAAACTCATTAATATCAAAGCTGAATATTTTTGGAAGTAGTTTCTAGTTTGTTTTTAGTTTGAGCTATTTTAGGAGGATATCTGTGTGTGCAGGTGACTATTACTGTGCAGAATTATTAGGCAACTTAACAAAAAACAAATCTATACCCATTTCAATGATTTATTTTCACCAGTGAAACCAATATAACATCTCAACATTCACAAATATACATTTCTGACATTCAAAAACAAAACAAAAACAAATCAGTGACCAATATAGCCACCTTTCTTTGCAAGGACACTCAAAAGCCTGCCATCCATGGATTCTGTCAGTGTTTTGATCTGTTCACCATCAACATTGCGTGCAGCAGCAACCACAGCCTCCCAGACACTGTTCAGAGAGGTGTGCTGTTTTCCCTCCTTGTAAATCTTACATTTGATGATGGACCACAGGTTCTCTATGGGGTTCAGATCAGGTGAACAAGGAGGCCATGTCATTAGTTTTTCTTCTTTTAGACCCTTTCTTGCCAGCCACGCTGTGGAGTACTTGGACGCGTGTGATGGAGCATTGTCCTGCATGAAAATCATGTTTTTCTTGAAGGATGCAGACTTCTTCCTGTACCACTGCTTGAAGGTGTCTTCCAGAAACTGGCAGTAGGACTGGGAGTTGAGCTTGACTCCATCCTCAACCCGAAAAGGCCCCACAAGCTCATCTTTGATGATACCAGCCCAAACCAGTACTCCACCTCCACCTTGCTGGCGTCTGAGTCGGACTGGAGCTCTCTGCCCTTTACCGATCCAGCCACGGGCCCATTAAGACTCACTCTCATTTCATCAGTCCATAAAACCTTAGAAAAATCAGTCTTGAGATATTTCTTGGCCCAGTCTTGACGTTTCAGCTTGTGTGTCTTGTTCAGTGGTGGTGGTTTTTCAGCCTTTCTTACCTTGGCCATGTCTCTGAGTATTGCACACCTTGTGCTTTTGGGCACTCCAGTGATGTTGCAGCTCTGAAATATGGCAAAACTGGTGGCAAGTGGCATCTTGGCAGCTGCACGCTTGACTTTTCTCAGTTCATGGGCAGTTATTTTGCGCCTTGGTTTTTGGTTTGGTTTTTCCACACGCTTCTTGCGACCCTGATGACTATTTTGAATGAAACGCTTGATTGTTCGATGATCACGCTTCAGAAGCTTGGCTAATATATATATATATATATATAGATAAATAAATAATTCTGATTTATTCTGAAACTGAATATTGGGTAGGGGGAGGGGCTTTCTTTATGCGCATCCACTCATGGCAAAATAGGTAAAGTCTAAAAGGGATACAGCTGCGGCCGAAAGGTAACGATTCATTCATTTTCTTCAGCTTAGTCTCTTTTTCATCAGGGGTTGCAACTTATTAATGAACCGCCAACTTATCCAGCATATGTTCCAGTCGGCACTAGAACCAGCGACCTTCTTGCTGTGAGGTGACAGTGCTAACCACTGAGCCACCGTACCACCCTCAAAAGTTAACGATAATTATTTATACTAACAATCAAATTACAGTACAACAATAATTGCTGTTTTTACATTACACTCAACAGATTTAAGGTTGGCGTATGTTTATAAAATACAATCAATGTGTAATTTAATAAATTATATGAATAATTCTTATTAACTTCTGGCCTCAGCTGTATACGCTTATTTCACGCGACCGCCATTTTAGAACACGAAAGCGAGGCTGCGGTGGGAAGAAAGCCGGAAGTATAGGATCAGCACTGTAAACATTGCAACAATATGCTGTGTGCTATAAACCTCCAGCTGTTGCTGCGACTTTAAAATGCAGAAATGGTGTAAACATCACTTTAATATCATTCCGTTCAGTTTCATTTAAACAATTAAAAGCATATAAGGCATCAAACAACATCACAATCTCTTTAAGAGTGATACACTTAAGTGTCCTCCTATACTTCAGTCCAGGGCAGCAGGTAAACACCGTGAGGACGCTTCCCTGCTTCAGCCTATGTAACCCGGTGAGTGATAAAACAGCGCAGTCCTCTGTAGCACATCTTCGTGTTGTCTTTAACAGTGTTGTCCCGGTACTGAAGTTTTAAAAACGTCAATTTCCCGCTAACATATACGTGCCGCTGAGCGCGCTCATAAACAGCTGATTTGCCATAGTATTCACCAGTGCTCAACAGAATGACTGTGAAGGTTATCAGCTCGCTGCTCTTCACAGATTGAAAACACACATAGACGGATATTGGAGCGTTTTAAAGCCGTGAAGATCAGCGGATTCATCAGCGGATCGCTCGTCTGTGTTTGCACTCAGTAAACAGCGGTGAGGTGAACTGATGACCTTCACAGCCAATCAGAGTGATTTCTGTTGAGCACGTGAACACAATGGCCAATCAGCGCTGTTTAAGAACTCCATGAACAGTGTCTTAAATGTTAACGAGAAATTGGCGCTTTTTTATATTTCATTACGGAAATTTTGTATCGTGACTAGTCTAATATAGTGAAAGAATCAGTTCATTAACTTGAGTTTGATGAATGGCATCTAAAATGTGTGTTTGGGAAAGAAAACGTTAGCTAAGTAGTGCCATTTCCCTTAACTTAGCTGAAAATGAGGTCAAATATCCCTTTTTATTTTCACTATTCATTCAGAACGGACCTTCGGGTCACTCGGAAAGCGCTGAAATCATAAATTTGTGTCACTTTCTCTTCGCTGATAAGATATACAGCCAGGTACACAATATTCCTGTGTGACTCAGTCTATACTTCCGGGTTTCTTCCCACCGCAGCCTCGATTTCGCTGTTAATAATGGCGGCCGCGTGAAATCAGTCTATACCTTCTAGCAACAACCCACATGGTTAAAACTACTGTGGCTGTCAAACTGATGTCGGCAGAGAAAAACCTCCACTCCATAATTTGTTAACCTTTGTATTCTATGGGTAAAACTTTTTATATTAATGTTTATATAACGTTTATTATAAGTATTTGTATTTTTTTTATACATTTTTTGTCTTTATTATTATTATTTTTATTCATTCATTCACCTTTAGCTTAGTCTCTTTATTCGACAGAGGCTGCCACAGCGAAATGAACTGCCAACTTATCCAGCATTTTTACACAGTGGATGCCCTTCCAGCTGCAACCCATTGCTGGGAAACACCCATACACACTTATTCTCTCTCTCACACACACACACACACACTCATACACTACAGCCAATTTAGTTCATCCAATTGACATATAGCGCATGTGTTTGGACTGTGGGGGAAACCGGAGCACCTGGAGGAAACCCACACCAACACGGAGAGAACATGCAAACTCCAAACAGAAATGCCAACTGGTCCAGCTGGGATTCGAACCAGCAACCTTCTTTACATTGTAAATTTAGATTCCACAAGGACTTTAAAAAATCGCAATTAACGTTAAAACGGCTTGCCATATATTATGAAATCTGCTGTTCACTCCATTCAAACTGTTCGTCTATCATTAGAGATGACTAGTCAATTTATTATTGTTATTATTTTGTAAATAAACATTAGCATGTGGTCCAATGAGTTCACACAAACTTTACAGGTCTAAAGAAACCATTTCAATACGACATAAGTAACTGCATCTTCAGTAATTCCTCCATTAAACACATGTACGTCATAAAATCCATTAAAATATCGGAAATAAAATCTACACACAACACAAATAAGCCGTTTCATCAGCTCAGTCACAGCAAGGCTAACCTAACCTAACCTAGCAATAAATCTGTGTTAATCTGTATAACGGAGCGGCCCGCTGCGTATGTCGCTATTACATGAACCAGCCACATTTGTTATGTCATATATACATATATAACATCAAACGCAGCAGACTACAGCACAAAACCCACACCATGTCCGTTAGCAGAGCTTATAATGATCAGAAAACATGAAGCCTGATTTGCGCACCATGACAACATGAACGCCATGACTATCCGACTGCGCTATTTCAAAATACCTGCTCAGAAATAAACAAACGCGAGTGTTTGGCAGACAAATAGACAGACTTACCTTTGAGTTTAAGCGACGCGCAGTAAAATATACGGTTTTCTTATGAAACACCAGCAGAAATATTGTCCGTGTGTTGGCTTGTGTTGACGTTGGCTGCAGTAATGCGTGTCTGCTCTGAATCCGTTCGCCACGCCCACCGCGACCGTGTGACGTAAATGACGAGTCACCTGACACAACATCTTCGCACTGTACTGACTACACAAACTTTCCCATTACGTAATTGCTGGAATGTTCTACAATTTTCCACTTTAATCCAGACTAAATACTGCTTTGAGTAAAATATATATTTAAATAAACTATAAACTAGTAGAGTTGCAGCAAAAATAGAGCTTTTTTGAATGCAGATGATTTCTGGCATCTAAAAAAAAGCAACTATATACCCAAACAATATCATAAGTGACATTATTAGACACTACAGAAATTAAAGTGATGGCTTTAAGCTAGACTTTTATTTAATACAGCTACATTGGGAGGGAAAATGGCTCTGACTTCTCACATTTAATGAAATATTAAATACTTATCCTTATTATTGCAAATATTCATTCAGTCATTCTCCTTCGGCTTAGTCCCTTCATTCATCAGGGTTCACCACAGCAGAATGAACCGCCAACTATTCCAGCATATGTTTTACACTGGAGCCTTCCGGCTGCAACCCAGTATTGGGAAACACCCATTTACTCTCACATTCACACAAACACTCGTACATTACAGCCATTTTAGTTCATCAATTCCCCTGTAGCGCATGTGTTTGGACTGTGGGGGAAACTGGAGCACCCGGAGGAAACCCACGCCGACACGGGGAGAACATGCAAACTCCACACAGAAATGCCAACTGACCCAGCCGGGACTCGAACCAGCGACCTTCTTGCTGTAAGGCAGCAGTGCTAACCACTGAGCCACCGTGTCACCCCATATAAGTTTTAATGATTGCTAAAATTTTGGAAAGCTAAGAATAAGAGCCAACACATACTTCACAAATGCACACGACACATTTAATAAACGTTTGCACCACATATTTACAAACTAAATGTTGACACCAAAATTGAAATCAATGAAAATAAAGTCATTGGCAGCACTAATCTGAGTTTCCACAACGGCATGTGACGACTATGAATGCATGTTTCCTTCTGAGAGACTGTAAAGACCATCCAAAATAATGACTCATTAGATTTACTGATTATTTTAAGGTAAGTGGTTGCAAACAATTGCTATGGGCTGAATTTAAACAAACACATTAAGTGTGGTAATGTTCAACTTAATTTGTTTGTTTTAACTCAGCCCATATCAATAGTTTGCAACCTCTTACCTTAAACTAAATGTATTAAATGCAATGAATGTGGCATTCATTGGCAGTTCCTCATCAGACTGTCCAGCCCGGTCTTGCTGATGGTCCCGTAGGCCTGAGAGTAGCTGCCCAGTTTGGCTCTTGGATCTCCGGCTGCAGAAACATTGGCTTGACTCTGGAAAACCTTCTTGCTGAACCGCGGAGGAGTCTTGGCATCTCGTGAAAGAGAAACAGGCCTGTGGTTCTGCATGACCAAAATAAGGGGAAAAACATCCGGTGAGATAAACTATAGCATTCGTTATAATCAAAGTAATTAAGATAGTGTGCAGTTAAAGACTAAATTATTCGCCCTCCTGTGAAATTTTAATTCTTAATTAAGTGAGCAGAGAGATTTTCACTGTATTTTCTATTATAGATTGAAATTACTATAGATATTCTTATGGATAAAGTCTTATTTCTTTTAGTTTGGTGGGTAATAAAAGTTGTTTTTAATTAAAAATAAACAAATTTAAAAACTGACCTTATTTTCTCAGTTGTCTACAGAACAAACCACTGTAATACAATGACTTGCCTAATTACCCTATTTAACCTAGTTAAGTCTTTAAATGTCACTTTAAGCTGTATAGAAATGTCTTTAAAAATATCTAGTCAAATATTATTTACTGTCATCATGGCAAAGATAAAATAAATCAGTTATTAGAAATGAGTTATTAAAACTATTAAGATTAGAAATGTGTTGAAAAAAATCTCTCTGTTAAACAGAAATTGGGGAAAAAATATAAAAGAATTCTAATATATAGAAATATATACACATATTAGTCTATATACATAGATGTGTGTGTATTTACATATACATAATAAGTATACACAGAAAATTGTTCAAAAATGCAAACTGCAAGCTGTATACACTCACCGGCCACTTTATTAGGTATACCTTACTAGTACCCCTTTTGCCTTCAGAACTGCCTTAATCCGTCGTGGCATAGATTCAACAAGCTACTGGAAATATTCCTCAGAGATTTTGCTCCATATTGACATGAGAGCATCACGCAGTTGCTGCAGATTTGTCGGCTGCACATCCATGACGCTAATCTCCCGTTCCACCAAATCTTAAAGGTGCTCTATTGGATTGAGAGTTGGTGACTGTGGAGGCCATTTGAATACAGTGAACTCATTGTCATATTCAAGAAACCAGTCTGAGATGATTCTCGCTTTATGACATGGTGTGTTATCCTGCTGGAAGAAGCCATCAGAAGATGGAGACACTGTGGTCATAAAGACATGGTCAGCAACAATACTCAGGTAGGCTGTGGCGTTGACACGATGCTCAATTGGTACTAATGAGCCCAAAGTGTGCCAAGAAAATATCCCCCACACCATTACACCACCACCACCAGCCTGAACCGTTGATACAAGGCAGGATGGATCCATGCATGTTGTTGACGCCAAACTCTGACCCGACCATCAGAATGTGGCAGCAGAAATGGAGACTCATCAGACCAGGCAACGTTTCTCCAATCTTCTATTGTCCAGTTTTGGTGAGCCTGTGTGAATTGTAGCCTCAGTTTCCTGTTCTTAGCTGACAGGAGTGGCACCCGGTGTGGTCTTCTGCTGCTGTAGCCCATCCGACTCAAGGTTGGACGTGTTGTGTGTTCAGAGATGCTCTTCTGCAGACCTCGGTTGTAACGAGTGCTTATTTGAGTTACTGTTGCCTTTCTATCAGCTGGAACCAGTCTGGCCATTCTCCTCTGACCTCTGGCATCAACAAGGCATTTGCACCCACAGAACTGCCGCTCACTGGATATTTTCTCTTCTTTGGACCATTCTCTGTAAACCCTAGAGATGGTTGTGTGTGAAAATCCCAGTAGATCAGCAGTTTCTGAAATACTCAGACCAGCCCGTCTGGCACCAACAACCATGCCACGCTCAAAGTCACTTAAATCCTCTTTCTTCCCCATTCTGATGCTCGCTTTGAACTGCAGCAGATCGTCTTGACCATGTCTACATGCCTAAATGCATTGAGTTGCTGCCATGTGATTGGCTGATTAGAAATTTGTGTTAACAAGTTGTTGTACCTAATAAAGTGGCCGGTGAGTGTATATCTATATGTATCAATATTATGTATATCGTATTCACAGTGTTATTTTCTTTCTGACCTAAGATGAACTTAATAAAGCAAAAATAAATAAATATAATTAATATTAACTATTATTCACATTCCCAAAAAACTCTTAACTAATTTGTTTGAAATGACATAACACAAATTTGTTTATGATTAGGCTTAAAGTATATCAGAGAATCATTTTTGACCCATGTCAGTGAAAACTGGAGACATTTCTGCTAAAACAGCAGTATAGCAGTGATTTTAAAAACATTTCTCCCAAACAAAAAGAGTCCACTCACCAAGCATGCAGAGGTGACACACAGCCCGGGGGAAACAATGGCTTCATCCTTGCGGATCAGGGGATTATTCAGTGGCTGCGCGAGTGCGAGAGAGAAAGAGTGTGTGCGAGCAACAGGAGCCGATCGACCGCGTGGGTCTGCAGCCTGATGGACAGAACACAAAATACAGTTGAAGTCAAATTTATTAGCCCCCTGTATATGTTTCCCCCAATTTCTGTTTAACAGAGAGCAGATTTTCTCAACACATTTCTAAACATAATAGTTTAATAACTCATCTCTAATAACTGATTTCTTTTATCTTTGCCATGATGACAGTAAATAATATTTGACTAAATATTCTATAAGACACTAGTATTCAGCTTTAAGTGACATTTAAAGGCTTAACTAGGTTAATTAGGGTAAAGTTAGGGTAATTAGGCAAGTCATTGTATAACAGTGGTTTGTTCTGGAGACAATCAAATAAAAATATTGCTTAAGCTGGCTAATAATATTGACCTTAAAATGGCTTTTATAAAATTAAAAATTGCTTTTATTCTAGCCGAAATAAAACAAATAAGACTTTCTCCAGAAGAAAAAATATTATAGGAAATACTGTGAAAAATTCCTCGCTCTGTTAAACATCATTTGGGAAATATTTGAAAAAGAAAATAACAAGAGGGCAAATAACTCTGACTTTAACTGTATATGAGGTCAAAGATGAGAGTAGAAATGTGCATCATATTACCACATGCTAAACAAACTACAAACAATACAGCTCTTTTACTAAAATGTCAGTGAGGAGAGACTGCAAGACGCACCGCAGGCCCGTTAGCACCCTCTGCAGGCAGGACACCAGCACTCTCCTGATTCCTCTTCACTAATCTCTGAAGATGAGACGGATGTTGGAGAGGTTTGACTGAACCATCTGCAAAATAAATAAAAGATGCTTTATGATGATTTAAGTGTCTTCTCTCCACTAATACACAAAATACGTGACAACAATTATAAAGTAAAATGAATGTTTTCTACATTAACAAATATTAAAATGGGATGCCACGGTGGCGCAGTGGGTAGCACAATCGCCTCACAGCAAGAAGGTCGCTGGTTCGAGCCTCAACTGGGTCAGTTGGCGTTTCTGTGTGGAGTTTGCATGTTCCCCTCGTGTTGGCGTGGGTTTCCTCCAGGTGCTCCGGTTTCCCCCACAGTCCAAACAAATGCGCTATAGGGGAATTGGGTAAGCTAAATTGTCTGTAGTGTTAGTGTATGTGTGAATGAGAGTGTATGGGTGTTTCCCAGTGATGGGTTGCAGCTGGAAGGGCATCCTAAGTGCTGAATAAGTTGGCGGTTCATTCCGCTATGGCAACCCCTTATTAATAAAGGGACTAAGCTAAAAAGAAAATGCACTCAAAGGAAATTAATTGTGCACATTTTTAAAACTAATTAGTAAATGGCACAATTACCAGCGATCTAATCCTTCTAGATCACTGGTAAACACGTCATACAACTACAAACCCGCCATTATATGGACTACAGATCCAGTCATGCATTGTTCCGGATTCCGCTGATTGCACACACACACACACACACACACACGCACGCACGCACGCACACACACACACACACACGCACGCACACACACACACACACACACACACACACACACACACAGCCGGAGGATTGTCAAGGACTGATTACATGGACTTTAAAACAGCACACACACGCATCCGTGCTGAGTCTTGTTTACTGTATTTGTGACATTACAAGGTGTTTTCCTTTGCCTTGCCTTTCTGTGTTTGACCCTTGCTTTGTTTTGTTTGTTTATTTACGTTGTATTCTGCCTGACTTTCGGTCATCCGCCTGTTTATCAACCACAACTCTGGATTGCCGATATACATCTGTTTGTTCCTGTTTTGACCATTGCTTGCCTGACCATTCTCTTAATAAACCCTGCATTTGGATCCAACCCTTTTGTCAGCATCCCTTCTTATTAAAGTAAATTACAATTCTCGAGAAAATCTACTCAATTACAGTAATTTGAATAATTGTAATTTGTTAATTTACACCACTGACTAAAGCACAAATGTTAGGTGCACCCAAATTTTCAACCGCATCACATTTAACACTGCAGTTTTAGAAGTTCACTTTTTTTTTTTAAAATCGCTATCCATATTGGCAATATTGGCTTGTAAAGGATTGTCTAGCAATCTGATCAACATAAAGTTCTTTATTTAAAGCATAATTATACGAGAAAGGTGAATTATTACTGCCATTCACTATTTCTGATTAGTTTAAACTACAGCATGGGCCTAATGTATGTCTATTGAACCCAGGGGCGTTGCTAGGGACGAAAGGAATAAGGGGCTTAGCCCCCATCACTTCAAAAAAAGAGAAGTTCAAATTTACCCCCTGAACACACCCTGTCCGCCGCCCCCCTCATGGACTATTTGCAAGGCAGTTACATTATTTTATAAATTAATGGATAACAATGCATTTATTGAACAGTTCATTTATTGAATAATGCATTTATTGAATTTTAATCACTCTGTATGAACTATATATATGTATGTATATATATATATATATATATATATATATATATATATATATATATATATATATCTATATATATCAAGGTTTCCGCTACATTCATTCATCCGTGGCGGGCCGCCACGCCAAAATTCATCCCGCCACGGCTTTGTGCGCTATTTGTTCAAGGTGACATGCTGACTGACTCTCTGACAGACTGACTGACAGGTGCGTGAGTCTAGCAAACACCGCGTAGCTTTCAGTTTAGATGGAACACAGTTTCCATAAGTATACTTTATTGATAAAGGTCAATGGCTTTGCATACAATGACTTTATCTTGCTGGAGTTTAATGCCGTTTCACTTTACTTCAGGACGCGTTAATGTCGGAAAACGCACAAAAACGCACTAAATCGCGCTTCAGCAGCGCTTACTGGAGAGCGCACAAGAAGATCTGCACTTGAACGTGTAAATTTGAGTGTGTGCAAGAAGTTCAGAGGAAATCGGCGCGCAAGCAAAGAGATTCGCATGCTCGTATTACATGAATGCTATCTCGACTTGTAATACTGCGTGTAATATTTGTCTTTGAAATAGTTGGCAGATCTGTGTAAAAAAAAAGTCCTGCCGCCACTGCTGGAAAAAATCCTAGAGGAAACACTGTATATATATATATATATATATATATATATATATTATATATATATATATATATATATATATATATATATATATATATATATATATATATATATATATATATATATTCTTTGTCCTTAAATTTCAACTGCATTTCTCATTGTCTGTCATTTTCTATAATAGTTTTTTGAAAAATGTAATTTTCTGCAAGTCTTCAAATCTGAAAATATGATTTATTTTATAGTGTGAGTTGTTATCCAATGTGATCCAAGGCTACAATCATGTTCATTTGGACAAAGTGATGATCTGAGGTGTAGTGTTGTCGAGATACTGGAATTTCTAAATCCAATACCTTGCAAAATATTGATATTCAATAGGCTGCTATTTTTGATATAATAAAAATTGTATCAAAAATAGTAAAAAAAAAAAAATTTAAATAAATATCTATATGCTAGAAATGTTTACTTCAAATTTCTTTGGAGGGAGTTTTTTTTTCCAGTCTTTCCCAAAATAGGGTGATGCGGGCATTGTGGCACTTTAAATGCATGTAATGCCTGTTTTTTATTCATAATTGAGCAGAAATCCCATATGCCTTCCAAAAGTAATAGAACATTTTAGAAAATCCCTGATATGGATGAAGGCGTCCAGCTATTGCTGTAGTTGAATGCATGAAAATAAGATCTGAATAAAAATAAAATGGTTTTCACTGACTATTTACACATTTATATGTGTTCTTCCACCCATATTAGGTATTTTCATAAGAATAAAGTCGATTTATAATCTGATGCTAACTGACATAGCATGTTACAGTAGCTATAAAATAATAAGCTAGCATGAACTCACTGTGATTTAACTACAGAATGTGAGATGTGACTGGCTATATCATCTAGATAAATATGTCTAGATATCTATATCATATCCAGCTAGTACAATTTACGTTTTTCTGAATAATTCGCATGTATTTACATTAATATGACGCACATTTTATTGATTAGTTATTTTATTTCACCAAAACTACACACATTTTATACTGCAAAAACAAATATTAAGCTTCATCAGTAGTTAGAACTATTCAGTTTCGCTAAACAGTTGTATTATTACCTCATTAGCTTCAGCTCCTCAAAATAATGAATGAATGATGACAGTGCAGTGGGGGGATTTTTTTTAACATTTGCCGTGTGACAACAGTCTTACTCCCACCTGCCGGTAAAAACCGGGACTGCTGAACAGCTGACTTAATTAAGCACTTAAGCACTTGGATAACAAAATAAATGTTATATACAACCTATTTTTTTAAGTGCAACAAATTCCAAAAGATCAGGGGCTTTTGACAATACATCAGGGGCTTAAGCCCCCAAAGCCCCCCCTTGCAACGCCACTGATTGAACCACAGTCGTGAAGATGTAGATGTGTGATGAAGATGTTTTTAAATGTATTTATTTTTTACCCTCGAATGGCTGCTCGCACGGTGCAACCTCAGATTTTATTTAGTGGCACTATTGAGAAATTAGATTACACTCTAGAGCCCTGCAATTAATAAGGTAATCCTCTAAAGAAAAAACGAGTGTCACATGTTAAAATCACATGTCATGCTAATTTAATGGATAGTTCACCCCCCTCTAAAAAATGAAAATTTACTTACAATTTACTCCTGCTCAAGTGCTTCCAAACTTTTATGAGTTTCTTCTCTTCAACACTAAAGATATTTTCAAGAAAACCTGTAACCATTGACTTCCATAGTAGAAAAAACTAATTCAATGGAAGTCAATGGTTACAGGTTTCCAACATTTCTCAAAATATCTTAATGTTTGTTCAACAGAAAAAAGAAACTCATAAACAAGTAAAGGGTAAGCAAATAATGACACAATTTTCATTTTTGGGTGAACTATCCCTTATCTGTAAGCGATTTCTTTTAAATATCCTTACAAAGATGGGAAAAAAAGCCATTGGAAAATATGGCAAATGTTGACCCTTAATGGAGAACTTAACTGTGATGCATAAAAGATAATAATTGTGATGCATGAAGTTAATTGTGATGCATGAAAGTTAACTGTGATGCATGAAGTTAATTGTGATGTGAACTCTGCATGCATAAAGAAGCACATGAGTGAGTGTATAAGAGGTAAGATTATTGCGCAGAACTCACTGGGCATGTGTGTGATGGGGTTATAGGAGGTTTCTGGAGACGAGTGTGTTTGCTCAGGTCTGCTGACAGCTTTGGCTCCATTAATGCTCTTCTTGTCCCTGGGAGATTTTCTGTCAGGATCCCTCTGAGAAACAGCACCTGCTTCACTGCTTTTGGTTAATCCACCGTCCACATGCACGTCTGCAGGCTTCTCCTCCAGCTTCTGCCTGATACGAGGCTGCTTCTGCATTTGTCGACTGGCCCTTTTCTCCACGATCATCTGGAGGAAAGTCATTTTCTTTAAGCATTTGATATCATAGTTTACTGTAAATACACTCTTGTTCTAAAGTTTTGGGGATGGTAGGATTGTTTTTTGTGTGTTTTAAGTCGGTTTAAAGGCTGTGAAGTTTATTCAGTGAAAAATCTGTAAAATTGTTATATTGTAAAAAATAACATTAGAATTTAAAATGGGCGCAGTGGGTAGTACAATCGCCTTACAGCAAGAAGGTCACTGGTTTGACCCCCGGCTGGGTCAGTAGGTATTTCTGTGTGGAGTTTGCATGTTCTCCCCGTGTTGGTGTGGGTTTCCTCCGGGTGCTCCGGTTTCCCCCATAGTTCAAACACATGCACTATAGGTGAATTGGGTAAGCTAAATTGTCCATAGTGTATGAGTGTGAATAAGTGGGTATGGATGTTTCCCAGTGTTGGGTTGCAGCTGGAAGGGCATCCACTGTGCAAAACATATGCTGGATAAGTTGGCAGTTCATTCTGCTGTGGCGACCCCTGATTAATAAAGGGACTAAGCGGAAAAGAAAATGAATGAATAATTTAAAATAAAACTTTCGTTATTAGGATTTTTTTATGTGTTTTAAGTGGGTTTTAAGGCTGTTTATTTATTGAAAAATCAGTAAAACAGTTATATCGTTAAAAATAACATTACAATTTCAAAATATAACAAAATATTTAAGCACTTGATATCATAGTATTACCGTAAATTCACTACTGTTTTAGAGTTGGTAGGATTTTTTGTGTTTTATAACTTAACAACTTAACATTATAATGTAAATTTCATTCATTCATTCATTTTCTTTTTGGCTTAGTCCCTTTATTAATCCGGGGTCGCCACAGCGGAATGAACCGCCAACTTATCCAGCACATGTTTTACGCAGCGGATGCCCTTCCAGCTGCAACCCATCTCTGGGAAACATCCACACACACTCATTCACACTCATACACTACGGACAATTTTAGCCTACCCAATTCACCTGTACCGCATGTCTTTGGACTGTGGGGGAAACCGGAGCACCTGGAGGAAACCCACGCGAACACAGGGAGAACATGCAAACTCCACACAGAAACACCAACCGACCCAGCCGAGGCTCAAACCAGCGACCTTCTTGCTGTGAGGCGACAGCACTTCCTACTGCGCCACTGCGTCACCCATAACGTAAAACTTTAATATATTTTGAAATTTAATTTATTCTTGAGATTTCAATCTGAATTTTCAACAATCCATCAATCATTCTAATGTCCTGATTTATGATCAAGAATTATTAGTGTCTAAAAAATATTTGTGCAAACATTGTGCAATTTTGTTTTTGTGGAAAATAGTTTTTTTTTTTATTTATTTTTTTTTTACTTTTTTATTTATGAAACTGAATTTTTTGTACCATTACAAATGTAACTTCTGATCAATAGACCCTTGACATGACGTCACACGGTGTCCGGTTTCACGCAGTGTACCGTTACTTCCGCCTACACAGAACTCCCCATAGAGAACTCAACCAGTCAGCTGTATATTTACTACAGATACAGTTAGACTGTGACTATGGCTGTTTTTTTGTCTGCATTCAAGGTGAGATGTCTGACCTTTAAAAATAAAATCTACAGATCATCCAGATTTTCGCTTGAACCAAGAAAATGGGACTTTTGCAGTCTATTGCATTGTGTTGCTGTCTTTCCTGCAGATGAAGTTTGTATGCACTTTATGTGTATTTGTCAAATAAAGATTTCTGATATATCCTGGAGGCTCTATCTACCGAACATTATTAGTTTGGAATACACCACAGCCAAAATAAATGGTGCCAGTAAAAAAACTGTACAATTTTGGGGTAAATATGAAAGAGACTGTGTCAGATACGTTTTAATCCTGATTTTGTTCAAAACCAAAATGTTCAATAAAAAAAAAATAAAGATTTTAGATGTTTACACGGCTGCTGAACATTTTTTAATGTCAAATTTATTTTTATTCCTTTTTTTGTGTCATGATGAATAAGTAATAAATAAATCTGTGGGTGTTTTACTGTGGTTGTTTACAGTGGACAGCTGATTCACAAACACATTCATATTATTCACATTCTACTGCTCAGTTCTCTGACATTTTTTTCTATATAGGTATATTTTATTCATGAACATAAAACATTTATGTCTATTTAATATTCAAATTAATAATCAATCTTAATAATCAAACAAAATCATCATAAAAAATTACAATTGCAAAAAAAACACCAAGAAGACTGCATTTTAATTCAGTATTATTAGATTATGAATTTTTTTGTAACATTATTAATTAAAAGGTAACACTAATATCAAATTAAATCCACCCAGTAGGTGGCTTAATTCATTCAAATAGAGAAACAGAACAAAACATTAATGGATCAATAAATAACAAATGATGAAACTCATTTCATTTATAGACATTTATAGAGGACATACTGTACTAACCAGGTAATATGAGAAGATTTAATAAACAATTTTATTCATGCTGGAACCTTTACATATCACAGATAATATAAATTTAAATTCATAGCAGCATCAATGAAAAAATAAATCCATTACTGAGGAAATAAACTGAATTAATAAGTGAAAAGGTTGCAAATATATACTTTCCTTCATAAACAATAGCTTATGCATATTCTTAATAACTTAAAGAATCATTTTCAAACTCAGAAAGCAGTTCATTATTGAAAGAGAAATATATTCAGACACATCTCCAATACTTTAATAGTCTTAAATCAGAATGTGCAACGTTAATATTATCAGACGCATATTTTCCAGAGAAGTCTCCCATTCATTCAAAGGTAAACAGAACTGAAATTACACTGTATTGCCAATAGAGGCAAGTGAAGTGACATCATTGTAAAAAAGAGTCTATTTAACGCATGCTTGATGATTAATAATACCACATTTTCCATGGTAAAGCATGCCTCAGTGAGTGATTATTTTTGATTAAGTTCAGGCGGAAGGATTTGTGTCACTGTGACACAGCATTTGTTAACATAACACAGAATCACATGACTGTGTACACTTACAACATCATGGCTGCTACCAAAGTAACAAACATAAAATTTCTTCTTACCTCATAGAGTTTGTTTCTGTATTGAGTAACAGAGAGCTGGACGTCATCATCCACCGGCAAAATGACATCATAGACCAAACTGGGCTCACTGGATGGGTTGTGAAATCTTGCAAGAAATAAGAGAAAATAATATTTGTTTTACCTTTACCTCAAATAAGGTTATATAATGATATAATTTAATAATATATATTTAAAAATCAGAATAATCAACAGCTTTTCATTACTACATGTCATATTTTAATATACTAAAAAAAATGTGCATGTATAAATCAAGTGCAGGGCTATGCATTAAGAAGCTAATAGGTTCAGATGGGATTTCATGATGACTTATATATATATATATATATATATATATATATATATATATATATATATATATGTAAGGTACACCTTTGTACACCTACTTTATTAGGTACACCTTACTAGTACCGCGTTGCACCCCTTTTGCCTCCAGAACTGCTTTAATCCTTCATGGCCTAGATTCAACAAGGTACTGGAAATATTCCTCAGAGATTTTGCTCCATATTGACATGATAGCATCACACATTTGCTGCAGATTTGTCGGCTGCACATCCATGATGCTAATCTCCCATTCCACCACATCCCAAAGGTGCTTTATTGGATTGAGAGCTGGTGACTGTGGAGGCCATTTGAGTACAGTGAACTCATTGTCATGTTCAAGAAACCAGTCTGAGATGATTCACGCTTTATGACATGGTGGGTTATCCTGCTGGAAGTAGCCATCAGAAGATGGAGACACTATGGTCATAAAGGGATGGACATGGTCAGCAACAATACTCAGGTAGGCTGTGGCGTTGACACGATGCTCAATTGGTACTAATGGGTCCAAAGTGTGCCAAGAAAATATCCCCCACACTATTACACCACCACCAGCAGCCTGAACCATTGATACAAGGCAGGATGGATCCATGCTTTCATGGTGTTGACGCCAAACTCTGACCCGACCATTCGAATGTGGCAGCAGAAATGGAGACTCATCAGACCAGGCAACGTTTCTCCAATCTTTTATTGTCCAGTTTTGGTGAGCCTGTGTGAATTGTAGCTTCAGTTTCCTGTTCTTAGCTGACAGGAGTGGCACCCGGTGTGGTCTTCTGCTGCTGTAGCCCATCCGCCTCAAGGTTGGACGTGTTGTGTGTTCAGAGATGCTCTTCTGCAGACCTCGGTTGTAACGAGTGCTTATTTGAGTTACTGTTGTCTTTCTACCAGCTGGAACCAGTCTGGCCATTCTCCTCTGACCTCTGGCATCAACAAGGCATTTGCGCCCACAGAACTGCCGCTCACTGGATATTTCCTCTTTTTCAGACCATTCTCTGTAAACCCTAGATATGGTTGTGCGTGAAAATCCCAGTAAATCAGCAGTTTCTGAAATACTCAGACCAGCCCGTCTGGCACCAACAACCATGCCACGCTCAAAGTCACTTAAATCCCCTTTCTTCCCCATTCTGATGCTCACTTTGAACTGCAGCAGATCGTCTTGACCATGTCTACATGCCTAAATGCATTAAGTTGCTGCCATGTGATTGGCTGATTAGAAATTTGCATTAACGAGCAGTTGGACAGGTGTACCTAATAAAGTGGCCGATGAGTATATACATATATTTCAATAACAAAAATTAAAAATACACCACTGCTCAGGGTGTGTGTGTGTGTGTGTGTGTGTGTGTGTGTGTGTGTATACACTTGGATGGGTAAACTGCAGAGTACACCATGCTTGGCCACACGTCACAACTTTCGCTTTCACTTCACTTTCTCGTTTTACTGAGAAACAATTGACTGTATTTATAAATGGATAGTTGAATTAATGACTCAACCGATTAATTACTAAACAGATTCCATCAGGAATGAAACAGACAATATTTTGTCTAAAATGTAACCTTACTAAACATGAACTTTGCATTGGTGTTTATGTGGATATTCAGGAAAATTGCACTCTTGTTTGTGTGATTTTATGGAACTAAATCATATCCTATAAAATCACATACAGTGATATATTTCTTTCATAACTTGAATGATTGGCTATTCTTATAGGCTTCATCACACAGCCAATGATTTTGGCTTGTTTTTTTCACAGAACGTCACATACTTGATAATGTCAGCTAGTACTTCAACAAAACATCAAAACTATCATAACAGAATATAAATATTACACTTCCTAACTCGAGTCATTAAATAAGCACCACAGAAAGCAGAACGTTGACTCACTTGGACACATACGGATGCTGCAGAGCTTCTTCTGCACTGAGTCTCTTGTCTGGATTGAAAAGCAGCAAGCGTTGCAGTAAATCAAGGGCATCAGGTGGCACTGAGGCCGGCAGAATCTCATCTAATGGCACCTGCGGTCTAAACACATTTATCATGACAGCAGAGTCAGCTGAACAACACAGAGCAAAATATGAAGACAAGCTATTAAATATTAACATGACATACCTAAGCAGCATTCTCTGAATCACAGACGCCCCATACTCTGATCTGATGGCCAACACATCTATAAAAAACAAAACACAGTGGTGTAAGTAAAATGGTATTTGATTTGCTTATAAAATAATGAGAGCGGTGCGGTGGCTCAGTGGTTATCACTGTCGCCTCACCAAGAGAGAGGGGTCTGGATGCAGACCTGGTGCAGTGCAAGCTGAGCTGCATCCAATGCTTTTTAATGCGCTCACCTAACCCTACCCCTCACAGTGACGTCACTCCATTGAATGCACTGTGTCTGACATTGCATCGCTGAGTGATGCAATCTCAGCTTGCATCATAAAGGCTGCATCCAGATACTATTGCACCAAAAAGGTCACTGGGCCAGTTGGCGTTTCTGTGTGGAGTTTGCATGTTCTCCCCGTGTTGGCGTGGGTTTCCTCCGGGTGCTCCGGTTTCCCCCACAGTCCAAACACATGCACTATAGGGGAATTAAATAAGCTAAATTGGCCGAAGTGTATGTGTGTTAATGCAAGAGTGTGTGGGTGTTTCCCACTGTTGGGTTGCAGCTGGAAGGGCATCCGCTGCATAAAACATATGCTGGATAAGTTGGCGGTTCATTCCGCTGTGGCGACCCCTGATTAATAAAGGGACTACGCCGAAAAGAAAATGAATGAATGAAAACAAATTGTTAAAAATTTTTACATGAGAAGGAAACGAACCCTCTGTTGAAGGATGTGGAATAACGTTCATGATTTTTTCTATTTGATTAATGGTAGACGTCCCAGGGAAAAGCGGTTTGCCCAGCAGCATCTCTGCCAGGATGCATCCTATACTCCACATGTCCACACCTTTTGTGTACCTGTAGATACATAGGACTCATTAATAATAATATATATTAAGATAAATACATTATTATAAGCTTAAAGAGTTCATATTATGTTGCTTTTACAATTGAAGTCTTAAAAGAGTATGTTTTGGAATTCACACACCTTGAGGATCCCAGTAATATTTCAGGAGCTCGATACCATCGTGTCGCCACATACTCTGTTAAAGCAGGATTCCCAGCATCCTCTTGGATTTGGTACAGAGATCTCGCCAAACCAAAGTCACACAGCTTAACGAAGCAATCTGAGTCTAATAAGATGTTGGATGGCTAAAAGAAAGAAAAATACAAATACAGCTCAAACCGGGGTTGATCTAAACTTTTTTTTTTAAGAATAAGTGTTAAACGTTGACTACAACAACATACCTTTTGGTCTCTGTGAATGACATTGCCTGAATGAAGATATTTTGTTGCTTTTAGAAGTTGGTACATTACATAACGCTTATGAATGTCTTTTAATAGATTTCCTTTCTTTATTACTGCATGTAGGTCTGTGTCTGAAAAGAAAAGAGGTGATAAAATGATGAAGTCAACAGAATTACAATAACAATATAATTTTAACTAAATTATGAAGATTTATGAATGATGGCATATGCAAATAATTAATAAATATACAATATAAGCATAAAATACTGAAGCACAGATCACACAAACGGTCTCTTACCCATGAATTCAAATATAAGGTAAATATCTTTGTCGTTTTGGGCTCTGATGACATTTAGTAATTTAATTATATTAGGATGATCCCCAAACTCCTGTAAAAGGAAAAGTAGTTTGAGCACACACTTTTTTCTAATACTTTTATTGCAAAGAAAATTTTCACAGTATTTCCTATTATATTTTTCTTCTGGAAAAGTCTTATATCTTTTTTTTTATTTGGCTGGAGCAACAAAACATTATAAAATTTTTTTTAAACTGCTAAGGTCACAGTATAAACCACTGTTGTCCAACGGCTTGCCAAATTAATCTAATTAACTTAATTAAGCCTTTAAATTGCAAATTAAACTGAACACTAGTGTCTTGCAAATTAACTAGTGTTTAATATTTTGTCATCATGGCAAAGACAATTTATAAGAATTTATTCAGACAATTTATTAATTATTAATTTATTAGACAAATCATTAGAAATTAATTATAAAAACTAATGTGTTTCAAAATGTTGGGAAAAACTCCTTTCTGTTAAACAGCAATTGGAATATATTTAAAATAATAATAATTTTTTACAGGAGGCTGATAATTTTGCCTTCAACTAAATATATTGGTGAATATTCTTACCTGCAGGAACATAATTTCTCTGAATGTTCTCTGTGGGAGATACAGAAAAGAAAAGAATATCCTGTAAATCTACTTTTAAGTTTACATTGCAACTTACAGAACATTTACTCATTCATACAAACAACCAGGGTGTGAATTATATGTTTTTAGTTCAATTACATCAGATCTAATTTATTAATTACATGTATTTAAGTTTTCAGTGTTTTGAGGGACATTTAATGTGTATGCTGACCTACATTAACCTCTGATTAGCTGTTTCAGAGGTTACTGTAGGTCAAACTATGCATCTAATTTTACTTTACTTTTAGGTTATGACAAAAGTGTCTTGTGAACACTTACGCTGTCAATCGGTGCTCTAGATCAGGGGTTCCCAAACTTTTCAGCCAGCGACCCCCAAAATAACAATGCCAGTAACTCACGACCCCCAAATTTCTCAGAGGTGGTTATAATTATACAAATGTTGTGCACACAACAATATGCCTATAAACAACACCATATTGACAACACAAAAAGTCATTTTCATTCATTTTCTTTTCGGCTTAGTCCCTTTATTAATCTAGGGTCGCCACAGCCGAATGAACCGCCAACTTGGCACATGTTTTACGCAGCGGATGCCCTTCCAGCTGCAACCCATCTCTGGGAAATATCCACACACACTCATTCACACACATACACTACGGACAATTTAGCCTTGGAGACCGCCAATCAGAGATCATTCTCAATGTTCAGTTGTGACCTGTATTTATTTTTAATGTATTTGATTGTCATAAAGGTGTCAGAAAGTTTAACCTGGTGCTATAAAATCTGCTGCAGCTGACGCTTTTGCTGTGTTGGTAATCCAGCATAAACACACCAATCGCTCGACCCCCATTTTGGGAACCACTGCTCTAGATTCAGGCTAATTGGCGTGATTATGCATTCACAATGGTGTAAACCATTATAGGTGTTGTGAAATGTATATTAACAGGGCTCGAAATTAACTTTTTTACTTGGTAGCACCGGTGCTCCCAGTTTCAAAAATTTAGGAGCACCAGAAAAAATTTAGGAGCACCCGAAATAATTTAGGAGCACCAGAAATAATTTAGTAGGATAGGAGCACCCACCAAAATGAATGAGCACCACTGCAAATTGTATATTAAGGGATTTATTGTATTTGAAAACAACATCAATTAGGACTAACAAAAACCAGAAACAACTAACTAACTAATGCTGTGATGACTTATTCATTTTGGAATTATTGCACAGATATCAATGTTTAATAATTATAAAAAATTATTAATGATGACGATGATGTCAATAATACTTACAATGAATAACATTTCCCATTATCATGCTGCCCTGAATGTGCTTGAATGCGAGTTATGTACTGTAAAAGGTCCTGCTGTTACTTTATGAAAAATAAATTTATGGTTTGCATCAAACAAAAATGAAGCATTGCAGTAAGAAATATTTATTTTGCACTATTGGTTTTATAAAATGTCAATTTATTAACTAATATTTCTGCTACAAAACAAACGTAAGATTATAATAAATAATTAAATCCAATGCTGAAAGCTGCAAAGCAGTCATCAGTAAATAGAAAAATAATTTACATCTCAAGAAGGAATGGACCAAAGAAAGTAAGAAAAGTCTCACTTCAAGCCTACCACTCTTTAAAAGTTTTGGTTTCGGTTTGTGTCATTTTATATGCTCGGTCTCGTTATGCCCTGATTTGCATTTTTCTGTGTTTGTGGAAAAAAGCAGGCGAGTCAGCCGACCCAATATACGAGCAGGCAGAGCAGGATTCTCGTGATGATGACCACCGGCGCAATACCGTTCTTTGTTATGAGCCGCAGATTCAGTTTAAACTTAGTAAAGGCGAGCCTCTTTGGCGATGATGTGTACAGTGTTACATTTTAGCAGACATTTGCGCTGAACACGCAGTGAATGCAACGCATCGAGATTCGGGCACCTTCTCCGAAAACACTCGATTGATCTCGGCTGGCGCCCTTATAAGCTCCCTGTTATCTGACAGCGGGAAGCCTTGAGTGATTGACAGCTAATATGAACCAATATAGCGGCAGGGAAGTCCGATTCAGCACGTTTTTAGAAAAAATCGAAACAAGTCGCACTACAACCATTATATGCAGTCGCACAAATGCTCCCAAATATATTATGAGGTCGCATAGATAAAATTTCGGGCGCATATGCGACCAAAATGGTCGCAATTCCGAGCCCTGTATTAATATTAGCTATCATTTTAATTCTTAATATTATTATTGTTTAAGATACATTCATTCATTAATTTTCTTTTCGGCTTAGTCCCTTTATTAATCTGAGGTCGCCACAGTGGAATGAACCGCCAACTTATCCTGCACATGTTTTACGCAGCGGATGACCTTCCAGCTGCAACCCATCACTAGGAAATATTTAAGATACAGATCTGAGAAAAGTATTTCTCAATATTAAAGAGATGACCCCCATACATCTTGTTTTGACGTCTATCAGGAGGATCAAATGGTTATTAGGGGGATCAGTCCTCCCTATACCCCCCTGTAACTCGCACCCTGCACACAACAGTACTCTTTTACAGTATATCATGTCAAAGTCTCCAACCTGAGCGTCTGTTCTGTTCCTAAAGGCATCAAAGATTTTCTTCACAGCGACAGTCTCTCCGCTTTTTCTGTCCACGGCCTTCCAAACAATTCCATACGCCTGCAAGATATGGAAAACAAAGTACACAGTAATGACATTTTTGATTTTAAAAACAGACCCTGTGCAACTTAAAGGCCCATTATCTAGGCTGGGTTGCCATGAAACCTTCATTTAAGTCATCTGTGCTCACTGCAGTTTCCATTTATTTAGTGTAGAGACAGGATTTTATGGGATCTATGATGTTTACAGACTGCTATTATTAGATCTAACAGTGGCCTTTCTTTGCACACATATCTTTTCCTATTTCATAGATTTCATTTTTACCCAGAGTCTCTTATTTAAGCTATATTTACGAAGGCAAAGGTTTTAAAAAGAAACAACAGGCACCTATTTAAAGTGCATAAATCATCTGGAAACACCAGCAAAGCAGTTATTTTAAGCGTATAGTGCAAAACAATGAAGAGAAACAACAGAACATGATTGCTGTGTGTGTCTTAGAGGGGATTTCATTCATATTATGCTCAAGATTTTATGTAGTTTAGACTGACGGTTTATTCTTGACCACTATTAACCCTCATAATACTTTCATGTCTGTTTTGACATGGAAAAGACACATTTCTAAAAACTGCATAGATTTTGGTAAGAGAACAAAACTTTGAAAACAAAACGTTTGAAAATAATCAACAGTTATTTATTATTAGATATATAACATACATTACATATTTGATTTTAGTCATTTTGGATCTGGGTCTGTATGGAAATGAACTAATTTGTGCTATAGTAAAAAATAATAATTAAGTAATAGTAATAGTAACAAAAGTAATAGTACTAATGCTCTATAAAGTTACTTAGTGTAAAATATATTTAGCCTTTGCACCATCTGGCATGTTTATATGTAAACGTTCATCAGTTTTTCATCTTTAAGTAAAAGTTTAAGCAAATAAAATGTCATTATTTTGATGTTTATTATATTTGATGTTGTTTTGTTAGAAATAAACGTGTAGGTTTCATTAATTAGAGCAATCGTGAGTCATAAATAATTTGTAGTGGGTAATTCTCAGACTATACAGTTGCAATCAGAATTATTAAACCCCTTTTAAGTTTTGTTTTCTTTTTTAAATATAACCCATATGATGTTTAACAGAGCAAGGAAATTTTCACAGTATTTCCTATAATATTTTTTCTTCTGGAGAAAGTCTTATTTGTTTTATTTCGGCTAAAATAAAAGCAATTTTTAATTTTTTTAAAAACATTTTTTTTTTAAACATTTTAAGGTCAAAATCATTAGCCTCTTTAAGCTATATTTGTTTTCAATAGTCTACAGAACAAACCATCGTTATACAATAACTTGTCTAATTACCCTAACCTGCCTGGTTAACCTAATTAACCTAGTTAAGCCTTTAAATGTCACTTTAAGCTGTATAGAAGTGTCTTGAAAAATATCTAATAAAATATTATTTACTGTCATCAGTGCAAAGATAAAATAAATCAGTTATTAGAAATTAGTTATTAAAACTATTATGTTTGGAAATGTGTTGAAAAAATCTGCTCTCCGTTAAACAGAAATTGGGGAAAAAAATAAACGGGGGGGCTAATAATTCAGGGGGGTTAATAATTCTGATTGCAACTGTATGTTCTTACAGACTAATAAAAAATATAAATAAATTAAGTAAAAACATGGTAAACTTTTAAAATAAATAACGAAAAGTTGCTGATTACATGAAGTACAATATGAGTTTAGCAGGGAAATATCAAGCTAGGAGTGTTTTAAAATCATTATGAGGGTTAAGATACATTTATATTGGTTATATATCAGATTAAAACACATTATATAATAAAAAAAACAGCATGTAGAGACGGTACTTACCCCTTTTCCCAGCCTTCTCTTGATTTCATACTTCGAGCTGATGTGCTCTTCCACTTCTGTGATGTTCATTCCCGCTTTTTACCTGTTTTACAACTTAATATTAACCTGAATGAGATTAACCATGGCAGGAATAAAGTCAAAACAGCTTTTAATCCATTAAAAAATCTAACAACGAGACATCACGATGTCGCTTCACCACCTATGAGAGAACTTCAAGTGATTCTCTGAGGTACACACCAATTTATCGCGCGTTAATCTTAATCACTATTTACCGTCGAAACATTTAAAACGGAGTTACATAAGTTTTAAAGCCGACTTGATGGAAATAACATCCAGTTTTTGTGTCGTTTGGACTTCACTGTTGACATCTGCTGTCCGTGGCCTGCTCGAAGTTACGCATCGCTTGGTTTTGTCTTTATTCGTCGCCATGGAGACGTAGATACACAGATGAGGAAAACTCTTAAAGGAGCCGCAGCTTCCAAAAGGTGAGAGCACATTAGCATATTTTGGAGATATTGGTTTACGTAAAACAATTCATCGAATTATAATATTTTGACCCTTGTGTATTATTCAAATTGACTAACCTTTCGTTATATGTTGGTGGCTGTTTTTGCTTCCATTGTAACATCATTTATTGATTGCTAAGCCATGACAGCATATAATAATGCATTCCTGATTATTGGTGGTTTTCCCTGTTGGGAAGAGGTCAAATGTGTCATTTTTACTGCTAATCATCAGTTATAAGCATTAAACCTTCAGATAGGCCTGTGGAAAAAAGGTTTCTGGCTTTAATATGGAGCTAGAATTAAAAGTTTGAAGTAAAACAGAAGATTATAGTGTGTGTGCAGAAATACACTTACTATGTTCTGAGAGCTGAGGGGATTATATTTGATTTTTTAAACCATATCAAGTTAAGTGTGCAAATGTCTCTCCTTACTCTCTCTCACACATACACACAATATAAAAGCCAGAAACTAAGCTCTTTTTTTTGCACTGCAACTGATAATCAATAGTAAGCATGACAAATGTTACCTCTTCTCAACAGGGGAAACCAGCAACAAACAAGAATGCGTGATTATATGCTGTCATGGCCTTGCAATCAAAGAAAATGAGACTATAATGGAAGCCAAAGGGGCAAAAACAGCCCCAAACACAACAAAATGGAAGTAAATTTGCCCAAAGTGTATTGTTGAGTTTTTAAAAAAACTCCAAATTATTTTCCCAAAATATGTCACCAAAAATCATCCCATTTGCCAATTCCCACATTAAGCCTCAAATTCACCTCAGATTGCTTGAAAACATCCCCAACAGCAGGGTTAAATTGCAATTTAAAATAAATATCATCAGTAGTTTACAGCATCAAAAACTAAAAAAATTGTTGGTGCCGATAGCCTAAAGCACAGGTGTCAAAGCCAGTTCCTGGAGGGCCGGAGCTCTGCACAGTTTAGTTCCAACCCTAATTAAACACACCTGATCAAACTAATTGAGTGCTTTAGGCTTGTTTGGTACCTATAGATAGGTGTTTTGAAGCAGGGCTGGAACTAAACTCTGCAGGGCTCCGGCCCTCCGGGAATTGACTTTGACACCCCTGGCCAAGAGGAAAGTGCATCGGCACATAGCACCGAAGTGCCCACGGTAACCTGAGGCCCTGTTTACACTAATGCGTTTTCGTTTTGAAACGGCGTTTTAGATCAAAAACGATCCGCGTCCACACTAGCGTTTCATCTAGCGTTTCTAAACATATCTCCGCCCACACCACTCCACCAAAAAAGTATATCACGTGACCAATCGTGCACTCTGGGCATGCGCGTTCAACTATAAACAGGAAGCATGTGTCTCGCTCGGCATTTGGCTATTGATAGTCACCAAACGCTGGTTGAACGATGAACGCGAGCGATTAGCGAGTGCTCGAACAATAGCTTGCCTCTTGCGAATATATGCAGCTGCTGTAGTAAAAAAGGCAGAGTTAAACTGCACAATGGCACCTAAAACGGACAATAGTGCAAACAACGCTCCCATTTCTGTGTCCATGTTGTTGTTTACAGTGAAGGCTGGTCTGCTGTCTTCCCGTAGCGTTATAGTCATGTGATGGGGGCTTTACAAATAAGGAAAGGATACGCAATGACCCAAAAGCCCCAATCAGGTAGCGAATCTCAGCAGCCACGCCTCCGTTTTCAGATGTCTCCGTTTTTCCCCATCCACACTGAGACGGAGCAGCAGCGTTTTAGAAGGAAAACGGCCTCTCCAGCGTTTTCAAAACGCTCCGTTTTCGGGGCTCGAAAACTCCAGCATAGTGTGGACGGATGGCGTAACCGTAGCAAAACTTATGCGTTTTAAAACGAAAACACATTAGTGTAAACGGGGCCTGAGTCCGATTCCCGGCTCAAGGTCCTTTGCCGATCCTTCCCCTATCTCTGGTCCCCACACTTTCCTGTCTGTAAAATCTACATTTTCCTATACCAATAAAGGTGAAAATAATAGCTAATAACCCCAAAATTTTTTTTTTTTTAAATACAGGTTATTTAGACACATGACTATTTTAACAATTAAAAAAAAAAAAGAAAAAAAAGAAGCTAAAACCATTTTTGCCAAATTGCATGTTAGAGTCAATTTTGATTTCTGTATGGAAATAAAACTATTAAAGCTGCAGTATGTTAATTTGACACCCAGTGGTTGAACTAGGTATTGCACTCCTGGACCAAACAGATTTTCACTCGGCTCCTCCTCTGAGCGCAGGTTGCCAGTTTAACGCTGAGTGTGCCTGACTATCGAGCCAAAAGGCTGATTTGAATCATTTTACCTAAATGCAACAGCACAAGATAGAAGAAATATTTTTTTCCGAACACCTGAAATTTTTATTTTAAAAACTGCTTCTATTTCTCAGGTGAACAAAAGGATAAAGAATGATGGTGCAAACAGCCAAATTGCTTATCACTGCGTATCTCGTCACGTATCGTGTTGTTAGGAAACAGGGTTACAAAGTACCCTAACCTTATGATTACATTCGTAATATTTATATTATTTGCTAATTAATAACCTCATGTGGAAATCTGAATCTGCGTCTCATTTCGGAGTTTGCTACTGTCCACCGGAGGTTGCATTTTCAGTCACGGACACACACTATGCACGGAAAACACATTTTAAAAGCAGAATATCTGGCTTCAGCATTGTTTTTCAGATAAACAAGAATGTTCACTGAGCATGTTTCTGAAATATCTGCAAACATATTATGGTGTTTTTATGCTTTAGAAGAGTCATTATGCACCTTTAGGAGTTCTGCACAACTGGCTTCAATTTGAATGTGAACAAATGATAATAAAATGACAATAGTTATGTATTACTGCACGCTGTAAGCAGGTAGACATTCAATATTGAAATAATTATATTAAAACATTAATTATTTAAAAACATATATAAAAACAAATTACATACAGATGGACAAACTATGTTTGAAAGTTATGTAGTTTATTTCAAAACTATTTTATTTACAATGGTAATTTAATAAATATGACTTATTACATACTGAAGAGAGACAGACCAACACCGTGCCAAGAAAAAGAGTACAGTTCCCAATCAAGATCTGATATAAAAGTCAAGTTTATCAACCAGCAAATGTTAGAGTACTTTAAATGCACAATTAAATATGGTGGGAAAAATAGTTTAACAAAGTAGAAAGTTTGAAGCTGAGGAAAAAGGTTTATCTATTAAAAATTAAAGGTCACACTTTGCAATAAGGCTCCATTAGTTAATGTATTTACTAATGTTAACAAAACAGCATTTATTAATCAGAGTTCAACACTTACTAATGCATAATTAAAATCAAAAATTGTGCATGAACCACTGTATTTTTACTAACGTGAATAAGATGAATACATACTGTTATAAAGTGTTAGTAAGCAAATACATCAACTAACTGAAGCTGATTGTGGAGTATTACCAAATAAAATCCAGTAGTGAGAACTCTGTATCAAACCTTGCTGTACTATATACTACGTGATCCATAAAGTATGATCACTTAACATGTTTTAACATCTTTCTATGATACACTGATCCTTATAAAGCCCACCCTGAACTAAATGCATATGGTTACGTCAGTCTACTGTGTGACAGAAAAAAAAAAGAAAACAAGTCTCAGAATGATATAATCCTAACTGTATTACTGAATAATAGAAGTCTTAGTAAACAGTACATTAATTGGGGTTTCTATATAACATACCAATGTTTCAGAAACGAGGGCGAAATGTTAAAAGCTGGTGAAAAGGAGCTCAGAAAGGGACGGAGCGCTTAGGAGGAGTGTAAGAAACGGTTGAAGGCGTTATATGCAGACTCGAGGTCAAACAGCATCTGGCGAACCTGAGAGTCATCCAGTTCATCAGACGCAGACATGCTGCTCAGTGTGGTCAACCTGTGAAAAACGACAACAAAAACAGAGGGAGGAGATTTTAAATGTTCAGTGAAATTAAAATAAAGGTTTTCTTTAGATGTTAGTATCACTGTGTTAGTTTTAAAGGTCCCATGAAGTGCATTTCTTATTCGATGTTTGACGTAACCTCAACTTGTAATAGTGTAGCCCCTCCCCTATTTAAACAAAAATAGCCAATAGCATTTGGTTTCTCACAGTTCTGCCAGTGAAAGTAGTTGAGCTCAAGCGCATCAAATGAGAAGGGGCGGGGCATGTCAGACACGAGAGCATTTGATTGGTCAGAAGATTTGATGAGATTTCGTTGATCCATTTAGGCAAAGAGCATAGAATCACCAAGAGGCAACACTCTAGTGCGATTTGGGAAGCAGCCACTAGATGGCGCGGTGGCCATTTCGGAATGAAAATTCCAAAAGAACAGCAGCATATTATAAGTCTGTAAAATAAACTATTAAAAGTGCTGATGATTGTGATAGTAAGTGGTGTATTGTCGTCTTTCAGGTTGTATCTCAGCTTTAATGCGCTTTTTAAATAAATAAATAAAAAATAAAGCAGCTGCTTGCCATCGCGACAGCAATAAGATCCAATGGGCTAAGATCGCTTTCACTCCAAAATGGCGGAATCCGGAGCTGTTGCTGGGCGCTGCTGTTGCAATGGAACGTTCGTTTGAGTGTCGCCTCTTGGTCATTCAAAGCTCTTTGCCTTAAGGCTGGTTTATACTTCTGCGTCGAGTGATCGGTGTGACCCACGGTGCCTTGCTTTTGCCAGTAGTCATGCATTTATACTTCTGCATGCTGTTTGTGTTGCTCTGCAATAACACTTACGCTAGCTGGCAGCAGGTTTTATGTTACTCTGTGTCCAGTTTCTTCATGGTTGTTTTGTTTTTCTGAACGGCATCTTAAAATGTACAAGTAGCTAGAACTCACTCATTCAGAGGCAGGAACCGGCGGATGTGCAACAACTTTAATTAAAAAGTAAACACAAAGTGATGTTTTATAAACAAATTTCGGGAGGAGCACGGTCAGTCTTTGACGAGGTTAATTCATCACACGCAATCATTCTATTATCCAATCAGCACAAGACCAAACCTGACTTCAGCATCCCTCCACCACCCCAACTCCACACTATTAAACCAGATACTTAAGTGTGAAGGGGGAGCGTTCTGGAGCCGGGCTAGACACTGCGCTCGGACCCTATCTCTCTATCCTGATAAGGGGAATAACACCAGTCAGGGTGTCTTCCCGAGCTCAGAGCTCTCTCCCCGGACAGCACGCCAAATACGCATATTCTATTCAGTCAAATATCTGTGAGTGTGAACTGGTGAAACAACAGTTTCCATCTGGAGCTACTTCACGGGACTCGACACACTCGCTCCATTGGGCTCGTGGCTCTCGGCACCGCCCACACTCATCACCGCTACCAAGCTGACCAATCACAAAGCTTGCGCTATGCGACATGTAGTTTCATTTTTTGAGAGGTGCGTGTCAGCATCGGCATCAGCCACGGCGAGGGCTACGCGACCACGCAAAGGCTACGCCAGACCATACACGGTAAAGTCTAGATTGGATATGCGGCCGGCCGCAAGTGTGATATGCACATTAATATAGCGGAATTTTATGACACTATGACAATAATTAATATTTTACAGTACGGTGACGGTTGGGTTTAGGGTTGAGGTAGACGATAATAAAATACAATAAATGGGAAATTTAATAAATAACATAAATAATTCTCATTAACTTCCGGCCGCAAACGTATCCGTTCTAGCAACAACCACCATACACGTGGGCTTGACGCAGAAGTGTAAATCAGCCTTTAGAGGTTTGTATCAGCTTTATATATTCTAAATGTGAATTTTATCACTGTTTTGGAGAAGACTAGATTACAGATATCCTTAAGACTAACATGATGATACTATCATATATAATACTTTATTTTCATTTCATGGGACCTTTAAGGATATCGATAAGCTAGTATCTATAAGCTTTACATGACAAATTTCGAATATAAAAAAAAAAAAAAATGAGCATTTCAAAGTAGGGCTGGGCGATATGGCAAAAAAAAAAAACCTAGATTTTTTCATAAAGTTTGACCGATTCACGATTTCGATTTTTTAAATTTTTTTTTTGCTGTGTAACTATAGTCAACTTAAAACATTACAGCAACATGACTGAAGTAACAATCTCTTTATAAGTAACTTGAAAAACCATCTGGTTAAGGAACATGTATTTTTAATGGCCATACATACATAAATTGGTCAACAAGGTGTAGCCTATTACATTCCTATAGACAAATTCCTGCTTGATGTTTTAGAAAATATTTATGCGTAGCTACACCACCCAGTATATATTAAAGATCACCGTGAACAACAAAAATTCCCCACAGAAACTTATATTTAAATGTCTATCTTATATTTAATTGAATCCTATAACAGCCTATAGCTGAAATGTTGGAAATTGCTCAATTTATTTTTATAAAACATTTGTCAAAACGTATTGATATTTTTTTGGAGTAAAAACAATACCGACATTTAAGAATCCATATTTATTCATTCATTTTACTTGTTTATTGGTGCATATGTGGGTTATGGAGATTGCGAACTGAAGAGCGGGGGTAGGAGGGGCACTTACGTTCATTTTGGAAGTGCACTTTATATCCCAGACTCAAAAGGGCATGTACACTGCACAGGTTGAGCCCTATGTGTGCACGCGCCTGGTTCTCACCCAGATCAGAGCGATCTGTGCTACCGAATACAGCGCAGCATGCAATAAAAACTCACGCTCAGTCAGGCGAAGTAAAGGTCTCATTGCCTATATGTCAATCAAATTAATTAAGCTCTAGCCACGAATAAAACTTTTAGCCTATTTTATTATTTTGTGTAATGTATATAGTGTAATCAGGGCCGGAGCAAGCTGAACTGGCGCTCTAGGCGAATGCCCTCAACCCGAAAGTGAAATAGAAACTTACCGGTTTGCGGATGAAAGAGGACCGGGAGGGGGTAGGTGTCGCGGATAAAAGAGAGAACCGGGGGGTTCTCGCTCACTATTCTGCCTAGGTCCTCTATGGATGCGCCGGCCCTGAGTGTAAAGCTGGATTTATACTTTCGCCTGGCGCCACATCGCGCGCCTCCGCTGACAGCCAGCTGTTGTAGCTCATCAACAGAGCCGCGACGTCAACACACAGAATCTGTCAGCACAATTCAGCACGGTTGTCTAACAGTTTAGAACGGTTTGGCACGATAGTGGAAAAGCTGCTTTAATATTTTTATTAAAAAAAATCGCGATTCCTCGATTTTATAAAAAATTAAATCGTAAATTTGAATTAATCGAGAAAAAAAAAAAAAAAAAAAAAAAAAAAAAAAAAAAAAAAAAAATCGCCCAGCCCTATTTCAAAGCTTAAAAGAGTATTGATAGTAAAACCACTATGATAGATGCTTAGTTTTACACCTGATATAAACAAAACTGTTTGCCCAAAACTGAACATGACCCAATAATTTACTCACGTCATGACATTGTTATTTTATTACAATTTAAAAGTATAAATGTAATGCATTCATGTGATTCCAAGATGAATGTTCAGCATCTTCACAGCATGTTCTCATCTTCAAGACTGAAAAGAACTCTTGAGAATTTGTATTCGCCGTCGACTGTTTGCACGCATAGTGTTACAATTAAAAACCAAATGCCCAAAATCACTATAATATAACATGCAAAAGTGGTTCTTTGTTCTTGGGATTAATATTTCTAAAGGAACTGTTGACATGAACCGGATTTTGGTAAAAATCTAAACAATACAAACATAAAAATATAACAAAACAAAAAAATCTGAAAGATTTGTTATGTGTAATGACACAAGAAACATATTTAACACTTTATATATTGGTGCTGGCAGCTTAAAGACGCCTCTCATATGGAGAATGAAGTCACATGCATTGCTCAGGTGTGAGTTTCTCAGAGAGTGTCAAAATCTGGATGGTTCTGTGGGTCTCGTCTATCAAATCTGAGCTTTATTCTGTATTCTCTATTGGATTGGATTCAGGTGACTGGCTGGGCCATTCTACAGCTTGATTTTCTTTCTCTGAAAGCATCTGAGAGTCTCCTTGGCTGTGTTTTGGATCATTGACTTGATGAAATGTCCACTTGTTTCATCTTCATCCTCCTGCTAATGTAGATATTGGACTGAAGCAGCTGATATTCATTTACACTGAGGAAGGGCAGAGGGTTGCTGAAGAACTACTGAGAGATTTCAGCTGCTGTCTGGGCTTTCACTGCCGGAATACAGCTCCCTTTCTTCATGTGTTCAATACTTTTCCCCTGCGTGGTTTCATTTTATTATGCATAACTTTATGTGTAAACTATTCAGATTTGTTTTCTTTGCATAAATGGATTTCTTTGCTTGTTACCAACATCCGGGGAAAATTTCAAGACAACAGCACCTTTAGAAGCATGTTTTCTGAGAAAAAAGGTGACGTGTTCAATACTTAATTTCCCCGCTGTAAATGTAAAAAGCAGTTAACATTGACGAGCATTACCAGAGGCTGACTTTGTCTTTGGCCTCTGAATCTGGAGGCATGTTGCTCATCCTGTTCATGGTCTCCATCAGCTCTCTAAGGTCAGGCTGGATCTATTAAACAAAATTCACACTCATTTATTCAACACATAATAACAGAGTCAAAAAAAGAAGGTAATATGGTATATTAAAGCGTCCTAATATTGTGTTGAATCTCCTACAACAGGTTTAAACGCATCTTTGGTCAGAAAACATTTTCTCAGAATTCGACTTTAGAATAATTCTGCAATTACATCAATACGGCTTGTTTGAATAAGATTCAGGGATTTAGAGCTTTAAGCACCTCCACATAAGCCAGCTCTGCTCTGATTGATCAGGTGAGCCAATATGTCATTAGAATTATGAATTTAATTATGCAAATGAGTTACTTTGATCATGGTGATCAGGAAAGAGATTTGAAAATCACCTCGTTAAGGTGATTTAGTGGCAATTCTTTCTTTTGAGAGATGATATCTTTATTTATCGTGCACTTTTTTGATGAACGACTTTGCAGACTGTTTACATTGAAGGAGAGCTACTTTACAACCACCAAATGACATATTTAAAAAAAACAAACAAACATATGATCTGCTCTTTAATTGAATGAACTGTGCATACCTCATCCATGGCACGAATTTCAAGTCGAAGTTTGTCCATTACTGTAATAAAAAGCTGCACAAGACAAAAAACAAAGTTACTGAGTGCATTTACAGTACATGCATGTACTGAACTATCCCATTAATAAGCCAACAACACATTTGATCATGTAAATATCTTAATCTGTTTTTCTTTATCAGAATAAGATTGTAAGCATATGCCGATCTTCACAGCCAGATTTTTGCATTAACCTGCTTTGTGATGGTTTAATGAGGTGTACATGTGTGAAAGGTGAAAGAAAAACAATACTGTGGATTAACATACAGACAAAGCAAAAGTTTAGCTGTAAGGGAGAATGAAATGTACTTCAAACTTAGACACTGTCTTGACCTAAAGGTTTATTAAAATATGTTCTCATCTCATGAAAATGTGTCATAATAAATGAATAAACACTGATAGTAGGTATTATTAGCTGTACTTGTCATGCTGACATGTATATTTCAATACTTATTCAGTTTTTAATTATTTATTTAATTTGAAAACCAACATATATTCAACACTTATTAGATGTGCATATTATTACAGGGTTTCTGCAGGTTTCAAGTCATATATAAGACTTTTAAGACCTTTATAAAACCATTATGACTTAAATTTCAGACTTATACAAGGTTGTGTGTTATACAGACTTTTTTTTCTAATGGAAAAGATTTTTACTTGTGCCATTTTTATTTATTTATTTATTTATTTGTGGTATTTTATTAGCCACATATTTCAAATATTGTGTCAAAATAAGCAAACTCTAGTTATATACATATTTTTTCAGCATAATTCATTCATTTTCCTTCGGCTAAGTCTCTATTTCAGAGGTCGCCACAGCAGAATGAACCGCCAACTTTTCCGGCATATGTTTTACGCAGTGGATGCCCTTCCAGCCGCAACCCAGTACTGGGAAACATCCATACACACATTACGGCCAATTTAGTTTATTCAGTTCCCCTTATAGCGCATATGTTTGTACTGTGGGGGGGAACCGGAGCACCCGGAGGAAAGCCACGCAAACTCCACACAGAGACGCCAACTGACCCAGCCGGGACTCGAACCAGCGATCTTCTTGCTGAGGCCACAATGTTAACCACTGAGCCACTGTGCCGACCCTTTTTTAGCATAAATGTCTTGGAGAACTTTTAAACAAATATTTTCGTAAGGATGCCAGTAAGAATTAAAGCAAATTGGTAAATAGAGTTAATGAATCTAACTTTTAATAAAACATTTATTGAGAAGTATTTTTGGCGATTACATTGTATTGAGACCAATTGTGTAGCTTCCATGAACATAGAAAAATGAAGACCTGTTTAAAATCATTTAAGGCCTAAAACACAATATTTCAGTGAATTTAAGACTTTAAGACATCGTGGACACCCTGTATTGCGTTTTGACATGTCTACTGGGAAAAATGGATTACTTGCATTGCATTTTATCAAGCTGATTTTTGTGCATTTATAGAAACATGCTCTGTTTTTATCAATGCCAAGTATTTTATTATAGCAGGTGCTCCAGCATGACAAATTACACATGCCATTATTTCCTCTAGTCTGATTAAAGAAATCTGCTTGATGGAAGAGCTGGAACAAAAAAAAGTCTCCTCTGCGCTCGATCAATAAACTGAGGGTTGTTCTGGCATTAACGCTATTCATTCTAGGCTACACAAAAGCACTGCATTTAGAGTTTGAGATACGTACTGAAACTATGTCTGCAATGCAGCGATTCAGGTTGCCCTTGTCATCCTTAATGGTGATTGGTCGGTCTTCTTTGATCCGCTCCATTGCCAGCGGACAGTCCAGCTATATATTAAACAGCAGAAGCAAATGAAGATCCATATGCATGTTTATAATGAAACTGTTTTATTTATATAGCATAGTAAATAAAATAGTTTTGATATAAACTACAGAACTTTCAAACATAATTTGGCTATTATATTTTTTTAAATAATTCAATATTTAAATGATAATGTCTAGGATAAATGCTGTTTTGCCATTTACTTCAAATTAAATTATTTATTTATAAA
This sequence comes from Danio kyathit, assembly GCA_903798195.1. NCBI lineage: Eukaryota > Metazoa > Chordata > Actinopteri > Cypriniformes > Danionidae > Danio > Danio kyathit. Next base: position 56,831,281 of record LR812537.1, on the reverse strand, counting down.
GCATAGTAGGTAAAGCATATCCTTAAATGTTCCAAATAACTTATGCAAAAAAATAAATATAAATCACTTTACAATAAGTTTGCATTAATTAATGTTAGTTAATGCATTAACACGAAGAAACAATAAACAATAAATTTATAGCCTACACATTTCTCTGTAAATTATTATTATTATTTTTCTTAATATATTTAATTAAAAAAAAATTCTCCTATGCTTTCTGGATGATATTGTTGTGTCCGACTGTTTGTGTATTTTAAAAAGGCCTTTGTACTTTTTTTTTTCCCCTGAAGTTTGTCCTGTTTATGTTATTGTTTATTTTCTTATGCTAAAAACAATAAAAAGATTTAACAATCAAACAAACAATACATTTATTACAGTGTTTGTCCATGTTAGTTAATAAAAATGCAGCTGTTCATTGTTGGTGCATTAACTTATGTTAACAAGCACACATTTGAATGTTAATAATGCATTATAAATAAATGCTGTGCAAGTATTGTTCATAATCAGTTCATGTTAGTAAATACATTAACTAATAAAACCTTATTGTAAAGTGGGACCAATTACTCTTACCTATACTTATGCATAAATAAATGAGTGATCATAGCAAGTTAAGAAGTTTACAAATGGGTAAAACCTAGTGATTTGCATGATTATAGTGACAATTAATGATGACAAAAGGCTAATTAAGTGTTTTTGGGCCAAACTTTGATCTTTCAAAAGAGTCTTTTATCCCATCAGATGATTCCCAGGCATCACATTCTGATGTACACAAAAAATAAATCTGTGTTACAGCTAAATTGTAATTTTTTGATTACTTTGATGCGTGAAAATCTATTTTATCTTTGACTCTTATGTAATAAACTTGACTAGTAAAGAGAAGCATTAATCACATTTAGATTTACTCATCAGTAAATGGTTATACCCTGTATTTCCGACAAAAGTCATCAATGGAGCCCACATCTGATCCCTGGACTTGTTTGAAAGCAGCCTTATACTGGACAAGCAATCTGGAGCATGCTCCTGTGTACCTGCAAAAACAAGATATTATTATTTATTATGAAATGAAATATTGCTTCATTTATTCATTTTCCTTCGGCTTAGTCCCTTTATTTTTCACTGTCGCAACAGTGGAATGAACTGCCAATCAGCATATGTTTTACACAGCGAATGCCCTTCCAGCTGCAATCCAGTACTAGAAAACATCCATACACACCCACCCATACACTATAGCCAATTTAGTTCATCCAATTCCCCTATAGCGCATGTGTTTGGACTGTGGTAGAAACTGGAGCACCTGGAGAAAACCCACGCCAACACGGGGAGCCAACTCCATACAGAAACGCCAACTGGCCCAGCCAGGGATCGAACCAGCAATCTTCTTGCTGTGAGGCGACAGTTCTAACCACTGAGCCACCATGTCACCTATACTATTTCAGATTGACTGATATCAACAATGGTGCACTCAAATGTCCTGGTCAATTTTTAATAGTGTAGTGGTGCAACTATGAAGCACAGCGCTCACACAGTAAGTCACCAGTAAGCAAAGCAGCTTTATGCTGGTTAATACAGCATATCTGTAAATGTATGATATACATATCTATTTGTAATTCCTGTTTATAGTAAATAACAACCTGTATATTATGTTCACATCGATTTGCATATTCCTGATTATTAATAGCAATCTGTACAGTATGTTCATCTATTTGCAAATCTCTGATTATAGTTAATACAAGTTGTATATTATGTTCATAGTAGATCCATCTGTAAATATTACCCATAGTTTTCCATAATTGCATTTATAGCTTATTCCTATATCCTGCACTTGCTGCTATTGCACTCCTGGTTAGACCTAAACTGCATTTCGTTGCCTTGTACATGTACATGCGTAATGACAATTAAGATGAATCTAATCTAATCAAGTCTAATCTAATCTAATCTAAAGAGCCTGTGCATAAAATAAAGTTGAACTCACTCATTTGGAGTCACGCAGTCTTTAATGTAGGCTTTTTCCAGAGCCTGGAGTGTTTTGACCACAGCAAACAGCTCTGCCATGTTGTCATACCTTTCAAAACAAAGTAAAAAGACATTAAATGCAACTAAACCATGTTTTAACATTTAACATATCTTCATTGTGGGTCACATTTTACAATAAGGAATCATTAGTTAATGCGTTTACTTATATGAACTGTTAAAAAACTATATTTGAAAACCTTTTATTACTCATGGTTTTTACTAATGCTTTATTAAAATCCAAATTCATGTTTGTTAACATTAATGTACTGTGAGTTATAATATGAACTAACAATGAACAACTTCATTTTCATTTACAAGCATTAACAAAGATGAATAAGCACTGTAATAAATGTATTACTCGTTGTTTGTTCATGTCAGTAAATACATTACCGGACAGTAACTCATACAAACTTATTGTAAAGTGTTACCCATGAAAATATATCAATGAGAAGGAAGCTCAAATTTGCAAACTAAATTAAACTCACTTTTCCCTTTCTCTGGCATTTTTGTACAACTTCACTTCCTGTAACAGACAAAGAAAAATCATTTCAAGAAAAATAATAACAACTAGGGGTGTAACGGATCACGGTTGATCCATGATTCGTACAGATCACAACCCACGGTTCGGAAAACGCGTGACCCGCAGATTAACACATTTTTTTACTGGTAAATTAATCCTAAATTTGTAACAGAGTCACAGAGAGATCACCTCTCGCGTCATTTAAATCACATGTATGAAAGCATTTAGGCTTTCCTGTAAAATATAACAATGACGGAAGAAGTTGTGGTGGGTTATTCAGGATGTGGTGGGTTTCATTAAAGGTGATTTCTGTCACTACTTGTTTAGCCTGCATTCATGCATTCAGTGTAAGCTGCACGATTAATCAATAAAAGATCAGGATCTCAACAACCACACAACATAAATTATACATGATGGTGATTTGCATATGTTTATTAATCCTGAGAGATTCAGTCTTTTGAGTTAGTTATGAAGTTACAAACAGTCAAATAACACAGCAGTACTGGGATAACAGTTTATATTTTAGATAAAACCACTGATGTTTATGGTAAAGATTAAAATCACCATCATATGCATTTAACTTAACGCTCAAAAATGAAAGTTGTAGGCAGCAATTACATTAACCAATAGGTGGCGACAACCAGCCATCAAAAATATGCCACTGAATAATTCTTCAGAAATGATCATCTAGCAATGAATCAAGTTTTATGAGTGAATAATTGAATCATTTATTGAAAATGAGACTAAAAATAAATATGGGTTGTACAAATTATGTTAGATTTATACATTTAGCGTTATCAGCAACAGTATTTTTCACAGTACAGAATATTTTACAACTTATTTTTATTCAGCTGATTATTTCTTCAGTTTATTTTTAATAAAATTACAGCTTCTAAGTTCAGTTTGTTAAAACCAAAAGTGCCGTTTTTTGTAATAAATGGAAAGCAAATTACACTTGTCTCCTCTTCGTTTTAGCTGATCCGAAAAATGGTCCGATCCGTGACTAAAGACCATAATGTGAACCGAACCATGAGATTTGTGATCCGGTACACCACTAATAACAACACATGAATGAATTATTACAAAGTATGTGTGCAAACCGTAACATTTTACCTCATACAGTTCTGGCTTGTTGGCAGGAGCTGTTTCCATAAAATATAGATGGAAAAAGCAGATATAAAATCAAATATGAGACAAAAAAATAAAATACATGAGACTAAAAGAAGGAGATTTTCTCACTCACCTCCTCCCATCACTCCAGATGCAGGTATTCCATGAAACATGATGACCTACAAATTATTCATATATAAAAAAGCAAGCTCATTATTATGTTTATCAGTTAAAGGAATGAATAAATCATATTAAATAAACATTTACTGATCTGTTCATGCTATCATACACAGTGAGGCTAATGAAATACTGTTCAAGCTTAAAGACAAACAGACAACATGTGTGATTAACTAGATTGTAAAGATATAACAGACTGTTTGAATCCAGACAGACATTGAATTTTAACTGCAGTAGATAAAACAAGCGATTGTGTTTTGTTTACTTCCTGACAAACAAAAAGCGATGCTAGCTCAGAAAGCTAGCTCAGATTTGACTTGAATTCCGCTGTAAATCTACACAAGACGTTCTTGTCTCTCGCTTAACCACATCTCGTATACACTTATAACGTCGTATCGATTAAAAAATAACATATTTTTGAAACAATAAAGACGCTTTTAGCATAAACGCACCAGGAAAAAGACAACTCACTCACCCTTATATTGACGTCACCCTCAAGCTGACGTGACGTCGCCGGATGATTTCGTAACGTCCTGCATTTTATTATTCATTACAAATAATTTTTGAACGCAAATTAAATAGTTATTTGTAATTTCAAACACGACATTGATAAAATTAATATTTATTATTACGTTTATAATTAGGATAAATCTAACATTTATGCGTACCTTATCATAGCTAGGGTTGCCAAGTCCCTTCACCATTCCCTCAAAAATGCACAAACCACTCTTTGCTGATTGTAATTAGTTAAATATAGCTACATTATGCTATAATAACTTGTTAATACAACATATTACATATTAATAAAAGACAACAGAGTTCATTGTTCAGAAAAGATCTGTTATTCGTAAAGCGCTAATACGTAATAGTTCACAAATACTTGGCAACCAGACGGTGTCTTTGAATCCGCGCGGGAACGAATTGACAAGAAAGCAGCAGTGAATAAAAGAGCTAGAGAAACTGTAAATGTTACGATATAAACGTTAATATCGACTGTTACCGTCGTTTATTATGAGACTGTGAGCGTCGAGTATAATTATTCGTCCTGGTCTGGTTATTTTGGCCGTGTGTGGGATTTGTAAACACAGAATGAAGTCTATGAGGAGCAGTAAAGTGAAGCCCGCGGCTAATAGCGAAGAGGAGTGCGGAATATGGCTGGACACGAAAGAGCTCAAAGAAAAGAAACAACAGGTAAGACAATCTGTTATTATTGCATACATTCCATCATACTACATGTATCTTAAAGGAATATTTCACTTGCAGAATGATACTGTCCTGATTTACTATAAGTTACTTACCCATTTGCCATTTAAGATGTTTCAGTCGGAAAGAAATAAGGATGTGTAAATTTGGTATGTAAAGGTATATGAAAATTATGTATTTTGTTCTATTTATTGGACTTCTACGGTGTTTAGTGGTTTAAACTACAGTTCAGTGAAGTTTTAAAGGGCTTTAAACGATCCCAAAGAAGAATATGAGTCTACTTAGCAAAACGATTGACAATAATAATAATAATAATGATAAATGGCTGAGGTTATATACGCATATAAGCATGTTTCGTCCAATCTTTAATTTTTGCTGTGATTATTGTTGTGTTTGTGCAGAAACAGCTGACCCGTCCGGCCTCCAGATTCCGCTCTCCTCTGTCTGGATCGGGACTCTATAATGTGGCGCTGATGAGCTTCACTCAGACCAAACTCAACATGCCCGTCACCAGACAGAGCACCATATCAACATTCTTCTCTCCCAAACCCAGAGGTATGTATCTATCTATCTATCTATCTATCTATCTATCTATCTATCTATCTATCTATCTATCTATCTATCTATCTATCTATCTGTCTGTCTGTCTGTCTGTCTGTCTGTCTGTCTGTCTGTCTATCTATCTGTGTGTCTATCTACCTGTCATTCTATCTATCTATTCATTTATCCATTGTTCTATCATCCATCCATCCATCCATCGTTCTAGCCAGCCAGCCATCCTGTCTGTCTATTTTTCTGTCGTTCTATTTACTTGTCAGTCTGTTTGTCTGTCCTACTCTCCATCTATCCTGTCTATTCTTTTATTTACCTGTCATTCCATCCATTGTTCTATCCATCCGTCCGTCCGTCTGTCTATTTTTCGTTCTATTTACTTGTCAATCTGTCCATTCATCCATCTGTCTGTCCGTCTGTCTACCTGTCATTCTTTCTATCCATTCATCCATTGTTCTATCCATCCATCCGTCTTTCTGTCTGTCGTTCTATCCATCCATCATCCATCTGTCGTTCTATCTATCGTTCTAGCTATCCATCCATCCATCTGTCCTGTCTGTCTGTCTATTTTTTTTCCGTTCTATTTACTTGTCAATCTGTCTGTCTGTCCGTCCGTCCATCTGTCTATTTTTCTATCTTGCTATTTACCTGTCATTCCTTCTATCTATCTATCTATCTATCTATCTATCTATCTATCTATCTGTCTGTCTGTCTGTCTGTCTGTCTGTCTGTCTGTCATTCTATCTAACTATTCATTTATCCATTGTTCTATCCATCCATCCATCGTTCTAGCCATCCATCCATCCTGTCTGTCTATTTTTCTGTCGTTCTATTTACTTGTCAGTCTGTTTGTCTGTCCGTCCGTCCTACTATCCATCTATCATGTCTATTCTTTTATTTAACAGTCATTCCATCCATCCATCCACCCATCCACCCATCCATCCATCTTTTCATTCTTCCATTGTTCTATCCATCCATCCGTGTGTCTGTCGTTCCATCGTTCCATCTATCGTTCTAACCATCCATCCTGTCTGTCTATTTTTCTATCTTTCTATTTACTTGTCTGTCCGCCCGTCCATCCGTCTATCCACCCATACTGTCTATTTTTCTATCATTCTATTTACCTGTCATTCCATCCGTCCGTCCGTCTATCTATCTATCTATCTATCTATCTATCTATCTATCTATCTATCTATCTATCTATCTATCTATCTATCTATCTATCTATCTATCTATCTATCTATCTATCTATCTATCATCTATCTATCCGTCCGTCTGTCTGTCCATCTGTCTGTATGTCATTCTATCCATCCATTTATCCATACTGTCTATTTTTCTATCATTCCATCCATCCAACTTTTTATTAAATGTTTATTATTAAACTTCTAATTATAATTACACAATTAAAATGATAACTACATATAATAGTGTAATACACATTTACGTTTACCTTTTTCCAATATATTTTAATGTGTCCTGGTTAAAATAGTTGATTTTTCCACCAATTGTTTAATATATTTTTAATCTAATGTGATTTCTATGTATATAAAATGTGATGATCTAGTATTTAACCTTTATTATGCCTTAATAAACTAATAAACTCTTAAATGACCATGTGTTTGCTCAGACTGTAACCCTGAGACAAACACCGGCACCAAGCGAAAACACGGCATCAGTTTGGATCCATCAATAGACTCGATCGTTCACACATCAGATGATGGAGATTCAGAAGAAACGTTAGCCAGTGATAATAAACATCAGCGTTTTCTTCATTTCATAAACGGAGAAGATCCAGAAGAAGAAGAACCGCCTGGAAAAAGGAGACTCATTTCTTATTACACTGATCAAAATATACCAGACACTCAAGAATACAGTAATCAAGATGCTGAAAATGAACATACAAATCAGATGATTCCTGAAACTGAGGCTTTCTTTGAAAATGAACACGTCATTCAGTCTCCAAGTCTTAAATATGAACATCTAAGAGATCAAAAATCATCATTTAAGACGTCCATCTTAACATCCAGATCTGTAAATGAACACAAACCACATGCAAATCGTAATAAGGAGAGAAAAACGAAAGCATCTCCATTGAAACGAATGGGAAAAGAGAACAGCTCGCCTATTAAAAACACTCCATCGTCTCCTTTCAAGCACCTCAAATTAATCTCCAGTCCATCCCAATGCAGATTAAAGGAGAAAAGCGGTTTTCCGCCCAGTAATCTGTGTAAGAAAGAGAGCGCTTCATCGATGTTTACGCAGGATTCTGAAGGTTTCTGTGTGATCGCTCACCGTGATCAGTGTTTACAAAGCGCAGATCTACAGTCTGCAGATTACAGGAGCAGTCAAGATGAAGAGTCAGACGCAGAGATGCTCTTTACTCAGGATTCAGAGGGAAACATGGTCATCAAACACTGATCTGACATTTACTGCAACAAAATAATAATAATTAAATAAAGAACGGGACTTCTGTGGCTTTTATTGATTTATTTTGAAGCTGCTGACTTTATATTATTGTTTTAAATGTGTGAGATGATGTAGAAACTAAATATTTTTAAAGTTGTAATCAATGAAATGACAAATAAAATCCTGAAATGTGCTCATCTTGTTTTTGTGCTCTATTATATGTGATAATGGCATATTTAAAGGGGCAGTTCACACACAAATAAAACAGCGTCATCATTTATCTGAGTTTTTTCTTTCTTTCTGTTGATCACAAAGGAAGATATACTGAAAAAAACAGCCAATTAGCTCAGAATTCAGATGGAAATGTGTTTAAAAACACTGATCTGACATTTACAGCAACAAAATAAATTAATAAGCGGGACTGCTGTGGCTTTTATTGATTTATTTTGAAGCTGCTGACTTAATATTATTTTTAATGTGTAATATTATGTAGAAACTAAATATTTTTCCTGCTATAATCAAAGAAATTACAAATAAAATCCTAAAATGCCGTTTTATGCTTTAATATATGTGATGATGGCATATTTAAAGGGGCAGTTCACACAAAATAAAAACAGCGTCATCATTTATCTGAGTTTTTTATAAGATATACTGAAAAAAGCTGGAAAAAACAGCCAATTGACTAAGAATTCATGGGGAAACATGGTCATCAAACACTGATCTGACATTTACAGCAAACAATAATAATTAAATAAAAAACGGGACTGCTGTGGCTTTTATTGATTTATTCTGAAGCTGTTGATTTTTTTAATGTGTGAGATGATGTAGAAACACTATTTTTAAAGTTGTAATCAGTGAATTTACAAATAAAATCCTGAAATGTGCTCATCTTGTTTTTGTGCTCTATTATATGTGATAATGGCATATTTAAAGGGGCAGCTCACACACAAAATTAAAACGGCGATATCCTTTATCTGAGTTTTTTCTTTCTTTCTGTTGATCACAAAGGAAGATATACTGAAAAAAAACAGCCAATCAGCTCAGAAGTCAGAGGGAAATGTGCTCAAAAACACTGATCTGACATTTACAGCAACAAAACAAATTAATAAACGGGACTGCTGTGGCTTTTATTGATTTATTTTGAAGCTGCTGACTTAATATTATTTTTAATGTGTAATATTATGGAGAAACTAAATATTTTTCCTGCTATAATCAAAGAAATTACAAATAAAATCCAAAAATGCTGTTTTATGCTTTAATATATGTGATGATGGCATATTTAAAGGGGCAGTTCACACAAATAAAAAATGCATCATTATTTACCTGAGTTTAAAATGAGCTGAAACACCAAAATTCTTGAGATTTTTTGGAGACGACTTAATTGTGTATATTGAATATGTTAAATCCACTAAAATTTGTAAAAACTAATAAGTCAACTTAATTTCTTCATGTTGTCCCAACACAAGTTGACTGTGTGGAGCCCAGCATTTTTATCACAGAGCTTTTATTGATTTATCCTGAAGCTGTTGTTTTTTAGATGATGTAGAAACTAAATATTTTTAAAGTTGTAATCAGTGAATTTACAAATAAAATCCTGAAATGTGGTCATCTTGTTTTTGTGCTCTATTATATGTGATAATGGCATATTTAAAGGGGCAGTTCACACACAAAATTAAAACGGCGACATCCTTTATCTGAGTTTTTTCTTTCATTCTGTTGATCACAAAGGAAGATATACTGAAAAAAACAGCCAATTAGCTCAGAATTCAGAGGGAAACGTGCTCATCAAACACTGATCTGACATTTACAGCAACAAAATAAATTAATAAACGGGACTTCTGTGGCTTTTATTGATTTATTTTGAAGCTGCTGACTTAATATTATTTTTAATGTGTAATATTATGTAGAAACTAAATATTTTTCCTGCTATAATCAAAGAAATTACAAATAAAATCCTAAAATGCCGTTTTATGCTTTAATATATGTGATGATGGCATATTTAAAGAGGCAGTTCACACACAAATAAAACAGCGTCATCATTTATCTGAGTTTTTTATAAGATATACTGAAAAAAGCTGGAAAAAACAGCCAATTGACTAAGAATTCATGGGGAAACATGGTCATCAAACACTGATCTGACATTTACAGCAAACAATAATAATAATTAAATAAAAAACGGGACTGTTGTGGCTTTTATTGATTTATTCTGAAGCTGTTGATTTTTTTAATGTGTGAGATTATGTAGAAACACTATTTTTAAAGTTGTAATCAGTGAATTTACAAATAAAATCCTGAAATGTGGTCATCTTGTTTTTGTGCTGTATTATATGTGATAATGGCATATTTAAAGGGGCAGCTCACACACAAATAAAAACAGCGTCATCATTTTCCTGAGTTTTTTCTTTCTTTCTGTTGATCACAAAGGAAGATATACTGGAAAAAAAAAACAGCCAATCAGCTCAGAATTCAGAGGGAAACGTGCTCAAAAACACTGATCTGACATTTACAGCAACAAAATAAATTAATAAACGGGACTGCTGTGGCTTTTATTGATTTATTTTGAAGCTGCTGACTTTATATTATTGTTTTAAATGTGTGAGATGATGTAGAAACACTATTTTTAAAGTTGTAATCAGTGAATTTACAAATAAAATCCTGAAATGGGGTCATCTTGTTTTTGTGCTCTATTATATGTGATAATGGCATATTTAAAGGGGCAGTTCACACACAAAATTAAAACAGCGACATCATTTACATAAGTTTCTTAGCTTAAAATGAGCTGAAACAGCTAAATTCTTGAGGTTTTTTGGAGACAGCTTAATTGTTTTATGTTCAATCGACTTAAATTTGTAAAAACTATTAAATCAACTTAATTTCTTAACGTTGTTTTAACACAAATCGATGGTGGAGCCCAGCATTTTTATCACAGAGCTTTTATTGATTGAGATTATGTAGAAACACTATTTTTAAAGTTGTAATCAGTGAATTTACAAAAAAAATCGTGAAATGTGGTCATCTTGTTTTTGTGCTCTATTATATGTGATAATGGCATATTTAAAGGGGCAGTTCACACAAAATGTAAACTGCGACATCATTTATCTGAGTTTTTTTTCTTTCTGTTGATCACAAAGGAAGATATACTGAAAAAAAAACAGCCAATCGGCTCAAAATTCAGAGGGAAACGTGCTCAAAAACACTGATCTGATATTTACACTAGAGATGGTTGTGTGTGAAAATCTCAGTAGATCAGCAGTTTCTGAAATACTCAGACCAGCCCGTCTGGCACCAACAACCATGCCACGCTCAAAGTCACTTAAATCCTCTTTCTTCCCCATTCTGATGCTCGCTTTGAACTGCAGCAGGTCGTCTTGACCATGCCTACATGCATTGAGTTTGATTGGCTAATTAAAATTTTGAGTTAACGAGCAGTTGGACAGATGCATGTGATGATGGCATCATTTAAGGTTCAGTTCACACACAAAATAAAAATTGTCATCATTTACATGAGTTTTTTCTTTCTTTCTGTTGAACACAAAGAAAAAAAGCTGGAAAAAAAAACAACCAATTGACTTATTATGTATTATATTTGTATTTTGTGTATCATTATTGTAGTACTTTCTTATTCCTATGGATGTCAGTGGCTCCCCCAACATTTTTCTAAATATCTTTTTTTGTGTTCCCAAAAAATTAGAGAAAAGCGAAATGCTTAAACTGAATTAAAATGAATATTACACATCGTATCTTTAAACAGAACTGATTATCTTGGAAGTGAATTCTGGAAGGTGAATATGAAGTATTGAATGTAAGTATGAAAAGCTGTGAGATATTTTTGTTGAAATATTCACAGCTTAAACAAATTTCAGGACCTAAAAATGCAAACCCTGGCAATCCAAGTCATTAAAATGCAAGCGCTTGTTAATTAAATGCATTATTATTATTTTCGGTTAGTGCTATTAAACAAGCTTTTTATTTTAAATACCTTCGGCTTTAATTTTGTCCATAAACTGTTCATTTAAATCCTAAATGGTTTCAATTGAATGTGTTGTAATGACTGGGTTTTTCCAGCAGGTGGCAGAACGCTCACTGTATCTGTCTTGAATCTGCTTGTATTTTAAACAACACGTCACATTGAACATTTCAAAGATTTGTTGCTTCACATTGCACTCTAAAGCTCTGTCCTTTTAATTTATGTAATGTTTTATATTGCATTAAATACTTCACATGCTGTTCTTGTTTGTCAAGCTGATGTTTCCCCATCGCTGCTATGTTTAAAGCTGCTGTCAAGGGAAAGAAATGTATTCGTTAATGAAGCATACGCTGACAAACTCACCCATTTTACATTAATGCCAGAGACTGATGATGATCCACTTGCAATCATTACATTCCATAAAGTTGCAGATATACAGTGCTCAGCATATATAAGTACAGAACATGAATATTTTTATCCATTTCTCAGTGAATATCGCTCATACATTTTGGTGCATTTGGACAAAACAGATTAAACAGATATATTTATTCAAATAATATTTTAGTCACCAAACATATTTAGAAATAAAAAAATAATATGTTTAAATTAATGCGAAATAATGGAGAAAACCATTACAAACGACTAAATTTTATGCATTTTTAAAATATTTTTTCAGAATTTATGTGTGCTAATTTTGTGTTTCTCCTGAATTCTGCATTATATATTTAATGTTTTTCCATAATATATAAATTTATGTGTGCTAATTTTGAAGTTATCGTACGTTATTTTGTTAGATGAGCTCCAGATTTGGCTTCAGCACTGACTAATCTAATGTATCATGCACAAATACATTACTGTAAAGCTTCCTATAGAAAATATTAATTTAAACGAGAGATTTGTGAGGGGTGAACTTATAAATGTTGAGCACTGTATTTACATACATTGTCAAAATCATTTTTCTTTCATGCCAGACACCATAAGAATATAAATTCAAGATATCCAGTGAATTTCCTACTGTAAATATATAGTGATTAGTAATATGCATCGCTAAGAGCTTCATTTGAACAACTCTAAAGGTGATTTTTCTCAATACTTTTTACTCCAGTTTTTTTTAAATAAGTGTATCTGAACCAAATATTGTCCTGTCATAACAAAATATGGATAAATAGACAGCTTTTATTACTTAAAACAGCCCTTCTGAATCAAATCAGCAGGATGCCCTATTGGATCTTTCACTTACTTCAAAGACACTACTGACTACTTTTACATGGACATCTGTAGTTATTTGCCTTAATAGACAATAATATAATGAAGGTGTTTACGTGAAGTGCTTTCTTGTAAGAGTTTCCTGTAATTTTGGGTGACTTTAACTGCAGTTCAGCAGTTTCACTTTAACTCATGAACATTTCATTCATGCCCCTGTGACAAACTGGGGCATTAGACGCAAATAAGGAGTAAGAGCTGGTGAGAGTGTTATGGAATTCAGGGCTCGAAATTAACTTTTTTACTTGGTAGCACCGGTGCTCCCAACTTCAAAAATTTAGGAGCACCAGAAAAAATTTAGGAGCACTCACCAAAAATGAATGTGCACCACTGCAAATTGTACATTAAAGTATTTATTGTATTTGAAAACAACATCAATCAGGACTAGCAAAAACCAGAAACAACTATCTAACTAATGCTGTGATGACTTATTAATATCTGTGCAATAATTCCAAAATGAATGTCTAATAATTATAAAATATTAATGATGATGATGATGTCAATACTAACAATGAATAACATTTCTCATTATCATGCTGCCCTGAATGTGCTTGAATGCGAGTTATGTACTGTAAAAGGTCCTGCTGTTACTTTATGAAAAATACATTTATGGTTTGCAACAAACAAAAATGAAGCATTGCAGTAAGAAATATTTATTTTGTACTATTGTTTTTATATGCATGTCAATTTATTAACTAATATTTCTGCTACAAAACAAATGTAAGATTATAATAAATCACTCAATCCAATGCTGAAAGCTGCAAAGCAGTCATCAGTAAATAGAAAATAATTTACATCTCAAGAAGGAATGGACCAAAGAAAGTAAGAAAAGTCTCACTTCAAGCCTACCACTCTTTAAAAGTTTTGGTTTCGGTTTGTGTCAGTTTAAATGCTCGGTCTCGTTATGCGCTGATTTTCATTTTTCTGTGTTTGTGGAAAAAAGCAGGCGAGTCAGCCGACCCAATATATGAGCAGGCAGAGCAGAATTTTCGTGATGACCACCGGCGCAATACCGTTCTTTGTTATGAGCCGCAGATTCAGTTTAAACTTAGTAAAGGCGAGCTTCTTTGGCGATGATGTGTACAGTGTTACATTTTAGCGGACATTTGCGCTGAACATGCAGTGAATGCAACGCATCGAGATTCGGGCACCTTCTCCGAAAACACTCGACTGATCTCGGCTGGCGCCCTTATAAGCTCCCTGTTATCTGACAGCGGAAAGCCTTGAGTGATTGACAGCTAATATGAACCAATATAGCGGCAGGGAAGTCCGATTCAGCACGTTTTTAGAAAAATATCGAAACAAGTCGCACTACAACCATTATATGCAGTCGCACAAATGCTCCCAAATATATTATGAGGTCGCATAGATTAAATTTCGGGCGCATATGCGACCAAAATGGTCGCAATTTCGAGCCCTGGAATTTAATAACTCAAGCCAAATGGAAAGAAAAAAACTTCCGCATTTTGTGTGTGTGTGTGTGTGTGTGTGTGTGTGTGTGTGTGTGTGTGTGTGTGTGTGTGTGTGTGTGTTTGTGTGTGTGTGTGTGTCCTTTACTGACAGCCGTGTGTGTGGATCTTGTGGGAAATATGGCGAAAAGTCCTACATGACGGTAATAGTTTGATTGTGGTGTTTACTTCAATAATGCCACTAATATCTGCATACTCCACATGTCTTAATTCCATTTCTGTTTAGTTCAGTTATGACTTTAGTCAGATTAAGGTCATCAGAAATCACTGTTTAAAGCTTATGTAGGCCTACAGCTCAACATTGATGTTTAACTGAATAAACAGTGAGTAAACACAAGCACATCTTATTGAACATCATTTATTTCCATCAGCAATTATCATAGTAGAACAGTTTCTCAAGCAGTTTGTGATGCATTTTGGAAACAGGAGATGAGCCCCTGGTCTAATGCGCCACCCGGCTTGAGAAACCCGTTCTCAAAGATTTACTTTTAGTCATTATTTGGGCAGCACACATATTCTGAACGCCTTCAGCAGAAATCAAATGAGCCATTTTAATCTAGATTAATTCCAAGATTACAGTGAGATTAATCTAGATAAATTTTTTTTATTAATTTTGCCCATCTATAATATATATATATTCATTTCAATTATATATTTATGAAGCTTATTTATTTATTGATGAATATTAACACTTCTATATTTACAGAGTTGCTTACTTTTGGTTAAAAGCTATTCCTGTTAATACAGTAAAACAATCACAATCTTATTTAAGAAAAAAAAACTATTCTGATCATATGAATGTGTTCTGAAAATCAGAAAGAGATCGTATATATGACCCTAGACCACAAAACCATTCACAAGAGTCCATTTTCTTAAATAAAACGGCATAAATTAGCTTAAAAACTAATTGAAAATCTGGAATCTGAGAGGTAAAAAATCTAAATACTGGGAAAATTGCATTTAAAGTTGTCCAAATTAAGTTCTTAGCAATGTACAGATGAAGTCAGAATTATTAGCCCCCCTGTTTGTTTTTCCCCAATTTCTGTTTAACGGAGAGCAGATTTTCAACACATTTCTAAACATAATAGTTTTAATAACTCATCTCTAATAACTGATTTATTTTATCTTTGCCATGATGACAGTAAATAATATTAACTAGATATTCTTCAAGACACTTTAAAGTGACATTCAAAGGCTTCACTAGGTTAATTAGGTTAACTAGGCAGGTTAGGGTAATTAGGCAAGTTATTGTATAATGATGGTTTTTTCTGTAGACTATCGAGAAAATATATAGCTTAAAGGGGCTAATAATTTTGACCTTAAAATGGTTCATAAAAAATTAAAAACTGCTTTTATTCTAGCCGAAATAAAACAAATAAGACTTTCTCCAGAGGAAATAATATTATCAGACACACTGTGAAAATTTCCTTGCTCTATTAAACATCATTTGGGAAATATTTAAAAAAAGAAAAAAAACATTAAAAGAGGGGCAAATAAACTGTATATACTGATGAGAAATGAAGCTTTGATATATTATGGGAAACTCACAGAATATCTTGATGAAACAATATTTACTTAATATTCTAATGATTTTTGGTATAAAAAAAATTGTGACAACCCCCTTCCTTTTTTGTGTTTTGATTTGGTTTATTTACTAAATTTATGTGACATTATTCATTTATTGTATTTATTTCGTATTGTTCTGTGTCTGATATTCATCTGGATTATTTACAAATACGAAAATCAATAAAAGTTTCAAATCATAAAAGAAAAATGAGTATTTTTGACTCACACTATGTATTGTTGGCTATTCTCAAAAAGATAAATAATTCTCACAAAGGCAACTTAAGACATGAACTAATTATAAACATGATCTAATTATAATAAATACAGTTGAAGTCAGAATTATTCGCCCCCCTTTGAATTTCTTTTCTTTTTTTAAATATTTCCCAAATGATGTTTAACAGAGCAAGGAAATTTTCACAGTATGTCTGATAATATTTTTTCTTCTGGAGAAAGTCTTATTTGTTTTATTTTGGCTAGAATAAAAGCAGTTTTTAATTGTTTAAGGTCAAAATTATTAGCCCCTTTAAGCTCATTTTTTTTTTCAATAGTCTACAGAACAAACCATCATTATACAATAACTTGCCTAATTCCCCTAACCTGCCTAGTTAACCTAATTAACCTAGTGAAGCCTTTGAATGTCACTTTAAAGTGTCTTGAAGAATATCTAGTTAATATTATTTACTGTCATCATGACAAAGATAAAATAAATCAGTTATTAGAGATGAGTTATTAAAACTATTATGTTTAGAAATGTGCTGAAAATAATCTCTCTGTTAAACAGAAATTGGGGACAAAAATAAACCGGGGGGCGATTAATTCTGACTTTAACTGTACACTTAATATCTTATAAAAATCTTTTTGCTGTATATCAGATTCCTGGACCTAATTTAGAAAACCATTTAGTCAGAAAAGCAGTAAAAAAACATCAACACCATTAAAATAAACCAAACAGTGACGCAAGTTCACATTTACTTTATTCAGCTACATTAATATGATAACGTGAAACCGTTTGGAGGAGTACGATTTAAGGCGTTTAACCAAATACAACGTACACATTCTGTTATAAACCTGCACTACATGTTCAGGTAAATGTCGACTGATTACTGACTGATGTAATTCCCTTTTATGAACTGAAGAATGCTACATTAGAACTCAATCATTCATTTTCCTTTAGCTTAGTCCCTTTTTTATCAGGGGTCGCCACAGCGGAATGAACCGCCAATTATTCCAGCATATGTTTTACGCAGCGGATGCCCTTTCAGCTGCAACCCAGAACTGGGAAACACCCATTCACACTCATTCACACACACACTCATACACTATGGACATTTTAGTTCATCAATTCCCCTATAGCGCATGTGTTTGGGCTGTGGGGGAAACCGGAGCACCCGGAGGAAACCCACGCCAACACGAGGAGAACATGCAAAATCCATATAGAAATGCCAGCTGACCCAGCCGGGACTCGAACCAGAGACCTTCTAGCTGTGAGGCCACAGTGCTAACCACTGAGGCACAACATATTAACCACGTTGGCATACTTTCACAATGAGCTCAAGTGTTCACACTGAAAAACTGATTCATTAGATTTACTGAATTAATTTAAGGTAAGCGGCTGCAAACAATTAATATGAGCTGAATTTAAACAAACAAATGAAGTTGAACATTACTACATTTAATTTGCTTGTTTAAATTCAGCTCATATCAATTGTTTTGAATCCACTTACCTTAAAATAATTCAGTGAATCAGTGTTTTTCAGTGCAAGACTTTCCTATAGAGCAAACATTTAAAGCATGTCAATACAGGCAGATGTAAAAAGTGAATGCATAGACCCAACATTTAGCCAACATCTAGTTTTGGAAAAATGAAGTTGTCATATTATATTAATGCTGCATTTATCTGATGACAAACAGTG
The DNA here is from genome assembly GCA_903798195.1 of Danio kyathit. NCBI lineage: Eukaryota > Metazoa > Chordata > Actinopteri > Cypriniformes > Danionidae > Danio > Danio kyathit. Next base: position 56,813,122 of record LR812537.1, on the reverse strand, counting down.
GCCGTCAATAACAGAAACATCTTCGATCTCCGGATTCAGAAAGATCTGAGGTTATGAATGAAATACAGAGCAATAAAATAACATCTGAACTATTTGAAACTATTAAAACAATACAAAATCTTATCAAAAGGCACTCGGTCATTTGCAGAACAAAAACCAGTTATGGTGTGTCGAATAAAGAGTGTTTCGTTTGTCAAATATCAATTTTATTTGTATTATATTTTGATAGCGCTTCTTATTCCTTTAGCGTTTTTCCTGTTTGTCTGATTTTAAAAAAAATGAAAAGCTAAACTTACTTAGACTTTTTTTAATGGCATTTATATTTATTTATTATTTGGATAAAAGCGTCTGCTAAATGACTAAATGTAAATTTCTCCTCTGCAAATGATTGCACAGTCTGCGTCCAGAGCTGACAGAATGCTATGAGCTGTAAACCGTGAGAAACTGCATACAAACATGAAGGATTGTGGACGGTTTGTCTACCAAGAGAATTTAGTATTTATAAAATATACCGAAGAATATTTGATCTTTTATTCCTACACAGAACCAGAAGGCTTTTACTATAATCTTCCATGTGAAGCTGCTTTGACACAATCTACATTGTAAAAGAGCTATACAAATAAAGATGAATTGAATTGAAAAGGTATTTTGAGATAAGATTCATGACATCACCTTACAGTACTACTGTTACACCTTTGCTTATTTATCACTTTGACTTAATACATTTGAGTTGGTGAGCTAAAAATCCCCATGTTTATATTAGGAGTGTGCGATGTTGACCAGAAATGACATCTCTTTTATTTCATAATTATATTATTTTTTGCTTAGTATGCTGTTGTGCTGGTGTTAAGTGTGTCCTGAATGAATAAACAACACTAAAGATTCATAAAAGATTCATTGAATCATTCAAAAGATTCTTTCAGAATGACTGATTCCTTTAGAAATGAACCAAGTGACCAGGTGCGTTCGACATGAAGCACAGCTGCAGCCGGTGATCATCGAGATTAGCCGAGCGCAGGCGGGGGTGGAGTTGAAAACGGAGCCGTCAAGCCGGACACTTCGGGGTTTAAAGTTGCGGCAGTCATGATGACCGATCACATGGCGTCATCATCATTTTTTTATTTATAACAACAAAAGATTTACAAATAAAACACAATACAGTCTCTACAGACTATAGTTCAGTTTTAAACAATAAGGGATTTATGAATTAAATATATTACAAACGCATGAGAGAAATAAGGGGAAACGAGAGGGTAATATAAACATAAAAACGAACAGGCCTAATAAATACAAAGCAATAAGCACAAATTCTAGGAGTTTAAACATCACTCTAGGTGAATAGTTCTTGTTTGAATGTGCTAAAAAGAGGGTTACATTTATTTACATTTATAGATATAAAACTTTCCAATATATATTAGTGTAAAACCCAAAACAAGGTGTTTTGATTAAGTCTTAAACTATGATTAAGATTATTTTGGATAATAAAAGCATTTTTAAAAAGCATTTTAATCCAAAAAGATAGAACAAAAGGACATTTCTAAAATAAGTGAGCTACACTTTAAGTAGAAGTTTCCCAGAAAGACCAGGTATAAACAGCTATATATATATATATATATATATATATATTATAATCCTATAAATCATTTTATAATTATTTAATTAAATAGTTCTGTAACTTATTCAATTTTCTTTCTCAATTCAATTCACCTTTATTTCTATAGCGCTTTTACAATGTAGATTGTGTCAAAGCAGCTTCACAGAAGATTATAGTGAATTGAAACTGTGTCAGTCCAGTTAATTTGTTAAGAAACCTTTAGGGGTGTCAGGATCAATGATGATAATTATTTTATTTCAAGTCTGTAAGACTTATTTGAGTTAATATTTAGGTTATTTACTAAAATATATCATTTAAATCGTTCATGGAGCTGAATACAGTAAATAGTCTGTATAAAAAAGGCAGAATAAACCTGTGCAAACAAGCTAGCCTTTTAAACCAGATTATTTAACAAAAGATGATACTGCAGTAAAATATGTGTAGTCTTTTAATAAGCATGATGTGTACAAGATAGAGAGGGTATGAACAGTTAAGTGTTTGTTTGGAAATTTGTGAGGCGGAAGTTGTCCAATAATAAACCCGAAACACACGTGGTTGCTGTCATGCGGTGAACTCGGCCAATCGTGTTATATAGGTGTCGTCATCTTAGCTGCAGCAGGCGCTCTTCAGATGCTGCACGGGCTGAATCAGTCGTCTGATCTCAGAGCACTGTCACGGTACTTTGATGCCACATGTGACAGTCACATGACCTAGCCGCAGCATCAATCCGGCCAAAATTTCTAACCGGCATGCACCGCTTTAAGACAGATTTCGATCGATCTGCGCAGCGCTGCATGAAGTCGAACGCACCTATTCACTCAAATGATTTGTTCACAAACAGATTCATTCAGAAAGAAAACAGCACTGTGTTTTTCTGAGATGCGAACAGAAGCTTTATCTGCATCTGTTTTCATTGAAAAAAACAATATTGTCTAAAATTATATTTATTTTATGTTTTTAAGAGTTTATTTCATAATGGTACTTTATTTCTCACTTAACGTGCTGTTACCTTGTCTGTTTTTAAGTGTGTCATGAAAAAAATAAACATTTAAGATTCACCGAATCATTCAAAAGATTCTTTGAAAATGATTTCTTTAGAATGAACCAAGTGAATAGGTGCGTTCGACTTCATGCACCGCTGCGCAGATCGATCGGAATCTGTCTTAAAGCGGTGCATGCCGGTTAGAAATTTTGGCCAGATTGATGCTGCGCTGACGCCACGTGACTGTCACATGTGGCATCAAAGTACCGCGACAGCGCTCCGAGATCAGACGACTGAGTCAGCCCGTGCAGCACCTGAAGAGCGCCTGCTGGAACTGCGATGACGACACTGATGTTACACGATTGGCCGAGTTCACAGCATGACAACAACCACGTGTGTTTCAGGTTTATTACTGGACAAATTCCAATTCACAAATTTCAAAACAAACAATTAACTGTTGTTCATACCCTCTCTATCTTGTACACATCATGCTTATTAAAAGACTACAGATATTTTACTGCAGGATCATCTTTTGGTAAATAATTTGTTCATAATGTCTAGATTGTTTGAACAGATTTATTCTGCCTTTTTTATACAGACTACTGTATTATACATTTTAGTGAATGACCAGATATTAACTCGAATAAGTCTTACAGACTTATAATAAAATAATTATCATCATTGATCCTGACACCCCTATGAAGATTTCTTAACAAATTACGTAAAAAATATTTTACTAAATATAAAAATATATGATTATAAAATATTTTATTTCCTGTTAAGCCGTTTATGCAGAAATGTTAAAAGTGTCATTGGTGTACCTGCTCTTTCTGGGTATTTTCTATTTAGTGTAGCTCATTTATTGTGGTCCTTTTGTTCAATCTCTATGGATTAAAGTGCTTTTTAAAAAATGTTTTTATTATTTAAAATAATTATTGTTTAAGACTTAATCAAAACACCTTGTTTTGGGTTTTACACTAATATATATTGGAAAGTTCTATATCTATAAATGTAAATAAATGTAAACCCTATTTAGCATATTCAAACAAGCACTGGAACAGTATTGACATACCATTCAACATCTGGTAGCCCAAAAACTGATGCTTAAACTCCAAGAATTTGTGCTTATTGTTTTGTTTATTAGGCCTATTTGTGGATATTTATTTCCTTTTTATGTGCTCTCTCGTTGTCCCCTTATTTCTCATGCGTTTGTTACATAGGCTACTTAAATTTAATTCATAATTCCCTTGTTTAAAAATGAACTATAATTTGTAGAGACTGTGTTCTGTTTCATGTGTACTGTAAATCTTTTGTTGTTATTGCAATAAATAAACAAATAAATAAATGATCATGACGCCATGTGATCGGTCATCATGACAGCAGCAACTTCGAGCCCCGAAGTGTCCGGCTTGACGGCTCCGTTTTCAACTCCGCCACTGCCTGATCACCGGCTGCAGCTGTGCTTCATGTCGAACGCACCTATTGTCATTATGTTATGAATGAATCACTGAATCGTTGACTCAAATGATTCGTTCACATACAGATTCAATTAGGAAGAATCTGAGAAGCTTTTGCATCTGTTTTCATTGAAAAAGAAAAAAAACAATATTGTCTACAATTTTAGTAATAATTCTTATTATGATATTCTTGGAGAGTTCATTTAATTATGATGCTTTCTCGTTTGCTTAGTGTGCTGTTTTGCTGTTATCTCAGCTGGTTTTAAGTGTGTCATAAAAAAATAAGAGTCATTCAATTAAAAGATTCTTTCAAAATGATTCCTTTAGAAATGAATCAAGTGATTGTTACTGAATCGAATGATTTGTTCAAAAACCGATTCATTCAGCAAAAAAACAGCGATGTTAGCTCTTGCTTGTGTACATAATGAACTGGATCATAACTTTTAAATATACATTTTTTGATTAATTTCATCAGGCTTCATTACACAGTCAATGCTTTCAGACTCTTTGTGTGTTTTGTGTCAGATGGCACATCAATAAACCAGCGGTTATAACCTTAGCTTACCTTAAATATCGCACACCCCTAATTCAACATGTATTGGTTCCATCATGCTGGGTAATTATTGTTAATGTATGATATTAACAGCTTTAGGACAAAAATATCCATCAGTGATTTGTTTAAAGCTTTCACAGTTGGTCTGGGGAAGTAAAATGTGTATGTCCATATTCTGCTCATAATTGTAATGTTCTGAGTCTAAAACTACAACTCCCTCAAGCACAGTGTATGGATTCTTACGTGTCAGCTAACAGTGATCTAGTGAAAGTGATGGAAGAACTGTGGGCAGGAGGAAGCAGATCAATCAGCCAGCGATCTTCGTGGGCTCGGTCACCAGGCTGGAGCCGTCCCAGACCGTTTTAAACTGCTCTGGAACTGGAAACTCCCTCTGTTGAAGACATGAGAATCAGCAGTCTAATGACACACTGGGCTATTTTAAAGCAGTCTAGTTTAGTTTAGTTTTGTTTACAACCATCCAATGACAAAAACCACTGTAGTTTTCTCATAATACACACAGCAGCATCAGCTGTGTTCTCACAGTATCTCTAACAGCTGGTCCTACTCTTCTCTGGTTGGTCAGATTTTTCTACTTTGCTCTGATTGGTCAGATGTTCTGACCTTCCTCTGATTGGTCAGATGTTGTTACTCTGCTCTGATTTGTCAGATGGTCTCAGTCTGCTCTGATTGGTCAGATGGCTCTACTCTGCTTTGATTGGTCAGATATCTTCCTTCTATGCTCTGTCTGGTCAGATAGCTCTGCTCTGATTGGTCAGATGTTATTACTCTGCTCTGACTGGTCACATGGCCATCCTCTTCTCTGACTGGGTCTACTTTGCCCTGATGTTCTTCCTCTGCTCTGATTGGCCACATGGCTCTACTCTGCTCTGATTGGTCAGATGTTCCTACTTTCCTCTGATTGGTCAGATGTTATTACTCTGCTCTGATTGGTCAGATGGTCTCAGTCTGCTCTGATTAGTCAGATGGCTCTGCTCTGTTCTGATTGGTCAGATGTTCTTACTTTCCTCTGATTGGTCAGATGTTATTACTCTGCTCTGATTGGTCAGATGGTCTCAGTCTGCTCTGATTGGTCAGATGACTCTGCTCTGTTCTGACTGGTCAGATGTTCCTACTTTCCTCTGATTGGTCAGATGTTATTACTCTGCTCTGACTGGTCAGATGGTCTCAGTCTGCTCTGATTGGTCAGATGGCTCTGCTCTGCTGTGATTGGTCAGATGTTTTTACTCTCCTCTGATTGGTCAAACGGCTCTACTCTGTTCTGATTGGTCAGATGTTCCTATTTTGCTCTGATTGACCACATGTTTCTACTTTGCTCTGATAGGTCAGATGTTCTTCCTCTCCTCTGATTGGTCAATTGGCTCTACGCTTTTCTTATTGGTCAAATATTCCCACTCTGTTCTGATTGATCAGATGTTCCTACTTTCCTCTGATTGGTCAGATGTTATTTCTCTGCTCTGATTGGTCAGATGGTCTCAGCCTGCTCTGATTCGTCAGATGTTTTTACTCTCCTCTGATTGGTCAAACGGTTCTATTCTGTTCTGATTGGTCAGATGTTCCTACTTTGCTCTGATTGACCAGATGTTTCTACTTTGCTCTGATAGGTCAGATGTTCATCCTCTGCTTTGATTGGTCACAGGCTCTACTCTGCTCTGATTGGTCAGATGGCCACCCTCTTCTCTGACTGGGTCTATTCTGCTTTGGTCAGATGTTCCGACCCTGCTCTGATTGGTCAGATGTTTCTACTTTCCTTTAAATGGTCAGATGTTATTACTCTGCTCTGATTGGTCAGATGGCTCTACTCTGCTCTAAATGGTCAGATGTTATTACTCTGCTCTGATTGGTCAGATGTTCCTACTTTCCTCTAAATGGTCAGATGTTATTACTCTGCTCTGATTGGTCACAGGCTCTACTCTGCTTTGATTGGTCAGTTGTGCCCTCTCTTCTCTGATTGGTCAGATGTTCCTACTTTCCTCTAAATGGTCAGATGTTCTTCCTCTGCTCTGATTGGTCACAGGCTCTACTCTGCTTTGATTGGTCAGATGTGCCCTCTCTTCTCTGATTGGTCAGATGTTTCTACACTGCTCAGATTGTGACTGCTTACAGTTCATATTGGAAACCAAAATCCAATTCAACCTCAACCAGTCCTCATCTATATCTTCAGTGTTTGAGAATATTCTCACATAATCATCCTCTCCCTCGGGAACCAGGATGTTCATCTCGGAGCTCTTGGCACTGACGATCTCGCAGTCCAGTGAATCCTTGCTCAGGTAGACATGGCAGCCTTCAGTCTTGTTTATGGAGATAGTCGGAACTTTTCCCATCACCTGAGAGGCCAGAAAATAAGGTTAACTACATGTTATTCATTGAACAGCAAAATATATATAGGTAAGGGTCAAACTACAGAGCTGAAACTACAGAACTACAGTTTGGGGTTCAAAAACTACAAATAGCATTCTAGCAAAGCCTTAAAACAAGCATTGGATGTTAAAGACATGCTAACAAATGTCAACAATATGTTAAACATGGAAGTAACTTTCTAAATAAATAAATATTGGGAAAAACTTTCTGGAATATTGATACAAAGATGCATGCTAGCAACCTCAAAATGATTTACTGAAAAATGTATTACCAACATGCTAAAATATGGTAGAAAAATGGTACAAATATGCTATCAATGTCACGGTTGTGGATCTGTCTGTTTCTTTTGTATGTGTGTGTGTGTGTGTGGATGTGGGTGTGTTTGTTTTGGTGTTCCTTCACCGCGTGGCTGTGTGTGTTTACATTCGTCAACTGAGCGATCACGTGTCTTGCTGCTACTTAGTCTTACTCAGCTGTTATCAATAAACCACAGTTCAAGAGTTCACACTTAGCTCATGATTTATCACATAGCTTGTTTGGCATGCTGTTCCAGGGAGAGAGCCCTGAGCTCAAGGGATCCTCGGGCCCAGGGCTCCCCCCTTTCACATGGCGAGGGGAAATTGAGCTCAGGTCGATCTCAAACTCCCCCGCTGCTGAGGCCAAGGTGAACTTCTTGAGAGTAAGACATTAGAAAAAGATTTAGGCTTATTATAGAGCATATTTGGCCGGTGGGAGGAAACCGGGGAACCCGGGGGAAACCCACGCGGACACTGGGAGAATATGCAAACTCCGCACAGAAATACCAGATGACCCAGCAAGGACCTGACACCATTGGTATTCTTGCTGTGAGGCAACAGTGCTAGTCACTGGGCCACCGTGCCGCCCATTCTGGATAAAGGTGGAATAAGAGGAGGAGGAGGGTTTCTTCCAGATGAAGATAGTTGTAGAAAGGAAATGAGGATATATATAGTGACTTGGGGTACTTTGATTGGAAGATCATGATTAGCTAATGTGGGCCAGCTGGGTCAATCATGAGCACGTGCTCCTCTCGAAATTAGTTTAAAATTAAACTTCACGTGCAGCGCGTTACCGCACGCCTTTATATGTTCAGTGTTTGTAGATCGGCATTGTCAGTTCGTTGTGTTCACGTCGGTGTCCTGTTTCCTGTTAGGCAGCTCTCGCTGAAACCGCTGGTGGTGAGTCCTCATAGAGACTGTTGCTTTGGAATATTCAGTGCTGCAGTGAACTTTATGAGAGATCTCCCTGGATCTGTCTCATCGAAGAACTGCTGCTGTTTGGCGTGGTTGAATTTATGAGAGATCTTCCTGGATCTGTTGCTCTGATGAACTATTACCACTGTTTAGCGTGTCGATTCCCTTGAGAGATGCACCATTGCTCTATCCCCTTCCCTCGATATCTGGTAAGATATCAGTGAGAGACTTCACTCTGGATCTGTTGCTCTGATGAACTATTACCGCTGTTTAGCGTGTCGATTCCCTTGAGAGATGCACCATTGCTCTACCCCCTTCCCTCGATATTTAGTAAGATATCAGTGAGAGACTTCACTCTGGATCTGTTGCTCTGATGAACTATTACCGCTGTTTAGCGTGTCGATTTCCTTGAGAGATGCACCATTGCTCTATCCCCTTCCCTAGATATCTGGTAAGATATCAGTGAGAGACTTCACTCTGGATCTGTTGCTCTGATGAACTATTACCGCTGTTTAGCGTGTCGATTTCCTTGAGAGATGCACCATTGCTCTACCCTATCCTTCAATATCTGGTGAGATCAAGACCAGTTGTTATTCCTGTTATCTCTGTTAATAAATCATCTTGCATTCACTTGCATTTGGGTCTTCTGTGTATTTGTGACAATCAATGCTTTAAAACACTTATGCTAAAAACATGTCAAAGTATAATGGCAAAACATGCTAACATGTTAAAATATGAAGAGTTCAGATGGAAAAACCACTAAAAGCCGTTTGAAATTTCCTTCATAAATGAGCATTTTTATCAGGCTCCTGTGTGTTGGTTTAGTAATTTCAAGTTTATGGCAAAGAACACACTCTTTTAAAGGTCTTTAAAATTAAATAACTCAACATAATCACATGAGTCTGAGAAAAATGCTCATTTTCAATGGAAATTTCAAACGGCACTCGGTTTTTGCATTTGAACTCTTCATATGACAATGTACTAAAACATGATATCTACCAAAGTGCTAAATATTTTATAACATGCTAATAACAATTTAAATCATGCTAGCAATGTGCTAAAACAAACATTCTAAAACTAAGAAAATGTTAAATGCACTAGCCAAAAATAAGCTAGCAACATGTGAAAACACGCTAGCAATTTCTCCAAATGAATCTTCAGAAATAATTCTGGTACTCAAAGTTGAAAGATGTGCTATTTTATTATGAAAACCACAAGATCTTGTTCACAAATTTGAAATGTAAGTTTCCTTAATGAATATATATATATGAAGAGTTCAGATGCAAAACCCTCTAAATCCATCAGACCTCTTTTCTTGTAAATGAGCATTTTCTATCAGGCTCTTATAATTAGGTTCAGGAGTTTCATTTTATATGTAATGATAGGGTTATTAGCTGGTAAATAAAATGTTTTTTTTTTTTCAAAAATGTCACTTTAGACAGTTCTTTGGTTTTTAACAAGGTAAATTTTCTTTTGTGTCAAAACCAGCTGAATCCACTTCTGCTTTTATTGCACAAACCTCTAAATCCACTTACTGGGACAAGACAATGTAATTAGCTAAAAAATCACTAAAGATGCAATTAGAAATTATTTTACCAAACATAAAACACATTACACAAACCACCTAAAATACATAAATCTGTCAAGTAAGTGGCGGTTCATTCCGCTGTGATAAACCAAGGAAAAAGCAGAAGAAAAATGAATAAATGAAATCCGTCAAGTAACTGCATTAATCAATCACATTAAAACTGACATTAATTAAATCTGAACAATCTGTTGTCATTTCTGATATTTGGGATTTGGGTAATACAAATAATGTGTAGTTTTATACATTATATTTATCTTTTAAAAAATAGCTTACATTAGCAAATAAAACACAAGGTGGGCCTACTGGGCAAAAAGGGGGAAGCTTTTCTGTCATTCATTTATACTCACCATACTCACAGTCTTGGTCTCTTTTTGGTCTCTTGTTTATCCTCATAGTATCCAAGTGGGATAAAAGAACAAAAAGATCTTAACTCTGTCTTTCGTGAAGCTCAGTTGCCATTTAATGTATAGTACATCGGACTTATTCAAAGTAGAGTCGCTGTGCAAAAAAGCGTTATGAATGTATGCTACACTTCCGACTGTCATTCATTCATTCATTTTCTTGTCGGCTTTGTCCCTTGCGGGGTCGCCACAGCGGAATGAACCGCCAACTTATCCAGCACGATTTTACGCAGCGGATGCCCTTCCTGCCGCAACCCATCTCTGGGAACTTCCACGCACACATTCACACTCATACACTATGGACAATTTAGCTTACCCAATTCACCTGTACCGCATGTCTTTGGACTGTGGGGGAAACCGGAGCACCCGGAGGAAACCCACGCGAACCCAGGGAGAACATGCAAACTCCACACAGAAACGCCAACTGACCCAGCCCAGCCGAGGTTCGAACCTGCGACCCAGCGACGTTCTTGCTGTGAGGCAACAGCACTACCTACTGCGCCACTGGGTTGCCACTTCCGACTGTACAGTGCGTTTTTTCTTTTCTTATAATGCACAGAGTTTTGAGGTAAGGGACGTTTTCATTTGCCATTCACTGACAGACAGACAGACTCATCCAGTTCATCAAACTCCGTCTTTTAAAATCAAAATAGAAAGCGGAATAAAACAGTCTCCTCATAAAGCCGACTCAATTCAAGGCTCCTGATTGGTTCTCGGGATATAGCGGCTTTTGTTGTCAAAGGCAAGTGGCGTTTAGCGGCTTTTGCCAACAAACTGCTATTTCTGAATGAGCTGACGGTGTGATTTAGATGATCTGAAGCAAATCTATTTGTTGATGGTGTACTACGTGCCTACAGCATTCACTCAATGTCATAAGCTCAATTTTTGGCGGAAGTGGCGTTTAGCGGCTTTTGCATCTGAACTCTTCATATACAGTTGAAGTCAGAATTATTCGTCCCCCTTTGAATTTGTTTTTCTTTTTTAAATATTTCCTAAATAATATTTAACAGAGCAAGGAAATTTTCACAGTATGTCTGATAAGATTTTTTCTTCTGGAGAAAGTCTTATTTGTTTTATTTCGGCTAGAATAAAAGCAGTTTTTAATTTTTTAAAACCCATTTTAAGGTCAATATTATTAGCCCCTTCAAGCTAAATTTTTTTTTCAATAGTCTACAGAACAAACCATCATTATACAATAACTTGCCTAATTACCCTAACCTGCCTAGTTAACCTAATTAACCTAGTTAAGCCTTTAAATGTCACTTTAAGCTGTATAGAAGTGTCTTGAAGAATATCTAGTCAAATATTATTTACTGGCATCATGAAAAAGATAAAATAAATCAGTTATTAGAGATGAGTTATTAAAACTATTATGATTAGAAATGTGTTAAAAAAATCTCTCTGTTAAACAGAAATTGGGGAAAAAAATAAACAGAGGGCTAATAATTCTGACTTCAACTGTATATATTTATTAAACATGATCAATTATTTATTGTATGTTTTGATGAATATAATAGTTTCTATATATTCGAACAGTAATGAACATGGTCGAATAATTTGATATTATAAGTTCTAATGTAGCAACTTCAAAAAAAAAGAAGATATATATATATAATTATATACATTAGAATATATTAACAAGTATATATATATATATATTAATATAAAAATATAAGGTTTGAGGTGTGATATTTATTTTTGTGAACATCACTTTAAGATCTCAACGCTATTTCACACTTGCAGTTGTGTTGACGAGGACGTTCTTTATTGATTCTGCCAGTTATGACCATAACTCACGCACACACATTATGCCAACACGTTCTCTTGACAATAACAAACCCAGAGTGCAGATCGCTCACAGATCAACACACTTCAGCCTGTTATACACACACATTAAAGTCTGACCTGAAGCTGAATATCTCTGGAGTTGATGATCTCCACGATGCCCACCACATTGTCAAAGACCAGGCCCAGCTTCTTACAGTTATCTGTGCGGACAGACAGACAGGTAGTTATTTACATTTCATATACTGTTCACTTTTCAGTCAATTTTGTCTTCTCTCAAGGGCACAGAGAAAAAAAGACAGGCGCACTGAAAAAAATGTTTCATTGGATTTACTACATTGTTTTTAATAATAATAATAATTATAATAATAATAATAATAATAATAATAATAATAATAATAATAATTCATTTTATTTGTAAATGGCGCCTTTCTAGACACCCAAGGTCGCCTTACAATAAGTATCAACATGCTAAAACAAATTAAAACAAATAATAAAACATTAACCAAAAGTATAAACACACATCGTGAATATAAAATAACATGATAAAATGCAGTTTTTTTTTTTTTTTTTTAAGGCATGCAGTTGCAAACAATTTACATGGGCTGAATTTAAACTAACAAATTAAGCTGAACATTACTACATTTAATCTGTTTGTTTAAATTCCTTCATTCATCTTCCTTCGGCTTAGTCCCTTTGTTCATCAGGGGTCCCCACAGCAGAATGAACCGCCAACTATTCCAGCATATGTTTTACACGGCAGATGCCCTTCCAGCCCCAATGCAGTACTGGGAAACACCAATACACACTCATTCCCAAACAAACACTCATACACTTCGGCCAATTTAGTTCATCAATTCCCCTATGCATTTGTTTGGACTGTGGGGGAAACCGGAGCACCCAGAGGAAACCCATGCCAATATGGGGGGAACATGTAAACTCCACACAGAAATGCCAACTGACCCAGCCGGGACTCCAGACCAGACTCGCACCAGAGTTTAATCTTATGCGAAAGCAAATTAAAGATTATTTAAAGACACGATTTATTTAACACAATTCCATTTTCAAGTACTGTATAAAAAAAAATCTAACACTTCAAACACTAAGCTTTTTCAAGGATTTTTCCCAGCACCCATAACAATACAATGTAAGGATTCAGTTGAATTAATAAATATGGATATACTGTATTTTTGTGACTACGATATCAATACTGTTCAAGGTTATTATAGTTAACGAAAATAATTGTCGTTAACTGAAATACAAATAAAACTAGTTTCTTTTAAACACTAGAACCAACTGAAACTGTATTGTGTACATACAAAACTAACTGAAACTAACTAAAATTATAGCAAAAAGCTCCTTCATTTTCGTCTTTGTAAATGTATTTAATACATTATCTTACTGTAAGCCGTTTAGAAGTAAACCTAATCACTTTGCGCTGAGGTGTTTGACCCTTTCGCACCTCAGAGTCTGTAGTACTGCTGCCATTGGCCAGATCGAGTCGGTTCTCCTCCTGTCATCCTCGCACAACGAGTGCACATGACAGCAGCACGGTAACAGCATTAAATACAGAGACTTAAAACTATTACTTTAACACATCTGTGCCCAATAACGGGTTTTATTTCTGTATCGCGATCGCGAACGAATCTTTTTAACTGGATCTTCTAAGTGAACCGGTTGAACTAGTTCACCAAATCGAACTGAATCATTTGAAACGATTTGCGTCTCCAGTAAGCACTTATCCACAAACTACTTACTTTTTAACATGCCTAATACCCCCCTCTGACTCGAAACAATCCAATATATACTCTCATTCAGTTACTAGAACAGTAACGTTACTCTGAGATCAAATTTGAAAAGTGGTGGATTGCTAATACTGCGCATACGTGATTCAGTGAACCAAACAGCCTGCTGTGACTGAACTAAACTTGAACAACAGCACCGCGGGTAAACCGAGAGCTTATATGAGAGGATCTGGTGAAAAAACGTAAGTTTATTTCATAACAGAAAATCGTAATGGAATTGTGAATCATGCTTCAGTTGGGTTGCAGAACTTTACTGTAAGACATTTTTCAGATCATGGTGATGTTTTAACTGACTGAAATTACCATTCCTGACTACATCATCAGAGTCCAAACATCCGCGTTAAATATCTGAACTTCCCATCACTACTGTGTATCTAACCTCAGAGCAGCCTTGCACACATATTGTACTTAAGGCTGCTGTCTTGTGTTGTATTTGAATTTGAGGATGGGTAGATGGTAGTGGTATCATAGACTGTAAAAGATATGGACGTAGTATCCGTGACCTCACCCATAGGTTTCTGAACATTGCAAAGGAAGCTACAAGTAGGCGCGGCCAACCGTCGCCATTTTGTTAGCGCGTCATTGCACCAAACGCGGCATACCAAATAAGGGCAAAGAGGCGGAGAGTGAGCGGAGCTACAGACGCATGCTGGATTCTCAGCATTTTGCTTAGACCTGGCTTAGACAGACTTTTTACTTTGGGAGAACGCTTAATACTTCATTACCTGTGACTCGTTTGTGTTCTGACCACATGTGCTTGGTTGTACACTATATTAATAAAGTGTTTAGACTTTTAAAAACACTGTTGTAACACATTGAGCCACTAAACATTGTTCTTATGACGTTTTTCAACAGGAGGAAAACGCAAATTACTATCAAACACTTCAGATATAGTCTGTGTTAGTAAATGCAAGGCTGTTTATAAAATCCAGCACTAACACTGTATGACAACGCTTCAGATGACTGTTTTATAGCCTACAGCTAATCAATCTGTCAGATTCTGGAGTGCATTACAGCTCTAAAGAACATTTAAATGATAAATGATCTTAAATAAAACAAATACATTTATAGAGATGGTATGCAAGTGTATAATTTCACTCACCTGGGAAATGGAGGCAACTTGAACGGTTTGTGAGCACAATTAAGTGCACACAGCATGCCATATCATCTGATAATTGCAGGAAATAATTCCAAAAGGCAAATGACTGTGTAAAGAAACATTAAACAAAACAAAAATACGATGTATATGCCGAGGTCAGCGGCTAATTAGCCAGAATCAGCTGAGGTGACGAGACAGCGACCAGCGAGACCTAGCTGTCACTCAAGTGGCCACGCCCTTAATTATGCAAACTTAATATAACCTAATAAAAACGAAACGGATGAGTTATAAAAAAATTCACCCCCCTCACAGTTGTCATGAAGGGTAATCATAGCTATATGCACCAAAGCCATCGTTTGTACCAGGCTGTAAACATGTTTTTATCAGCTGTAAAAATGGCCAATTTACCAATGCAGAAAGAAAGCACTTGGACTTCCTGGAGCCAGCCCCCCAAGGCGAGTCGATGAATTGCAGTTTTAGTTACTTCCGTATTGGCTTCCCGAGGGAGAGCGGGAGGTTGCCGCTTGAGTGGTAGATGATAGTGTTCATGTGTCCTCTGAATACAGGTTTCAAAAAATGTATGGCTGAGTTTTTATTATACAATATTTAGTTGATTTTGAGTCTTGCACCTAACAAATATCCTTATTTAGAAAAAAACTAAAACTAATACGGAAACTAATAAAAACTAAACTAAAACTAAGTCATTTCATAATATAGAAACTAATAAAAACTAGTCAATCTGCCTCTAAAAACTAATTAAAACAAACTCAATTCGAAAACAAAAAGTCAAAACGAAATAAAAACTAAAACTAATGAAAAATCCAAAACTATTATAACCTTGCTACTGTGTATGTTCACTATCATGATGTATTGAATTACTGAATATCGGCCCATAATCTGCATGACATTTTATTCTTACCCACAATGATGGAGTTGACTTTGCCTTTGACCTGCAGTGTGGAGCCGCTGCAGCTGAAGACGTAAACCACCTGTCTGAGCTCTGTGTCTTCGATCAGCAGCTCTGCACACTGATCCTGATACTCCTGCAGGACACACACACACACACACACACAATACAACACAGACGTTCAACATATGCTGTGGAGACCCGAG
>LR812537.1:56789655-56792155 GCA_903798195.1 Danio kyathit | reverse complement strand
AAAATACAACTTGCCTAATAATTCTGCACTCCCTGTACAATAAGAAAGCAGTCATTTAAAATTGTAATAAATATTTAACAATTTAACTTTTTTTTTTACATTTAATAAATGTCGTCTTGATGAACTGAATAACTTTCCTTAAAAAAAACCATGAAAAAATAAATAAAACTAACCCCAAACTTTTGACCGGTAGCGTAAATGTGTGTGTGTGTGTGTGTGTGTGTGTGTGTACGTGTTTTTGTGACATATCAGGACACAAATCTGTATAATGACATGGGTATGACACAGGTATTACAAAAAGCAGGTGAAATATGAGGACATTGGTGACGTCCTTAAACATTTTAAACATTATTTAAAATACTGTATGTGGCTAAGAAATAGCTATAATTTATTTTCTTTTTTTTGCTGGCACCAGTGAAAATTTTGGCAGGGCAAGTAAAAATCTGAACCACTGAATTAATTTCTGTAATTAGATTTTTAATTACACTGTTGACCACCCCTTACACCTTAACCCACCCTTAAACCAACCCATACTATCAAACATATCTCTAACCCTACCCGTACCCCACCTCAATCCCATTATGAACACAGATAGTAGATAAGGCCACTTAATATAAAGTGAGACCTTTGACTGATTTGAAATAACATCACACTAAATATATCTCTTTAATAAAACAGTTCACTGAGTGTTTCTCTAATAATCTGCTCCTGATATTCCAGAGCAGTCCATGTGTTTCTGGCACAACTGTCTTGATGGTATTTGACAGCGTTTACTGTAGTAAAGCAGATCAGCGTGGCACAGTTGTCTATTGTGTGACGCTGACAGCAAACGCGCGCCTGTTTTACACCGTCAGCACAGCTGCCATTGACAGATGCACACGCCGTTCACTTCAACACTTAAACAACTGTTGCACACTCGTCTTTCCCTGTCACAGATACACACACACACACACACACACACACACACACACACACACACACACACACACACACACACACACACACACACACACACACACACACACACTTCTAATCCCAGTACGTTTGCTGATGTTTAACAGTTAGTCAAGTTCACCCCTGACCCTAAAGGTCAAAGCCTGTGGAAGAGGTCAAAGGTGCTTAAACAAACTGTTAGAGGAAGTGGAAATGCATGACTGAATTTTTATTTAAGTTTTAATGCCATATCAGCAGCATTTGCTGTATCGGCTATTCAGCTGTAGTCATTAGTGATAAAAAAGTCTTAATTAATTTAATTAAGTTAATTAATTGATTTCTATTTATTGGTAATAAAGGTCTCATTTAATTTGATTTAATTTAATTATATTTATTGCTATATTTATAGGTAATAAAAAGTCTCATTTAATTTAATTTAAATTTATTTATTTTATTATATTTATTGCTACATGCATTCGCAATAAAAAAGTCATATTTAATTTAATTTAATTATTTATTTATATTTATTGCTGTGTTTATTGGTAATAAAAAAGTCTCATTTATTTTGATTTATTTTATCATATTTATTGCTACATTCACTGGCAATAAAAAAGTCTTATTTGATTTAATTTAATTATTTATTTATATTTATTGCTATGTTTATAGGTAATAAAAAAAAGTCTTATTTAAATTGATTTACTTTAATTTTATTTAATTAATTCATTTCTTTTTATTGGTAATAAAGGTGTCATTTAATTTGATTTAATTATTTATTTATATATTGCTATATTTATTGGTAATAAAAAAGTCTTATTTAATTTAATTATTTATTTATATATTGCTATATTTATTGGTAATAAAAAAGTCTTATTTACCTTGATTTAATTATTTATTCATATGTATTGCTATGATTATAGGTAATAAAAAAAGTCTAATTTAATTTGATTTAATTTATTTGATTATATTTATTGCTATATTTATTAATAATAAAAAAGTCTTATTTTATTTTATTTTATTTTATTATTTATTTATATTTTTTGCTATATTTATTGGTAATAAAAAAGTCTTATTTAATTAGATTTACCATAATTTATTGTAATTTAAATAATTTATATTTATAGTTAATAAATAGTCTGATTTAATTTGATTTATTTATTTTATTTAATTATATTTGTTGCTATGTTTATAGGTAATAAAAAAGTCTTATTTAATTTGATTTACTTTAAATTTACTTTACCTTACCTTAGTTTATTTATTTATTTATTAATATTCATTGGTAATAAATTTTTTTTTTTTTTTTTATTTAATTTTATTTATTTTTATTATTTATTTATCTTTAAATGTCTTATCAGCAGAATTGGCTATATCAGCCATTGACCATTCACCTATAATCATTAATAAAAAAAAACGTTTTATCTAATTTACTTTAATTTTATTTAATTAATTATATTTATTTATTATATTTGTTATAATTAATTAATTTGTATTTATTGGTCATAAAAAAGTCTTATTTAATTTGATTTAACCGAATTGCAATTTATTGCAATAGTTATTGACAATAAAAAAG
>LR812537.1:56752155-56784655 GCA_903798195.1 Danio kyathit | reverse complement strand
GTATATGTATATGTATGTGTAAATACAAGCTTTTATTTTGGATTAATCATTTGACAGTGCTAGAATTTACATTAAACATCATAATTTGAAGAAATTCAGTGAATTAAACTGCACAACCCAAAAGAAATAATGCTAATCAAATGGATAAGAGCTGTCTCTCTACAGAACAAAAATATTAATTACATTTTAGTTGACATTTTTGCATTTGTAAGGTAAAAAGCTTCATTATGGATGTAACAGATGTGAAATTGCCACTTGTGTGACTTTGATAAATCAAATAAAACATTTGAAAACGATGACAGAGACTATTTTGAGTATTTGTGCAGTATTATAAAACACAAGCCTACACAAACAACTTCACTAATTAAATGAAAACCTAATTTAGTTCATGACAAGGTTGACGTTTGCATGAATTTGCTCTAATGCAGATATTTGATCATCGGTTGTGTTTACTGTATGAACTGTGTTTTGAGTGGTGTTTTTCACTCACAGTTTTGCTCCAGATGAGTCCAGTGCAGTGATGCTCTCTGATGAACGTCTGCAGGTCAGTCCAGATGCTCAGGTATGAATGCACCCACTCCACATGACGAGCGTCACTGCGGTAAAATAACCACGGTCATTTTAGTAAACAAAACTAAAATTAAAGGGGGCCTATTATGCAGAAATCACTTTTCTAATAGGTTTAGACACAGTTGAGTGGAAACAGTGTGTGAATATAACCAGCCTCTAACAGCAAAAATTAATTCATTGTATTTTTTATAATCACACTGCAGAAACACTTTGATTGACATTCTCCCTTTGTACTTGTCATCAGAGAGGGAAAGCCCCGCCTACTAGTCACCACCCAGATAGCAAAGAATTCTGACCCAGATTTGGCATAAAGCTGGCATAAAGGCTTTCATCCGGCACTAGAATTCTGCATGTGGGCTAAACATGGCCTGGGTTTGGCAGAGGTGGCACTGTCTTTAAGGTGGCACACAAGACATGGGCCAGATATCAAATGAAGTATTTGGCCCGGATGTTAAAAAACAGATACGTGGGCCACGTAAATTGGGCCTATCTTGACCCACATTTAAAATACTTTTGAATTATTTTTGAGTAATTGAGGTCAATTTGAGAAAAAACACGGCCATAGCACACCTAAAGCGCAATGCTTCATGGGTTTATCAGTTTCATTGCAGTCATGACACAACAACATATCTGACCCAGTTCAGGCCCAGTTATGGGTTACTAACTTGGCTGAGACTTGGCCCAGATATGGTGCAGGTTTATCCCTTGTCTGGAAGCCAGACTTTGTCTAGTCATGTACCGTATTCACTGTGGCATCTGGGCCAAGCAAAAGCTGATTTTGTGGACCAGAGCTGGGCCAGAGAAATTTTGCTATGTGGGCATCTCTCCCTCATTAGCATAAACAGCCCCGAATGATCTTATTCTACATGCCTAATTCTACCCAATACATGAATTTAACTGCAGGGTGTGTGTATGTTTATATCTGTGTGTGTGTAGCAATTAACATATCAAACCAACATAATCTGAAGCAAATAAAACACAATACTAACGTGTCTTTGTAATCTTTCAGCACTCTATTTGTATAAAACATGGCGGCATCGTTCATCTCCTTCACATAAGGGCCTGGTTTCTGACACTGCAAGTAAGAAAGGAAAAAAAAAACAAAAGGTCAAAGAAGCGTATATATACAGATAAAAGAGCGCATTTCTGGTAAACCGGTAATATTGAGGATCTGGACCTTTGCTGTAAACAACAGCTGTAGTTAAAAGCAGAAAATGATGGAGTCCAGATCAGACTAAAGTCTAAATGCCGTTGCAGAGATTAGATACAGCTCACAGAGATCAGAGGAGTTTACATTGTAGAAAATAAATACTATTTCAAATATTGATTTGGTGGTCGTCTCTGCAATGGTTAGTGTGAGGTCGGCCTGATGTTACGATCAAAGGGAATCTGCCTAATGGACTGAAATATTATTCTTTGAGGTTTATTTGGAGGGATTCATCGCTAGGATCAAGTCAGAACTGAATAGAGCTCTATGTAGATTTCAAAATCTCTTGTTTTCAGCCGCACTGGTGAACTCTGCTTGCATCTGCAGTTTAACATTAGCCTAGAGCACCGTCTGCTGTTAAAAACTAGCCTAGAGCGCCATCTGCTGTTAAAAACTAGCCTAGAGCACCGTCTGCTGTTAAAACCTAGCCTAGAGTGCCGTCTGCTGTTAAAAACTAGCCTAGAGCGCCATCTGCTGTTAAAAACTAGCCTAGAGCGCCATCTGCTGTTCAAAACTAGTCTAGAGCGCCGTCTGCTGTTAAAACCTAGCCTAGAGCGCCATCTGCTGTTCAAAACCTAGCCTAGAGCACCGTCTGCTGTTAAAAACTAGTCTAGAGCGCCATCTGCTGTTCAAAAACTAGTCTAGAGCGCCGTCTGCTGTTAAAACCTAGCCTAGAGCGCCATCTGCTGTTCAAAAACTAGTCTAGAGCGCCGTCTGCTGTTAAAAACTAGCCTAGAGCGACATCTGCTGTTAAAAACTAGCCTAGAGCACCGTCTGCTGTTAAAAAACTAGCCTAGAGCGACATCTGCTGTTAAAAACTAGCCTAGAGCGCCGTCTGCTGTTAAAAACTAGCCTAGAGCACCGTCTGCTGTTAAAAACTAGCCTAGAGCGACATCTCCTGTTAAAAACTAGCCTAGAGCGCCATCTGCTGTTCAAAACTAGTCTAGAGCGCCGTCTGCTGTTAAAACCTAGCCTAGAGTGCCATCTGCTGTTCAAAAACTAGCCTAGAGCACCATCTGCTGTTAAAACCTTGCCTACAGCGCCGTCTGCTGTTAAAAACTAGCCTAGAGCGCCACCTGCTGTTCAAAACTAGTCTAGAGCACCGTCTGCTGTTAAAAACTAGCCTAGAGCGCCATCTGCTGTTTAAAACTAGCCTAGAGCACCATCTGCTGTTTAAAACTAGCCTAGAGCACCGTCTGCTGTTAAAAACTAGCCTAGAGCGACATCTGCTGTTCAAAAACTAGCCTAGAGCGCCATCTGCTGTTAAAAACTAGCCTAGAGCGCCATCTGCTGTTTAAAACTAGTCTAGAGCACCGTCTGCTGTTAAAAACTAGCCTAGAGCGCCACCTGCTGTTCAAAACTAGTCTAGAGCACCGTCTGCTGTTAAAAACTAGCCTAGAGCGCCATCTGCTGTTCAAAACTAGCCTAGAGCACCATCTGCTGTTTAAAACTAGCCTAGAGCACCGTCTGCTGTTAAAACCTAGCCTAGAGCGCCGTCTGCTGTTAAAAACTAGTCTAGAGCACCATCTGCTGTTAAAAACTAGCCTAGAGCGCCATCTGCTGTTTAAAAACTAGTCTAGAGCACCGTCTGCTGTTAAAAACTAGCCTAGAGCGCCATCTGCTGTTTAAAAACTAGTCTAGAGCACCGTCTGCTGTTAAAAACTAGCCTAGAGCGCCACCTGCTGTTCAAAACTAGTCTAGAGCACCGTCTGCTGTTAAAAACTAGCCTAGAGCGCCATCTGCTGTTTAAAACTAGCCTAGAGCACCATCTGCTGTTTAAAACTAGCCTAGAGCGCGTCTGCTGTTAAAACCTAGCCTAGAGTGCCATCTGCTGTTCAAAAACTAGCCTAGAGCACCATCTGCTGTTAAAACCTTGCCTACAGCGCCGTCTGCTGTTAAAAACTAGCCTAGAGCGCCACCTGCTGTTCAAAACTAGTCTAGAGCGCCGTCTGCTGTTAAAACCTAGCCTAGAGCGCCATCTGCTGTTCAAAAACTAGTCTAGAGCGCCGTCTGCTGTTAAAAACTAGCCTAGAGCGACATCTGCTGTTAAAAACTAGCCTAGAGCACCGTCTGCTGTTAAAAACTAGCCTAAAGCACCGTCTGCTGTTAAAAACTAGCCTAGAGCACCGTCTGCTGTTAAAAACTAGCCTAGAGCACCGTCTGCTGTTAAAAACTAGCCTAAAGCACCGTCTGCTGTTAAAAACTAGCCTAGAGCACCGTCTGCTGTTAAAAACTAGCCTAGAGCGACATCTGCTGTTAAAAACTAGCCTAGAGCGCCGTCTGCTGTTAAAAACTAGCCTAGAGCGCCGTCTGCTGTTAAAAACTAGCCTAGAGCGACATCTGCTGTTAAAAACTAGCCTAGAGCGCCATCTGCTGTTCAAAACTAGTCTAGAGCGCCGTCTGCTGTTAAAACCTAGCCTAGAGTGCCATCTGCTGTTCAAAAACTAGCCTAGAGCACCATCTGCTGTTAAAACCTTGCCTACAGCGCCGTCTGCTGTTAAAATCTAGCCTAGAGCGCCATCTGCTGTTCAAAACTAGTCTAGAGCGCCGTCTGCTGTTAAAACCTAGCCTAGAGCGCCGTCTGCTGTTCAAAAACTAGTCTAGAGTGCCGTCTGCTATTAAAACTTAGCCTAGAGCGCCATCTAATGTTAAAAACTAGTCTAGAGTGCCGTCTGCGGTTAAAACCTAGCCTAGAGTGCCGTCTGCTGTTAAAACCTAGCCTAGAGCGCCATCTGCTGTTCAAAAACTAGTCTAGAGCGCCGTCTGCTGTTAAAACCTAGCCTAGAGCGCCATCTGCTGTTCAAAAACTAGCCTAGAGCGCCATCTGCTGTTATAAACTAGTCTAGAGCGGCATCTGCTGTTATAAACTAGAGCGCCATCTGCTGTTCAAAAACTAGTCTAGAGCATAGTCTGCTGTTATAAACTAGTCTAGAGCGCCATCTGCTGTTCAAACCCTAGTCTAGAGCATAGTCTGCTGTTAAAAACTAGCCTAGAGCGCCATCTGCTGTTCAAAAACTAGTCTAGAGCATAGTCTGCTGTTATAAACTAGTCTAGAGCGCCATCTGCTGTTCAAAAACTAGTCTAGAGCGCCGTCTGCTGTTAAAAACTAGCCTAGAGCGCTATCTGCTGTTCAAAAACTAGTCTAGAGCGCCGTCTGCTGTTAAAAACTAGCCTAGAGCGCTATCTGCTGTTCAAAAACTAGTCTAGAGCGCCGTCTGCTGTTAAAAACTAGCCTAGAGCGACATCTGCTGTTAAAAACTAGCCTAGAGCACCGTCTGCTGTTAAAAACTAGCCTAAAGCACCATCTGCTGTTAAAAACTAGCCTAGAGCACCATCTGCTGTTAAAAACTAGCCTAGAGCGACATCTGCTGTTAAAAACTAGCCTAGAGCGCCGTCTGCTGTTAAAAACTAGCCTAGAGCACCGTCTGCTGTTAAAAACTAGCCTAGAGCGACATCTGCTGTTAAAAACTAGCCTAGAGCGCCATCTGCTGTTCAAAACTAGTCTAGAGCGCCGTCTGCTGTTAAAACCTAGCCTAGAGTGCCATCTGCTGTTCAAAAACTAGCCTAGAGCACCATCTGCTGTTAAAACCTTGCCTACAGCGCCGTCTGCTGTTAAAAACTAGTCTAGAGCACCGTCTGCTGTTAAAAACTAGCCTAGAGCGCCATCTGCTGTTTAAAACTAGCCTAGAGCACCATCTGCTGTTTAAAACTAGCCTAGAGCACCGTCTGCTGTTAAAAACTAGCCTAGAGCGACATCTGCTGTTCAAAAACTAGCCTAGAGCGCCATCTGCTGTTAAAAACTAGCCTAGAGCGCCATCTGCTGTTTAAAACTAGTCTAGAGCACCGTCTGCTGTTAAAAACTAGCCTAGAGCGCCATCTGCTGTTTAAAACTAGTCTAGAGCACCGTCTGCTGTTAAAAACTAGCCTAGAGCGCCACCTGCTGTTCAAAACTAGTCTAGAGCACCGTCTGCTGTTAAAAACTAGCCTAGAGCGCCATCTGCTGTTTAAAACTAGCCTAGAGCACCATCTGCTGTTTAAAACTAGCCTAGAGCACCGTCTGCTGTTAAAAACTAGCCTAGAGCGACATCTGCTGTTCAAAAACTAGCCTAGAGCACCATCTGCTGTTAAAAACTAGCCTAGAGCGCCATCTGCTGTTTAAAACTAGTCTAGAGCACCGTCTGCTGTTAAAAACTAGCCTAGAGCGCCATCTGCTGTTTAAAACTAGTCTAGAGCACCGTCTGCTGTTAAAAACTAGCCTAGAGCGCCACCTGCTGTTCAAAACTAGTCTAGAGCACCGTCTGCTGTTAAAAACTAGCCTAGAGCGCCATCTGCTGTTTAAAACTAGCCTAGAGCACCATCTGCTGTTTAAAACTAGCCTAGAGCGCGTCTGCTGTTAAAACCTAGCCTAGAGTGCCATCTGCTGTTCAAAAACTAGCCTAGAGCACCATCTGCTGTTAAAACCTTGCCTACAGCGCCGTCTGCTGTTAAAAACTAGCCTAGAGCGCCACCTGCTGTTCAAAACTAGTCTAGAGCGCCGTCTGCTGTTAAAAACCTAGCCTAGAGCGCCATCTGCTGTTCAAAAACTAGTCTAGAGCGCCGTCTGCTGTTAAAAACTAGCCTAGAGCGACATCTGCTGTTAAAAACTAGCCTAGAGCACCGTCTGCTGTTAAAAACTAGCCTAAAGCACCGTCTGCTGTTAAAAACTAGCCTAGAGCACCGTCTGCTGTTAAAAACTAGCCTAGAGCACCGTCTGCTGTTAAAAACTAGCCTAAAGCACCGTCTGCTGTTAAAAACTAGCCTAGAGCACCGTCTGCTGTTAAAAACTAGCCTAGAGCGACATCTGCTGTTAAAAACTAGCCTAGAGCGCCGTCTGCTGTTAAAAACTAGCCTAGAGCGCCGTCTGCTGTTAAAAACTAGCCTAGAGCGACATCTGCTGTTAAAAACTAGCCTAGAGCGCCATCTGCTGTTCAAAACTAGTCTAGAACGCCGTCTGCTGTTAAAACCTAGCCTAGAGTGCCATCTGCTGTTCAAAAACTAGCCTAGAGCACCATCTGCTGTTAAAACCTTGCCTACAGCGCCGTCTGCTGTTAAAATCTAGCCTAGAGCGCCATCTGCTGTTCAAAACTAGTCTAGAGCGCCGTCTGCTGTTAAAACCTAGCCTAGAGCACCATCTGCTGTTCAAAAACTAGTCTAGAGTGCCGTCTGCTATTAAAACTTAGCCTAGAGCGCCATCTAATGTTAAAAACTAGTCTAGAGTGCCGTCTGCGGTTAAAACCTAGCCTAGAGTGCCGTCTGCTGTTAAAACCTAGCCTAGAGCGCCATCTGCTGTTCAAAAACTAGTCTAGAGCGCCGTCTGCTGTTAAAACCTAGCCTAGAGCGCCATCTGCTGTTCAAAAACTAGCCTAGAGCGCCATCTGCTGTTATAAACTAGTCTAGAGCGGCATCTGCTGTTATAAACTAGAGCGCCATCTGCTGTTCAAAAACTAGTCTAGAGCATAGTCTGCTGTTATAAACTAGTCTAGAGCGCCATCTGCTGTTCAAACCCTAGTCTAGAGCATAGTCTGCTGTTAAAAACTAGCCTAGAGCGCCATCTGCTGTTCAAAAACTAGTCTAGAGCATAGTCTGCTGTTATAAACTAGTCTAGAGCGCCATCTGCTGTTCAAAAACTAGTCTAGAGCGCCGTCTGCTGTTAAAAACTAGCCTAGAGCGCTATCTGCTGTTCAAAAACTAGTCTAGAGCATAGTCTGCTGTTATAAACTAGTCTAGAGCGCCATCTGCTGTTCAAAAACTAGTCTAGAGCATAGTCTGCTGTTATAAACTAGTCTAGAGCGCCATCTGCTGTTCAAAAACTAGTCTAGAGCGCCGTCTGCTGTTATAAACTAGTCTAGAGCGGCATCTGCTGTTATAAACTAGAGCGGCATCTGCTGTTCAAAAACTAGTCTAGAGCATAGTCTGCTGTTATAAACTAACCTAGAGCGCCATCTGCTGTTTAAAAACTAATCTAGAGTGTCATCTGCTGTTAAAAACTAACCTGGGACACTATTTGCTGTTAAAAACCAGCATAGTCTGCTGTTAAAACTAGCCCAGAAAACAGTCTGCTTTGTTGGTAATGACAGAACTTGTGTAATGATGGTTTTGGGAAATGAAGCTAAATATGCTAGCATGCAGCTAGTTAGTATTTAGCCTGGAGCACAGGTAAGAGATGCTCACCACAGCCACCCAGCCCAGCGCAGGGATGCTCTCGCTCACTGCAGACAGGTGGTTGAACAGGCTGCTGCCGCGGTTCTTCTCACGGAAATTCTGCACAGCCTGGATCTGGTCGGACAGAGGTCTGAGGAGGTCGGCCATCTCCGTCTGATGGGGAGTAAATTGCATGGAAAATAACATTGATAAAAAGTTATTTACAAAGTCTACATTCGTCTGTACACTGCAAAAAAGGGGTTTTTTTACTTAGAGTTTGTGTCTTGTTTCTAGTCCAAATATCTCAAAAATATAATGAGTCAAAATTAAGTCAGTTTAAGCAATTAAGCAAAATAATCCGACAATGGAATAAGCAAAATAATCTTGTTTTTACTTTGACATAAGATTACATATTCTAAAAATAAACTGATACACCCATACACTCTTATTCACACACATACCCTACGGACAATTTAGCCTACCCAATTCCCCTATAGCACATGTCTTTGGACTTGTGGGGGAAACCGAAGCACCCGGAGGAAACCCACACCAACACTGGGAGAACATGCAAACTCCACACAGAAATGCCAGCTGACCCATTTGTTATAATAATAATTTTTTACCTGGCCAGACAGATAAGATTTTTTCAGAATGGAGAAGCAAAGGATTGACCGCAGTCAAAGATTTTTATATAGATGGCTTTTATATAGAGGCTTTTAACCTCTCCTGCTCACAATTTTTCTGCTATTTACAGGTGCGCCACTACATAAAACATTCTTTTACTGAGTTTCAAGAACTGCCACAGGACTATAATATATGCAATCTTCTGTGTAAACCTCCTACGGCCAAGCATCTAGTGACATTTCCTTGTTTGTCTACCAATTTGCCGTGTCTTCTGATCACCATAAATTGGCATGGGAAGAGGATATTGGAATTAACATTTCAAATGATACCTGGGAAAGGGGCTGAAGCGAATTCATACCTGTTCTATTAATGCAAGATTACAACTCATAGGCCCAGTTTCACAAACAGTGCTTAGATTAAGCCAGGACTAGGCCTTCGATAAATTAGGCTATTTAAGCGACATTTATAAAATGGCCTTAGAAAAATATATTACTGGTGTGCACCTGGAGACAAAAAAATGACACTGACGTATTTTAAGACATCTCACTGCAAGTTATTTTGAGTTGAGACAGCTCAAACATGCAATTTAATCTTGACTAGCCTTAAACCTTGTTTGTGAAACCGGGGGATACAGTTTAAAGTGGTACACAGGCTACATTATACCAAAACTAAACTCAAAATTTTCCTATGTGACAGATGCAAGATCTCAGAGGGAATGTATGCTCATACTTTTTGGTTTTGCCCTGAGATGCCCTGAAGTTTTGGAAAAATATTTTTCAGTTTTATTCAAATGTTTTAGGAGAAAACATTAGTCCAGATATTGAATTAGCTCTGTTTGGATGCTCTGACCCTGTGTTAACATGGTCACATAATCAGCAAATGTCTATTAGACAGACGAGTCTTCACTTAGGTCCAGCATTCTCCAGCTTCCTGCGCCTAGACTGCAGCTCTGCACAAGACGTTTGGCCATAGGAGAAATAGTCGTGCCCAACTGAGCCTGGTTTCTCTCGAGGGTTTTTAAATTCTTCACTTTCGGCAATTGGTAAAGTTTTTCCTCGCCGCTGTCGCCACTGGCTTGCATGGTTCGGGATCTGTAGAGCATTGATGGATTTGCTCTTCAGTGTTTGGACTCTCAGTAGTGATTATTAACCCACACTGAACTGAGCTAAACTGAACTTAAACACTGAAAACTGGACTGACACTGTTTCAATTTGCTATGATCTTCTATGTGAAGCTGCTTTAAAACAATCTACATTGTGAAAGCGCTATAGAAATAAAGGTGAATTGAATTATTATGTTTGGTATGGTGGTGGCAAAAAGGGTGATCTTGATGGATTGGAAGTCCACTTTACCACCTACTTTTCATAAATGGCTGACTGAAATGGTTGCTGCTCTTAAGCTTGAAAGAATTCGTTTTGCTAGAGCAGATGCTTCTAAAAAGTTTGAAAAAATCTGAGGCCTTAATTATCTTTTTAGGAGTTGAAAGTGGAGCGCTTATGATTCATGGACAATTTTATTCTTACTTTTCAATGTTTTGAGTTTAATCAAGTAAAACCTGATGTATATTATTTACTCTACATGGTGCATGTTTGGATGGACTCTGGTGCTTGTTTTTATTATAGTTCTATTTATTTATTTTTTTGATTTACTTATTTACATTTTTTAAATAATTTTTTAATTATTTAAATGTTTTTGTTCTGTTTTGTACTGTTATAAATAAAATATGAAAAAATAAATAAATAAATAAACATATGCAAATCACAATAATTTATAATTTATGCTGCATGGGTGCACTGTTGCCAACTATTTTCAACGAAAAGGCGCTAAGCTCTGCCCGAAAAATCGATAGATTACATCATACGCTAATTTGCATATTACTGACGTCATCACGTTCTACCATTTCCGTTTAACAGCCTATGGTAAATAAATGGGGTATTTATATTTGCACTACGCTTTATGCAAGCATGTCAATTTAACTAAATGTATTGCTGTTTGAATACAGTATATCATTATAGATAAGTAATTTGCAGTAATCTCTCAGACATAATAAACTCAAACAAGTTCTGAAACTCTCACTTAGAACATCTCTGATTGTGAACAAGAAAAGAATAAACGGTCAAATCAAATTGTTAAAATAAAGGAGAAGCAGATCGGTTTGACTGTACAAGGGAGATACCTTCACACTGCCGGTGCTAAATCATTTGCCGTCGGTACCCAGAGGGGTGATCTGCTGTCAGGCTGCAGGTGGGAGAGACTGCTGTATGAGGACTGGGCCGCCTGTCAGTGCTCTAAAGCGGGGGAGGGGCCGGCGGCATCACCCGCAGCTCGTTGAGAAGAGTAGGAACGGTACAGTAATGGACAAACGACAGTCTATAAAAATCTCCAGTAACACACAAAAAAGTCGCTAGATTTGTCGCTAGTTGCTTTTTTGAAAATTTGTCGCTAGGGGGGTCTGAAAAGTCGCTAAATCTAGCGACAAAGTCGCTAAGTTGGCAACACTGCGTGGGTGTTGAGATCCTGATCTTATAAAGATTAATCGCGCAGCTTACACTGAATGCATTTAAAGCATGCTAAACAAGTAGTGACTGAAAACACGTTTAATGAAACCCAGCACATCCTGAATAACCCACCACAACTTCTTCCATCATCATTATATTTTCAGGAAAGCCTAAATGCTTTCATACATGTGATCTGAATGAGGCGAGAGGCGATCTCTTTGTGATCGTTACAAGTTTAGGATTAATCTACCAGTAAAAAACTGTTTTAATCCGCGGGTCACGTGTGTTCCGAACCATGGGTTGAGATCCATACGAATCACGGTTCAACCGTGATCCATTACACCCCTAGCCTAATGTGTTTTGTTTTAAACCAAACCTAAAAACAAACTGCATGAGAAACTAAACAATACACAGACAATACACAATACACAATACGAGATGATCCCAAGGTTTTCTGGACCAGGCCGTATCCTGAGCAGCTGCTGTGGTGGTCATCGTGGAGTGAGAACATGAGACTGACTCCTGTGATGCTCCAAGGACAGATGAGTCTTCCTGCGCCTAGACTGCAGCTCTGCACAAGACGTTTGGCCATAGGGGAAATGGTTGTGCCCAACTGAGCCTGGTTTCTCTTGAGGTTTTTTAAATCTTCGCTTTCGCCAATTGGTGAAGTTTTTTCCTCGCCGCTGTCGCCACTGGCTTGCATGGTTCAGGATCTGTAGAGCTGCGCATCGATGGATTTGCTCTTCAGTGTTTGGACTCTCAGTAGTGATTATTAACCCACACTGAACTGAGCTAAACTGAACTGAACTTAATCTCTGAAAACTGAACTGACACTGTTTACATTCACTATAATCTTCCATGTGAAGCTGCTTTGACACAATCTACATTGTATAAGCGCTAAACAAATAAAGATGAATTGAATTAAACAGAAGGACATCATAATCAGTAACTATGAAAACAGAGTAAACAAATAATAATCACCTCATTTTCCTCCATTGCTATAGTTACTGATTATGCTGTGCACCTTTGCATTGTTTAGTTATGCAGTTTGCTTTTAGGGTCCAAAAGAATTGAGCTACAAATGTCCACTTCGTCAAATAAGTGCACTATTTAAGGCTATAGGGGGCGATTTCAGATACAGCCACTACACAAGTAAATACTGCACATCTCCAATTTAAATTGCGCTGGTCTTTGAAAGCAGGCACAGAGCAGTCAGAAGCACCCAAGCGGACTTTTAATAGCGGCTCTGTTTTTTCCAGTGAAGCGTCCAGCGAGTCTCAGCATTCCAGCGGTGTCGGGGAGATCCCTCGCCTTGTAAGGCCCTTTCCTCCTCTGCTGTTTACAGTTTACCTCTGAACAAGGCCAGCGGGAACACACTGTTTCCTTTGTCGAATCTACTGGTTTGTATTTGTGCTTGTGTTCCAGCAGTTGCCATGTCCACCGTTTCAGTCCGTTTCATAAGAACTCGGTGGGAGAAAGAAAGAGGAAGATGGACTAAAAATACCCCTTGTTTTTATTTAGACTCTTCAGGTCAGGTTCATGTGCCACTCGAGAGCACCGCTGACCTGACTGTAACCTCATCAAACCAGCGGTTAATAATGAAGACAGGCGGTGCGCGGGAAAATCATGTACATTTAATCCAGAATACATACTAGTATCTAATTTCATGCTACACGCTAACACATTCTGGGTAATTTTAACTCAACACTTATCAAATGTGGATAAATCTTTTTTAAAAATTTAAAAATAATGTAATGATTTGACTCAACTTCAGATTTAAACGACCCATCATTTTTAAAGAGTACTCGTCCTTCATATTTAGATGCTAGTATCTTTTCCATTAAGTTCTAGGACTTCTGCTAATGCTTATTCTTTAGGTATTAGTGCTCATTCATAAAAAGCTGGGTTGTTTTAATAAAATTTTGGGTCAAATATCGACAAACCGAATTCTTAATTGTATTTGAAAAAATGTAACTCAACAGATGTGTTTGTCGATATTTGAACCGAAGTTAGGTTAAAACAACTTGGGTTATTTTTTTTAGAGTGAATACCTAATCAGAAATTAGTACACTCTAATAAATGCTGGGTTGTTTCAACTCAATTTTGCACCATATATGGACAAACCCAGTATTTAGAGTAAAAAAAAATTTAACCCAGTGGTTGGGTCTGTCCATATTTGACATTTGATATCTCAATGTCCATGGAAGTTTTAATATAGTAAAAATGTTGGGTTGTTGTAATCAAATGCTGGGTAAAATATGGATAAACTCAATGGTTGGGTTAAAAAATTTAATATATTTAAATTCAACGTAAAAAAAGGAACACAAGGTCTGGGTTTGTCCATATTTGACCCATTGTTTTAGGATTTTTAGAGCCTATATGCTACAGTATCAATAGAATACAACAGAGTAGAATCAATAATGGATGCAATATGAACAATCCCAGCCATTGGGTTAATTTTTTAAAATGAAATGTGAATGTCGTTCTTAACCCAAAAGTTAACTTTCTCCATATTTGACCCAACGATGAGTTAAATAGACCCCCCCCCCCCCCACCCCCCATGCTAAAAATGTTTTAGCATGTAGTATAGTTGTATACTCGGTTAATTTATTAAAGGACATTTGATGCTATTTTATTTGACCCAGATGTTGAGTTAAAGAATAAACAACCTAAAAATATAAACAAACATAACCATTAGGTTAAATTTACAAATAAATTGTAAATGACGTTATTAAACCGCAACAGTTGTTTGTGGTTTGTCCACATTTGGCCCAAAGTCAAATACCAGTATACCCAAATGTCTGAAATAAAATATTAATGATAATTTATTTGGGGGGGAACGGTGGCTCAGTGGTTAGCACTGTCGCCTCACAGCAAGAAGGTCACTGGTTCGAGTCAGTTGGCGTTTCTGTGTGGAGTTTAATGTTCTCCCCGTGTTGACGTAGGTTTCCCCCACAGTCCAAACACATGCGCTATAGGTGAAGTGATTAACTAAATTGGCCGTAGTGTATGAGTGTGTGTGAATGAGTGTGTATGGGTGTTTCCCAGTACTGGGCTGGGCTGGAAGGGCATCCCCTGTGTAAAACATATGCTGGAATAGTTGGCGAGCCCTGATGAATAAAGGGATGAAGGAAAGTGAATGAATGCATGATATTTTATTTAACCCAAGTGCTGGGTTAAAGCAACCAAGCATTTTTAGAATGTATATAATAAATAAATAGCATCTACTATGTTTTGAAACCGTTCTAGTAACTAAAGGAAAAAGCACTAGTAGCTAATAAATAAGTGATAGCATTCAATGGAAATGATATGAGTGTGTAAAAATGGAGTAAACATGAAAATGGAGAAGAAATTCTAACATTTCTATATGAAATGTGTTCAGACAGCGCACTGCAACTAACGCCTTGTCTTGTTTTCAGAAATAATGAGTCAAAATGAAGTGAGTTTTTCCTTAAAGGGCCACGAAACCCCATGTCTCAGCAGGGTGTTTTCACACCTCTAGTTTGAAAAAAAGTCAGTAAAGTGGGCGTGTCCAGCTCTGGGAGTGTGGGCGTGTCGGGGGAGGGAAAGAGGGAAGGACTTGCAAAGAAGGGCGTTTCCATTTGGGCACGCGCTGATTTCACAGGCAAAACAAACACACATACGCAGTGTGTTTGATATCGCATGGCGAATGGGAGAAAAAAATCCTCCGCATTTCTCTGTAACTTATGTACTCGGTAGGTAGCGTCAGAAAGCCGTGTGTGTTTAGACTATCCTGTCACAAAATGTGGCGAAAAAACTGCACGACGGGAATAGTTTGTGATAACATGTTTACACTCGGAAAGCAGCATTTACAGCGGATCTTTCAGTCTATAATATTGTACTGTAATATTGCAGTGATGTTAACATGCTGTAAACTTAGTAACTAAATCATTTTGACTATGGTTTGTCTTTAAAAACTGAAAGAGCACTGCTGACGATACGAACTAACTTTGCAATCTGGGTTAAACAAAGGACACTGCACTGCACACACACACTTACCAAATCGGTAGACAGACAATCACACTGAAACTGTGTCTTTATTAAAAGGAGACGAGCGGCAAATCCCGATTTCATCATTTCCAGATGCGAAAAGCTCTCGGGTAAAAATGTTCCTTAAGCCGCGGTCACAATGGACTTTCCTCCCCATAGACTTCCATTAATACGCACGCGAATGCGTCAGACCGGAAAAGCAGGCGTCGAGTTTCGCAGGTTGGTGCAGTGCAAAGTTCAAGCTTGGTGAACTCTGACCTGCGAAATCGCATCACTTGACTGCGTGAGACCAATCGAGGATCAAAACATGACCTCTCTGAACTGAAATTTAAAACATGGAGCAATCGTTCGCTTTTTTTAATGTCTAATCATCTTGTTTAATCCCGCCCCTTTTCGCAGCGCCGTACGACAGAATTTCGCAAGCTCAAACTCTAGTGTGACTTCGGCTTTACAAACGCATTTCTGTCGCGTGCACTGTAATCCACACGTGAGTCCAGCAGCTCTCTCATAGAGGGAAAATGAAAACAAAACCTTCGTTGCAACACTGACGACCCATGCCTCCAAATTCTAGTTCTTTCACTTGTTTTGGCAACACAACGTGGCGTCTCTCTGCCATATGAACACTGTAAACAGGTTAAACAGTCTCCGGAGCTATCATGCATATTAATGAAGTTTCGCGTCATACACAATAGAGCGCGCTGATTGGTGTGAAGCACGTCTTTGTCATGAATTAATGCCGCACACTCAGATACGTCACAATGTTCTCGAAAAGACAGACAGCCACTCTCCAGGCTGGATTTACACCTAAGTATCTCATGGCCGTGACGCAGCTTCAAAAATTCTTTCAAACCGGAAGAACGAATTTGCTCAAAATAACGCAAAAACAACCAATTTTCACTTTTTAGTGCAATATATGTGTCCTCATAGTGTCCTAATAGTGTTTATAGCAGCGTGGGACACATATATGACTGGCAACAGCTCAAAAAATGTGTTTTGGTGTTTCGTGACCCTTTAAAACAAGCTAAATAATCTGCCAAAAGGGGGAAACAGAATAATCTTATGTCAAAAGGAAAAACTAGATTATTTTGCATCCCCCATTGGCAGATTATTTAGCTTGTTTTTAAGGAAAACTCACTTCATTTTGACTCATTATTTCTGCAAACAACAGTATTTTTTGCTTGTCTAGAAAATACTTAAAGGTGCTGTATGTAAGTTTTTGACTCTTCTTAAGCATAAAAATACAATAATATGTGTGCAGATATTTAAGAAACATCCCAAGTGAACATACTTGTTTAACTGACAAACAATGCTGAAGTCAGATATTCTGCTTTGAAAATGTTTTTTTCCGTGCCGGAACGCTGTCTTTGTTTAGGTAATTTTCACATGCACATGCCAGTTTAGCCAATTATAATTCAGCACCCCGGGTTGCCTTGTTGGAAAACAGCATATTTCATTCATTCATTCATTCATTCAGAAAGACTCTGAAAGCATGCGTCCATGAGCGAAATGCTACAGTGTAGTGGAAAGTATCAGATGTCAGAATGAGACAGATTCAGTTCCACATGACGTTAATTAGCAAATGACATAAATATTAGGAACGTGAGCAGGTTACATCGCGTGTCCTAACAACACGCTGTGACGAGATTGTTATGAGTGATGAGCCATTTGGCTGTTTGCACCACAAAACACGGCAGAAATTTAAATACAGCCTTTCAGAAGCACAGAATATGCACTCACTCACAAAACGGTAAGGTTTAGAATCTATTTAATACATGTTAACCCTCTTTAACATCATTAAATGTAGATGCTGTATCACTCATATGTGTTTAGTTCTAAAGTTCAATTTCAAACGCTTTATTGTATTTTCCAGATCTGAGGTGAACTTTCTGCTTTCAGTATATGGTAATACCAACATGTAAAATGCATTCAAACTCGCATTGTTAGCATTTAGCACTGAATAAAGCACACGAGGCTTACCTGAGGTGATCTGTCATAGGTTTCTGTTGTTCAGCTGTGAGAAATAGAAGCCGCTTCTAATAAATCAATTCGAGGTGTTGGTTAGAACCAAAACTCCTTTTAATATGGAGAATATTCCCTCAATCGCGTGTCGTTGCTTTTATTTAGAACACAGTTTAAAATCACTCAAACTGGCAACCCGGCGTACCTTTATTATGATTCAGGACTGCAATACCTAGTTCAACCACTGGGTGTCAAACTTACATACTGCACCTTTAAGGAAAAACTCACTTCATTTTGACTCATTATTTCTGCAAACAACAGTATCTTTGCTTGTCTAGAAAATACTTAAGAATATTTAGATATTTGGACTAGAAACAAGACAAAAAAGTAAGAAAAGCTGGTTGTGTATTTGCTCATCTATATTGACTCTTCAGACTGAAGCGCTGTTGTTTCGAGTGTTTCTGTGTGACAAGAAGTGATAAAGTGTGAGTGGGAGTGAAAGACCATCATATTTGCATAAATTCCTCCCATAACAACATGCGCATGATTTTCATTTCTGCGAACAAAGGCGTCTTTTTCAGCCACTTTCGGACATTGCTGCGCTTGTGTTTTCGGCATCATGTTCAGCCGAGGAGCGGGTCTGAAATAGCCTGTCTATCTCTGAGCTATGAATAAAGCCAGACCAGAGCTAACAGCAGAGATTATCAATTACACAGCAAGACACTGAGATTGCATTGGGCTGGTTCACTCTAAAGTGTGCACTCAGACTGCTCTATTTTTACTTATACACAGTGCTCAGCATCTCCGTGAATATGGGTATTGTATATTGGTGCATTTAAACAAAACAGATTTATTAAACATATATATTTATTAAAATAATATTTTAGTCACAGAACATCTTTAGAAATTAATTAAATTAATACAATTTAATTCATATTGCAAAAAAAATTATAAACTACAAAATTTCAACAAAATTGTTTGTATTTTTGGTCTCTTGATTTTTGCTATTTTGGAAAATTTGATTTAATATATTTTTATAAAGTATAAATATGGGCTACTAATTTTTGAACCATTATTGTAAGTTATTTTGCTAGATTAGCTCCAGATTTGGCTTTGGTACTGATTAAACTAATGTATTGGCACAAATATAATATTGTAAAGCTTCCTAGAGAAAATATGAAATTAAATGAGATATTTGTGGGGGATGTACTTATATATGCTGAGCACTGTATATTATTATTACTACTACAATGAATACTGCAAAAAACTATTTATAAAGTCATCTCCACATATTATAATTATGATCTGGAAAAAATCCTCTTATTAAGCAAAAATAAAATTATTTATAATTTAATTGAAAAAAAAAAATAAATAAATAAATATATATATATATATATATATATATATATATATATATATATATACACATACATGCATACATACACACACATTTATTAAATTTATTAAACACACACAATTATTTAATTTGTAATAAATATTTCAATTGATAACTATTTGTTTATAATTATATTAACAGTTAATTAAATAACCAACAGTTAATTAAATAACCAACTGTTAATTAAATAACCAACTGTGAATGAAATAACTAACTGCAATAAAAAATAAAATTGTTTAAATTAATTAATAAAAATGAAATAAAAAAATTATAATAAATAAATAAAAATAAATTAATAAAATAAATTAATTCATTAATTCATTAATTTTAAAAATTAAATAAAATTAAAAATTAAATAAATTAATTAATTAATTTTAAAAATAAAAATAAATAAATAAAAAAAATTAATTAATTTAAAAATAAAATAAATTAAATTAAATAAAAATTTTATTATATAAAAAAATATATAATAAATTTAAATAATTAATTTTAAAATAAAATAAAATTCAATTAAATTAATTAATACATTTTAAAAATAAAATAAAGATTATATTAGTTGTTTGAACTCTGGAAGGTACAATTTACTGAAAAGTTCCAAAATGACCAACAATTATTTCTATTATATTAAAGACCAACATAATTTTTAACAAGTATTTAACATAATATGATTTCTGAATTACAATAAAATAACAAATTTAATGTAATATATTAAAAGTAAATAAATAATTGATTAAATAATAAAATAATAATTATAATTAGGTTTCCTAGAGTTGGGTTGCGACTGGAAGGGCATCCACTGCGTATAACATATGCTGGATAAGTTGGTGGTTCATTCCACTGTGGCGACCCCTGATTAATAAAGGGACTAAGCCAAAAAGAAAATGAATGAATGAATAATTATAATTAGACACATATCTGAAAAGTATCATTTTCCATGAATTAAGACATATACACGCTCTACAAATAAATGCTGGGTTGTTTTAACTCAAACGTTGGGTTAAATTTGGTCAAATAAATCTAAAACAAAAATTTTAACCCAGGTGTTGCCAAAATTATTATTTTTTTTCTCTTTGGCTTTACTTATTTAAAATGAGCCTAAACAACACAATTATGGACAATTTTTTCGTGACAACTTAATTGTTTTATGTTCAATCCACTTACATTTGTTACAGTAACTTAATATAGTTCAATGAATTGTGTGCAACCCTGCATTTTTTAGTGTTGATTTTGCCCATATTGTACCCAAAATTAATTTGACGAGCAGTTTTTAAGTATAATATTTAATAAATATTCTCTGAACGCATCAAAAGAGCTGAATATCATCACTGAGACCGATTATTAGTCCTGAAACCACAGAAGAATAATAGAGAAACAGCTGCAGTTCACAGGCCACACAAACACCCAGCGACAGGCAAGTCACGTGACCCAGAACACACACACACACACACACACACACACACACACACACACACACAAACACACACACACACACACAGCCTCAAATATAGAACATGACCATAAAAAGCCACAGAATGCAAGCTCAGTCCCGCAAACACACACATAGACACACACACACACACACACACACAGAGAGAGAGAGAAAAGCCAGAGGTTTAAGACATCAGTCCAGCATCTCTCCTGAGAGCGACACACACTTCACACTGCTGACAGAGAGCGACAACGGTTAAACATAGAGTGTGTGTGAGTGACTGAACGTTTGTAGGATTTATTTATATATGCATAAACAAAAAAACTGTATTTGAGAATTATTGCAAAGCTGTGTGTGTGTGTACAGTACAGACGTCACAGATAGTCGGCAGTCTTTTTTTGGCATATCTAATTCAGGTTGAGTGTTTTTCCATTCAGATTTGTGGGAATCCACGTGGAGAAAAACCCCTTCAGTTCTGCACTGAGGCTCTCTGTCTTTATTTATCTATTAGATTTAATCAGCACAATTCTAGGTTGTTTTAAGTGTTCTCGATAGTTTAACTCTTGTGTGTCAATCCTAGGTTCATAGAAGGACAAACATGTCTGTCTAACAATAATAATATTAATAATAAAATCATAAAACTGTTAGTGCTTGACAATGATCTATCACGATTAATACAATCCACAAGATTTATTTTTATTTTTTACATATTACAGTGCTCAGCATAAACAAGTACACTGAAAATGAATATTTTTATCCATTTCGCAGTGAATACAGGTCATATATTTTGGTGCACTTGAACAAAACAGATTTATTAAACAGATATATTTATTAAAATATTATTTTAATCACCAAACATCTTTAGAAATAGAAAAATTATATATTTAATATTGCAAAAGAAATTTACAAACTACAAAATGTTAACTACATGCTATCTATATCTTGTTTCTTTAGATTTTTGATCTTTATAAAAAGTTTATTTAATATTTCTCCCTAAAATATATATTTGGGCTACTAATTTTTGGACTGTTATTGTAAGTTATTTTGTTAGATAAGCTCCAGATTTGGCTTCATTACTGACTAATCTATTGTATATGCACAAATATAATATTGTATAGCTTCCTATTAAAATATTAACTTGAAAGAGAGATTTGTGAGGGGTGTACTTATATATGCTGAGCACTGTGTATGTGTTTGTTTATTATGCATATATACAGTTGAAGTTAGAATTATTAGCCCCCCTGAATTATTTGCCCCCCCCTGTTTATTTTTTTCCCTAATTTCTGTTTAACAGAGAGAAGATTTTTTCAACACATTTCTAAACATAATAGTTTTAATAACTCATTTCTAATAACTGATTTATTTTATCTTTGCCATGATGACAGTAAATAATATTTGACTAGGTATTATTCAAGACACTTCTATACAGCTTAAAGTGACATTCAAAGGCTTAACTAGGTTAATTAGGGTAACTAGGCAGGTTAGGGTAATTAGGCAAGTTATTGTATAACGATGGTTTGTTCTGTAGACTATTGAAAAAAACAATTGCCTAAAAGGAGCTAATAATATTGACCTTAAAATGGTTTTTAAAAAAATTAAAATTCTAGTCTTTATTCTAGTCAAAAAAAAAACAAATAAGACTTTCTCCAGAAGAAAAAATATTATCAGACATACTGTGAAAATTTCCTGAATCTGTTAAACATCATTTGGGAAATATTTAAAAAAGACAAAAAAATTCAAAGGGGGGTGAATAATTCTGACTTCTACTGTGTGTATATATATATATATATATGGGGCGCGGCAGTGGCGCAGTAGGTAGTTGGCGTTTCTGTGTGGAGTTTGCATGTTCTTCCTGCGTTCGCGTGGGTTTTCTCCGGGTGCTCCAGTTTCCCCCACAGTCCAAACACATGCAATACAGGAGAATTGGGTAGGCTAAATTGTCTGTAGTGTATGAGTGTGAATGAGTATGTGTGAATAAGATGTATGGATGTATGCATATCTATTCCCAGAGATGGGTTGTGGCTGGAAGGGCATCCGCTGCGTAAAAACATGTGCTGAATAAGTTGGTGGTTCATTCCGCTGTGGCGACCCCGGATTAATAAGGAAAATGAATGAATGAATGAATGAATATATATATATATATATATATATATATATATATATATATATATATATATATATATATATATATATATATATATATATATATATATATATATATATATATATATGTACAGTGCTCAGCATCTATAAGTACACCCCTCACAAATCTCTCTTTCAAGTTAATATTTTAATAGGAAGCTATACAATATTATATTTGTGCATATACATTAGATTAGTCAGTACTGAAGCCAAATCTGAAGCTTATCTAACAAAATAACTTACAATAACAGTCCAAAAACTAGTACAACCAAATGTATATGTTATAGAAAAATATTAAATAAAAATTTAAAAAAAGGAAAAATCAAGAGAAGCAAAAAAAAACGAAAATATTTATTTGAAATTTTGTAGTTTGTAATTTTTTTGGCAATATTTTGCTTGAATTTAATTGCATTATCTTTCCATTTCTAAAGATGTTTGGTGACTAAAATATTAATTTAATAAAAAATATCTTTTTAATAAATCTGTTTTGTTTAAATGCACCAATATATATTACCCATATTCACTGAGAAATGGATAAAAAATATTCATTTTCAAAATGGGGTGTACTCAATTATGCTGAGCACTGTATATACAAATATATATATATACACCAGAAGTCAGAATTATTCGCCCCCTTTGAATTTTTGCTTCTTTTTTAAATATTTCCCAAATTAAGTTTAACAGAGCAATGAAATTTTCACTGTATGTCTGATAATATTTTTTCTTCTGGAGAAAGTCTTATTTGTTTTATTACGACTAGAATAAAAGCAGTTTTTAATTTTTTAAAAAGCATTTTAAGGTCAATATTATTAGCCCCTTTAAGCTATATATTTTTTCGATAGTATACAGAACAAACCATCATTATACAATAACTTGCCTAATTACCCTAACCTGCCTAGTTAACCTAATTAACCTAGTTAAGCCTTTAAATGTCACTTTAAGCTGTATAGAAGTGTCTTGAAGAATATCTAGTCAAATATTATTTACTGTCATCATGACAAAGATAAAATAAATCAGTTATTAGAAATAAGTTATTAAAACTATTATGTTTAGAAATGTGTTGAGAAAATCTGGTCTCTGTTAAACAGAAATTGGGGAAAAAATAAACAGGGGGCTAATAATTCTGAGTTCAACTGTATCTATATATATATATATATATATATATATATATATATATATATATATATATATATACATGCTTTCACTGTATATTTCCTGATATATTTTTCTTCTGGAAAAAGCCTTATGTTTTAAATTTGACTAGAATAAAAAATATTTTAAAGCTGCTTAGTAAAAATATATTTTTTAGATTGTCTACAGAACAAACCACTGTATACAATGACTTTCCTTATTACCCTAATTAAGCCTTTAAATGCTGAATACTAGTATCTTGAAAAATATCTAGTCAAATATTATTTACTGTCATCATGACAAAGATAAAAGAAATCAGTTATTAGAAATGAGTAAAGCTATTATGTTTAGAAATGTGCTGGAAGAAAATTTCTCTCCCTTAAATATCACTTGGGGAAAAAGATTCCCAGGAAAGCAAATCATTTTGTCTTAACAGTATTATTATTTTTGGTTGTATTCAGTTCATCACTCGTGTGTTTATTGGCCTGCGTCTGATTCTCCATCCTGCTCTCGACCAATCAGTTGAAGCCTGAGATCTTCTTCCTGTTTGGGATCGTGAAGCGCAGTCCGATGTCATGACATCACGCAGCCCCTGGTTTCCCCCCCGTCGCCGCTCTGTGTGAATGCACTGGGAATGTGTCGCATTGGCACTTTTTTAACACGGAGAGGTAATCCCTATGTGAACAGAAGCAGACTCGCATGGCTGAACACACGAGAGGCCCACAGCAACACTACACACAGATTTAAAGGGACGGTTCCCACAAAAATTACAATTCAGTCATCATTTGCTCTCTCTTCACTTGGTCCTGATTGACTTTCTTTTGACAAAGTTGAACAAAGCATGAGTGCTACTCTTCTGCAAGGCGGTAACCTCAAAGCTAAAAAAACTTACTCAAAACTAATGAACTTTAACAAGTCTTTCTCTCAAACGTAAGATTAATTTCATTTTCAAAATATTTCCTTCATTCATTTTCCTTCGGCTTACTCTCTTTATTCATCAGGGGTCGCCACAGCGGAATGAACCGCCAACTTTTTCAGCATATGTTTTACACAGCGGATGCCCTTCCAGTCACAACCCAGTACTGGTAAACACCCATACACACTCATCCACACGCACTCATACACTACGGCCAATGTAGTTTACCCAATTCTCCTATAGCGCATGTGCTTGGACTGTGAAACCCACGCCAACATGGGGAGAACATGCAAACTCCACACAGAAATGGCAACTGACCCAACCGAGGCTTGAACCAGCGACCTTCTTGCTATGAGGTGACAGTGCTAACGACTAAGCCACTGTGTCGCCATTATCGAAATATTCTTCTCTTAATTTAATTTCTTGCAAAGCATGCTGGGAACTACACTTCCATTACAATGACATATGCTTTATTAACATTTACTTAATACAGGGTTTCTGCAGGTTTCACAGAGTTAAATTTAAGACTTTAAGACATTTTTAAGACCATTATGAATTATGAATTATTAATTAATAATTAATTAACCATTATGAATGAGATTTTAGACCCATAAAGGGCAAAAGGCATTTTTCAAATGGCCCAGATGGTAAAGATTTTTATTTGCACTATCAAAAATAAAAAATATTCTAATTTAATACATTTAATAATACAATACTACATTAATAATAAACAATAAAAATATTTATATTAGCTAAATATTTTAAATATTGTGTAAAAATAAGCAAGCTTTACTTGTATTCATACACTTTTTTCCAACATAAACTTTATTTTAAATAATTAAAAAAAATTAACAAATGTTTTAAAAGTTTTAAAAACTATAATAAACTAAATGCATGCACAATAATCTGTCCTGGGGTGACAGGCGTTTCCCAAAACCATCGTTAGCCAACTAAGGTCGCAAGTTCCGTTGTTACAAACATAATTAGTTGATTTGCTGTTTCCCAAATCCATCGCTCCAACAAACATTCGCAAACTGCGTCGCAAACTTGAGCACTTGAAACGACACCTCTGGAGCTGTAGTTAGAAGCATAGTTCCTGGCTGTGTTCTATTCCCACTTATCCCCCCTATGCCCTATTCATTTAGAACATTCTAACATTCAAAGTTGGAATTATTAAAAATAAAAAAGCATTAAGGTCATCTCTCTTAGGTGTAATTTGCTTTCAAAGTATTTTTACAGTTCAGTTTTAGCGATCTTCATGCTTACAATTGTGCTCCCTTCGCAGTGCACTTTGAAAACATTGATATCATTTTTTGAACACAGCCTCATGGCGAACGTATAGGTATATTTAAAAGCGGAAATTATGTTACAGTACATCTCCAAAGCTTGTGAAAATAAAAAACATAGCATAAGTTAATTATTTTATTTTATAGTGAGTTATTTATTAAGTGTCTCGACTGTATATGACATGGGTCTGTTGGTTAGAACTTTCTGCTGTGGTTTGCATGTGTCAAATTGTATTTTTTTTTTAAATAAATAAACTATCCTAAATAATAATCATCATCATCATTAATATTATTAATATTATTATTAAAGTAAATATATTTATAATAAATCGCCTCATTATTTATTTATTTATATGATTTATATATGATATTAGAATAGTGTTAGCTTTTGTAAGTGATTTTATGTTTTAGAATAGAATATGTAATGTTCAACTTCTCAATAATATTAGTAAAGCAAACACAGGCCCTATATGTGCCATTTACATATATTTTATTTAATATGGAAAGCGAGAGGATGTTTTTACCAAAACTAATATTGGATTTTATTTTAAATGCGTGTAAAACAATATAATTTGCACAAAGAAATGATGGGGTTCTTCTCTAAAGAAGTTACTCCACCCCGTTTAGAGCATCATTATGGGCGTTTTACGTTATAACTAACGTGGTTCAAGCGATGGATCTGCGATAGAGAAACGATGCATCGCACTATTATAGTTCAGCCGCGAGTTATGTCGTTGTTTGGGAAACGCACCCCAGGTCGATGTCCTCAGCAGTAAATACATGGAGAACGTTTAAACAAATGTTATTGCAAGGAAAATAATTAAACCATTATGATAAATAGAGTACAAAATTACCTTTTTA
This sequence comes from Danio kyathit, assembly GCA_903798195.1. NCBI lineage: Eukaryota > Metazoa > Chordata > Actinopteri > Cypriniformes > Danionidae > Danio > Danio kyathit. The sequence continues at coordinate 56,758,445 of LR812537.1, read as the reverse complement.
AATAAAAAGTTTAAAGTTTTAATGAGATGATTGTGGGTGATTGTATGGGTTTTGGCCAGATTTGGTAGCAAAACATGAACAAAGGAAAATTAAGACCTGTTTAAAAAAGATTTAAGACTTACAACACAATATTTCATTAAATTTAAGACTTTTTAAGGCCTAAAATTTGCATTTTGAGATTTAAGACATTAAGGCCCAATCCCAATTCTACCCCTTAGCCCCTACCCCTCGTTTTGCGCGTTTATGTGAAGGGGTAGTGGTGTCCCAATTCTCTTTAGCTTAAAGGCGTAGGGCTAAGGGGAAGGGGTGTACACCCCTTCGAACGAAGATTTTTCAGGACCACACTCGTTACCAAGGGGTAAGAAAATTTCCCAGAATGCACCAGCTACTGTGACAGTTTTGCTGCACCCGAAAGTAAGGAGATCCACAAATGAGTATTTTTTTGTCATTATTACGAAATTTTACAACAAACAAACACGTTTTAATATATTCATAACCGCGTTCATGTTTTACCGTCATGCTTTTATAAACGCTAAATTTCGTGATCTATAATCCCTAATAATAACTCCTGTACAGCAGTCCCACAACATTCTGACACTCGAATACCCTGTCAGAAAAGTCTAGTGGCTGAGAATGAGCGTTTTACAGTGTCTGCTATAATGTTAATGTTGTTTTTGGTGTGTTAACATAGATGAATATGCGCAATACAGTTACGATCTTATTGTCACATTAGATCGTTATGATAACATAATATATGCCTCAGTGATTTCATGAAGATAAACACCAAACAATAACACAACTGGAATAACTCCAGCAGTCGCCATCGTCTGATCTCATATGAAGCAAGAGATCGCGTTGACATATGATGACGTGTGCAGGTGCTGTAGTGCTGTCCCAATTCTTAGGGGTAAATTTTGAAGCCCTTCCCCTTCACACTCGTTTTTAAGGGCCAAGGGGAAGGGGAAGGGGTACAAAAATAGAATTGGAATTGGGCCTAAGACTTGTTAAGACCCTGCAGATACTCTGTAATATTAATAGGTTTGCACCGATTAGAAAATTTAAATATTACAAGTAAATGAATATTAATATTAAACTTGTTCCACTCATTTAATTACATCAAGTAAATGAGTATTAAAATATTTACTTAGAAAATATCCTTGACGATTAATATTACAATTTAAAAATTTATTATTAGAGTAAATTTCCAAGTGATGGGTTACAGCTGGAAGGTCATCCGCTGCGTAAAACATGTGCTGGATAAGTTGGCGGTTCATTCCGCTGTGGCGATCACAGATTAATAAAGGGACTAAGTTTATTAGATTTTACTACTCCAAAAAGTCATTTCTTTAAGTGTAGTAGAGCTGCACGATATTGGAAAACATTGCAATATTCAGTTTTTCTGCTATATACGTCAGAATTGAAAGCCCTCCCATTTCTGTTTAACTGAGAGGAGACATTTCTAATCATAATAGTTTTAATAACTCATCTCTAATAACTGATTTATTTTTTCTTTGCCATGATGACAGTAAATAATATTTGACTAGATATTTTTCAAGACACTTCTATACAGCTTAAAGTGACATTTAAAGGCTTAACTAGGTTAATAAGGGTAAAGTTAGGGTAATTACACCCAAAGCGCTTCACAATCATGAGGGGGGTCTCTCCAAACCACCACCAGTGTACAGCTCCACTTGGATGATGCGACTGCAGCCACAGGACAACGGCGCCAGTGCTGCACCACACACCAGCTATAGGTGGAGTGAAGAGACAGTGATGGAGCCAATTCAGTGGATGTGGATGATTGGGAGGCCATGATCGGTCGACCAGGACACTGGGGTTACACCCCTACTCTTTACCAAAAGTGCCATGGGATTTTTAATGACCACAGAGAGTCAGGACCTCAGTTTAACGTCTCATCCGATAGACAGCGCTCACTGACAGTATAGTGTCCCCTTCACTATAGGGGCATTAGGACTCACACAGACTGCAGTATTAATATTAATAATATTATTTAAGATACAGATCAGAGCAAACTATTTCTCACTATTTAAAGGGCATACATATATTTTTGGCGTCCTTTAAGGGTGATCAAGCGATAATTCCTTTTTATCCAAACTCCCTTTTTAATGAGCACCCTTATTGTACCTTTGCTGGCTCCTGGTGTGTCATGGCCATTTTGAGGAAAGTGCGCTGGACCTGCAGAGCATTATTCACCATCTCAGCCTGAAACAAATAAAGAAAACAAGCAAACAGATTATTATTATTTTTGCATAGTTATTTAAATGGATATATAATTAGTTAGTTCTATAACATAAAGCTCGACCCAAGCAACAGAAAATACCCAAAACCCAAAGAAACCTCCTAAATGGGGCAAAACAGGACAGAACTGAGCCCTCGAATGCACACAAATTGAGACAAATTCACACACAGGCCTGTTTGACCGTAAAAGGCTGTGAGTAGAGATAAATCCCTCTCCTCTAGCACTGATGAGGAGCTAATAAATAAATAAAATAAAAATTAAATTAAATTAAATTAAATTAAATTAAATGAAAACAACTAAAATATAAAATAAAATATAAAAAAAATGAAATAAAACTAAAAATATATATATATAAATGAAAATAAAATAAAATATAAAATAAAATATAAAAAATAAAAAAATAAATAAAAAATAAAATAAAACTAAATAAAATATAAAATAAAATAATAAAAATATAAATAAAAAAAAAATAAAATAAAAAAAATAAAAATGAAATAAAATAAAACGAAATAAAATAAAATATAAAATAAAATCAAAAATAAAACGAAAAAATAAACAAACTAAATAAAATAAAAAATAATATAAAATAAATAAACAAAAACTAAACTAAAACTAAAACTAAAACTAAAACAAAAATTAAATTAAACTAAACTAAACTGAATTGAACTAAACTAAACTAAACTAAAACAAAACAAAAATAAAATAAAATTGAACTGAACTGAACTGAACTAAACTAAACTAAACTAAACTAAACTAAACTAAACTAAACTGAACTGAACTGAACTGAACTGAACTGAACTGAACTGAACTGAACTGAACTGAACTGAACTGAACTAAACTAAACTAAACTAAACTAAACTAAACTAAACTAAACCAAAACAAAACAAAACAAAAATTAAATTAAATAAAATTGAACTGAACTGAACTAAACTAAACTAAACTAAACTGAACTGAACTGAACTGAACTGAACTAAACTAAACTGAACTGAACTGAACTGAACTGAACTGAACTGAACTGAACTGAACTAAACTAAACTAAACTAAACTAAACTAAACTAAACTAAAACAAAACAAAACAAAACAAAACAAAACAATACAAAACTAAACTAAAATTAAATAAAAAAATAATAATTAAATTAAATTAAATACAATTAAACTAAACTAAAATAAAAAATAAAGCTAAACTAAAACTAAACTAAAACAGAACTATACTTAAACAAAACAAAACTAAAATAAAACTAAAATTAAATTAAATTAAATGCAATTAAACTAAACTAAACTAAACTAAAATAAAATAAACTAAACAAAAACTAAACTAAAATTAAAAAACTAAACAAAAACTAAACAAAAACTAAAATTAAATTAAATTAATTTAAATTAAAACTAAACTAAAACTAAACTAAACTTAAATTAAATACAATTAAACTAAACTAAGATAAAACTAAACAAAAACAAAACAAAACAAAACAAAAAACAAAACAAAACAGAACAGAACAGAACAAAACAAAACAAAACAAAAAACAAAACAGAACAAAACAAAACAAAACAAAAAACAAAACAAAACAAAACAAAACAAAACAAAAAACAAAACAAAACAAAACAAAACAGAACAAAACAGAACAGAACAAAACAGAACAGAACAAAACAGAACTGAACTGAACTGAACTGAACTGAACTGAAATGAAATGAAATGAAATGAAACGAAAAAAAAACCAAAACTAAACTAAACTAAAAACTAAACTAAAACAAAACAAAACTAAACTAAACTCAAACCTAACCTAAAATAAAATAAAATAAATTTAATAAAACTAAATAAAATATTAAATAAAATAAACTTGAAGAAACCTCCTAAACGGGGCAAAACCTAACAGGACAGAACTGAGCCCTCGAATGCACACAAATTGAGACAAATTCACACACAGGCCTGTTTGACCGTAAAAGGCTGTGAGTAGAGATAAATCCCTCTCCTCTAGCACTGATGAGGAGCTAATAAATAAATAAAATAAAAATTAAATTAAATTAAATTAAATTAAATTAAATGAAAACAACTAAAATATAAAATAAAATATAAAAAAAATGAAATAAAACTAAAAATATATATATATATAAATGAAAATAAAATAAAATATAAAATAAAATATAAAAAATAAAAAAATAAATAAAAAATAAAATAAAACTAAATAAAATATAAAATAAAATAAAATATAAAATAAAATATTTAAAAAATAAATAAATACATAAATAAAAAAAACGAAATAAAATAAAACGAAATAAAATAAAATATAAAATAAAATCAAAAATAAAACGAAAAAATAAACAAACTAAATAAAATAAAAAATAATATAAAATAAATAAACAAAAACTAAACTAAAACTAAAACTAAAACAAAAATTAAATTTAACTAAACTAAACTGAATTGAACTAAACTAAACTAAACTAAACTAAAACAAAACAAAAATAAAATAAAATTGAACTGAACTGAACTGAACTGAACTGAACTAAACTAAACTAAACTAAACTAAACTAAACTAAACTAAAACAAAAATAAAATAAAATAAAATAAATTAAAATAAAATAAAATTGAACTGAACTGAACTGAACTGAACTAAACTAAACTAAACTAAACTAAACTGAACTGAACTGAACTGAACTGAACTGGGGGCTATTCCATAAAGCAAGCTTAGGGAAAAAGCCAGGCTTATTTTGGTAAGTCAGGTTTATTAATGGCGGATTCGGTTTCATAAATCAAATTTACGATAGTTCAAATTTAGTTACCCTGGCAACTTATGCTGGGAAACTAGCCTGGTCTGGGGCAGGCTAACTCTCAGGCTTAGTCAAGTTCAAGCGTAATCAAAGTAATGTTAACATTCACCTGCCATAGTTTGATGCCATTTTAATTTAGTTAACCTCTTAATAATGATTAAAACTTTATAGTCACTTAATAGTAAATATATATCTAATGGAATTAGTTGGCAAATATATGCAGTGTAACTTAAATTAAACAAACGGACCATCAAAATAAAGTGTGACCATATATTTAAATTCATATGAGTTATTCCAAACAAAACAAATACAAACTACAACATTTCAACTAAATTTTATATTTTTTCAACTAAATTTTATATAGGTTCTGTTGATTTTTTTTTTTTCCTCATTACTAAAATTGTATTTAACATTTTTCCCCAACATATTTATTTAGGTGTACTAATTTTTGCACTGTGATCTTCAGTTTGGTTTTTGATAAATAATTTCCAAATGTTGCTTAGTGAATAATTTAATATATATGCACAAATATATTATTGTAAAGCATCCTGTAGAAAATATTAACTTAAAAGATAGATCTGTGAGGGGGGGTATATATATATATATATATATATATATATATATATATATATATATATATATATATATATATATATATATATATATATATATATATATATATATATATAGCGTAATGAACCAGCATATGATTTACGTAGCGGACGCCTTTCCAGCTGCAACCCATCACTGGGAAACACATACACTATAGACAGTTTAGCTTACCGAATTCACCTATACCACATGTCTTTGGATTTGAGGGGGAAACCGGAGCACCCGGAGGAAACCCACGCCAACACGGGGAGACGAAAGCGCTGACTGATTTAAGGAAACAGACTACATTTCTTAAATAATGACTTTAAAGCTGCAAACCCTGAGTGGAATAATCGGGAGATGATCCGGGCCGTGCAGTACGCTCACTTTAATGTAAAGATATTTTCCCACGGGGTGCGGGAAACACACGTGTCAAAGAGAAAGCAGCTATTTGCAGCAGTTTCGGGAGCAAATTAAAAATCCCACCGCTTGTGTGTGCACGACTCTTTGTTGTCATTTTAATGTGCTTACATTTAGCACATTTTGTATGTTACATTGAGGCTGCAATGCAATAAAACTTTTCCTTGCAAGTAACAAATGGCAGTAAGTACGCATTCTCTCTCTCTCTCTCTCTCTCTCTCTCTCTCTCTCTCTCTCTCTCTCTCTCTCTCTCTCT
>LR812537.1:56737155-56747155 GCA_903798195.1 Danio kyathit | reverse complement strand
ACTCTCTCCCACCCTAACATACACATACGCACACACACCTAACACCTAGCACACACACACACTCTCACTCTTTCACACAAGCACGTGCACACTTTTGCTTCCTCGCATACACCAACACACACACACACTCCCTCACAATTACACATCCGCACACACTCTCTCTTTCTGCTCTCACACACTCCATCACACTTACATACACACACTCTCTCACACACACACACACACATACACAAACAAACACTCACTCAGACACACACACTCCTGCTTCCTCACACACACAAACACACACACTCCCTCACATGCACACACACACACTCACACACACACTCACTCACCCACTTATTCACTCACACACACACACACACACTCCTGCTTTCTCACACACACACAGTCATTTCTCATCTCTTATTATCCTCCTAGAGAAATGTTTCCTCTCTGCGCTGATCTTGAGGAGCTCCAGTGGCCACAAAGAGGACTCATACATCTCTCTCTCTCCCCATCTCGTTCTCATAATATTACATTCCAGCAGCAGAAAGAGTCTCACTGTGTGTGTGTGTGAGTGTGTGTGTGTGAGTGTGTGTGTGTGTTCAGCACATTGTCTACCGTGCCACTGTGACAAATAAGCCACAAATGTATCTACAGCCCATTTACAGGCCCTCAATAACAGAGAGCAGCTTGTGTTACGACCAAAGCGCTCGCTGACAAATGACAGCCTGTGAGCGACTGCGCCCACACTACAGCACACTGCTGCAGACTAACAGCTCAGCGCATTGTGTCCAATCGTTTACAGTCATGAGAAAATATTTGGAAACTCAAATATCTCCATATCAGGAATATTTAATCAAAATCTTATAACATTAAGCAGCACAAGGGCAGCACGCTGGCTCAGTGGTTAGCACTGTGGCCTCACAGCAAGAAGGTCGCTGGTTCAAGTCTCGGCTGTGTCAGTTGGCGTTTCTGTGTGGATTTTGCATGTTCTCCCCATGTTGGTGTGGGTTTCCTCCGGATGCTCCGGTTTCACAGTCTAAACCTGGGTGTACAAACTCGGTCCTGGAGGGCCGACATCCTGCTGAGTTTAGATCCAACCTGCTTCAACACACCTACCAGGAAGTTTCTAGTATATCTAGTAAGAGCTTGATTCGCTGGTTCAGGTGTGTTTGGTTAGGGTTGGAGCTAAACACTCTAGGACACCGGCCCTCCAGGACCGAGTGTGGACACCCCTGCTCTAAACACATATGCTATAGGTGAACTGATGAACTAAATTGAACTTAAACTTTTATGTTGCCTCACTTCTGACTCTCAGTATGTTTTATCGAGTGGAACTGCTTCAAATGGTGAAACAGATTTGATGTGTTCCCGGCGCTAGACAGCAACACTCTCCGGTACATTTTGCAGAGTACCGAAATTAAGTTTATCGGAACTTAGAAAGCCGAACTACTTCCACACCACTGCATTAGTCTTTCATTTCTTATCAACTATTTGGTCTGCATTCTTACTTGTGGAAGCTTGTTCATTCGCATCTGTATTCAGAGCACTCATTTTGTAGCTAAAACTTTCTGCGGCGCAGCTTAACCAACTGCTGTGCTGAGCGCTGGCAGTGGCAGCGTGTCTGTGGTGTAAGTCATCACGCAAGTGACATCACGCTCTTTCTGACGGCTAAGCTCTGAACGTCATTGAGTGACAAGTGATACATGTATAAGATCTTATATAAACAATGATATATATGCAAATTTATATCGAAATAGAGGAAATGGGTTTAAAAATCATATCATCGTTATTGAAAAAAAATCTATCGCGATATATATTGATATTGAATTATTGTCCAGCCCAAATATACACCATATATATAATATACCACATATATAATATACACCATATACAGTATATAATATACCACAATATATTTATATATTTAATAAAATATTGTATATATATATATATATATATATATATATATATATATATATAAACATAACACTGCCACGCCCCCATGCGATAGTATCGAGTTTCAGCGATCTCACAGGGGGACGATATGGCGATCTGAAAATTCCGTATATCGCCCAACACTAATCAGGGCTCGAAATTGCGACCGTTTTGGTCGCATATGCGCCCGAAATTTTATCTATGCGACCTCAAAATATATTTGGGAGCATTTGTGCGAGTGCATAAAATTGTTGCGTGCGACCGGTTTTCACTGCAAAATGTTCACCGCATGCGCGGATTTAGGCCACATTCACGCAGAATGCATCTTTGCACTTGAAACGCAGCACTCAGGAACAGTTTTAAACTGTTGCAATGTCTACTTGCTGCAGTAAACAAAGCCTGCAATGCTTGCCCCGCCTTCACGCTCTTTTTATTGGCCCACTGCGCTAGAACTGATCGCGAATGGATTGGTCAAAATCAGCTGTCAATCACTCAGTCAAAGCCTTCTGCCTTCAGATGACAGGAGAGCTACAACCGCGAAAATGTAAAGCGCTGAAGAGAATGACGACAACACGGTCAGATTTTGTTTTAGAAACCACCTAAAGCAACAAATAATGGCACATCTGATTACTGATCGTGGTGAAAGTTAATCCACAATCTACATTTGTCGAAGAGTGGATAAAAGACTTCCAGTGGCTTCAAGTCCGCTATGAAAATGACTAAAGCATTCACTGTAAAGTCTGTGGGATGGAATTTTCAGGTAACTGTTTGCCACATCTACACTTTAAAAGCACGAGATGTTCTGTTTAATCCTTTATTTAATCGCCAGATGCTGTCAGCCGTGCAGCTATAAGTAAAAGTTAACACCACGTACACCATGGCAAAAGGGCTTGCATTGACTAAGATTATATTGCAGCTCATGAAAAGACCGGTATTGCTATTAAAATGACGTATACAAATAATAAGGTATACGTCAAAAGCATCTGTGCAATATCAGACATCACCCGTGAGAACACAGCACGTTAGCAGATTCATTCATGTCAAGTAGTGCGTGCAGGGCCGGTGAGCGGTCCGTCCGTGTATCTTTTGGTCACTCAATTATGTTATAAAAATGTATTTTCTTGTGATAACAGGATTTCGTTGAGACATATTTTCCTCACGCAAGCATATATATATATATTTTGCTTGTTAGTTTTGATTAGTGTTGATTTCAAATGCAATAAATCTGTTTATATAAAACTTAGCAACGGTGCTCTTAATTGGTGGGTGCGACTAAATTTTGACTGGTGCGCCTACATTTTTAAAGTTAGGAGCACCAGTGCTACCAAGCAAAAAGGTTCATTTCGAGCCCTGCTAATATATATATATAACATTGATGCACATCAGTAACTCGCTAGTAACTTTTTTAATGTATGCCCCTGTAAGAAAATTTTGGAAATAATTGGAAATCCGACGACCACAATAATCAAATGCTTGGGAACAAGTGTGGTCGGAACCAAAGTTCACAGTGACTGTGTTCTCTGGACTCCTCTCAAGCGGTGGACTTCTACATTTCGATTGGTTGCCGCCGAATCGTGTCATAGCTCATTACCATAAAGTTGACTTGATTTCAACTCACCTCGACTTCCACACCGGCGAAGACGCGCCGCGCTGCTGCTCACAACTTATCGCCACCGGCTCGCATTGAAAATGAATGACTTCCGGCTACTTTGACGCTCTCGCCGCTTTCGGTGTGAACGTACAGTGAGATCTCAGCTATCGTAATGTCAGACTGACAGTAAGAAAAAGTGACAATAGTTACCTTTTCCCAACAGAGAAATCCAACAACAATCAAGAACGCATGATTATGTCGGCGACAGTGGTGTAGTGGTTAGTGCGTCGACACGTACTCCGGTGCTCACGGCGACCCAAGTTTGATTCCCGCCTCGCGGTCCTATGCCAATCCTTCCCCTCTCTCTGCTCCCTATGCTTTCTTGTCAATACTCTCTACTGTCCTATCCATTAAAGGTGAAAACCCCGAAAAAATACTATTAAATAAAAAGAGAATGCATGACTATATGCTGTCATGGCTTTGCAATCAAAAAATGTGATTATAATGGAAGTCCATGGGGCAAAAACAGCACCAACATAACCAGAGGGGATCTGCCCAGAGTGTATTGAGTTTTAAAAAAAAGTCCAAAGCATTTTCTTAAGATATGTGTCAAAATAAGATCACCAAAAATCCTTTTAAGGCCAAATTAAGACTTAAAATCACCCCAGAGTGGAAGAAAACACCGCCAACAACACACACGGGTTACAGACATCAAAAATCAATGTTTACATGGTAGACTCTTGATCAGAGTATTGTCTTAATCTTAATATTAAAATTTGTGTCCATGTAAACGTATTCAGTGTGAGCCAGGCTTTAGTTATACAGGATTGTGGTAGTTCCAGCGGCTGCAGAGAAGCCGATTGTCAAATATAGCAGAGTAATGAGAAGCCTGTTTCGCAGCAGCTGTGAGTCCTGAGCCGTCATTCACTACTGTAAACTAAGAGCTCCTACAGGAGAATGACTTCACTCCTCTATTATCTGCTCATCCGTCGTCTCTCTGTAAAATCAGCACTCACTGATATTTACAGCCGCTCAGACTTACATGCTTCGCCACGTCTCCACCAATCGCAGCGCTGGACTGCACATATTCAGACACCGAACCACTCAGCAGACGGTCAAACGCCTCCATGCTCTGGGATTCACCTTCAGGACAAACACAGGGAATAATGGGACATCAGTTAACAGAATATTCAGTTCATTAAACACAGTATATGGAGTTTAACAGAATAAACCATATAACGAAAGATGCTTTGAAATGTAATAAAATAAAATATAAAATAAAACAAAATATAAATAATACAATAAAATAAAACTAAATAAAATAAAAATATAATAAGTAAAATAAAATAATGTAATAAACAAATTAAATAAAATGTAAGATAAAATAAAAAACATTAAAAAATGTAAAAAAAATTAATAAATAATTTTAATAAATATATAAATGTAAATACTATATTTTTATATAAATAATAAAAAATAAAATAAAAATATATATAAAATAGAATAAATAAAATAATACTAAATAAAATAAAATCTAAAATACATAATAAAAAATAAATAAATAAAAAGAAATTAAATTAAATAAATACAAATTTAATTTAATTTAATTTAAAAATTTAAATAAAATAAAACTAAATAAAATAAAATATAAAATAAAATATAATATAAAATAAAATAAAAAATAAAACTAAATTAAATTAAATTAAAAATTAAATAAAATAAATAAAAATCACAAAAAATTTTAATCTAAATTATTATTACTATAATTATGCAAATATTTCAATTTAACATTAGATAAATTATCATAATAAAATAAAAACTATTAATAATTTACAAAATTATCAAAATCAAATGCATTTTGTTATTATTCCCGTAGGTAAATAAATAATAAATCGTAAGAAATAAAATAAAATAAAATATTGTTAATAATAAAAAGAATGATTATCAATATCAAATGCATTAAATATGTATTTTCTAAGCCATTATTTAAATTAGTTCCTACAGAATCAGTGAAAAAGTTTGTAAAAGAAATTAATAAAAACTATTGGTCAAACTAAACAGTCAAAGACCTTTTGAATACAATAAAAATTGCAATTAAAATTAAAATACTCTCTAAAATAAAATTAATTAAATTAAATAAAAAAAATTTAAATTTGTTTCCCAACTATTTAATCAGTTATATACAAACAATAACTGAAGTAGAAGATTTTGGAAAGAAAATAATAATAACAATATAAAAACATTAGTCAAACTAAATATAGTCATTCACTAAAAAAGACACCAAGAAGGAAAAACAGCACAAACAAACAAACTCGAAACCAGGGGAAGCAAAAGGTTGTAATTTAACAGCTGAAGAAAGATCCAGAAACTCCATTAACATCCATAACCATGATATATTTCCAGTGTTTGTATGCTAAAAATAATGCCACTCTGCTCCAATGAGAATCCTTTTCCCACAAAGAAAAACCCCCCAAAAGCCAGAGGTCTCCTCCTCCTTAGATAATCCGCACAGACGATACCCTGTGGACTCATCCAAACCCACCAGAACAGCACCACATGCTTCATAAAGAAAAATATTATTATAGTAAAACTGATAGCTCCGGTTCTTGATTCTGATTGAGTCACACTCTAAGCTGCTGTATAATACTTTACATACATACACCTGTACTGACTCTCAGTTCTGAGCAAATCTAAACTGATATTTAAGTTTCTTTCATTTTATCAAACCTGTAAATGAAATAACTATTTTATAAAAGCAATAAGCCCCATGATGCCGTGCTCTACATTGATTTTAGAACAGAACAGAGGGTTGTAGGCACTTTGTTGGGCACGTTACCTAAATAAGGTTATTACAGTTACTAGTTGACTGAGTGAGTAACTGAATTACATCATTATAAAAGTAACTAATTACAAGGGAAAGCGTTAGCTTAAATAAATATATATATTTCAAGAGTTCACACTTAGCTGATGATTGAAAATAAAGCGTGTTTGGCATGCTGTCCCGGGAGAGAGCCCTGAGCCCAGGATATCCTTGAGCCCGGGGCTTCCTCCCGTTTGTAGGGCGACAGGAGAGTCTGAGCTCAGGTGGTCTCGAGAACTTCCCTGCTGTGAACTACTGGATATATACCTGGCTAAGAGTTGCCTTAGAATGCTATTTTGATTATTCAATTTTCCTATGGTGCCTGTTTTTGAGCGGTGGGAGGAAACCGGAGAACCCGGGGAAAACCCACGCGAACATGCAAACTCCGCACAGAAACGCCAACCAGTCCGGAGGGAACGGACCAGCGCCATTCTTGCTGTGAGGCAACAGTGCTACCCACTGGCCGCCGTGCCGCCCTATCGGAGAAGGGGAGGAGTAGGGGTGGAAGGGGGGGTGGGGGATTCTTCAAACGAAGATGACTGGAGCAAAGCGCTCTGGTAATTTATAGCGTGTCTGTGTTCATCTGATACCAGCTGTTACCAGCTGTGTTCAATCATAAGCACGTGATCCTCTCGAAATTAGTTTGTAAACAAACCCCACGTAAATGAAAAGGGCGACACAGTGGTGCAGTGGGTAGCGCAATCGCTTCACAGCACGAAGATCCCTGGTTCGAGCCTCGGCTGGGTCAGTTGGCATTTCTGTGTGGAGTTTGCATGTTCTCCCCGTGTTAGCATTTCCCCCACAAGTCTAAAGACATGCGCTATAGGGGAATTAGGTAAGCTAAATTGTCCGTAGTGTATGTGTGTGAATGAGTGTGTTGATGGATGAATGGATGTTTCCCAGTGATGGGTTGCAGCTGGAAGGGCATCCGCTGCGTAAAACATATGCTGGATAAGTTGAAGAAATGAATGAATGTAAATAAAATGGACACTAAATTAAACTGATTATATTACAAAACATTCTACACTCTTCTCTTCTATTTTAATGTAGCTGTGATTATGTTTATACATTTTATTAATAATTAAAAATTATATTCAATTTTAATGATGCAATTAATAATTAATTACTTAATTGAAGTAACTTACCCAACACTAGCTGTGTTTTACATTGATTTTAGAACAGCACAGGGAATTTTTAACACTTCACTTCTAACAACGCCCCTATAGCTGTTCTAAATTTGCTGTAAATTGCTGAGATTATTGCTATATATAATATATATATACAGCACTGTGCAAAAGCCACTAGTATTTTTGTGACATTGTAAAATTCTTAACGTGAAAAAAGCTGAAAGGGCACCTAGGTTACCCCTTTTTCCAGATTTATTATAAGTCTTTTGTGTCCCCAGAATGTGTCTGTAAAGTTTCAGCTCAAAACACCCATCAGATTATTTATTAGAGCTTTCACTAGTTTGTATTTTGTAGCTCTCAACAGCTTTTTGCTGTTTTTGTGTACTGCGCCTTTAAGGCTAGTCCTCCCCGCCCACCGTTCCCACGTGCCTGTCAGCGTGCTTCAATCTCCGCCCTCTGCTGCCTCAGACAACTGACAGACATAAAAGAAGCAGATCTCACGTAACGTTTGTGAGGAAAAACTACAGTAAGACCTTTACCAATGAGTATTTGATGCATTTGTTGTGGAGCTGCAACGACGAGTCACACACAATGTCGTTACAAAGTTCACGCACACACAGACACACACACAGCGCAGACAAAGACGCACATACAGCTTGCGCGTTTAGCTCTGCACTGTCTTTGCACGCAAATGTGACAGGATACAGGTTAATCTCCACTGCTGTATGGATATCTGTTACATTAATGTACAAAATAAACCTGATTTAACGTCCACAAACCGGGATTGAATCGTTTTCTTGTATAATGGTTCTGACACGCGGCTGTGGTGATGAAGTACAGCTGAAGTAAATGGCTGTAATTCATTACACACATGCACTGATTTAAAACATTTTAAACTTGTCAAACTCACTCTTGATCACATTTGATGATGATTGATGATCCTAGCAAACTGAACAGACCTTTTATTCCCGGTTGCTTTGCGCACGTCCTGTCTTGTTGATAGGATTATAAACGTTACTACGGAGACATGTTAATATGCAGCTGTCAATCAATTCGGTGGGCGGGGGGACCGCACTCCTACATCAAGTTGCGATCGGTCTCAAAACCACTCCAATTGGTCCACCGTTTTTAAGTTGTTAAATTGAAAAAAAAGCACTGAGTGCAGAAACCCAAATTTCTGTCAAACTTGACTTGTGATTAACACTAACTATTGTCAAAAGAACGGGCCCTAATTCCATAGATAAAGTGAACAATATCACGTTAAGTGTTTTCTCCCCATTGAAGTCTATAATAACGAAAGGCTTAACATAACTTTGCAACAACCGAGGGAAACCAAATGTTAAAAAGGCTGTTTATAAAATCCAAGTTAGTGTTAATCACAAGAAAAATTTGATAGACACCCTATATCAGGTGTGCATAATTATTAGGCAACTTCCTTTCCTTTGGCAAAATGGGTCAAAAGAAGGACTTGACAGGCTCCGAAAAGTCAAAAATAGTGAGATATCTTGCAGAGGGATGCAGCACTCTTAAAATTGCCAAGCTTCTGAAGCCTGATCATCCAACAATCAAGCGTTTCATTCAAAATAGTCAACAGAGTCGCAAGAAGCGTCTGGAAAAACCAAGGCGCAAAATAAACTGCCCATGAACTGAGAAAAGTCAAGCGTGCAGCTGCCAAGATGCCACTTGCCACCAGTTTTGCCATATTTCAGAGCTGCAACATCACTGGAGTGCCCAAAAGCACAAGGTGTGCAATACTCAGAGACATGGCCAAGGTAAGAAAGGCTGAAAAACGACCACCACTGAACAAGACACACAAGCTGAAACGTCAAGACTGGGCCAAGAAATATCTCAAGACTGATTTTTCTAAGGTTTTATGGACTGATGAAATGAGAGTGAGTCTTGATGGGCTCGTGGCTGGATCGGTAAAGGGCAGAGAGCTCCAGTCCAACTCAGACGCCAGCAAGGTGGAGGTGGAGTACTGGTTTGGGCTGGTATCATCAAAGATGAGCTTGTGGGGCCTTTTCGGGTTGAGGATGGAGTCAAGCTCAACTCCCAGTCCTACTGCCAGTTTCTGGAAGACACCTTCAAGCAGTGGTACAGGAAGAAGTCTGCATCCTTCAAGAAAAACATGATTTCATGCAGGACAATGCTCCATCACACACGTCCAAGTACTCCACAGCGTGGCTGGCAAGAAAGGGTCTAAAAGAAGAAAAACTAATGACATGGCCTCCTTGTTCACCTGATCTGAACCCCATAGAGAACCTGTGGTCCATCATCAAATGTCAGATTTACAAGGAGGGAAAACAGTACACCTCTCTGAACAGTGTCTGGGAGGCTGTGGTTGCTGCTGCACGCAATGTTGATGGTGAACAGATCAAAACACTGACAGAATCCATGGATGGCAGGCTTTTGAGTGTCCTTGCAAAGAAAGGTGGCTATATTGCTCACTGATTTGTTTTAGTTTTGTTTTTGAATGTCAGAAATGTATATTTGTGAATG
>LR812537.1:56684655-56732155 GCA_903798195.1 Danio kyathit | reverse complement strand
AGAGCAGAGCACCTCTCTGCGTACCGACGGCAAATGATTTAGAACAGGTGGCAGTTTGAAGGTATCTCCCTTGTACAGTCAACCTGATCTGCTTCTCCTTTATTTTAACAATTTAATTTGACCGTGTATTCTTGTTGCACAATCAGAGATGTTTTAAGTGAGAGTTTCAGAACTTTTCTGAGTATATTACGTCTGAGAGATTACTGCAAATTCCCTACTCATCTATAATGATATACTGTATTCAAACAGCAATACATTTAGTTAAATTGACAAGCTTACATAAAGCGTAGTGCGAATATAAAATACCCCATTTATTTACCATAGGCTGTTAAACAAACAGAAATGGTAGAACGCGATGACGTCAGTAATATGCAAATTAGCGTATGACGTAATACCCCCCCCAACCCCATCCCCCCACCCCCCCAACCCACCCCCGGGGGTCTCCCGGAATTTACGAACCAAATGTTGGCAGGTATGAGTCCAGCGCAGAGCGTGTTAGTTGTGCGCCTCGCTTAAACATTGCTTAATACACACAGGATGTAGAGCAATTTGCAAATATCTTTACAAATGAAAAAGAATTAAAGGATTAAAATATTACAATAATTATTTATTTTCTACATAAATATAAAAACTACTGTCTTCATGCCTTCTTCATCTCGGGGGGCTTTTTCCGTTTATTCATGACAATTTGCTTTTGTATAATGTTATTATTATTAGCAGTATTATTTATTATATGCATATTTATATTTGTTTTATTAAAAAGCTTAGATTTGTCCACCTGTCAGGTTTTAGACCATATGGGGCACAGCATGTGTGTTTGGATATAACTCAGTTGTTTGATCACACTTCATTATTACTGTTTATTTATTCGTTTGCTGGAAATTAGAACTGAATTTAGAAATAGTTTTGAACCAAATCTTTGCGCTCAACAAACTAAATTAATTATGTAGGCTAATGGATGTCTCTGCGTACAACACGTTTCCTTATCCACGGAAGAGAGTGAAAGTAAAAGTAAAGAATGAGGAGGCTCAATCTCTCATCCTCGCGCTGCAGATGCTCTGTTTAACTGTTTTCTCACTAGTGAAGCGCTCAGTTTTTCCACTTACATAGTAAATAGCAAATGCGCCATAGTGCGATGCAACTGACTCTTAAAGTGAATGGGAGATGAGACTCTGATTGGTTTATTCTCTAAACACACCTATAACTCATTAAGAGAATAAGCACAACCCTGTTAGACCATGTACCGCGGCGCAAAGTGGAATTTTCCGTCGTTTAAATAGCAAAAGTGGATTCTGACACGCCCTTGCTTTTGCGCCCTGCGCTTTACACTTTGCACCTAGATCATCAAAATAGAGCCCAATGACTGTTTTTATGAACTTTTCTATCATTTATTTCTCATTTGCTGATTTTTTTATTAATTTGATGATATTAATATATTACGTAGGCTATTCTACAGTATATACATATCTAAAATGCTTTGCCATTCAAGTTTGCTTTGAACTTGAAAGAGAGAGAAGCAGATTTGACCTGTCAGTGGCTGCACATGGCTCCTGAATCATCAAGCACCAAGTATTTTGTTATATTTCAGTCTTTTTTTTTACCAGTCTTTTTTTTTACTTTAACCCATTAAAAAGAAACAGTGTCAAAATAAATACAATTATTATTAAAAATAAAATTATGTTTTGTTTGTGCCATATAGTTAACTATTTATGTGATGTGGGTAAATGGTGTGTTTCAATACGGTTACCACCACGAGTATATTTCAAACCTGTGGGAAGCACTGTATTACTAGCACTGTATTTGCCAAAGTGTCAACAAAATGTATATTTTTAATGCTATTTTGATATTTTATTCACTATTTTAGGTATTTAATGCTAGCTCAGAAAGACAATTTAGCAGCTTAGAACATAATTAAGCTCTCTCTTAATTTGAATATAAGTAAAACGGTCTGTATGTTTTTTTCACAATCACTTACAGTTACACATCATCCTGATGTATTTGTTAAAGGAGAAAAGCTTAGGGTTGTCTCTGATTTTTAATATTTAGGTCTAATTTTAGATCCGCAATTGACATTCCGTAAGCATGCCAAGAAGGTCGCTAAAATTGTAAAAGTTAATCTAGCCAACTTCAGGCATATACGAGCTTACTTGACTAATGAAGCAGCAAAACTTTTTATGCACTCTATGATTTTTTCTCATATTCTCATGAAGGAAAGTTTCTTCCCTCAGACTATCAGGCTGATGAACACTTAACACACCCCACACAAACTCTTCCATACCCCACACTGCACACCATCAAGATGTAGCATGCAGTGCACTTTAACCAATCCATACTTAAAACAATACTGCCTACAACTATGTGTACACCTATCCATGGTACGTATCGCTGTCAACATTGCCAATTTTACATTGTCCTGTTTTTTTTTTGTGAGTATGTATTTTGCACTGTCTGTATTTTGCACTGTCTGGAGCCAGCACCTAAGCTTTTCACTCATCATAGCACACGTGCTGCTGATGATGTGACAATAAACGTGATTTGATTTGATTTGATATTACATATTGTCTTACTAGTTGGTCACACACCAATAAAGCAGTTTTAAAATCCGCTGAATCACTTTATAAACAGGCACTTAAAGTATTTGATCAAAAGTCTATTAGGTATCATCATTTTAATGTAATACAAAAACTTTGATAATTATTACTTTATTGAGCTTTGATAATATGCAATGTTTGGCTGATGCTTGTACGATTTTTAAGATTTTAAATGGATATGCTCCACCTCCATTATGTGAGTTTGTAACACACAAAAATAATAATGGTCAAGCAACACGATCTGTTACCAGACGAGACTGTTGCTGTGCAGTTTAGGCGTACAACTTTTGCACGATCAGCCTTCTCAGTTAGAGCCAGTCATTTCTGGAACACACTTCCTATCGATTTAAGGGGTGTTACAAATTATTTAACATTTAAATACAAGTTAAAGAAATGGCTAAAAGCAAAACAAGTTTGTAATCATGTGTAATTCTTTTGTCTAACATTTTAAGAAATTCTTATTATATGTTTTATTCTTTTGTCGTATGTAACTGTATTGTTATTGTATATGTGATGATGTGCTTTTTGATTTTAGGTTGCCTTTTAAAATCTGGCAGGGGGCAACAGATGAAAATTAGCCCTTGTGGCTAACTCTGGCTTGTTTACAGGTTTACTGTTGATTAATGAGCATTGTCCCTGTTAAATAAAGAAAAAAATTTTAAAAATTCAAGATTTCAGCCATGTATTTCCCTAAAATTATTTGAAATATTAGACAATTTACCTGCGCATATAGAGAGAGAGTTTAAGTCAAATTTATTAACACTCCTGTGATTTTTTTCAACACCTTTTTAAACAACACTGTTGAGAACTAAATTTCTAATAATTAATTTCTTTTATCATTGCCATGATGACAGTACATAATATTTTACTAGTCATTTTGCAAGATATTAAAGCTAAAAGTGAAACTCAAGGGCTTAACTAGGTTAATTAGGCAAGTTAAGCAAGTCATTGAACAACAGTAGTTTGTTCTTTAAAAAAATCTTAAGCAGGGCTCGAAATTGCGACCATTTTGGGTGCGAAATTTAATCTATGCGACCTCATAATATATTTGGGAGCTTTTGTGCGACTGCATATAATGGTTGCAGTGCGACTTGTTTCGATTTTTTCTAAAAACGTGCTGAATCGGACTTCCCTGCCGCTATATTGGTTCATATCAGCTGTCAATCACTCAAGGCTTTCCGCTGTCAGATAACAGGGAGCTTTTAAGGGCACCAGCCGAGATCAGTCGAGTGTTTTCGGAGAAGGTGCCCGAATCTCGATGCGTTGCATTCACTGCGTGTTCAGCGCAAATGTCCGCTAAATGTAACACTGTACACATCATCGCCAAAGAAGCTCGCCTTTACTGAGTTTAAACTGAATCTGCAGCTCATAACACGGTATTGTGCTGGTGGACATCACGAGAATCCTGTTCTGCCTGCTCTTATATTGGGTCGGCTGACTCGCCTGCTTTTCCACAAACGCAGTAAAATGTAAATCAGCTCATAACGAGACCGAGCATTTAAAATGACACAAACCGAAACCAACACTTTTAAAGAGTGTAGAAGTGAGACTTTTCTTACTTTCTTTGGTCCGTTCTTTCTTGAGATGTATATTATTTTTCTATTTACTGATGACTGCTTTGCAGCTTTCAGCATTGGATTGAATCTTTTATTATAATCTTACGTTTGTTTTGTAGCAGAAATATTATTTATTAAATTGACATGCGTATAAAAACAATAGTGCAAAATAAATATTTCTTACTGCAATGCTTCATTTTTGTTTGATGCAAACCATAAATTTATTTTTCATAAAGTGACAGCAGGACCTTTTACAGTACATAACTCGCATTCATACACATTCGGGGCAGCATAATAATGAGAAATGTAATTCATTGTAAGTATTGTCATCATCGTCATCATTAATATTTTATAATTATTAGACATTCATTTTGGAATTATTGCACAGATATCAATAAGTCATCACAGCATTAGTTAGTTAGTTGTTTCTGGTTTTTGTTAGTCCTGATTGATGTTGTTTTCAAATACAATAAATCCCTTAATGTACAATTTGCAGTGGTGCTCATTCATTTTTGGTGGGTGCTCCTAAATTTTTTCTGGTGCTCCTAAATTTTTGAAGTTGGGAGCACCGGTGCTACCAAGCAAAAAAGTTATTTTCGAGCCCTGTTAAGGGGCTAATAATAATATTTACCTTAAAATCATTGTTATAGAATAAAAACTGCTTTTATTCCAGCCTAAATAAAGAAAAAATAAAGGGAATACTATAAAAATACTACTTTAAACAGCACTTATTTATATTAGAAAGGACTATGTAATAGCTAATAATTTTGCCTATCGACCTTATGAGCTGTCCACTTTAACACAGTTCAGCTCCATACAACAGCACTGAAGAGCAAACCACACGGATTCATTCAGAAAGAGCACAGGCCACAAAAGAGCCGTGTTTGCTGCATTTAACATGTACCTACTAAGAGAGCAGCTCTCTCTCTGCCACACGTCAGCAGTAATTAATAGTGACCCAGTGTGGAAACGCTCACGTCATCTTGTTATCTCTGTAGAGAATTCTCCAGGCCCTGCCAAATGCCTGACCGGGGCCTCAGCCGGCCTTTCAGAGAGCCAGAAACAACGCCTCTAAAACGGAGACAATCATTTCTAAAACACTGACCAACAAAACTGCAGCGTAAGAGGAGATGATCTAATTTAACCAGTGACTAACTGACCTGAGAACAGCGCTGAGCAAAGACACGCCACTGTTTACTCAAAATATCTAATAGAATCAATTCTACATTGGTGGACGGAAATGAAGCATCTTTTTTTTTTTACTTTTACAGTACATACTCTATTCAGTCATTTTTGTTATACACACACATACATCCATATATATATATATATACACAAACATTATTATGTTATTTTTACATGGAGAAATTGCAAACTGGTAACAATTTACTGATTCAAATGATCTGGTCAGAACAAGGCTGCGTCCGAAACCGCGTACTACAGGCAGTGCAGAATTATTAGGCAAATGAGTATTTTGACCACATCATCCTCTTTATGCATGTTGTCTTACTCCAAGCTGTATAGGCTCGAAAGCCTACTACCAATTAAGCATATTAGGTGATGTGCATCTCTGTAATGAGAAGGGGTGTGGTCTAATGACATCAACACCCTATATCAGGTGTGCATAATTATTAGGCAACTTCCTTTCCTTTGGCAAAATGGGTCAAAAGAAGGACTTGACAGGCTCCGACAAGTCAAAAATAGTGAGATATCT
The DNA here is from genome assembly GCA_903798195.1 of Danio kyathit. Lineage (NCBI taxonomy): Eukaryota > Metazoa > Chordata > Actinopteri > Cypriniformes > Danionidae > Danio > Danio kyathit. The sequence continues at coordinate 56,726,294 of LR812537.1, read as the reverse complement.
TGCAGAGGGATGCAGCACTCTTAAAATTGCCAAGCTTCTGAAGCGTGATCATCCAACAATCAAGCGTTTCATTCAAAATAGTCAACAGGGTCGCAAGAAGCGTCTGGAAAAACCAAGGCGCAAAATAACTGCCCATGAACTGAGAAAAGTCAAGCGTGCAGCTGCCAAGATGCCACTTGCCACCAGTTTTGCCATATTTCAGAGCTGCAACATCACTGGAGTGCCCAAAAGCACAAGGTGTGCAATACTCAGAGACATGGCCAAGGTAAGAAAGGCTGAAAAACCACCACCACTGAACAAGACACACAAGCTGAAACGTCAAGACTGGGCCAAGAAACATCTCAAGACTGATTTTTCTCAGGTTTTATGGACTGATGAAATGAGAGTGAGTCTTGATGGGCCCGTGGCTGGATCGGTAAAGGGCAGAGAGCTCCAGTCTGACTCAGACGCCAGCAAGGTGGAGGTGGAGTACTGGTTTGGGCTGGTATCATCAAAGATGAGCTTGTGGGGCCTTTTCGGGTTGAGGATGGAGTCAAGCTCAACTCCCAGTCCTACTGCCAGTTTCTGGAAGACACCTTCTTCAAGCAGTGGTACAGGAAGAAGTCTGCATCCTTCAAGAAAAACATGATTTTCATGCAGGACAATGCTCCATCACACGCGTCCAAGTACTCCACAGCGTGGCTGGCAAGAAAGGGTCTAAAAGAAGAAAAACTAATGACATGGCCTCCTTGTTCACCTGACCTGAACCCCATAGAGAACCTGTGGTCCATCATCAAATGTCAGATTTACAAGGAGGGAAAACAGTACACCTCTCTGAACAGTGTCTGGGAGGCTGTGGTTGCTGCTGCACGCAATGTTGATGGTGAACAGATCAAAACACTGACAGAATCCATGGATGGCAGGCTTTTGAGTGTCCTTGCAAAGAAAGGTGGCTATATTGGTCACTGATTTGTTTTTGTTTTGTTTTTGAATGTCAGAAATGTATATTTGTGAATGTTGAGATGTTATATTGGTTTCACTGGTGAAAATAAATCATTGAAATGGGTATATATTTGTGTTTTGTTAAGTTGCCTAATAATTCTGCACAGTAATAGTCACCTGCACACACAGATATCCTCCTAAAATAGCTCAAACTAAAAACAAACTAAAAACTACTTCCAAAAATATTCAGCTTTGATATTAATGAGTTTTTTGGGTTCATTGAGAACATGGTTGTTGTTCAATAATAAAATTAATCCTCAAAAACTTGCCTAATAATTCTGCACTCCCTGTAGTTTGTAGAGAATGTGTTCTGTTTTATTTGTAAATCTTTTGTTGTTATAAATAAAAAAAAATAAAAAAATGATGATGACGCCATGTGATCGGTCATCATGACTGCCGAAACTTTGAGCCCCGAAGTGTCCGGCTGTCCGGCTTGTCGGCTCCGTTTTCAACTACGCCCCCGCCTGCGCACGGCTTATCTTGTTGATCACCGGCTGCAGCTGTGCTTCATGTCGAACGCACCTATGGACTGACTCAGTTGATTCAGCCAGAACAAGTCTCTAGTTAACACTTCACTGATTTAAAGGATCTGCTCCGAGTGAGTCTGCAGTTAACAAGTCACTGATTCAAATGATTCATTCAGATCATCTGTTTGTATACTGTATATTTTATTTTAATAAACACAATTTAATGGTAACTATTTTTTTTTTCTACAACACCTGTTATTTTGTTTACAAATTTGAATAATTATTCATCAGTAGTTATCTGTGTGTGACACGCTTTTGGTAATAATTGACATTTTCTTGGCAAACATATTCATCAGTTAGTACTTTCTCAGCCTTAAATACAACATTCAGCACAACATGATGCAAATACTAAAGGAATATTTGTCTGATGCAGTTACTAGGCACTCTCATCTATTTCTGAATGTCTATTCTCAGAGTCTAAATGCAGAGCAATGCTTCAGCCGGACACAGAGACAGATGGTGAGTCCATGTGCTAATAAAGAACATTTCACATGATATGCCTTCAATGTCAATGTGACATGCTTTCATTAAGTCACTGGCTGAATTTAATGCAATATGGATATGCCACTTCTCCAGGCACGAATGATCTGGAGGATATTCTGAAATATGGTTTGCTTTGTTCATCTACTAAATCATTTGCCATATTATTTTAACAAATGGTCACCAATAGGACTGTGAACGTTATTTGTAAACACAGGAACAATGGCTGTGAATCCAGAATGACCTTTCATATTTAATTTTCCTGAATTTGTCTGAATTTACATGCATCCCTTCATTCACTCATTTTCCTTCGGCTTAGTCCCTTTATTCATCTGTGGTCGCCACAGCGGAATGAACCACCAACTTATCCAGCATATGTTTTGCACAGCGGATGCCCTTCCAGATGCAACCCAGTACTGGGAAACACCCATACTCTCTCACATTCACACACGCACACTCATACACTACAGTCAATTTAGTTTATTCAATTCCTTTATAGCTAGGGATGGGTATCGTTAAGGTTTTAACGGTATTACTACTTTTATCGATACCACTTATCAGGGGTGTGTTTCCCAAAACCATCATTAGCCAACTAAGGTCGCAAGTTCCGTCGTTACAAACATAGTTTGTTGATTTGGTGTTTCCCAAATACATCGTTCCAACAAACATTTGCAAACTGCGTCTCAAACTTGAGCACTTGAAACTACACCTCTGGAGCTGTAATTAGAAGCATAGTTCCTGCCTGTGTTCTATTCCCACTTATCCCCCCTATGCCCTATTCATTTAGAACATTCTAACATTCAAAGTTGGAATGATTAAAAATAAAAAAGTAATCTCTCTTAGGTGTAATTTGCTTTCAAAGTATTTTTACAGTTCAGTTTTAGCGATCTTCATGTTTACAATTGGGCTCCCTTCTCGGTGCACTTTGAAAACATTGATGTCATTTTCAACACAGCCTCATGGCGAAAACTATAGGTGAGCTATTATTTAAAAGCGGAATTTATGTTACGTCTCCAAAGCTTGTGAAAACAAAAAAACATAGCATACGTTAATTCTTTTATTTTATAGTGGGTTATTTATTAAGTATCTGTACTGTATATGACATGGGCCTGCTGGGTAGAGCATATCTGCAGTGGTTTACATGTGTCAAATTGTAAAAGTAGTAGCTTTTGTAAGTGATTTTATGTTTTGAATTAGAATATCTAATGTGCTCAATAATATTAGTAAAGCAAACACAGGCCCTATATGTGCCATTTACATATATTTCAATGAATATGGAAAACGAGTGCATGCTTTTACCAAAACTAATATTGGATTTTATTTTAAATGCGTGTAAAACAATATAATTTGCACAAATAAATGATGGGGTTCTTCTCTAAAGAAGTTGTTACTCCACCCCGTTTAGAGCATCATTATGGGCGTTTTACGTTATAACTAACGTGGTTCAAGCGATGGATCTGCGACAGAGAAACTAGGGGTTTTGGGAAACACTCGTCACTACATCATTCTTTTCCCAAACGAAGCATCGTACTATGATAGTTCAGCCGTGAGTTACGTCGTTGTTTGGGAAACGCACCCCAGTTCGGTACTTTAACGGTTCTCTTATCGGTACTTTTTGTAGTTTTTTTTTTTTTATGAAAAAAACAAACAAATTGAACAGAATTAACAACACTTTATTTTTTTATTATGTTTTAATGTAAAACAAAACGAAACCAATAATTGTAAAACAAATAAATAAATTTTTCCTGTAAAAGAATGTGCAATGGTTTGAAGGCAAATGACTCCATTAACCATTCTTCTGGAGCAAAATCAACATGTTTGCATTTTCTGGCAGAAGTTAGAATCTTTCTTGGTTTATTGTGCTCCCTGCAGTTGAAAATACCCTCGTTGAGATGCAAAATGCAGTTAAATAAGATCATGTTTATGATTTTTCATTAACGCATTTACATAAATAAATTAACAGTGTTTTGGGAGTTGACAGTGTTTTTAAAACAGTTTTGGAGCATCTTGCAATGTAAAAATAAGCATTTTTTATAATTTCTTAATAAGCAGTTTCAAGAATTCACACTTAGCTGATGATTTATTATAAAGCTTGTTTGGCATGCTGTCCCGGGAGAGAGCCCTGAGCTCATAAGATCCTCGAGCCCCGGGCTCCCTCCCGTTGCAAGGCGAGAGGGGAGATTGAGCTCAGGTAGATCTTGAGAACTCCCCTGTCATAGTAATTGAAGAGCAGATAGTAGTTCTCTTTAACGAGATAGGTACTAGGTAGGGAGCAAGTCTATAGTGTTGATTGGTCAATAACTTAAGTTGCATGTTTTTAATCGGTGGGAGGAAACCGGAGAACCCGGGGGAAACCCACGTGAGCACGGGGAGAACGATGCCCGCTGGTTTGGTAAAGCCTAGAACCATTGACATTCTTGCTGTGAGGCAACAGCGCTAAGCACTGGGCCACCGTGTCACCCATCTAGGAAGGAGGAGGAGTAGGGGTGGAAGGGGGGATTCTTCAAGGCGAAGATAGCAGTGATACATAACCCAGGGTATTTGTAGTAGCTTAGGGATCGTCTGATTGGTGCATAGTGAATTTGGATAATGTGGGTCCAGCCGCTAGCAATCATAAGCACGTGATCCTCTCGAAATTAGTTTATAAATAAACTTCACTTAATGTTAGGCTATTATAGGCTATATTTGTAAATACAGCTGATGTAAAAGCATTTTTAATGTTTAAGATTTATTTAGGCTACTGCAGAAATAAAATATTGTTTTCATTGTGACCGAATGTGTGTGTTTATTTAACTATTAATATTATACTAATTTAGGTGATTGACTGCTGTGTAACGATGTGGATGATGTAACGTTACCGTTAGCTAAGCAGTCAAATACTTTTTATTACTTTTCATTGCAGTTAATGCACTTTTGAAAGATACTTTCACTTAGCCAGATTGCAGTTGTTTTTCGTTTATTTTAACATTGATAACACGATTCCGTTGTCTTTTGTAAATTATCAGCCTAATTAATGATTAACTGAAACGTTGCGTTATTAAATAAATTAGCTAAATTAACTTAATATCCTGAATTAAATGTAGTTTTACGGTTATTGAAAATGAATTAGCAGTGCCTTAAGTGTTAAAACGTTGTCAAAATAACTTCCAGATAAGAACAATATTGATCAATTTGCAGCGCGTTTCTTCCTTTGTGTTGTGATCAATTTGCTGCGTGTTTCTTCTTTTGTGTTGTGATCAATTTGCTGCGCGTTTCTTCCTTTGTGTTGTGATCAATTTGCAGCGCGTTTCTTCCTTTGTGTTGTGATCAATTTGCAGCGCGTTTCTTCCTTTGTGTTGTGATCAATTTGCAGCGCGTTTCTTCCTTTGTGTTGTGATCAATTTGCAGCGCGTTTCTTCCTTTGTGTTGTGATCAATTTGCAGCGCGTTTCTTCCTTTGTGTTGTGATCAATTTGCAACAGGTGTCTGTCAAATTGATGAAGATCGTTTCTTAATTTGCTGGTGTTTTTTGTTATTGCATGTGCTTTCTTAAATTGCAGCGCGTTAAGCTCTCTCGGCCACTGTACAAACGACCTCCTCCTCCGCTCCTGTAGATGTCGCTAACTCGCAATCAACAAAACACCAAGTACGGTATCAGAAGTTAGCAGGAGTGAGCATGGCGGAAAATATAAAGCTGCCTCCAGCTTTTAGAGCGGACGTGTGGCTGCACTTCGGTTTTAACGCTATACCAGGGAGTACTGAAATTGGCCAAAAAAAAAAAAACCATTTGTAAGCTTTGCAGTATATATAGTTCTCTGTTCAATCACACTGTGCAGTTCTAATGGAATTGGAATTTTAATTTGTCTGCCGACTTTATCAAGTTGTCAATATAATGTGACACACATACTAATACAAACTATTGCAATATATCACAATATTTAGTGTATCGCAATATACCGTGATATATTGTATCGTGACTCATGTATCGTGATATGTATCGTATCGTGAGGCCCTTGCCAATACACAGCCCTACTATAATCATACAACCAAAATCTATAATCGTTGCATCCCTACTCCCTATACTGTTTACTGTAGTACTTTGAATATTTGGTCTGAAATCACATGAAAGTATGACTTGAAAACTACATTAGCATTATTTACTTGACTGCTGAAGAATGTTGATAGCCATTAGCTGCTAATATAATTTCACTAGAATTTACAATTTGCAAGGAATATTTATGTGAAATAAAATTAAGGAGAAAGTGTGAATGTCTAAAAAATAAAACCAACTTTACCTCAATGACTTATTTAAATATAAGAGAATATAAGTGAACTTCTAGTATGCTAGTCAGCATCAGTTGTGTGTGTGTGTAACAGAGCGAAAGTAAGTCTGTGTGTGTGTGTGAGTGTTCATCTCTGTTCCACAGACAGAAGGCGTCTGCACGAGCTGATATGACAACTGACAGATCATGTAATTAGCGAAAAGATAAGACACCCTCTGCCCTCTGACAGAAACACACCAACAACCCCCCTAAAAAAGCTAGCCGCTAGTTAAAGCTCAATTAACTAGCGCCCGCGTCTCAGTCCAAAAAACACACACGCACGCGCGCTTCAATGAGCGCCTCACGACCCGCAAACGACCTGGAATAAAAGCATGACAGAGACAGAGTTGGTCTTACCGAAATATTACCTCAGATGGTGCGGTCCGGGCTTTATTCTCACGTTTTCTTTATAAAAAGCGAGATGTGGATCGGATATTATGGAGGTCTGGCGCTGCGGCTCCTGCTGTCACTCAACTGAGTCCCGGCGGCGGCTTCCGGGAACTCCATATTTGGGAAGAAGGATGAATCAGAGAAGGTTACATCAAGATGCCTAGATAGAGAAGACAGACAGCAGGACTGATAGAGCAGACAGACTTTATTAATTGATTCAATTTAATTTCAAAAGCAGTTAACAATATAAGATTGCAACAACTTTGAACATTAGAAAAAATACTGAAAGGGTTATTCATTACACTTAAAGAAAAAATGTGGTAAAAAATAATTAAAATTAATTATTAATTGATTTATAATAATTAATTCTGATGATGCCAACATATTTACTGGCTTCAATTCAAGTTAATCTTAGTCTATAGTATCCCACATAGAAGCTGATATATGGCAGATTAAATATGCAAATTGCATATATGACACATAAGTTCATATTCATTCATTCATTTTCTTTTCGGCTTAGTCCCTTTATTAATCACAGCGGAATGAACCGCCAACTCATCCAGCATATGATTCTTACACACTCATTCACTACGGACAATTTAGCTTACCCAATTCCCCTATAGCGCATGTGTTTGGACTGGGGGGTAAACCAGAGCACCCGGAGGAAACCCACGTGAACGCGGGGAGAACATGCAAACTCCACACAGAAATGCCAGAGACAGCCGAGACTCAAACCAGCGACCTTCTTGCTGTGAGGCGATCGTGCTAGCCACTGCGCCACCGTGACGCCAATTTCATATTTGGATTTATTAATAAATTCTATGTCATATATGTAATTTGCATATTTAATCTGCCATATATCAGCTTCTGTGTGGGATACTATAGACTAAGATTAATTTAAACTGAACCCAGTAAATTTGTATTAGTATGTTGGCATCATCTTAAATCAGAATTAATTGTTATAAATAAATGATTCATTCATTCATTCTGATATAAGATGATGCCAACATACTGATACAAATTTACTGGGTTCAGTTTAAGTTAATCTTTAGCCTATAGTATCCCACACAGAAGCTGATATATGGCAGATTAAATATGCAAATTACATATTTGACATATAAGTTCATATGTGGATTTCACATATATAAAATATATGTCATATATGCAATATTTTGAAATATATGTATTTTTTACATCATTGTAATTACAAATATGTACACGTATATTCAAATATATTAGCTATAATTTGATTTATGTATTCATATATGGCTATATATGAACACATATGAATATATATTAACATGTATGTACATATTAGTAATTCATAAATTACAAAATATCAATTAATACTAGGCCATTAGAATAAAGCTAAAAAAAAAGTGATAATAAATTGATATAATATTTGTAACATATAATAAATGTATACAATTTTAATATAAATAATTTAAATAGTTAAAACTTATAAATAATAAACAAATAAATAAATAAATAAATAAAAGCATAGCTTGATTTATTAAATCCATTCATTCATTCATTTTCTTGTCGGGTTTGTCCCTTGCGGGGTCGCCACAGCGGAATGAACCGCCAACTTATCCAGCACGATTTTACGCAGCGGATGCCCTTCCAGCCGCAACCCATCTCTGGGAACTTCCACACACACATTCACACTTATACACTATGGACAATTTAGCTTACCCAATTCACCTGTACTGCATGTGTTTGGACTGTGGGGGAAACCGGAGCACCCAGAGGAAACCCATGCAAACCCAGGGAGAACATGCAAACTCCACACAGAAACGCCAACTGACCCAGCCCAGCCGAGGTTCGAACCTGCGACCCAGCGACGTTCTTGCTGTGAGGCAACAGCACTACCTACTGCGCCACTGCGTTGCCTTATTAAATCCATTACTTTTTTAATAAATTCAAAATAAATACACTCTAACTTGCTGGGTTGTTTTAACCCAATGTTGGGTCAAATGGATAAACCCAAATATTGCATTAAAAAGTGGTATTTAGATTTAATTGCAAAAAAAATTAACCCAACATTGGGTTTGTCCATATTTAACCAAAAATGAAGTTAAAACGCCTTTGCATTTTTGAATGTACAGAGATCAAAATAACGTGCTTATTTTGAGCATTCACTCTAAAAATGCTGGGTTGTTTTAACCATACATTGGCTGAAATATGGACAAACACAAATATTAGGTAAAATGTTTTTATTACATATGTTGGGTTCAACCATATTTGACTCAACCCAGCATTTTTAGAGTGAACACTTTCTCCACACTGTAAAACCCAACAGTCAACTTCATCAAATGAAATAATTGTATTTAACTCAAAATTGACTGAAAGTTAATTCTACTCATTTGAAAATAGTTTTGACCTCAGTGTTGAAGGTGATGAGTTAATTAAATACCTCATTGCTTCAACTTAAATGAAGTTCACAGTACTCATATTATTAGTTTTTTTAACTCAAATGGTTTTCCCAGAGATGGGTTGCGGCTGGAACGGCATCCGCTACGTAAAACGTGTGCTGGATAAGTTGGCGGTTCATTCTGCTGTGGCGACCCCAGAATAATAAAGGGACTAAGCCGAAAAGAAAATGAATGAATGAACTCAAATGGTTTGTAGCAATCGGTTTCCTCAAATGGTTTGAGTTGCCTTAACTTATTGGGTTTTACAGTACTTAGTTGGTTTGAGTTCTCTTCATTTATTGGGTTTTACTGTGCTCAAATTGCTTCGTTTACTCAAATGGAGTAAGTTCACAGTACTCATTAGGATTCGTTTTTGAACTTAAATGGTTTGTTGCAATCGATTTCCTCAAATGATTTGAGTTACCTTAACTTTTCGGGTTTTACAGTGCATATAATCTTCCTCAAAATATCCACAAGTTCATAAGTGAAGTTTCACAAACTAATTTCGAGAGGAGCACGTGATAGGATTGACTACAGCTGATCCCTTTCACCAATCACTAACTAGCCAATCGGATCATTTCAGATTTAATATAAATACCCAGCCTAAACTTCATTTCTCATCTTCATTTTGGAAACCCCCCCATCCATCCCTTCTCCCTCCTCCTCAGTTTATTCGGGTGACACGGTGGTTCAGTGGTTAACACTGTTGCCCCACAGCAAGGAGGTCGAGTTGGTTCAATGCTAACTGAACCAGTCGACACTTTCTGTGCGGAGTTTGCATGTTCTCCCCGTGTTCGCGTGGGTTTTCCCCGGGTGCTCCGGTTTCCTCCCACACTCAAAAACATGCAACTACAGTTAAAGTCATAAGCACTTACTAAGTACAAACTAACATAATTGGAGGTATATTCTCGGGAGGTTATAGAGAACTACCTGATCTCGTATCCCTTCTAATGCTTATTTGACCAGGCGGGAGCCTTGGGCTCACCTATCTCTGAGCTCAGAGTTCTCTCCCGGGACAGGATGCCAAACTAGCTAATAAAGTCAAGCATTATCTAAGTGTGAACTCTTGAAATTGTATTGATCTCTGTAGACTCTTAAAACGCATAGGCATTTGAACTTCACTTTGGGTCAGATATGGTCAAATGTTGGGTTAATTTAACCAGTGAAATTTATATTGCACTTTACCACACAATGGCTTTGTTTATCCATTTAAAGTTACACTTTTATTTCATTCCCAACTAATTATCTCTACTCCACGCTGATTTCCGCCGATGCACTTGTGACCCTGATTAGATTATCCGCCTGTCAGCTGCTATCAGGACTCTTATTCTGCATGCTGTTTTCTTCATGAGCCTCCGCTATCAAGCATCAGTGGTGACGGTGTGATGGTAAGTTTCCACCGCTGCTGTGTCACTGAAACTCGGGTTACACGCCAGGCAGAAATAGACCATCCTCGTGCACAGATGTGGCCCTTTGGCATTTCTTATTGATAAGAAAAGCCCTGAATAATTCACTGAGGCCTTGTGGAGCTCCAGTACACAAGGTTTGGTATTAAAGAGCTAGTCATGTGGTATTTTAAAGTGTACTAATGTATTTGAGTCTCCTACAACCGGTTTAAATCATCTAAGGCCAGAAAATATTGTAATTTTCTCAAAATATGCTTTTAATATTCTGGAGTGATTGCGATATGGTTTGTTTGAAACAATTCTGAGTTTAAAGACAGTGTGAAATCAAAATTTGCGATGCTTATTCTTTACGTAAACAATTAATCATAATGTTTTGGTAATCTTCAAAGTCTGATTTTGTTGACGGCTTCAGCCTCAATATTCTTAGCCACGCCCCTCTTACCATTAGTTTGCTTTGAGTGAATAATGCGCAATAAGAAAGCCCCGCCCCCTACTCAATATTCCATTTCAGTTGAATGCACGTCAACATAAACATGACGTAGAGGTAGTAAAGTCCAGTTCACGAAGACTGTAAACATCTCCCTTTCATAATGTATCTCTACTCTGATTGGTCAGGTGAGCCAAGTCTGCCATGATTGGTCTTTCTATATCTATTCTGTGACGGAAATGTAGCCGCAATTTTAGAGGCCTTTCACACAGAATGGCTGCATCCGAAACCACATTCTTCCATACAGTACGCTAAAATCAGTATGCGAGCCGAGTAGTATGTCTGAATTCATAGAATTCGAAAATCAGTATGCGAGAAGTACCCAGATGACTTACTACTTCCGGTGAGATTCTGAAGTGCGCATCCCATGCACGCTGCGATATCCCATGATGCCCCGCGAGTGAATTCATGAATGGGAGTGAAGCGACGTAGCTGACGCAGGTAGGTCACGTGACCATGACAAAATAGCGAATGTAGTACGTCCGAATTCCATTCATACTTCTCACATTCATACTGTACAGAACGTACTTTTCTAATGGCTGAGTAGTACGTTTAAATTCAAATGCAGTACCTACTGAGTAGTAGGCGGTTTTGGATGCAGCGAATGTGTATTTCCTTTTTAAAATGCTATTATTTTTTAATGTAAACACACACTTGATGAGTATGTTTGACCGTTAACGTTCTGTCTTTCATCTTTCGAAGCTCCGCATATGTTGAGTGCCATGATTTTTTGATGCCAACTTGCTGCTATTAACTACACCAACCTGATTTCACCATGTAGGACATGTTCCTGGATTAACATCTATGTTGATCCTGGAACAACATTCCAATCAGCCAATCAAAATAAAGGGATATGTTTACCGTTTATTTTAGGTTTAGGCTTACAGTTAAGTTTTTGCACTTCTACATGATTGTTAACCAACTATTATTCCCCTCTGATTTTGGGAATAATTTACAGTTATGGCTGGATTTAGGGACTAGGTATGGATTACATTTTTCAACAGTTGCCCTGCCTCTGAGGTCTTCTGATTGGTCCACTGCTGTGTAGCTGGAGATCAGTAATCGATTTATTTAATAAGACAATAATATGATTAAGCTGTTTACATGAGTTGCTTTTTACATTTTCCTTTCATGTTTTATATGTTATAGGCTACATCAATGGTCTTAAACTCAATTCCCGGAGGGCCGCAGCTCTGCAGTTTAGCTGCAACCACCTCAAACTCACAGCTGATTAATAGTCTTTATTAGTCTTGAACACCTTGATTAGTTGGATCAGCTGTGTTTGATTAGAGTTGGAGCAAAACTGTACAGAGCTGCGGCCCTCCAGAAATTTTGAGACCTATGGGCTTCATAGTTTGATTAACGTCATTATGTCAGCATTCGATGCTAGTTTAGCACTTCATGTACAGTTCATGTTGGTCATGGCACCATATGTGATTTTGGGCAATTAGTTTTTAATTTAAACTGCAGTTAATTTTTCATACTACCCCTCCTGAAAAATCTAGCTTAAACCAGCCTAAGCAGGTTGGCTGGTTTTAGCTTGTAGACCAGGCTGATTTTAGAGGGGTTTTGGCCATTTCCAGGTTGGTTTCCAGCCATTTCCAGCCTGGTCTTAGCTGGTCAGGCTGGGAGTTGACCAGCTAAAACCAGCTTGACCAGCCAAAACCAGCTATGTCCAGCTTAAACCAGGCTGGTCAAGCTGGATTTAGCTGGTTTACGCTGGTCATTTTCCAGCCTGACCAGCTAAGACCAGGCTAGAAATGGCTAAAAACCAACCTGGAAATGGCCAAAACCCCTCTAAAACCAGGCTGGTCGACAAACTAAAACCAGCCAACCAGCTTAGGCTGGTTTAAGCTGTTTTTTTCAGCAGGGATGGGTGCAAACAAACGAGATCAACAGAAAAATAGGCTAGCATAGGAGAGGAATAGGAGTGTGAACAGCCCCTTAAAGTGTTCGTATGTCGATCCAGAGTCGATCCTTTTTTTGAGGGACAATACAAGGACGTTTACATCGAAGGACAGGTATGTCACAGGATAACTGAGGATATAGTTTATTTAAATGTAGGACTGAGGCAACGTCAGGATCAGAATTTAGGCCGCTAAAGAGATAAAGTTGCTAGAAGGGATACAGTTGCCGAGAAAGATGCAGCTGCGGTCGGAAGTTAACGAGAATTGTTTATTTTATTTATTAATAATAATGTAATACTTGTGTTTTATCAACGTCTACCACTACCCCAATTGTAAACCCAATCATTACAGTAATGTAAAACAGTGGTCATTGTTGTACAGTGTCACAAAAGTTACGCTATATTGATGAGTATCCGCAGCTGTATCCCTTCTAGACTTTACCTCGCTTTTATCTAGAAGACTGGATACAACTAGGTCAACATGGCGGACGTCAGATCGGTGACACAACGACTGACTAAAACATTGCTCAATCTATCTCCTGTGACATTTATAAGCAACACACTTACATAAAACCGCTTCCATCAGCTGACCGTCATATTGAGTTATATTTAGTGATTCTGGCGACATGTTCACACAAACACATTTATGATTCAGCGGCTCTCTGAGATCATGTTTGTTAACATGTTCCTGTTCTCTCATAAACCACCTGTGGGATTCGTTTGAATTGTTTGCAATGGGTCAAAACATCATAACACACAAACAGTGAGAAGGAATATAGTAATATGGCCAATCTACAGCACTTTTGTCTTGGTTTTCTTCATAAAAAATGAGCCAACTTTAAGTTCATAATGTTAAAATGTTAGGTTTTCAGGTATCTATAACATACATAATAGTGTAGAGCTTTGAATTTACAGAGCAAAAAAATTAAGTAAGAGATTGACTAACATACAATTTCACCATGATTTACATAAGGATTATAAATCTTTTTAAAATAATCATTTATTTACTTATTAAAATACTATAAACTTCACAGTTTAGCCCCAAAAAACTCATTGTCACCTGAAATCTTTATATTTTGTATTTCTGATTTAAACCACTAGACCACTAAACCATTTTTAGTCAGCCAAAAATGACAAATAATATATAGTTATTAATATATCGATACACTAAATGATGATGGAACATTATTTCACCCATATTCTGAGTTTTTTCCCAACAGTTTTATAAAATATAACACACTAAGTTGCTTCCTATGCATATTAAATCAGATTTGCAAATTCAACTTTATGCAGACACCAAAAATAAGACATTTTTACAACAGAATTAAGCAAGTGCAGATTTTAAATACTCAAAATGTGCCCCAAAAATGTCCTATATTCACTTTAGCCTATGACAGGTGAGTTGAACTCATTATTTCTTCAAACTAATCAACATTACACCACAAATATGTCTAAATCTCGTCATTATTTCTTCAAACCTATCAACATTACGCCACAAATATGTCCAGATCTCGACATTAACTTGTACTAAACCCAGAATACCCCTCTACCGGCTCCATTATTAAGCAATGTTTGGACAGACGGTTAAATTTGTCACCTCACAAACCAGCATAAACAAAGTCATAAATAAGCATCTCTGTGTGTGGTGTGGAGAAGTGACGGCCGGTGTGTGTTTACACTGAGAATATCTGCCTCTTTTTCACAACACCTTCATCCACGTGAAACACACGACAGCTTGTTCCCCAGCCGCCTGTCTAAACAAAGAGCGTAAGAAACAAAACATGAGCACTTTAAGCTATTTAAACATTTTGCAATTCGCTTATGAGCACGTATGAACTCAAATGACTCACTGAGAACGTGTGCAACCTTTGAAATAACTCACACAATGTACAAAAACATTTAATGACAGAAAATCAGGCAGTGTGTGCAATGAAGAAAGCGATTGAGGTTTAAATATAGAACTTTTTATTACCTTTGAGAGTAAATAAGAGTGTTGAAAATCTGAAAATAAGGCTTAAATACCTACAGAACGTCTCGTATTTAAATAGTCGATAACACTTTACATGCCCAAATCCAGTGACAATGAAAAATGTCCTTGTTTGCTTCTTTGTTTTGTGTTATTCGCTTTTTTTTTTTCTCGTATTTTCCCTTGTAAGAAAGAGTTCAAGTATAAAAATTCTCAACAGTGTAAAATAGCCCATCTGATGCATATTTAAAGCAATAGAAGCACAGCATCCATCCTTGACATTGACAATACATTCTAGTGTATGAAGCAGCATGTCCCTTAGGTTTTCGCCATGTCTTTTTTTGATCATTTAAACAGTTCTGGATATGACAAATGGAGATAACATGCCTGAAAAATAACAACAATAGGCCTGCAATAAAATTAAAGTCATACAACAGGCATTAAACTAGCTGATATTTAATGTCATGATCTAAAAATTCCAATGTATAGAGAAAAAATAATAATAATTGTACAGTGCACATACAGAATTGTATCTTAAATAAGTCCTACACCAACATTTTTCTTTTTTTTTTGGTTGAGTATGTTAATACTACAACTAAGCCTACTCAATAACTTATAATAATAATAATAATAATAATAATAATATGCCATGAGATGAATACATTATATCCATACAGTACCGCTTCCAAGTCCGTCATGACCTTAGAGCGCAAAATAAATATCTTAAATAGCAGATCTCTTTAAATAGCATTACAAATGTAAGGCACACAATGAAAGAACCCTGGGATCCTTTCGCTAAAGTAGTGCTGCTCTGTAAAGAGTTGCTCAATGAAATACATAGACCTTATGAAGTGTGCTGGTGCTCAGACATATTTGTTTTTGGGGTTTTAGTGAACATATAAAGCTATTTAAACATTTTGCGATTCGCTTGTGAACACGTATGATCTCAAATGACTCACTGAGAACGTGTGCAACCCTTGAAATAACTCACACAATGTACGAAAACATTCAACGACAGAAAATCAGGCAGTGTGTGCAATGAAGAAAGCGATTGAGGTTTAAATATAGAACCTTTTATTTCCTTTTAGAGTAAATAAGAGTGTTGAAAATCTGAAAATAAGGCTTAAATACCTACAGAACGTCTCGTATTTAAATAGTCGATAACACTTTACATGCCCAAATCCAGTGACAATGAAAAATGTCCTTGTTTGCTTCTTTGTTTTGTGTTATTCGCTTTTTTTTTTCTCGTATTTTCCCTTGTAAGAAAGAGTTCAAGTATAAAAATTCTCAACAGTGTAAAATAGCCCATCTGATGCATATTTAAAGCAATAGAAGCACAGCATCCATCCTTGACATTGACAATACATTCTAGTGTATGAAGCAGCATGTCCCTTAGGTTTTCGCCATGTCTTTTTTTGATCATTTAAACAGTTCTGGATATGACAAATGGAGATAACATGCCTGAAAAATAACAACAATAGGCCTGCAATAAATTAAAGTCATACAACAGGCATTAAACTAGCTGATATTTAATGTCATGATCTAAAAATTCCAATGTATAGAGAAAAAATAATAATAATTGTACAGTGCACATACAGAATTGTATCTTAAATAAGTCCTACACCAACATTTTTCTTTTTTTTTTTTTTGGTTGAGTATGTTAATACTACAACTAAGCCTACTCAATAACTTATAATAATAATAATAATATGCCATGAGATGAATACATTATATCCATACAGTACCGCTTCCAAGTCAGTCATGACCTTAGAGCGCAAAATAAATATCTTAAATAGCAGATCTCTTTAAATAGCATTACAAATGTAAGGCACACAATGAAAGAACCCTGGGATCCTTTCGCTAAAGTAGTGCTGCTCTGTAAAGAGTTGCTCAGTGAAATACATAGACCTTATTAAGTGTGCTGGTGCTCAGACATATTTGTTTTTGGGGTTTACATATAAAGACCCATTTGTTGATGTAGGGTGAAAAAGCTTGCTCTTATCACGTCTTGTTCCAGATAAAGATCCATCGCTGATGTTGGGAAGATGCACAGGTTTGTTCGGACCCTCTTTTAGGAAGATAAAAACAGGGTTGTTGACAGACCCGCAGCAGGACTGCTTCCAAAATGGGATGAAATTGCGACAGCTCAACAAACGAGCACCAGAGCAATGCAATATGTGTGTAAATCAGTGCTTGTTCTTTCCAACACAGAAGTTGCTTCCTCATTCTAGTACTAGTTAAGTGAGCAATGCCCTATGCTTATTTTCCCTATACGTAGTCATCTTTATGTGTATGTGTGTGTATGCATCGCCCACAGACATTAACAATAACACTTAAATGTGTGTGTGTAACAGTGTACATGTTAGTTAGTCCGTGTGTGTTTTTGCAAGCATATAATACAACAGATCTCAGTCTTTTCTTTGTCTTTTCGAGAGTGCCTTCAAATTGTTCGATGCCCATTGTGGTGGGAGAGGGGGAGCGAAAGGGAAAAAAAAACGAAAGAAAGAAAGGATGAAAGAAAAACATCTCCTGTTCCTGCACTTTGTTTTGTCCCCGACGGCCTGTTTTCTTTGCATAGGGTCAGGAGGTCAACGCAGGAGTCAGAGAAATAAGGGGACATTCAGCATCAGATTGATAAAAAGGTAGTTCACATAACACATAAAACATGCTAACACTGGATCTTCCTCCATTTCGCCACAGTTAGGTCTACTATCCCTGATTGGCAGAGTCTGTCGTTTATTATCATAATAATAATAATAATATTTAGCTGAAAATGCTCCATTTCCCTGATGATCAAAAAGAAAATGAGAAAAAGACAGAACAAAAAAAAAAAGGAGCCCTCAAAAAAATTGAGAATAAATATAAAGGTACGGGGGCTCTAGAATCAAAACAATGCAAGACACTTCCGAGTGTCCTTCGGGAAATAAACAGTCGCCTACATTTTAATGACAGCATCGGGACTTTTTTTAAAGGTTTCGTCTGTACCACAGTGATTAGTCGCTGCATACCTCCCCCTTTTCGCAATAAATATCCTACTCTAATATTAATTATAGTAATAAAGATAACATAATAATAGTAAAAAGCTAGATTCCGTCCTTTTCTGCGATCTTTTTTTTCTGTTTTTTTACTTTCGTTTTAAATCACAGCAAGTTGGAAAGCAATGGAGTTCCCATCTCACTAATAATCTCTACTATTTCTTCCTCCTCTTGCAATCAACCCACAACCAGCAACTATTTTCATCCTCTCCTTCTTCATCGTTTAGTAGCAGTCGCTGGGCTTCGGATGCCTGCGTTTCTCCCGTCCGCCTCTTTGGTTGCTATTGCATGCGTTCGGCTTGCAGTTGCTGGGGTTGATATTGACCGAATGCTGCTGCAGCTGCGGCTGCAGATCCTGGAGCGGCGGTAGCTAGCGGTTGTTGCATTGCATATCCATAACCAGCTGTAGCTACGTATCCGGTCGCAGCAGGAGAAGCCGCGTATGGATACTGCTCATAGGCTGCTGCGGCAGCGGCTGTAGCGGCGCTAGCGTACTGTGCATAAGCCGCGCCGGTGTAGTCGATGTACGGCGAAGATGCGGTGGCGGAGGTTGCCGTTGGCTGGATGTGAGGAATAACCACACTTGGTTGCATGAAGGCCTGTGGGTATACGTAGTGAGTGGGGATCCTGTGAGGAACAAAAAAAAATACAGTGGTATGTTAGCATTGCATTATGGGCATGTTAAATACACTGTAAAAGATACCTGTTAATTAACAGTTTGTGTATTTTTGTGTTTTCTGTTTATTTGCGGTTGTGAATTGCATTATGGAAGTTTGATCTGTTGACGTTAAATTCAACTCTACAGTCTACTTTTATTGGCATTTTAGTAGTTTGGAATAGTAATAGTGTAGAAGCAATAATATATAGAGCAATATGTCTGTAAAATATATTCTCCAAGGTTTTTGTAGCATAAAATACAACACCAACCCAGACGATATATGACTTTAAACTATTAACAATGTTCATAAAAGTCACTTTTTTAAAACTTTTCAAGGCTAAAAGTTGTTGGACGAAAGATTAAGGTACCATTAATGCAATTCAAAAGCATAAATAAATAGAGAAAAATAAAATCTTGGATCATAAAATACAGAAAACTGCTAATTTACGGATTTTTTTTTGTTACAGTGTAAAAAAACGATAATTAGAGCGGCCAAAGCACCCCATTTCCACAATTCAATAACACCAAGGAAATGCCAGCTAGTGATTATTAGAGATATAAGGTTGCCAGAATAGACTACTCAACTGTAATTAAAAGGGATAGTTCACACAAAAAGTTTATTGTACTCATTTGTGCGGACTTTTATGCACTTATTTAAAATGTATGCACATCTTAGGTGTTAACATTATGCAATATTCCAAAATGCACATAAAAATAGGACAATGGAAAATAGCTTAAACAATTGTGTTTTTGTACCTTGGCTAATTTAGGTCAGTTATGTATTAATAAATATGATATTAAAGGGATAGTTTATTCAAAAAATTAAAAATTTGCTTACTATTTACTCTAAAGTGGTTTGTTTCTTTCTTCTGTTGGACACTAAAGAAGATATTTTAAAGAAAGCTGAAAATTTGACTTCCATAGTAGGTAAAACAAATGCTATGGAAGTCAACGGTTATCGTTTTACAACATTCTTCAAAATAAATTATGTTCAACAGAAGAAAAACTCAAGCAGGTTTGAAATAAGGGTAATTGGACAATGACAGAATTTTCAGTTTTGGGTGAACTACCCCTTTACGAGTTGAGTTAGCTAATGAGTATAATCAATTACTGTTTTCAAACAGGTTTTGCAAAAAAAAAACAAAAAAAAACAGAAGCTCCGCCCACAAACTCACACCATTGGTTGAGTCACTTGCTGCTGTCATGTTGGGTTGGTCAAGATGCTCGAAGTGTATAAATGTATAATTTTAACAAAATAAAAACTAACAAATCACCTTTGACTATTAAAGGCCAAGAAAAATCCAATTAAGTGCAAAAGTCTTGTTTTCAGAAATAAAAACGTTATCCATTTTCTCCATTGTGAAATAGATTTTTAAGCAATAACCTCTAGAAACAAACCTGTGGTGAAAATGCGTTTAAGTGACTATATATGCCTTTGATTGGTGGAATTTTCTGTAGAGCTTTATGGGTAATGTAGTTTTTCTTAATCTAATTCCACTTTAAACAGAGCGTCACAGAGATCAAATGCATCCACACAGATCTATAGCTCCGCCCAGTCACATGAAGTCATAATGTAATTAAATTAGGATATATTGCTTTATCCCAGTATTAATTTGTGTTTAAAAGATGATAATAGACCTTTAATCATAGATTGGCAAAAACATGGCTAAATTTGGGCTAATGCAATATCTAATGGAATAGCTCAAAACTAGACTAGTCATCAAATACACAGAAATGAATGCCTGTGAAGTCTAATTTATTTAATGTCAAGTCTAATTTTGTGCTATTGTTAGATTGAATTTTCTCTCACAGCCCAAATTTAGAATCGTTTAAGCAAAGATGTCTAACCATAGTATATTAAACCCAAAATAACTTGGTGGGATCCATCTATACGGTTTCTATATAAAAATGAATCTCAATAAATGAGCCAAGTTAAATTCAGCTGAACATTTTCCTTGTTAGCCATTGGTCAAACAATCAGATGCCCCTCCCCCGAATGTGTTCCATTGGCTGAGCCACTGTTGCTATGTCAGGCTGGTCGGAATTCTCAAACTATGCTATGTTTTGATAAGGCCACTGACTGTGTTTATGCATTTTTGGGTGAATCAATCTACAATTATCGGTTTAATGTCGTCTAATTTTTGACTTTGATATACGGTAGGATATTTTGACATTAGGATATATTCAGATATAAAGTTTCTGTATAAACAACCAACAACTTTATACATATTTCTGTGATTGGGCTGTGAGCCAAAGTTACTTTAATCTCAATAAATGAGCCAAGATAAATCCAGCCGAACATTCTCCAATCAGTTATTGGTCAAACAATTAGATGCCCCTCCCCCGAATGGGTCTCATTGGCTGAGTCGCTGTTGCCATTTCAGGCTGGTCTGAACTCTCAAACTATGCTGTTTTAATAAGAACACTGACTGTGTCTAATTTTGGGATGGTCTAATTTCTAGCCCAAATTTAGAATCATTTAACCAAGATGTCACAAAATTACTTGGTGGGATCCATCTATACGGTTTCTACGCAAACAACCAACAACTTCCTATACATTTCTGTGATTAGGCTGTCTCAATAAATGATCAAAGTTAAATTCAGCTGAACAGTCTCCTAGTCAGCCATTGGTCAAACAATCAGATGCCCCTCCCCCAAATGTGTCCTATTGGCTGAGCCACTGTTGCTATGTCAGGCTGGTCGGAATTCTCAAACTATGCTGTTTTGATAAGGCCACTGACTGTGTGTAATTTTGGGATTGTCTCATTTCTAGCCCAAATTTAGAATCATTTAGCCAAGATGTCACAAAATTACTTGGTGGGATCCATCTATACGGTTTCTATACGAGCAACCAACAATATTTATACATGTCTGTGATTGGGCTGTCTCAATAAATGAGGCAAGTTAAATCCAGCAGAACATTCTTCTAGTCAGCCATTGGTCAAACAATCAGATGCCCCTCCCCCAAATGTGTCTCATTGGCTGAGCCACTGTTGCTGTGTCAGGCAGGTCGGAATTCTCAAACTATGCTATTTTGATAAGGCCACTGACTGGGTTTATGCATTTTGGGAGAATTAATCAACAATTATCGATTTAATGTTGTCTAATTTTGGGGTGTTGATAGATTTGATTTTCACAGCCCAAATTTATAATCATTTCAGCTAAGATATCTAAACATAGTATATTAAACCCAAAATTACTATATGGAATTTATCTATACGGTTTCTATATAACCAACCAACAACTTTTAATATATTTCTATGATCGCACTGTTATAATAAATGAATCTCAATGAATGAGCCAAGTTAAATCCAGCTGAACATTCTCCTAGTCAACCATTGGTCAAACAATCACATGCCCCTCCCCCAAATGTGTCCCATTGGCTGAGCCACTGTTGCTATGTCAGGCTGGTCGGAATTCTCAAACTATGCTATGTTTTGATAAGGCCACTGACTGGGTTTATGCAGTTTGGGGGAATCAATCTACAATTATCGGTTTAATGTCATACTCATTTATCCAACATTTAACATTGAAAGATATAAATTGCATCAATTAATACTTAATTTAATAAGGTATTCTCAGAATCATCAAGCGGTGTTTAAAGTCACATGAGTGAAGTCCTGTGAACTGGGGGATAGCAGGACCCAGGAGATGAGCGGAGCATTGTGAAAATGTCAGGGCTACTTTGACAGCTGGACAGTTTTCAAAAAGCGACGTTGCTGGCTGTTTCCCCCTCCGCATTTAGACAATGAGCCTCGGGCTGGACAGCACACACAGAGGGCAGTTTTGATTAAATAAGCAATCAGGAACAATGAGAGCATTCTGCCTTTCATTACGTACCCCGTTGCACTTTCAGAGCGCTTTTCACTTTTACTGTCTGCACTGGACAGACGGGTGAGAAAATCAGTTCAGGGATGGCAGAATACACTGTACGGCGTTTAAAGGGACAGTTCACCCAAAATATTTAAATTTGGTCATTATTTACTTATCCTGAACTACCAAACTTCCTGAGTTTGTTTCTGGCGTTGATTAAAGGAAGATACACTAAAGAATGTTGGTTAAAAATAAATAAATTGTTCAAACCTGGCAACCATATTTGTAGCACACCATTATATCAATAAAACCTCCACAATTCTGTCATTTACTCATCCTTAACTTCCAAACTTGGGTTTCTTTCTTCTGTCGAACAAAGAAAGATATACTGAAGAATGTTGGCAAAAAAAAAAAAAAAAAAAAATCATTTAAACCTGGCAACCCTATTTGTACCACACCAATAAATCAATAAAACCTCCATATCTCTGTCATTTACTCATCCTTAACTTCTAAACATGAGTTAATACCTGCTCTTGAACAAAGATATACTGAGGATGTTGCTAAAAAAAAAAAGCTTAAATGTGAATTTTTCCAACCTGGCAACCCTATTAGCACACCATTATATAAATAAAACCATTTACTCATCCTTAACTTCTAAATTTGAGTTTCTTCTGTTGAACAAAAAGGAGGATATACTAAAAATGTTGCCAAAACAACAACATAATGTTTCTAATTCCAACCTGGCAACCCAATAAGGAAGATACAGTAAAGAATGTTGGAAGAAAAAAAAAAAAAAACTGTTCTAACCTGGCAACCCGATTTGTAGCACACTATTAAATCAATAAAACCTCTAAAATTCTGTTATGTACTTATTCTTAACTTACAAACTTGAGTTTCTTTTTGCTGTTGAATAAAAAGATATACCGAAGAATGTTGCCAAAACAACCACCAAAAAAATGAATTAATTATAACCTGGCAACCCTATTAGTAGCGCACACCATTAAATCAATAAAACCTCTAAAATTCTGTAATTTACTCATCCTTAACTTCTAATCTTGAGTTTCTTGTTGCTGTTGAACAAAAAACCATATACTAAAGAATGTTGACCAAAAATATTGTTCCAACCTGGCAACCCTATTTCCAGCACACCATTACATCAATAAAACCTTCAAAATTGTCATTTACCCATCTTTAACTTCCAAACTTCCTGAGCTTATTTTTGCTGTTGAACAAAGGAAGATATACTGAAAAACGTTGTCAAAACAATAACAACAAAAATTCCCCAATTCAAAAAGGAAGATACACTGAAGAATGTTGCTTAATAAAACTTCTAACCTGGCAACCCTAATTGTAGCACACCATTATAATAAAAAAAACCTCCAAAGTTCTGTCATTTACTCATCCTTAACTTCTAAACTTGAGTTCTTTTCGCTGTTGAACAAAAAGGAAGATATACTGAAGAATGTTGCCAAAACAACAACAAAAAAATAATGCTAATTCTAACCTGGCAAACCAAAAAGGAAGATACACTGGAGAATGTTGGCTAAAGAAAAAAAAACTGTTCTAACCTGGCAACCCTATTTGAAGCACACAATTACGTCAATAAAACCTCAAAACCTCAAAAAACCTCAATAAACTGAAGAATGTTGCTAAAAAAAAAAAATGGGGGGGGGGGGGGGGGGGGGGGTCTAACCTGGCAACCCTATTTGTAGCACACCATTTTACCAATAAAACCTCCAAAATTCTGTCACTTACTCATCCTTAACTTCTGTATTGTGATTCAAGGGTGTTTTATGTTTATTTATGGCTATGGATTGCATTTTGGGACATTGATTTCTGCTCTGTTGACTTTTAATGAAAAAAAAAATAACTGTCTAGACTTTTATTGACATTTTAGTCATTTGAAACAATATATTGCATAAGAAATAATTCCACAATTAGTTTTTATTCCACAATTTATACCACAAAAGCACAAACTCTGACAATATATCACCTCAAAAGCATTAAAAATATCAATAAAAGTCACTTTTTCTAAATGTTTAACATCAAAAGTCAGGAAAGATCAATGTTTTTATAATGCAATTCAAAAGCATAATAAATGGGGGTGGGGGCGAAATCACCTAAAACCTACATTTATAGATAATTTATATTTATAAATGACAAGGAAATTGACATTTTTGGGTGAAATGTCTCTTTAAATCACTTAATACGATTTAAGGCAACACAACTATATTTGACAAGACTTAGTATGATCACCAATGAAAGTATTGATGTATTTAAGTAGAATTTATGTGCTTATGACTTGAGAAAAAAAGAGAATTGTTCTAACCTGGCAACCCTATTTGTAGCACACCATTATACCAATCAAACCTCCAAAACCTCTGGCCCAAATGAAAGAAAACAAGCATAACACAGGCGGCAGTACAGTACAGATGACCAGCATCACCCCACAACAACAACACAGCCACTCACATAATGCCATCAAACATGAAGGATGAAACAAAACCTTTCTTTTTCTTACTCAGGGCAAAGATGTGCTCCTATGTAATCTTTCATAGATGCCTTGCCAGCCTGAGGTGACAGCAGGGATTGTGTTAATATAGGCTACCATACACAAAATAACACAGTAAAAACACACTGTAGGCTTCAAACAAGGAGGAAAATAATACATCCTGCACAGGCACCACAAAACATCACCACACACAGATGATTATTGACCGGTTTAATTAATAAAGCACGTGTCTAAAGGTGCATTTAAGCACTATCTGTAAAGCAACAATTATTGTGAAAAGCGCTATACAAATACACTTCAACTGAACTGACCTATGGCGCTCTTTAAATAAAAAAAGAAAATTAATACTTCAGTCCACGTAGTCCGATATGAGGCTGGACTGTTATTATCAGCACATTAGGATTCATACCGCTGAATGAACTTTCCAAGCAGTAGCGAGTGACAGAAACCTTGTGCAACCACTTTTGTGTTAAATAAAGTGCAGCTGACTCCAGATCAGTCTGCTTGAGTGTGACTGACGGCCGGGCCTGGATGCTATATTCAGCCTCCTCCGTCATTCCACACTGGAGTGCTGTGTTATAAACGCTTCACCTTTTACACATTTATCTGTCTGGTGAGGTTTTGAGGGACTGTGCATCTAATCATTGTGTTTAAAAGACACGAGGCCTAGAAGACAGAGTGAATTGAGAAATAATAAATGATTACTATTGAATACTGTCATGATCTTTATTACGCTGTCCAAAAATATGCATAAATCTCTTAAACCTGGTTATTTTCATTATTAGTTCACTGATATACTGCTAAATGATTGAATGGAAATACATAAATATGTAAAATTGTTTACATATTATTATTATTTTTTTTTTTTATATATATATGTATATACAGTTGAAGTCAGAATTATTCGCCCCCCTTTGAATTTTTTTTAATATTTCCTAAATGATGTTTAACAGAACAAGGAAATTTTCACAGTATGTCTGATAATATTTTTTCTTCTGAAGAAGAAAGTCTTATGTTTTATTTCGGCTACAATAGAAGCAGTTTTTAATTTTTTAAAAGCCATTTTAAGGTCAATATTATTAGCCCCTTTAAGCTATATCTTTTTTCAATAGTCTACAGAACAAACCATCATTATACAATAACTTGCCTAATTACCCTAACCTGCCTAGTTAACCTAATTAACCTAGTTAAGCCTTTAAATGTCATTTTAAATGTCTTGAAAAATATCTAGTTAAATATTATTTACTGTCATCTTAGAAAAGATAAAATAAATCAGTTATTAGAAATTAGTTATTAAAACTATTATGATTAAAAATGTGCTGAATAAATCTTCTCTCTGTTAAACAGAAATTGGGGAAAAAATTAAACAGGGGGGCTAATAACTCTGACTTCAACAGTACCTCTGATTTCTTTTCCAACTGTGTACATTCATAGACATGACCAACATGTGTTTTTTTAATGAGATTAGATCAACTGTTATTGACAGTTTGTATACATTTAGTTTACATATTCTTCATTTGTAAATCTCTTTGGATTAAAGCATCTGCTAAATGAATGAATGGAAATACATAAATATATAAAATTGTTTACCTATTATTATTATTATTATTATTTCATATATACAGTTGAAGTCAGAATTATTAGCCCCCTTTGGATTTTTTTTCCTTTTTTTAAATATTTCCCAAATAATGTTTAACAGAGCAAGGAAATTTTCACAGTATGTCTGATAATATTTTTTCTGCTGGGGAAAGTCATTTGTTTTATTTCGGCTAGAAAAAAAATGCAATTTTTAATTTTTTTAAATCCATTTTAAGGTGGATTTTAAAAAGGTGCATTTTAAGGTCAATATTATTAGCCCCTTTAAGCTATATATTTTTTCGATAGTCTACAGAACAAACCATCATTATACTATAACTTGCCTAATTACCCTAACCTGCCTAGTTAACCTAATTAACCCAGTTAAGCCTTTAAATGTCATTTTAAGCTGTATAGAAGTGTCTTGAAGAATATCTAGTCAAATATTATTTACTGTCATCATGACAAAGATTAAATAAATCAGTTATTAGAGATGAGTTATTAAAACTATTATGATTAGAAATGTGTTGAGGAAATCTACTCTCCGGTAAACAGAAATTGGGGAAAAAAAATAAACAGGGGGGCTAATAATTCTGACTTCAACTGTATATATATTTTGCATTGTTCTGCGTTTATGTTAATGCTCTGTATTCGTACTAACAGTTTATAACGCATGATAAGGTTGTGTTTGTTGTTGTTGGAGTATCTGAGACACAGTCTGTAAAAGCTCCGCCTGCTTTTGTAAAGGGGTGGGCAACAGCAGCTCATTTAAATTTAAAGAGACACACAAAAAACTATGTTTTTGCATTTGCACCATGGTAAATAAACAATTAGGGAGGTATTTGGAGCTGAAATACCTAACATATCGAAAAAAGAGAATGATAAGCTTTGCATCTTTTACTCCACAAGTTTCAGCTGTTCAACTATTATATCAAGGTAATAAAAACTAGACTTAAGTTTTACAAACAAATTGCCAAGAAGTGCATTGTCATTGGCTGCGTCCGAAATCACATACTTCCATAAAATTTAGTACGCTAAAATCAATATGCGAGCCGAGTAGTATGTCCGAATTCATAGAATTTGAAAATCAGTATGCGAGAAGTGCGCATCCCATGCATGCTGCGCTTTCCTATGATGCTCCGCGAGAGAATTCATGAATGGGAGTGAATCGACGCATTTAGGTCGTTTTAACACCGTCCTTTTAAATAAGGCATTATCACATATTAAACAGTTCACCCAAAAAATATAACTCTATCATTTACATTATTCACTTGTTCGAAACGTGTTTCAGCTTCCTTCTTCTGTTGAACATGAATCACAACAAACTGAAGTTAGAATGTTAAAAAAAAAGCATGGAAATCAATGGCTGTTTTTCTGCCATTCTTCAGTATTTGTGGAAGAAACAAACTCAAATATGAATTCAAGTAAAGAATGAGTAAACAATGACAAAAAACCTAATATTGGGGTGAACTGTGCCTTTAAACATGCCATTTTCCCCCACTTAAAACATTTCTGGGTGAACTGTCCCTTTAATGCTGAGCTAATGAGAAACTCTACTAAAGAAAGTTGCAGAATAAGCATGACTCTGCACATTTCAAACCTGACCCAGTCCCAATCTGACTACCTTTTGGTCGCATTTGGCTTCTAAACAACCTTTAAGGTCATATTTATTAGGGCTACCAAATATATTTCTAGCATCGATATTGCAATATACACATCTGCAATAATCACATTGCCAGATCTGCAATGTCGAGTCAAGATTATGGTTGGCCATAACGATCAACACTGGGATGTGAGAATAAGGGATTAACAAACCTAAATGACCTATGCTTATGGTCATTGACCTATGACCAAATTTCATCCTATTAAAATTAATGACCTAATATACTGATATCAAATCAATTCATCAAATCTCATTCACTTTTTCTTATTATCATGCAGTCCTACAGCAAACGTTTAACCATAATAGAGAGAAAGCTTCGCATTGACTTGCATTTTAGGGCCTGTGACTATGCAAGCATTTCAAGCAAGTTTGTAGCTTTAACAATGATTAATTTAAATATTTATATGATGAGGACTATACGGTGTCATTTTACATATTATTTTATTTACCTGAAAACTATTAGACTCCACAGACAAATATAAAGCACTGTTCATTTCATTTGCATGTTTGCTCTATTGTGTATATGCAGAGCTGGTGTTTCTTCCCATACTGATAAACTTCTGGTGAAAGCTTAATGTGACTGTTTTCAGTGTCATACGGTTCCTTTCACAGCATCGATGTTGTAATGTAATGCAAATATAATCAGGTAAACAGACTTCAGCACTCATTTAGTTGTTGAGGCGTAAACCGAGATGAAAAGCCATTTATGGCTCGGTGACTGGTACGAGTCGGTACGCTTTTATGGTCGTTTCCACTGTCAAAAGGCATACCGAACCGTACCGTGCCACTTTTTCGGCACCCTTTCGAAAGGGTACCAAACACGAGAAAGGGTACCAAAAGGGTCCCAAAGGCGGAGCTAGACGTGCAGCTGAACGCTATTGGTTTACAGAGATACGTCACGAGCTCACGCAACGAGCCAGAATGAAAACAAAGGAGCCGCCATGTTTCATACACAGCCAAGAGACTATATTATAACATATAATAACGAGCCCTGTTCGATCTGGGCTCAAATGAACATTGTCGTCGTCTTGATGAACAGCCACAAAGCCAAAAAGAAGAGCAGATTTTACCCTGTGCCCCGTAGTTTTTTTTACGAGCCAGACTGAAGCGCGAGCGGGTTTTTTTTGCTTGCGCTCGTCGCGTTTCTTTATTTGAAATAACAAACTTCTTGAGCTGATGATAATGACGTGCGCTTGATTATTGACGCGCTTTTGAAACCTGATCCTGTCAGAAACTGACAAACGCGAGAGTGACGCGCCAAAAAACAAAGGATAAGCCGTAAAAAAAGTAGCACATTATTTTTTCAGCAAACGTGAACAAACTGCCATGTTTAACTATTATCATCACCTTTTGGACTATTATGAACTCAGAATGATCGAATTACTTTCTATCAAGAGGCTACATGTGCTGCTGAAGATTAAAGACGCATTTAATCATGAGAGGTCTGCAATGACTGGGCTCTATTTCCTGCTGTTTTGAATATAAATAAGGACTAAATGTCTGCTGTGTGTAGTTTTTCTGTAAGTGGTAACATATCGGAGACTGTAAGGGTCTGTATGTGTTCATATATGTTCATTTATTTATTTATTTTATATAATTGCAGACGTTACAGTAAGCTATTTCACAGTGTCATAGATCTGCAGTTATAATCAACTCATGTTCATAGTAAAGTTAGTAATAAACATTTATACATTTTTGTGTATAAAGCATCTGTTTTGTGAGAAGTGCTTCTCATATGATATGTGAGCGACCCGTACAGCTTTACTTTAGACATTTTCTCGAGCGAAAATGACGTTGACTGCAACTTTCTGTCGTACACCACACCCACCAAAAG
Source organism: Danio kyathit (assembly GCA_903798195.1). Classification (NCBI taxonomy): domain Eukaryota; kingdom Metazoa; phylum Chordata; class Actinopteri; order Cypriniformes; family Danionidae; genus Danio; species Danio kyathit. The sequence goes on along the minus strand of LR812537.1, from coordinate 56,696,347 downwards.
ATTACCATTGGTACCCTTTTAGCAGTGGAAACGCAAGCATGATAAAGGTGACCCGTACCGTACTGTACCAGTCAGTGGAAACGAGCCATTGCCCGACAGGATCAGCAGGCGAGCGCAGAAACGCCATTGGAAATACTGGAGTAAAATAAATGTAAATATTTTAAAGACATGGCGGGGAAAAATGTAATTGAATGCATTACTTCTTGTACATTCTGAGACCCACTTCATAGCGTATATCATTTAGGATCGTTGATTTTATGCACTGGTTTTGTAAAAGCATACAGTTCACAAGAAGTGTTTGAGCCAGGTTACTGACAAATTAAAAGTCCTTCTGCATATACCCTATTGTATGTGTCTAGTGACTTGATCAGTATACATTTAATGCAGATGCACTCACCTAAAAAATAAAATCCTAATCAATTGTAAACGATCAAATAGAGCGATTCATCTGGTGAAGTTGTCTTCATATTTAAAAAATAATAAATAAATAAATCCCAATATTGTGGTGCCCTCAGGGTTTCCACGGTCATGGAATATTTTAAAAGATCAATTCCAGACATTGAGGATGTACTCACACTAGGTGCAGTTGCCTTGAACCGTGCCGAAGCGTGCTTGTTCCTCTCCCCCTCAGCCTGCACTCACACAGCATTTTGCCTTCCGAACCACACCAGAGCACACTTCAGTCATCAATGATGCGACTGTTCAGTTTAACAGAAGAGAAGTGCTTAGCACAGTGGACCATGCTTTAGTTATTTGGTTTTGTATGATTTTTAGTGGATGCAGTGACAGATCCAGCACTTTTGACTCTTATAAATGATCATTAAAGTCATCGTGCTGCAGGTATTAGGAGGTTTCCTGAAGGTGCAGCTGTCGTGCAGTGAGGGGTTTGCATCTTTAATAAACTGACAGTTCAAGTTCATTGAACAGTAAGAATGATTAATAAATCCATATGAAACAGTCCCTTAAAAGTGACGTTGTGTCTTCAGTTTCGGGCTCAGGCATGCTTTGCACACCACAAGTGTACCGTGCCAAAGCCCAACCGAACCACGCTCTGGCACAACTCTTCCAACCGGACTCCGATTCAGAGCACTCACACTTGTCAAACGAACAGGGAAACGTGTCCAGGCATGGTTTAGATAGCCTAGAGCAGGGGGTGTCCAAACTCGGTTCTGGAGGGCCTGTGTCCTGCAAAATTTAGTTCCAACCCCAATCAGAAACACCTGGGCTAGCTAATCAAGCTCTAATGCCGCGGTCACACTTGAGTTTGAGTATGCGAAATTCTGTAGTACAGTGCTGCGAAAAGGGACGGGATTAAACATGATGATTAGACGTTTTAAAAAGCAAGCGATTGGTCCAGGTTTTAAATTTCTGTCCAAAGATGTCATGTTTTGATCCTCGATTGGTCTTACGCAGTCAAGTGATGCGATTGTCGCACGAGCTTGCGTTTCCAATCTGTCGCGTGCATATGAATGGACGTCTATGGGGAGAAAAGTCCAGTGTGACTGCAGCTTTACTAGGCTTGATCATCCTTGCAGGTGTGTTCAGGCAAGTTGGAGCTAAAATCTGCAGGACACCGGCCCTCCAGGACCGAGTTTGGACACCCCTGGCCTAGTTTAAGTGCACCCTGAATGTCAGGGAATTTTATATTTAAATATCAGGAACATTTCTTTTTGTCGTTAACTTGTATTTTGATCATGTTTTGCCTGTTGTTGTTATGGTTAGGCTATTTTCACTTCCATTTTATTCATTTTCTCACTAGGCAACTGGCAATCAAATACAGTCACCAGTCTGTACCTGTAAAATACTATCTTTTTGTTTGCTCAGTGATCCTCAAAAAAAAAAAAAAAAAAATAAATAAATCATGATGTTTGCAGTCTAAAATGACTCATTTTGTGGTGACTTTTCTCAATTTGTGGCAATATTTACGGCATTTCTTATGTTGATTTACTGTGAAAATATAAACAAAATAACACAGTAGTGTTTTTGACCTTAAGATCTGCTCAACACAACATCTGCCTGTTTCTCTATTCATTATAGCTCATGGAAATTCAGCTTTTTATTCAGGGAAAGGTCAGGGAATTTGATGTTTAATTAAAGTGGGAACCATGAGCCTTAATATTTAAAGGAGACCCATTATGCAATAGCCCCGAGCTGTCCTCTATTAGACTTTGAACCAGCCACTATGCTGACACACAAGCATCTGTAGCTCCGCCTTCTTTTCAAAAATCTCATTTGAATTTAAAGCGACCGTCACCAAAACACCACAATTAGGATTAAAGCCTAAAAGGGTCAGTTTTAGAGAGTTATAAAACATTATTAGTGTGGTATTTTGAGCTGAAACTTCATAAACACCCTCAAGAGACATCAGAGACTTATTTTACATCTTGTAAAAAGGGGCATTATAGGTCACCTTTAACATTAAGTATACCTAATAATAGGTTTGATGACGATAGTCTTGTTTTTGAATCTGCCACTATGCTGACACACAGGCATCTGTAGCTCCGCCTTCTTTTGAAAAGAGCACAATCTCACTTGAATTTTAAGCAACAGTCACCAAAACACCACAATTAGGATTAAAGCCTAAAGGGTCAGTTTTAGAGAGTTATAAAACATTATTAGTGTGGTATTTTGAGCTGAAACTTTATAAAACGCACTATAGGAGACATCAGAGACTTATTTACATCTTGTAAAAAGGGGCATTATAGGTCACCTTTAATATCAAGTATACCTAAAAACAGGTTTGATGGCGATAGTCTTGTTTTTTAATCTGCCACTATGCTAACACACAAACATCTGTAGCTCCCGCCTTCTTTTGAAAAGAGCACAATCTCATTTGAATTTAAAGCGACAGTCACCATAACGCCACAATTAAGATCAAAGACTAAAAGGGTCAGTTTCAGAGAGTTAGAAAACATTATCTGTGTGGTATTTAGAGCTGAAACTTCATAAACACCCTCAAGAGACATCAGAGACTTATTTTATATCTTGTAAAAAGGGGCATTATAGGTCACCTTTAACATTAAGTATACCTAATAATAGGTTTGATGACGATAGTCTTGTTTTTGAATCTGCCACTATGCTGACACACAGGCATCTGTAGCTCCGCCTTCTTTTGAAAAAAGCACAATCTCATTTGAATTTAAAGCAACAGTCACCAAAACACCACAATTAGGATCAAAGCCTAAAGGGTCAGTTTCAGAGAGTTCTACAACATTATCTGTGTGGTATTTAAGCTGAAACTTCATAAACACACTATAGAGACATCAGAGACTTATTTTATATCTTGTACAAAGGGGCATTATAGGTCACCTTTAATATTAAGTATACCTAATAACAGGTTAAATGACGTTAGTCTTGTTTTGAATCTGCCACTATGCTGACACATAGGCATTTGTAGCTCCGCCTTCTTTTGAAAGAAGTACAATCTCACTTGAATTTTAAGCAACAGTCACCAAAACGCCATAATTAGGATTAAAGCCTAAAGGGTCAGTTTTAGAGAGTTATAAAACATTATTAGTGTGGTATTTTGAGCTGAAACTTTATAAACGCACTATAGGAGACATCAGAGACTTATTTACATCTTGTAAAAAGGGGCATTATAGGTCACCTTTAATATTAAGTATACCTAATAATAGGTTTGATAACGATAGTCTTGTTTTTGAATCTGCCACTATGCTGACACACAGGCATCTGTAGCTCCGCCTTCTTTTGAAAAAAGCACACTCTCATTTGAATTTAAAGCAACAGTCACCAAAACGCCACAATTAGGATCAAAGCCTAAAGGGTCAGTTTCAGAGAGTTAGAAAACATTATCTATGTGGTATTTAGAGCTGAAACTTCATAAACACCCTCTAGAGACATCAGAGACTTATTTTACATCTTGTAAAAAGGGGCATTATAGGTCACCTTTAATATTAAGTATACCTAATAATAGGTTTGATAACGATAGTCTTGTTTTTGAATCTGCCACTATGATGACACAAAGGCATTTGTAGCTCCGCTCTCTTTTGAAAAGAGCACAAACTCATTTGAATTTAAAGTGACAGTCACCAAAGTGCCGCAAATAGGATCAAAGCCTAAAAGGGTCAGTTTCAGAGAGCTCTACAACATTATCTGTGTGATATATTGAGCTGAAACTTCACTACACCCTCTAGAGACTTAATTTACACCTTAAGGAGCATTATAGGTCACCTTTAATACTACGTATAACTAATAATAAGTTTGATGCCTCCATTAATTTGACACAGTGCTTCCTGACATATAAACACGGCTGAAAACAGTGCACGGTTGCCATCTCAGTGGCACATGTTGAGTTTATCTCCAAGCGAAATGTCAGGAGCGGCCCAGCCCCAGAGCGAGCGTGTGACAGCGAAACACACACATACACACAGAGAGAATTAAAGCTTCATGCGACTGCAGTGTCAGCACTACAGCCTTTGTGTGAAACAATGGTGAAGCTTGTTTTGCTTTACAGGGTCATATGACGAAGGCTCGCTCAGGGGGCTGCGGCATCCAGACATTTGTTTGTCACAGCAGAGACTCACAACACTGCAAACACATGCATGCATATCACACACTCACCCACACACATACGCACGCACTGAGGAATCCTCCACACACACACTGAATAATGACACACTGATGGGTTGCTGTAGATTGCGGAGTCGCCTCTGTGGACTGTTGTTGTTTCTATATGCTATTGTACAAAAGTGTATTGAAAGAAAAAAGTATTATACATTATTATTAGGGAGTGCAACTGCTTTCTGAATCAGAAATGTAAGGGTTTTTTTTTCTGAGCAGCAAATCAGAGTATTAATTTCTGAAGGATCATGTTATATAATTGCTCACAGGTTAAAAGAAAAAAATACATTGGAATAAAAATTACTTTATTGTAATGGTCCATTTGAGTATTAGTAGACTGTCTGCCTAATATCTGTGGATATGCTCCTTCAACAGACATTCAACTGACTATAAGTAACATGTCAACTTACCGTAACCTCAACCTAACAGTCTACTTATAATCTGATGAGAATTAGTTGGCTTGTAGATGCAATGTAATTTAAATTCAACAAACGGACCATCAAAATAAAGTGTGACCAATAAATATTTCATATATTATATGTAATATATATTTTTACATTTAAATATTTTATTTTAACATGCATCTTAAGCATTAAATGTTATATATTTTATATAACAGAGCATCTGCAGCGTGAGGATAAAGAACGAGTCTCCTCCATTCAGCCTCTTTACTCCTTTCGTAAATAATGGAACGGTGGAAACTCACTCCACTGAAGACATCTATTAGCCTACATATTTAATTTCATTTGTTAAGTGCAAAGATTTGCTTCAAAACTTTCTAAATTCAGTACCAATTTCCAGCAAACGAATAAATGAACAATAATAATGAAGTGTGGGTCGGCGCAATAGCCTAGTGGATAGCGCGCCGACATATGGTGCAATAGCACGTCAGGGCGTCCCGAGTTCGAATCCCGGCTCGAGGACATTTCCCTACCCTACCCCCCTCTCTCTCTCCAACTTCGCTTCCTGTCTAAATACTGTCCTATCTAATAAAGGCAAAAAGGCCAAAAATAAATCTTAAAAAAAAATAAATAAAAAATATTGAAGTGTGGTCAAAAATCTGAGTTATATCCTAACACACGTCCTGTTCTTATGCCCCATATTGTGATGCAGACGTCTCCAAAACCCCACAGGTGGACAAATCTAAACTTGTGTTTATTAAAACAATTTTAAATATGCATATAATAAATAAAAATGCCACTAATAATCACATTATACAGATGCAGATTGTCATGAATAAACTGAAAAAGCCCCCCGAGGTGAAGGCATGGAGGCAGTGGTTTCTATATTTATAAAGAAAATAATAATTTTGTTAAATTATTATCCTTTAATTTCTTTCATATGTACTAGAGCTGCACGATTAATCGGAAAAAGATCGCGATCTCAATTTGACCCCCTAGATCAGGGGTGTCCAAACTCGGTCCTGGAGGGCCGGTGTCCTGCCGAGTTTAGCTCCAACTTGCTTCAACACACCTGCCATGAAGTTTTTAGTATCTAGTAAGAGCTTGATTAGCTGGTTCAGGTGTGTTTGATTAGGGTTGGAGCTAAACTCTCCAGGACACCGGCCCTCCAGGACCGAGTTCGGACACCCCTGCCCAAGACGATCTTAATCCAGCATTTCTACGATTCTGCTAATCATATTTTCAAGTACAGGAGAGAAGCAAAGGAGGCCGCGCAAGTCTTCTCATTGTTTTACATATGTTGCTCAGCAACATGGACCCCTCCAAATGAAGGGGTCAATGACAGATTGCAAGCATATGTCTCAACCATCAGAATTATTCAATTTAATTCAATTCATCTTTATTTGTATAGCGCTTATACAATGTAGGTTGTGTCAAAGCAGCTTCACATGGAAGATTATAGTGAATTGAAACGGTGTCAGTTCAGTTTTCAGAGTTTAAGTTCAGCTCAGTTTAGCTCAGTTCAGTGTGGGTTAATATTCACTACTGAGAGTCCAAACACTGAAGAGCAAATCCATCGATGCGCAGCTCTACAGATCCTGAACCATGGCGAGGAAAAAACTTCACCAATTGGCGAAAGCGAAGATTTAAAAAAAAACCTTGAGAGAAACCTGGCTCACTTGGGCACAACCATTTCTCCTATGTCAGTCTCATGCTCTCACTCCACCATGACCACCACAGCAGCTGCTCAGGATAGGGCTTATTATGAATAGTTGTATTCTGATGTCGTCACTAGGGATGGGTATCGGTAATGATTTAACGGTGTTACTACTTTTATCGACACCACTTATCGGTTCGGTACTTTAACAGTTCTCTTATCGGTACTTTTTGTATGTTTTTTTTTTCATAAAAATAAAAACAAACAAATTGAACAGAATTAACACTTTGTGTTATTATTACTTTTATAATATAAAATAAAACTAAACCAATAATTGTAACAAATAAAAACATTTTTTACCATTCTTCTGGATAAAAATCAACATGTTTGCCTTTTCTGGCAGAAGTCAGGATCTTTCTTGGTTTATTGTGCTCCCTGCAGTTGAAAATACCCTCTTTGAGCTACAAAATGCAGTTAAATAAGATAATGTTTATGATTTTTCATTAACGCATTCACATAAATGAGTTAACTGTGTTTTTAATACAGTTTTGGAGCATCTTGCGATGTAAAAATAAACAGTTTTTTTTTTTTATAATTTCTTAATATTCATAGTTTATTATTAGGCTATTCATAGGCTATATTTGTAAGCTGATGTTAAATCATTTTTAATGTTTAAGATTTATTTAGGCTACTGCAGACAAAAATACTGTTTTCATTGTAACTGAATGTGTGTGTTTATTTAACTGTTAATATTATACTAATTTTGGTGATTGACTTCTGGCATAATGATGTGGATGATGTAACGTTACCTTAGCTAAGCTGTCAAAAATGCTTCATTAAGGCCGATTTATACTTCTGCGTCAAGCGCACATGTATGCTACGGCGCAGCCTACGAGTGGATGCATAGCCCCTCGCTGTGGCCGCCGGCGTTATTGACGCGCACCACACAAAAAAAAATGTACCTCGTACGCGTAGCGCAAGCTCTGTGATTGGTTGGCTTGGTAGCGCTGACGAGTGTGGGCGGAGGTGAGAGCCGCGCGCCCGATGCAGCGAGTGTTTACAAGTGTGGAGTCCCGTGAAGGAGATCCGGATGGAGACTGTGGTTTTGTGTTTACCTTATGATTAAAGTTGTTGCACGTCAGCCGGTTCCCGCCTCAAAATGAGCGAATTTGAGCCACTTGTTCATTAAGGAAGCGTTCAGAAAAAACAAAACACCAGCGAAGAAACTCGACACAGAGGAACATAAACACCTACTGCCAGCTAGTGTTTTGGAAGTGTATTGCGGAGAAACAGAAACAGCGCGCACAAGTATAAATGCACAGCTACGCGCGAGGCTTACGCCGTGGGTCACGCCGATCACTTGACGCAGAAGTATAAACCAGGCTTTACTTTTCATTGCAGTTAACACACTTTTGAAAGCTACTTTCACTTAGCCAGATTTGCTTGCGTTTCTGCTTATACAAGAAAACTTGTTGCGTTTGTTGCAACGGGCATTGTCGCTGTCCACTCGGGAAATACAACCCGTTTAGTTCACTCCGTAAACTTACGAGCTGCACGCGAGTCTGTGTCGCGAGCCGTGTGTGCGCTTAGCGCGAGCCTCTGCTGAATGCACGTACAGCTGAGAACTGTGAAGGCTTTTACACTTGACGTGTTCACCGGAAACACGAGCATTTCTCATGTGAAATTGCCAACTGTGCAGACAAATGTGCCAAATTAGAAAAGGTTGGCCAGTCAATTATGCAACTGTAAGTTATGTTTATTCAGCTATAATTCTCCAGTACCGATAGCAGAACCGTTAACATCAGAGCTTATCAATACTTCGACCTTTTATAATTTAGCACCGATACTGATAAAGTACCGAGTTTCGGTACCCATCCATAGTCGTCACTTTACTGTGCATTAATGACCAGGACGTATTTAAAAGTAAAAGTTTAAGTTCAAGTCAAAATTTAGCATTTTAACCAACAGTAGACCTACACATATTATTATAGTTGTTTTACCATGTTTGAAAAACAACAACAATAATAGCCGACTCATATAAACCTTTATTTTACATCTACAGAATCGTGAGAAAAATCATGATCTTGATTTTAGGCCAAAATAAAAATAAAAAATCAGAATAGGCAGAATCGTGCAGCTCTAATATGTACAGATATTTGTGTGTTGCTGTACATCCTGTTTGTATTAAGCAATGTGTAAGCATTTGGACCTGCATAGCGGCATAACTAACATGCTCTGTGCTGGACTTTAGAGCAGCTTTTAGTTGGTCAATGGTGCGGTCCATTTCAGTTCTTCAAAATAGCAACACACCAACAATGTGCCTTAACTCACCTCCTTTATAGACCAGCACACCCATGAGTCCACAAAGTGGTGCAAATGGATTTGCTATTTAAACAATGTGGCACAAAACGTGAAAATTAGGGCTGAGCTGGTCTGAAAATAGCAACAAATCGCGCCAAACACATCTTGTACCTTATTGCGCCAGGTGTATGATAGAGCCCAATGGCTGTTTTTTTTAATCCAGCATTCTCCAGTGTATCTACATTTGTGTTCAACAGAAGAAATAAGCAAACGCCAAACGTTTGTATAAAATGAAGGATGAGTAAATGACAATTTGCATTATTTGGGAGAACTGAGCCTTTAAGAATATATATTTTTTTCTTCATGTATGCTTAGGCAATTAATATATACTCATTTACGTCATGCCAATATAGTCAATTGAAGTGAAATTGAAATTGGGGCAGCACTGTGGCTTAGTGGTTAGCACTGTGGCCTCACAGCAAAAAGGTCACTGGTTTGAATCCCGACTGGGTCAGTTGGAATTTCTGTGTGGAGTTTGCATGTTCTCCCTGCGTTGGCGTGGGTTTCCTCCGGGTGCTCTGGCTTCCCCCACCGTCCAAACACATGCGCTATTAACAAAAATGGCAGTAGTGTATGAGTGTGTGTGTGAATGTGAGAGTGTATGGGTGTTCCCCAGTGCTAGGTTGCAGATGGAAGAGCATCCGCTGTGCAAAACATATGCTGGAATAGTTGGTGGTTCATTCCGCTGTGGTGACCCCTGATGAAAAGGGACTAAGCCGAAGAAAAATGAATGAATGAAACTGAATTGAGAGAGGGAGGGAGATTTTGTATTGATAAATTAGTGATATTTTTATATTTATATTTTATTTAGAGAGATATATTCATAAATGCCACACACTAACCGATAAAGATAGAACACAACAGCAATAGTAGTAACATCAATGCTTTATACAAGTATATATGGATGCATTTTATTGTATGTATTTATATATTTATTCATTCATTAATTTTCTTGTCGGCTTAGTCCCTTTATTAATCTGGGGTCACCACAGCGGAATGAACCGCCAACTTATCCAGCACGTTTTTACGTGGCGGATGCCCTTCCAGCCGCAACCCATCTCTGGGAAACATCCACACACACTCATTCACACTCATACACTACGGACAATTTAGCTTACCCAATTCACCTGTACTGCATGTCTTTGGACTGTGGGGGAAACCGGAGCACCCGGAGGAAACCCACGCGAACGCAGGGAGAACATTATATTTATTCAATTTTTCTTTTTTATTATTGTGACCATCGATATTATTATTATTATTATTATTATTGCTTTTTTTCCAACTATGAATGTTTAGCAATATGTACATCATGCCAATAAAGTGAGAGAAAGAGTGCGTGTGAGAGAGAGAGAGAGAGAAAACTAGTCAAAAACATTACATATCATCTAAATGTATATGCATTGTGTATTTTCTTTATTTTATTCTCTATTTTATTATTATTATAATTATTATTTATATTTCACTTTATCTGGCTTTATATGTTGTAGGACAGCATGTTTATTGTTATTGCCTTGTCAAGTTTGTGCTATATTTGAATGTATACTCACCGGCCACTTTATTAGGTACACCTGTCCAACTGCTTGTTAACGCAAATTTCTAATCAGCCAATCACATGGCAGCAACTCAATGCATTTAGGCATGTAGACATGGTCAAGACGATCTGCTGCAGTTCAAAGCGAGCATCAGAATGGGAAAGAAAGGGGATTTAAGTGACTTTGAGCGTGGCATGGTTGTTGGTGCCAGACAGGCTGAGTATTTCAGAAACTGCTGATCTACTGGGATTTTCACGTACAACCATCTCTAGGGTTTACAGAGAATGATCTGAAAAAAAGTGAAAATATCCAGTGAGCGGCAGTTCTGTGGGCACAAACGCCTTGTTGATGAATTTGGCATCAACAACAGGAAAGCATGGATCCATCCTGCCTTGTATCAACGGTTCAGGCTGGTGGTGGTGGTGTAATGGTGTGGGGGAGATTTTCTTGGCACACTTTGGGCTCATTAGTACCAATTGAGCATCGTGTCAACGCCACAGCCTACCTGAGTATTGTTGCTGACCATGTCCATCCCTTTATGACCACAGTGTACCCATCTTCTGATGGCTACTTCCAGCAGGAGAACGCACCATGTCATAAAGCGTGAATCATCTCAGACTGGTTTCTTGAACATGACAATGAGGTCACTGTACTCAAATGGCCTCCACAGTCACCAGACTCAATCCAATAGAGCACCTTTGGGATGTGGTGGAACAGGAGATTCGCATCATGGATGTGCAGCCGACAAATCTGCAGCAACTGTGTGATGCTATCATGTCAATATGGAGCAAAATCTCTGAGGAATATTTCCAGTGGCTTGTTGAATCTCTGCCACGAAGGATTAAGGCAGCTCTGAAGGCAAAATGGGGTCCTACTTGGTACTAGTAAAGTGTACCTAATAAAGTGGCCGTAATTGAATTTAGAGAGAGAGCTAGAGCGTGTAAAGGAAAAAGAAAACAGACACAATGGAGATGGAGGAGAACGGTAAAGTATGTGTGTGTGTGTGTGTGTGTGTGTGTGTGTGTGCGTGTTTGTGTGAGTGAGTGAGTGTGACAAGACTCCCAATCAGTGAGCAAAATAAAACCGAAGCGTGCAAGTTTTTGGTCGGGTTTGCGTGAAGAGGGATCAACAACGGCACACAAAACAAAAAACAAAACAAA
>LR812537.1:56654655-56679655 GCA_903798195.1 Danio kyathit | reverse complement strand
GCAAAGAAAAAGCCATGCGATGCTGTCATTGGAACACACTATACTGCAATAGTCCCCAACCTGGGGGTCACAAAACTCTAAAATATAAATGAGCAATATCACACGAGTAGCAGTGCGTTATGGCTGTATATTGGCACTGGTGGGAGGCGCGCGTTAGCTCGAGGCTGAGTACCTTAGTGTCCCACCATCGCCGATATACAGCCATATCGCACTGCTACTCGTGTGATATTGTGTTCATACAACAGTTCGACGGCACAATCATGTGTGTAAAAAAGAAAATCAAACACAGAGATGTTTTTGTATGAGGAACTACTTTCTTCCGCTGTTGATTTACATCTGCAGCTGACGTCAGAACAGCAGAAAGCGTTGCTCATTCACCAACGTCACTTTAGAGCTAGTGTTTGAATGATTCTCTAGCGTAATGTCTAAAGTGATGACAAAACAGCTGATTTTGCTTACATTTTAAGATTATAAAGCTGAACGGCATGAAATGCCATCAGTCTACAGCAGGGGTGCCCAAACTCAGTCCTGGAGGTCCGGTGTCCTGCAAAGTTTAGTTCCAACCCCAATCAGACACACCTGAGCTAGCTAATCAAGCTCTTACTAGGCTTTCTAGAGACATCCTTGCAGGTGTGTTGAGGCAGGTTGGAGCTGGTTGGACACCGGCCCTCCAGGACCGAGTTTGGACACCCCTGGTCTACAGAGATTTCCCAGTATTTCTCTGTTGCAATCGAGAGATTACAATAATTAACCCCGAACAAGCCAAAGCAAACTAACAAACTAATTACTGTGTATAAATACAGCACTACAACATACACAAGAGAGAGATCGATTTAGAACGTTATTTACCTGTTCTGTAATGATTTGTTCAGCGGTGGTTTTAAATTTACGCATAATTTTTCCCCCTAAAGGACTTATGCCGTCTCTGTCGCCATCTTGTGGCGGAGCGTCAACTGTCTTTGCTCTGCTCAGTATGGCAGGCTGGTCGCTAGCGCGGCAAATCTCCAAAATTATAAACATTTAAAATAGGCATAATTCTTATAATAAACTGCAGACATTCTCACCTAAAAAATCCTCAAAGTACATGATGTTGTCCAACAGCTGCAATATTTGTCAAACTGTAGTGAGTTTACTGATGTGCTGTCACTCTGTGTGGGCGGAGTAATACACAAGGGGGAAGAGGCTAAACGAGTGCTGATAATATTTTAATATCTCACGGCTATCAGCCAATCAGATTCGAGAACCAGACAGAACTGTTGTATAAATAAATATATTGTGAATTTATCAAGTGTGCTTTACACAAATGAGTAATATATACATACACACATACACACACACATACATGAGTCAAAGGTATTCGCCCTCCTGTGATTTTTTTTCAAATATTTCCCAAACGATGTTGAACAGATTCAGGAAATTTTCACAGTATTTCCTATAATATTTTTTCTTCTGGAGAAAGTCTTATTTGTTTTATTTTGGCTAGAATAAAAGCAGTTTTTATTTATTTTTTTACCCTTTTTAAGGTCAATATTATTAGCCCCCTTGAGCAATATTAGTTTTGGATTGTCTCCAGAACAAACCACTGTTATACAATGACTTGCCTAATTACCCTAACTTTACCCTAATTAACCTAGTTAAGCCTTTAAGTGTCACTTTAAGCTGAATACTAGTGTCTTGAAGAATATCTAGTCAAATATTATGTGCTGTCATCATGGCAAAGATAAAATAAATCAGTTATTAGAAATGCCTGAGTGCTTGATATGATCCTCACCTGGCTGCATGACCCGTGGCTTGGCTCCAAGATAAGCCAGGTTAACATTAGCCTTCCTGCCGTCGATGATGGGGTTTGGGTCTTTACAGGCTCTATCTGCAGCCGAGCGATCTGCCATCGTCACCTACAGAAAAACACAGCAAACAAAGCAATGCAGTGCATGAGGAAGTCACAATAAAGCAAGAAAAATAAATTGTGCAAACTCATTCAAAGGGATAGTTCACCCAAATTTCCTTATTGACCTTATTCTACATGTACGAGCGGGCACAACCATTGGAATATCTTTGGCTGGAGACTTCCGCTCTCATTCACTTCCATTGTAATGTAATGTGCATTTATATAGTGCATTTATCCTGTATGGCCATACACCCAAAGCGCTTCACAATCATGAGAGAGGAGTGCAGCATCTGCTTGGATGATGCGACGGCAGCCACAGAAAAACAGCGCCAGTGCTTCACCACACACCAGCTATAAGAGGAGTGGAGAAACAGTGATAGAGCCAATTCAGTGGATAGGAATGACGGAGGCCATGATGGGTAAGGGCCAATGATGGGAATTTGGCCAGGACACTGGGGTTACGCCCCTACTCTGATCACAGAGAGTCAGGACCTCAGTTTAGCGTCTTATCCGAGAGACAGCGCTCACTGACAGTATAGCACCCCTTTCAATATACTGGGGCATCAGGACACACACAAACCACAGGTTGAGCGCCCCCTGCTGGCCTCACTGGCACCACTTCCAACAGCAACCTAGTTTTCCCATGTGGTCTCCCATCCAGGTACTGACCAGACTCAGCCCTGCTTAGCTTCAGTGAGTAACCAGTCTTGGGCTGCAGGGTGATATGACTGTGATTGACTGATTGATTTCTTGACGTTATAAACAGCTTGTTATGCTTCTTGATGTTGTGAACTGATATTTTCTTATTATATTACTCTCATTTTTATGTGTAGTCATGAACACACTTGATTGTTTCCTAGTCATTTCTCCCATAGGAATCTGAATCAGCAGTACTAAAACAATCGCAAAAACGAGCGCACTTCAGCATTGCAGAATAACTCATTTAAAGGAATAGTTCACCCCAATTACTTGTATGATCATAAACTACACTGTAAAAAATGTTGGGTTGTTTTAACCCAGTTGGTTGGGTCAAAAACCCAATGATAGGTTAATTTTTAGATTTTTTTTTATTGTAAATGTTTTGAAATATAATAATAATAATACCTTACATTTCTATAGCTCTTTTCTGGGCACTCAAAGCGCTTTAAACTTTGGGGGGAATCTCCTCATCCACCACCAGTGTGCAGCATCCACCTGGATGATGTGATGGCAGCCATATTGCACCAGACCGCACACCACACACCAGCTGATTGGTGGAGAGGAGACAGAGTGATGAAGCCAATTATGATATGAGGATGGTCAGGAGGTCATGATGGACAGAGGCCAGTGGGTAAATTTGGCTGTCGGGGTTAAACCCCTACTCTTTTTCGAAGGAAATCCTGGGATTATTAATGACCACAGAGAGTCAGGACTTCGGTTTAACGTCTCATCCGAAAGACGGAATCTAAAATATAATCTTTTTTAATAAAATTTTTTCATTGTTGGGTCCATTAATGACCCAGCGCTTGGTTACAACAGCCCAACATTTTTAGAATGTATGCAAGGTTTTTTTTTTCTGTTAATCACAATAGGAGATATTTTAAGAATGGTACAAACTAAAAAAAAAATGCTGTGTTTTTGTAACCCAACATTGGGTCAAATATGGACAAACCCAATGATGGGTTAATTTTTAGGTTTTTTTTATTGTAAAATTGTTTAATGACTTTTTTGATTAGCCTTATTAACAGTTGGGTCTTTTAGTTGGTATTGACCCAGCACTGGGTTACAACAACCAAGCATTTTTGATAATGTACGAGTTTCTTTTTGCTGTTGAACACAATAGGACATATTTGAAAAATAAAAACAATGCAGGGTTGTTTTAACCCAATTGTTGGGTCAAATATGGACAAATCCAATGATGGGTTAATTTTTTTGATTATGTAATTGTACAAGTTTTTTAATTATTATTTTAATTACATTTTTAAACAGATGGGTTTGTCCATATTGACCCAGCACTGGGTTACATCATTACACATTTTTGTGTGTAAAAGTTTCTTTTTTTTCTGTTGAACACAATATGACATATTTTAAAGAATTCTACACTAAGTAAAATGCTGTGTTTTTGTAACCCAACGTTGGGTCAAATATGGACATTTTTATGGATTTTTATTAAATCCTAAAACTTTTTAATTATATTTAACAACAGTTGGGTTTGTCCATTATTGACCCAGCTTTGGTTTACAACAACCCAGCATTTTTAATAACGTACAAGTTTCTTTTTGCTGTTGAACACAATAGGACATATTTGAAAAAAAAAAACAATGCTGGGATGTTTGAACCCAATTGTTGGGTCAAACATGGACAAACCCAATGATGGCTTAATTTTTAGATTTGGTAATTGTACAAGTTTTTTTTATTATTATACATTTAGTATAATTAATTTTTTTTAACAGATTGGTTTGTCCATTATTGACCCAGCATTGGGTTACAACAATTGGGTTTTGAGTGTACAAGTTTCTTCGGTTCTGTTACAACATAATGGAAGATATTTTGAGGAATGTTACACTCTAAAAACAATGGTGGGTTGTTGTAACCTAACGCTGGCTCAAATATGAACAAACCCAGCTGTTGGGTTAAAAAGTGTAATTGAAATTTCATTGAAAAAATTAACCCAATGTTGAGTTTGTCCATATTTGAGTTTGTAAACCAGAAGCCATTGGTATCAATAGTGGGAAAAACAAACACTATGAAAGTCGATGGTTAACATTTTCCAAAATATCTTCTTTTAAAACTCAAAAAAATGGTTTGTATCGTATGAAAGGCAGGTAAATGAGGATTCATTTTTGGATAAACTATCATTTTAAGCAAACTCGCATGACCTCTGTCCCAAATAAGACATTAAACACTAAATAGTGTGTATTAGGTGGCGTTTAAGAAGTACAAAATCATTAAACACAGAGGTCAGTCCAGCTTTATTTTGGATATCTCCATGATGTTGTGAAATCCGCTTGGGTGTCTTCAACTTCTGCTGTCAAAACTTTACAAGTCGGCTTGTTTACTCAGCCTCTGAAGGACTCTTATCAGGGAGCTTCTAGTCAAACTCCACAGCTGAGCCAACAAGCGTCTGTTTTAGTCTTCCGTTCAGTGCTAGAAGATCAGTAATATTCTTAATAGTAACATGAACACTGAATTTAAAGAGTGTTTTAGATTTTAAAAGATGATCATTCACATGTTGATCCAAATATGACTTTCTGTCTTCTGAGAAAGAGTTGACAGTCTCCAATCACTTCAATACTGTAGCATTTTATTAAAGTGCATACTTAAATATCTGTCAGTATACATAAAGCAAACAAAGTCAAACCAACATTGGGTCAAATATGGAAACCCCAATGTTGGGTTAATTACATTTGTTTTCGATGTACATATATATATATATATATATATATATATATATATATATATATATATATATATTTTTTTTTTTAAGTCAAATGTAGAATTTATCCATATTTGCTTTAGCGTTGGATTAATAAAGAACATTTTACTAGAGTGAAATGACTTCAGATATTAAGTCGTCTTGCTTTTTGCGAAATATATGCAAGACTTTTTTTTCTTCCTTTTGTAAAATCAGTTATAATAAACAATAAAAAGTAATAAACAATCCTAATTTAAGTTATTTTGCTTCAAGTAAATTTATCTTGATTTTAGAACGTTTAAATATTTGTTATTGTGAAAAAAGACAAGGAGTGCATGAGGATTAAATCAATACAAAAACCTAAACAATACTGGGCTATGTCAATCCAATGTAGAGAGAAACACAATGTTGGCTTATTATTATTATTTTATATTAAATTAAAATGAAATTTTTAAATCCCAAATTCAGGATTTTTCGAGTGAATTCAGATATTCCAACACAATCTCACAGCAATTCGAAACTTTTTGATTTAGTGGCTAATTCGTATGAATTCGTATGATCTAATTCGTACAAATTAGTACAATTTGCTCATCACCCAATGACGGTTGGGTTTAAGGGCGGGGTTGGGTGCCACGCCTGCTTTTTAAAATCGCACAAATTTGTACGAGTTCAGTCGTACGAAAATGTACGAATTACGCCGCGGTCACACTAGAGTTTGAGCTTGCGAAATTCTGTCGTACGGCGCTGCGAAAAGGGGCGGGATTAACCAAGATGATTAGACATTAAATAAGCGAGCGATTGCTCCATGTTTTAAATTTCAGTTCAGAGAGGCCATGTTTTGATCCTGTATTGATCTCACGCAGTACAGTGATTTTATTCCATAGATTTCGCAAGTCAGAGTTCACCAAGCTTGAACTTTGCACTGCAGCAACCTGCGAAACTCAATGCATGACCCTGCGTTTCCGGTCTGACGCATTCGCGTGCGTATGAATGGAAGTCTATGGGGAGGAAAGTCCAGTGTGACGGCGGCTTCAGCCACTAAACTGACAAAACATGAAATACTTACGTTTCCTCGTGAGATCAGGCTGGATATTCTTGCTTTCTGAATAATATACGAGAGCTTATGCTTCAAACAAGACTTCATCTACTTCATCCTTGTTTAAGCGCAGTTTTTCATAAAACAATACTTATTTTAAGTCATCAAGTCATTTTGCGTGTCGAGTAAAGGACATTTACTTGTATTTTTATAGTGAAATTACTTCAGATATTATTGCTTTCTGACAAATATAGGCAAGATGTGCTTAAAATAAGACTTTTTATTTCAAATCAGCTTTTCATAAAGTAATACTTATTTCTTAAGTCATTTTGCATCTTAAGTAAACGTTGGATTTTGTTCAATTTGGATTTTTATAGTGAATTTATTTCAAATATTCTTGTTTTATGAAAAATAAGTGAGTTCATGCTTATAATAAGACTTTTTTTTTTTTTTTTCCAAATCAGGTTTTCATAAAACAATACTGATTTCTTAAATTATTTTGCTTCTCAAGTAAATGTTGGATTTTTTTATTTTATTTGGATTTTTAGAGTGAATTTACTTCAGATATTTTTGTTTTCTGAAAAACACAAGTGAATATATGCTTCAAACAAGACTTATTTTTATTTCTTCCTTTTTGTACTTATTTTTAAGCCATTTTAAGACATTTTGCTTCTCAAGTAAATGCTGAATTGTTTTCAGTTAGGTTTTTTAGAGTGAATTCACTTCAGATATTTTGGTTTTCTGAAAAATATAAGTGAGTTTATGCTTAAAACAAGACTCATTTTTAGGTCAATACAGTTTTTCATAAAGTAATACTGATTTCTTAAGTCATTTTGCATCTCAAGTAAATGTTGGATTTTTTTCAGTTTGGATTTTTATAGTGAATTTACTTCAGATATTCTTGTTTTCTGACAAAAATAAGCAAGTCCACGCTTAATACAAGTCTCATCCTTATTTTATCCTCTGTAAAATCCGTTTTTCATACAACAATACTTATTTTAAGTCATTTTGAGTCATTTAGTGTCTCAAGTAAATGTTGGATTTATTTTTTTTTTTTTTTGCTTTTTAGCGTGAAATTACTTCAGATATTCTTGTTTTCTGACAAATATAAGCAAGATGTGCTTAAAGATATGCTTAAAATTAGACTTTTAAAATTATAGCTTTTCATAAAACAATACTTATTTCTTAAGTCATTTTGTGTCTCAAGTTAATGTTGGAGTTTTTTATTTGGATTTTTTAAGTGAAACTACTTCAGACATTCTTCTTTTCAGACAAATATAAGAGTTTATGCTAAAAAAAACAACTCGTTTTTATTTATTATTTTTGTCAAATCAGTTTCTCTCACAACAATACTTATTTTAAGCCATTTTATATCATTTAGCATCTCAAGAAAATGTTGGATTTTTTTCAATTTGGATTTTTATAGTGAATTTACTTCAAATATTCTTATTTTCTGACAAACAGAAGCGAGTTCATGCTTAAAATAAGACTATTTTCATTTCAAATCAGCTTTTCATAAAACAATACTGATTTCTTAAGTCATTTTGAGTCATCAAGTTATTTTGCTTCAAGTAAATGTTGGATTTAAAAAAAAAATGTTATTTGGATTTTTATAGTGAATTTACTTTAGATATTATTGTTTTTCTGACAAATATAAGTGAGTTTATGTTTAAAATAAGACAAATTTTAATTTATTCCTTTTGTAAAATCAGTTTTAAATCGTCGTTTTAAATCTCAAGAAAATGTTGGATTTTTTTCAATTTGGATTTTTATAGTGAATTTATATCAAATATTCTTGTTTTATGAAAAATAAGAGAGTTCATGCTTATAATAAGACTTTTTTTTCAAATCAGGTTTTCATAAAACAATACTAATTTCTCAAGTCATTTTGTGTCTCAAGTAAATGTTGGATTTTTTTATTTTATTTGGATTTTTCAGCATGAAACTACTTCAGATAGTCTTGTTTTATGAAATATCAGCGAGTTCATGCTTAAAACAAGTCTAATTTTTATTTATTCCTTTAGTAAAATCAGATTAGCATACAACAATACTTATTTTAAGCCATTTTAAGTAATTTGGCGTCTCACGTAAGTGTTTAGAGTTCAAATTTTAGAGTGAATTTACTTCAGATATTCTTGTTTTCTGAGTTTATGCTTAAAACAAGACTACTTTTTATTTCAAATCGTTTTTAAATTAAAATAATACTCATTTCTCATGTCATTTTAAGTCACTGCGTCTCAAGTAAATGTTGGATATTTTTATTTTGATAGATAGAGTGAAATTACTTCAGATATTCTCGTTTTCTGGCAAATATAATGTGCTTATGCTTAAAACAAGTTTCATTTTTAATTAAAATCAGTTTTTCATGAATAAACACTTATTTCCTAAGTCATTAAGCTTCTAAGGTATATCTATCTTGCTTCTAGAATGTTTAAATGCGTGTTATTGGGGGGGGAATGACAAGTTTTTAAGCTCATAAGGATTAAACTTTCACTTTAGTTTGAGCTCTGCTCTTCACAGCACAGGTTAAGCAAAAGTAAATAACGCACGTAACATAAATGTTTAAGACTAATAAAGAAGTAAACAAAGCGCCGAGCACGCGCACGCACACACTGCGTTTGCTTATAAAACACTGGAGTTGCCATTTAAATGTGTTGTGTCACGCTGTCACACAGACTTCTCAAAGTTTACATAACTCCACAAGAGGAATACTTACAAATCCATAACCCCTGGACTTTCCAGTCTGTCTGTCGGTAATCACCACAGCTTCTTCAATCTCGCCAAACACTTCAAAATATTTCCTCAGGCTGGAATCCGTCGTATGATACGGAAGACCGCCGACAAATATCTTGGTGTAAGTGGTGTCCTTTTGCGTGGTATGCATCCTCACAAAATGCTCAAGTGCAAAAACAAATAATAATAAAAATGACTTAGTGCAATTTAGGCTTGACAGTGACCGCACCACTCTTTTAAAATACTCTAAAATATGGGTTTAATGTCCGAGGTAGATTAATGCGGTGAATAATGTGGAGCGGATTGAGCCAAGGATCATCAGGTGGGTCGAGCTCCTCTTTCCAGACTGACGTGACTTCTGAAAAGTGCGTGTGACCCATTCCTAAAAGCGGCCGGTGAAGCCACGCCCAGCTGACAGAGAGGGCGTGTTAGAGCGCGCTGGCCACGCCCACCACACGCGCTCAACAACAGCTGGACGGCGCACAACGGGCATCTGAGAGCCTTTGTTCGGAAACTGGAGTCATTTCATACAGTTGTTCTTTCAGTGTGTGTGTGTGTGTGTGTCAGAGAGAAAAAAACTGTGCCACAATGTCGGGTGTTTTCTGACTGTATCCCTTATGGAAAGCAGAAATAAAGCAAAGTTAATTTCTAGTATTAATGGTTTCATACACACACAGAGAGAGAGAGAGAGAGAGAGAGAGAGAGAGAGAGACACAAACACACACACACGCACTCACAGACACACACTCACACAGAGACACACATGGACACACACATACAGACAAAGAGAGAGACACACACAAACACAGATACGCACGTACACATGCACACATAGACACACACACATATATAAACACAAACAGAGACACACACATGCACAGAGACACACAGAGAGAGACACACACAAACACAGAGACACACACACATACACAGAGACACACATGAACACTTACTTACAGACACAACAGAGAAGGACACACACAAACATAAACACACACAGAGACACACAGAGAGAGACGCACATAAACACAGACAAACACACACACACACACACACACAACTAACCGCCAACTATTCAAGTATATGTTTCACATAGCAGATGCCCTTCCAGCTGCAACCCAGTACTGGGAAACACCCATACACACTCATTTACACACACTCATACACTACGGCGAATTTAGTTAATCAATTCCCCTATACCACATGTGTTTGGACTGTGGGGGAAACCGGAGCACCCGGAGGAAACCCATGCGAACAGGGAGAACATGCAAACTCCACACAGAAACGCCAACTGACCTAGCCGGGGCTCAAACCAGTGACCTTCTTGCTGTGAGGCGAGAGCGCTACCCACTGCACCACCACGCAGCCCTTATTATTATTATTATTATTATTCATTCATTCATTCATTTTCTTTTCGGCTTAGTCCCTTTATTAATCCGGGGTCGCCACAGCGGCATGAACCGCCAACTTATCCAGCACATGTTTTACGCAGCGGATGCCCTTCCAGCTGCAACCCATCTCTGGGAAACACCCATACACACTCATTTACACACATACACTACGGACAATTTAGCTTACCCAATTTCCCTGTACCGCATGTCTTTGGACTGTGGGAAAAACCGGAGCTATTATCATTATTATTATTATTATTATTATTATTATTATTATCATTATTATTATTATTATTATTATTATTATTATTATTATTATTATTATTATTTTAATTAAAAATGGTCAATATTATCAACCGGGCGAAACAATGGCGCAGTGGGTAGCACTGTCGCCTCACAGCAAGAAGGTCGCAGTTTCGAGCCTCGGCTGGGTCAGTTGGCAATTCTGTGTGGAGTTTGCATGTTCTCCCTGCGTTCGCGTGGGTTTCCTCCGGGTGCTCCGGTTTCCCTCACAGTCCAAAGATATGCGGTACAGGTGAGTAGGGTAGGCTAAATTGTCCATAGTGTATGAGTGTGTATGGATGTTTCCCAGAGATGGGTTGCGGCTGGAAGGGCATCCGCTGCGTAAAACATGTGCTGGATAAGTTGGTGGTTCATTCCGCTGTGGCGACCCCGGATTAATAAAGGGACTAAGCCAAAAAGAAAATGAATGAATGAATATTATCAACCACTTTAAAAAAGACTTTCTTATTATTTTGGATTGTCTACAGAACAAATCACTGTTGACTTGCCTAATAAACCCTACATTAACCTAATTAACCTAGTTAAGCTTTTAAATTTCACTTTATACTGAATACTGGCAATATTAATAGTGATGAATGATGTTTCATCATGGTAAAAACTAAAGAAAAGAGCTATTTAGGATGAGTTAATAAAACTATTATGTTTAAAATATGTTTAAAAACTTCTCTCTGTTAAAGAGCACTTGGGAAATATTACTACTAAAGGGCACCTATAGGTTACCCCTTTTTCCAGATTTATTATAAGTCTTTGTGTCTCCAGAATGTGTCTGTAAAGTTTCAGCTCAAAACACCCATCAGATTATTGATTAGAGCTTTCACTAGTTTGTATTTTGTAGCTCTCAACAGCTTTTTGCTGTTTTTGTGTACTGCGCCTTTAAGGCTGCGTCTGAAACCGCATACTTCCATACTATACAGTACGCTTAAATCAGTATGCGAGCCGAGTAGTATGTCCGAATTCTTAGAATTCGAAAATCAGTATGCGAGAAGTACCCGGATGACTTACTACTTCCGGCGAGATTCTGAAGTGCGCATCCCATGGACGCTGCGCTATCCCATGATGCCCCGCGAGAGAATTTATGAATGGACGTGAAGCGACGCAACTGACGCAGGTAGGTCACGTGACCATGACAAAATGGCGGATGTAGTACGTCCGAATTCCATTCATACTGCTCACATTCATACTGTATAGAACGTACTTTACTAACGGCCGAGTAGTACGTTTAAATTCAAATGCAGTACCTATAGTAGGCGGTTTCGGACGCAGCCTCAGTCTCCGCCCTCGGCTGCCTCAGACAACAGACAGACATAAAGGAAGCAGATCTCACATAACGTTTGGGAGAAATCACACATAATGTCAGTACAAAGTTCACGCACACACACAGCAGACACACACGCACATACATACAGCGTTTAGCTTAGCACTGTTTTTGCATGCAAATGTGACAGAATACACATTAATATCCACTGCTGTATGGATATCTGGTGTCATACCTGCCAACATTTGATTCATAAAATCCGGGAGACCGGTGGGGGGGGCTTAGTGGGTGAAAATAGAAAAAAAATCCCAAATGGATATATGATAACTTTTACATTCTACACAAAACTGTACATTTACAAAAAATTCATCTAATTTTCATCAGAGAATTTCAGAAATACAAAAGGTTTTTTTAGCACAACCATAATAGTACATCAAAACGTTAAATCTTGTACAAAACTTTGCTTTTTCTTCTACTAATCGAGAGTCATTAACAAACAATGTGTTGGAACTACTATAAATGCAAGAGTATCTAGTATCTGGACTGAAACGCGGGGAGGTGGTATGGGGATGGTTGTGCGTTGGGTTTGGTGCGCGAACATGCACCAGGTGTCAGGCCGGACTGTACCAAAAAGCTGAGGAGCTGGGGGCGGGGGGAATTCTGGGAGTTTACCGGGAGACAAAACAATACGAGAGATAGGTCTGAAATACAGGAGACTCCCGGGAAAAACGGGAGTGTTGGCAGGTATGTCTGATTATAACCTGATTTAACGTCCACAAACCGGGATTGTAGCGTCTTTTATAATTGTTCTGACACGCGGCTGTGGTGATGAAGTAAAGCTGAAGTAAATCGCTGTAATTCATTACACACATGCTCTGATTTAAAACATTTTAAACTTGTCAAACTCACTCTTGATCACATTTGATGATGCTTGATGATCCTAGCAAACTGAACAGACCTTTTATTCCCGGTTGCTTTGCGCACGTCCTGTCTTGTTGATATGATTATAAACGTTACTACGGAGACATGTTAATACGCAGCTGTCAATCAATTCGGTGGGCGGGGGGACCACACTCCTACATCAAGTTGCGGTCGGTCTCGAAATGGGAGGGATTTGGATCCTATTTTAACAAATTAAAAAAAAGAGTGTTTCTCTCACCCCAATATGACTGTGGATACACCATACCTACACACAGTTCTGTCCAAACAGCTTACAAAAGATGATTTTCATCATAGGTGCCCTTTAAAGAATATTACAAATTTCACTGGAGGGCTAATAATATGTTCTTCAACTGTTGATCTTCACACTAATGTCTGCATTAATGTGAAAAGGAAATTTCTGTATTCATTTTTCAAAGGGATTTGACCTGTTTTAAGTTTACAGGAGACATCAGTAAACTTGGCAGACAATTACCAGTATTTTTCTGCTTTGATATAGCACTTAATGTAAGAATGCTTTATTAAAGTCCACTTTAATATACACTACCTGACAAAAGTCGTCAATCCCAGTTGTAAGAGCAACAATAATAACTTGACTTCTAGTTGATCATTTGGAAAAGTGGCAGAAGGTGGATTTCTCTGCTGAATCATCTGTTGAGCTGCATCCCAATCATCACAAATACTGCAGATCTACTGGAACCCACATGGAGCCAAGATTCTCACAGAAATCAGTCAAGTTTGGTGAAGGAGAAATCATGGTTTGGGGTTTCATTCAGTATGGGGGTGTGTGAGAGATCTGCAGAGTGGATGATCAACATCAACAGCCTGAGGTATCAAGACATTTGTGCTGCCCATTACATTACAAACCACAGGAGAGGGACAATTCTCCAGCAGGATAGCGCTCCTTTTCATACTTTAGCCTCCACATCAAAGCTCCCGAAAGCAAAGAAGGTGCTCCAGGATTGGCCAGCCCAGTCACCAGACATGAACATTATTGAGCATGTCTGGGGTAAGACGAAGGAGGAGACATTAAAGATTAATCCAAAGAATCTTGATGAACTCTGGGAGTCCTGCAAGAACACTGAAGTGAAGTGATTTGAGTCATTGCAGAGATGTATGATGCAGTCCTCCAAGCTCATGATGGAGTCAGACACAATATTCATTCTGTTTCCACTGCAGCATGACTTTATATTCTACACTGGACATTATTTCTGTTCAGTGACGAGACTTTAGTCTAAGCAAAGTCAGACCTTACTGTCCTAATGAAATCATTCAAAATCAAGGCATGATCATATTTTATTGTGGTCAAATAAGCGTAATCTAGAGGCCTTTGCCTTTCATATAAGTCACTTCTGATACCAAATGATCAACTAGAAGTGAACTTAGTATTTGTTTTTCCTAAAGCTTGGATAGGTGACAAGACTTTAGTCATAATGTAGCATAGGATATGATTCAATGTAAGAATGCTGCACTGTAAAAAGTGTTGGGATCCACACAATTCCTTCATGAAACATTTTAAGCAAAACTTTCTTCCATTGAAAAACATTGTTAACAATTAAAACAAATGGTGCACACACACACACACGCACACACACACACACACACACACACACACACACACACACACACACACACACACACACACACACACACACACACACACACACACACACACACACACACACACTCTAATAATAGAGGTGGTTCTCCAGTGATAAGCACAGAAGCAAAGCACATCTTATCAGGCAGATCAGGTCCGTTGGGAGACTGGGCAGGTGGTGTGTATGAGGTAAAAGAGTTCCTCAGGTGACAGTGAAACACACACAGAGCAACACACAGGAGAAACAGACGCTTTTAAACGCTGCATCATTGAAACTCAAAACAGAGCGAGTGTCTGGACATGTTTCACTGCGTCTGTCAAAGATCTGCAGCAGTGGTGGTGTTTGAATTTATCGTAACCATTATTATTATCATAATTATTACACTGGCGACGCAGTAGGTAGTACTGTCGCTTTACAGCAAAATGGTCGCTGGTTCGAGCCTCGGCTGGGTCAGTTGGCGTTTCTGTGTGGAGTTTGCATGTTCTCCACGTGTTGGTGTGGGTTTCCTCCGAGTGCTCCGGTTTCCCCCACAGTCCAAACACATGCGCTAATTGATTAACTAAATTAGCCGTAGTGTATGAGTGTGTGTGTGTGTGTGTGTGTGTGTGTGTGTGTGTGTGAATAAGTGTGTATGGGTGTTTCCCAGTACTGGGTTGCAGCTGGAAAGGCATCCGCTGTATGCATAGTTGGCAGTTCATTCGCAGTGGCAACCCCTGATGAATAAAGGGACTAAGCCGAAGGAAAATGAATGAATAAATAACCTAAAAACTTTGTTAATAACAAGGTTGAACCCAACACTGAGTCAAATATGGACAAATTCAGCACTTGGGTTAAAAAATGTAATTTAAATTTGA
Organism: Danio kyathit; assembly: GCA_903798195.1. Classification (NCBI taxonomy): domain Eukaryota; kingdom Metazoa; phylum Chordata; class Actinopteri; order Cypriniformes; family Danionidae; genus Danio; species Danio kyathit. Next base: position 56,664,261 of record LR812537.1, on the reverse strand, counting down.
TGTAAGAAATTAACCAAATTTTGCATTAGTCCATATTTGACCCAACATTAGGTTCAGAAAACCCAGCGTTTTTTAGAGTGCAATTATTTTATTTATTTTTTTATTTATTTTATTATTTTTTTGATTATTTATTTATCTATTTGATTATTTATTTGTTTGATTATTCATTTATTTGATTATTTATTTGATAATTTATTTATTTGATTATTTATTTAAATATTTATTTATTTGATTATTTATTTGATTATTTATTTATTTGATTATTTATTTAAATATTTATTTATTTGATTATTTATTTATTTGATTATTTATTTATTTGATTATTTATTTATTTGATTATGTATTTATTTATTTGATTATTTATTTATTTGATTATTTATTTGATTATTTATTTATTTGATTATTTATTTATTTGATTATTTATTTATTTGATTATTTATTTAATTATTTATTTATTTGATTATTTGTTTATTTGATTATTTATTTATTTGATTATTTATTTGATAATTTATTTATTTGATAATTTATTTAATTATTTATTTATTTGATTATTTATTTATTTGATTATTGATTTATTTGATTATTTATTTAATTATTTATTTATTTGATTATTTATTTATTTGTTTGATTATTTATTTATTTGTTTGATTATTTATTTATTTGATTATTTACTTATTTATTTGATTATTTATTTATATACTTGATTATTAATTTAATTATTTTTTTATTTAATTGATTATTTATTTGTTTGTTTATTTATTTATTATTTGCTGTGCTTTAGTAGTTTATCAATAACAGACACACAGTTCAAGTCAGAATTATTAACCCCCCTTTGAATTTATTTTTTGATAGTCTACAGAACAAACCATCATTATACAATAACTTGCCTAATTACCCTAACCTGCCTAGTTAACCTAATTAACCTAGTTAAGCCTTTAAATGTCACTTTAAGCTGTATAGAAGTGTCTTGAAAAATCTCTAGTAAAATATTATTTACTGTCATCATGACAAAGATAAAATAAATTAGTTATTAGAGATGAGTTATTAAAACTATTATGATTAGAAATGTGTTGAAAAAATCTGCTCTCCGTTAAACAGAAATTAGGGAAAAAAATAAACAGGGGGGCTAATAATTCAGGGGGGTTAATAATTCTGACTTCAACTGTATATCAAGGTTTTATGCTATATTTTACATTATTTTTAAATATCTGAAGTTGAACATTACTATGTTTAATTTGTTTGTTTAAATTCAGCTCATATAAATTGTTTCCAACCACTTACCTTAATTTTATTTATTTTTTGGAAATCCAATGCATCATATTTTCAGTGTAGCATCTCATTCTTCAGCACACTAGTGTCAATTTATCTCAACATCAAACAAAATCCCATTAATAATTGATTAAAAGTGTAGTATAGCATTCTAGCATTTCTCTGACATCTGTGCAAGGAGCATCTTTACAACAAGTATGAACAGCAGACCATCGCCATCTCCTCCAGGACAAAAACAGCAGCCCATTTTCTAGGTCTTCGCATAATTGAGAGCAATGTGATACTTGGGCAGGTGAATTATTGAACAGCCTTCTCATTTAAAGCACACAACTTCCAGAGCACTCGGCTGATGGACTTTTTGTGGAAGCTTGAAACTTAAGACCTAGTTTGTGTGGCGTGAGTCGGCAAGCCATGTGGAGATCCTGACGCCTGCGGATGGATAATTGAGGCTTTATATAAAAAAAAATGTCATGCAGGAACTCGATCCACGGCATCCATGAGCCGCTAATTTATTGATGGAGAGTTCATTAAGCTGCTTTGTGTTGCAGCACATGTACAAAAGCTGCAGATCGTCTTTCAGGACATGCTCTACATTTACCTATCTTGATCTTTAACAGCCTTATGGATGGAGACTGACTGCATGAATGCTCACTGTGAAAAGTTATATGGCAGAAAGTTATGGCAACAAAGGTTTTTACGTTACGTGAACTCATTTTATATAAAGTTTTACCAAAGTCCCTTTAAGGCAAGTCATTTTACTCGATGGCTATCTCTTGGGCATTCTGTTTGAATGGGGAAGCGTCAAATTCTCCAAATATGCTTGCCAAGCTATTGATTAAATGTCATATTAGTAATCACCAATAAAATTAAACAACAACTGTCTCTTTACTTTCATTTCTAAACGTTCGAATCACACACAATCTGCAGAAACTCAGGTCTGAGACCCTCACCGTGGAATCCTCAGTCTCTAGTGATCACTGATTCAGCTGCCAGAGTTCTTACCAGGTCTAGAAAAGTTGATCATATCACTCCAATTTTATCCTCCTTACACTGGCTGCCTTATTGATTTTAAAGTATTGCTTCTTACATATAAAGCTTTAAATAATCTACCTCCTGTTTATCCAACCAACCTTCTGTCTCGCTACAATCCAACCCGCTCTTTAAGATCTCAAAACTCAAGGCTTCTGGTAGTACCTAGAACAGCAAAGTCCACTAAAGGAGGTCGAGCCTTCTTATTTATGGCTCCTAAACTCTGGAATAGCCTTCCTGATGATGTCCGAGGCTCAGACACACTCTCTCAGTTCAAAGCTAGATTAAAGACCTATCTTTTTAGCAAAGCATACACTCAATGCATCACATAGCGGTATGATGCATGATTGTGCTCCACGCATCTCGTTTATATACACTATGAACAGCAGCTACGCTAATTATTCTTTTTATTCTCTATTTCCACCTGGGGATACTCATCCCGAGACCCCCAGAGATTATGCAGCACCACTGATGCAATCCAAGACCTGTGAAGAGATGATGCCAAGGTTTCTATAATCCCAGACCAGGCCGTATCCTGAGCAGCTGCTGTGGTGGTCATGGAAAAGCGGAGAGCAGGGAACTGATTTCTGTGAGACTCCAGGGACAGACGAGTCTTCGCTGACATCCAGCGTTCTCCGGCGCCTAGACTGCAGCTCTGCACAAGACGTTTGGCCATAGGAGAAATGGTCGTGCCCAACTGAGCCTGGTTTCTCTCGAGGTTTTTTAAAATCTTCACTTTCGCCAATTGGTGAAGTTTTTTCCTGCCGCTGTCGCCACTGGCTTGCATGGTTTGGGATCTGTAGAGCTGAGCATCAATGGATTACTCTTCAGTGTTTGGACTCCCAGTGGTAAATATTAAACCACATTGACCTGAACTGAAATAAACTGAACTTAAACACTGAAAACTGAACTGACACGGTTTCAATTCACTATAATCTTCTATGTAAAGCTGCTTTGAAACAATCTACATTGTAAAAGCGCTATAGAAATAAAGGTGAATTGAATTGATTGGCTGCTGTACTAGAAGGCAGGGCTTCATTCGCCATATTCACTTTTCCCCATTCAAAACTATACGTGTGACATGTCTTTTGTATTCAATAGTCTTTGGTTTAACTTAATATTTTGAGTCAGTTTTACTGATGTGAGTTGAGATGACTACAAAAGTTAATTAATTAATTCATTTTCCTTCGGCTTAGTCCCTTAATTATCAGGCGTCGCCACAGCAGAATGAATCGCCAACTATTCCAGCATATGTTTTACTCAGCTGATGCCCTTCCAGCTGCAACCCAGTACTGGGAAACACCCATACACCCTCATTCTCACACACACACACACACATACACACACACACACTTATACACTACGGCCAATTTCCCTATAGCGCATGTGTTTGGATTTGTGGGGGAAACCGGAGCACCCGGAGAAAACCCATGCCAACACGGGGAGAACATGCAAACTCCACACAGAAATGCCAACTGGCCCAGCCAGGACTCGAACCAGTGACCTTCTTGCTGTAAGGCCACAGTGCTAACCACTGAGCCACCGTGCCGCCCTCATGTATTTTTAATTGAAAGGAATATTTTGGGTTTAATGTTAACCTTATTCTTAAATGTACGAGCCGGCGGAGCCATTGGAAACTTATTGGATCTTATTGGACTTCACTTCCATTATTTATTAGCCATTGTATTTTCTTATTATATTATTTTATAATAATTTTATACATCATCATAAACATAACTGTCTGTAGAGCAAGTAGGTTGATCGCTTACGCCCATTTATTACTAATGTCCCTATAAACAAATAAATCGGAAGTTGTAAAACATCTCAGAAAAGAGCTAACTTTCGCATTACAGAATAAGATCTATAGGTTTAGCATTTAGCATAATGCTAACTGGCAACCAAAGTAATCGTGACTTCTCTCCTTCTTTTATGATCATAGCTTTATCTCTCTGTTTAATCAAACCTTATATCGTCGTCACCAGTGGTGTAGTGGTTAGTGCGTCGACACATGCATTCCGGTGCTCACGGTGACCTGAGTTCGATTCCCGCCTCGCAGTGCTATGCTGATCCTTCCCCTCTCTCTGCTCCCCATGTTTTCCTGTCAATTCTCTCTACTGTCCTATCCAATAAAGATGATCAAACTGCATGAGAAACCAAACAATACACAGGTGAACAACATAATCGGTAACTATGGAAACAGAGAAATCAGATTGGCTGTATTCGAAATCACCTCCTATACTCTTGTTTACTATTCTTTACATTAGTGTCACTAATATAGTCCACTTTAAAGAGTGAATGAAAATGTGTGAGTGAATTTGAAGCACTAAGGGGATGCTGTTTTTGTTTGTGTTTTGCTGTTTGATTAATTTCGTAACACTTAACGAGCTGATGTATATATTAATAATGAAACAAAACATTTTGATGTCTTTTATATAACCATTCATTTAACAATTATATAATTATCATTTAGAAACTTACACCGATATGATTCCTATGTGGACGCCATCTTGTGGTCAGACGTGGAAATTCATTCGACACATGAACTCTCACTGTGCATTATGGTATCCTCTAACCATTGACTGTACATCGGTTGTACACTTATCATTGTTGTGCATTGTGGGATTGATTAAGTGCCCTTCAGAATGTCCACTACGGTTTCTGACAGCATTACAAATGGATGCTCCCTCAAATAGTGCACTATTTGTCAAACAACAAAAAATAAGGTGGCTGTCTGGACTCTGGAGTCAGATCTGAGTTTCAATAGTCATGTCAAAGCAGTTAGTAAATCAGCATACTTTCATCTCAAAAACATTGCAAGAATCAGATGCTTTGTTTCCAGTGAAGACTTAGAGAAACTTGTTCATGCTTTTATCAGCAGCAGGGTGGATTACTGTAACGGCCTCCTCACCGGCCTTCCCAAAAAGACAGTCAGACAGTTGCAGCTCATCCAGAACGCTGCGGCCAGGATTCTGACCAGAACCAGGAAATCAGAGCACATCACACCTGTCCTCAGGTCTTTACACTGGCTCCCAGTTACATTCAGTATAGATTTTAAAGTACTATTACTTGTCTATAAATCACTAAATGGCCTAGAACCTCAATACATTACAGATATGCTTACTGAATACAAGCCTAACAGATCACTCAGATCTTTAGGATCATATAAACTAGAAATTCCAAGAGTTCAGTCAAAGCAGGGTGAATCGGCTTTCAGCTACTACGCCCCTCGCTGCTGAAATCAGCTTCCAGAAATGATCAGATGTGCTCCAACATTAGTCACATTCAAATCCAGACTGAAAACACATCTGTTTAGCTGTGCCTTTACTGAATGAGCACTGTGCTACGTCCGACAAATTGCTTACGTTTTTCTTTTCTTTTTCATTTTTTTTACAACCTGTTTTAACACATTTTTGTCTGTTTTTATCTGTTTTTTATTATCTGTTTTTATTTTTATTTTTTCTTATACTTGTCTTTTTTATTCCTGTTTATGTAAAGCACTTTGAATTGCCACTGTGTATGAAATGTGCTATATAAATAAACTTGCCTTGCCTTGCCTTGCCTTGACTATTTAAGGGTACAGGGGGCGAAACCAAACAATACACAGGTGAACAGCATAATCAGTAACTACAGAAACAGAGGAATCAGATTGGCTGTATTCGAAATTGCCTCCTATACACTTGTTCACTATTCTTTACATTAGTCCACTAATATAGTCCACTTAAAAGAGTGAATGAAAATGTGTGAGTGAATTGAAGGGATGCTATTTTGTTTGTGTTTTACTTGATAAACCCCTTATGCTGTGTTCACACCAGACGCGGAAGAAGTGTCAAGCGCGAGTGATTTACATGTTAAGTCAATGCAAATGCGCGAATAGGCATCCTGCGGCGCGATACACGCGAATGGCGCTGCGCGAATGACGCGAATTGCGTGAATGACGCGAATTGCGCGAATGGCGCGATACACGCGAATGGCACCGCGCGAATTGAGCGTTTTGTGCGTTTGATGCGCTTAACGCGCAAATCGCTTGAGTTCAAGAATCTGAACTTCTGCGGACATTCGCGCCGCGTTAACCAATCAGGAGCTTGCTCTTGTGGGGGCATGATTGTGACGTAGCATCTTTTATTGGTGTCCCGGGGGAAATCCTTCAGCCGACACCGACAACTGTTCATCAAACTGAGCTTGGCTCGGTCAGAAGCACCGCTGAAAGCCTCCGTCATCCAGGTTAATTATCTGGAGGAGTTTATTGCTGTGTTCACACCAGACGCGGAACGCGCGGCTAAATCGCGATATTCGCCAGTAAATAGACGCGTGAACATTTGAGTTTACTCGCTTCATTCGCGCGTCAGACTCCGCTTCATTCGCGCGTCAAATTCACTTCAGAACAGACGCGTATTTCGCTTCTGTCTGCCCGGTGGCTGTAGCTTCGTTGCTAAATGGCTAACATGGATTTTATTGTTAAATAACTGTGTTTATGTGCTTTATGAAGGCTGAAAAACAGCGTCGATACGTTTGGAGCAGTGTCTGAGTCCACTAGATACTTTCTGAGGTGCACCCAGCTCTGTGAGCTCATAAACTCCTCCAGAAACTTAACCTGGATGACGGGGGCTTCCAGCGGTGCTTCTGACTGAGCCAAGCCCAGTTTGATGAACTGTTGTCGGTGTCGGCTGGAGGATTTCCCCCGGGACACCAACAAAAGGTGCCACGTCACAATCATGCCCCCACAAGAGCAAGCTCCTGATTGGTTAACGCGGCGCAAATGTCCGCAGAAGTTTAGATTTTTGAACTCGAGCGATTCGAGCGATTTGCATATTAAACGCGTCAACGGTCAATTCGCGCGGCGCCATTCGCGTGTATCGCGCCATCCGGGCCGCGCCATTTGCGTGTATCGCGCCGCAGGATGCCTATTCGCGCGTTTGCATTGAATTAACATGTAAATCACTCGCGCTTGACGCTTCTTCCGCGTCTGGTGTGAACGCAGCATTAGGGCTCACAGAGCTGGGTGCACCTCAGAAAGTATCGAGTGGACTCAGACACTGGTCCAAATGAATCGACGCTGTTTTTCAGCCTTCATAAAGCACATAAACACAGTTATTTTCTCAATAAAATCCATGTTAGCCATTTAGCAATGAAGCTACAGTCACCGGGCAGACAGAAGCCCGGCCCATGACGCGAATCCGCATCTGTTCTGAAGTGAATTTGACGCGTGAATGAAGCGAGTAAACTCAAATGTTCACGCGTCTATTTACTCACGAATAGCGCGATTTAGCCGCGCGTTCCGCGTCTGGTGTGAACACAGCATTAGGTAGTCATTTAACACTTAACGAGCTGCTGTATATATTAGTAATAAAACTATGGAAACAGAGGATTCGGATTGGCTATATTCGAAATTGCCCCCTGTACTCTCGTTCACTGTTCCGTACATTACTCCACTTATATAGTCCACTTAAAAGAGTGAATGAAAATGTGTGAGTGAATTTGAAGCACTAAAGGGATGCTGTTTTGTTTTTGTTTTGCTCAGTGCTTAATTTGTAAATTGCGGCAGAGCTGGGTGCTGAGATAATGCGGGGAAAGCAAAGACCGAGGGGCACTGAGATGATGCAGGGTTTGTTGTGGACGAAAGCGAAGGGGGGGAGAAGCGCAGCAAACGCCGCCCAGCCTGCTCTGCCGCCCTAGGCAGCTGCCTAGGTCGCCTCTATGGACGTGCCAGCCCTGGGTGTCGCGCACGAAAGTCGAGAGCGGTGGAAGGTGTTTGGGGGGGGGGGGGGGGGTTGTTGTTGCAGTGGATGGCGGAGGGGTGTAGCTGACGAAAGTGAGCGGGGCCGGGGTGTCGCGGACGAAAGTGAAGAGGGTTGATGAGTCGCGGAAGAAAGTGAAAGTGAACAGCGGACGGGGTAGGAGGGGGTTTGAGGAGGGGATCGGTAAAATGAGGTGCCGGATCATATTTCAGAGGTGCCGGATCCGGCGTGTTCCGGCACAAATTAAGCCCTGGTTTTGCTGTTCGTTATTTAACACTTAGCGAGCTGTATATATTAGTAACGGAACAAAACATTTTGATTTCTTTTATATAACCATTAATTTAACAATTATATCATTATCATTTAGTAACTTACACTTATAGGATTTCGATGTGGGCGCCATCTTGTGGTCAGATGCAGAAATTCATTCATGAACAACATAATCAGTAACTATGGAAATGGAAACAGTGGAAGCTGATATTTTGTATCTCTTCTTGTTCACTGATTATGCTGTTCACCTGTGTATTGTTTAGTTTCTCATGCAGTTTGTTTTAGGGCCTAAAACAATTGAGTGTAATACTTTTGTAATGGAAGTAACAGAGGTCGGGGCGACATGGGGGCTCAGTGGTTATCACTGTCACCTCACAGCAAGAAGGTCGCTGGTTCGAGTCCCGACTGGGACAGTTGGCATTTCTGTGTGGAGTTTGCATGTTCTCCCCGTGTTGGTGTGGGTTTCCTTTGGGTGCTCCGGTTTCCTCCACAGTCCAAACACATGCGCTATAGGGGAATTGATGAACTAAACTGGCCGTAGTGTATATGTGTGAATGAGAGTGTATGGGTGTTTCCTAGTACAGGGTTGCGGCTTGAAGGGCATCTCCTGCACTACACATGAAATTGGATGAACTAAATTGTGTATGGGTGTGTTCCCAGTACTGGGTTGCATCTGGAAGGACATCTCCTGCGTAAAACATATGCTGGAATAGTTGGCGGTTCATTCCACTGTGGCGACGCCTGATAAATAAGGGATTAAGCAGAAGGAAAGTGAATGAATGAATGTTTTTTGTCAAAATTAAATGTACGCTGCAAGTGCTGTTGATCAGGCTTTACTTGTGTTAAACCCTTTACATTAATGGATGTTAGTTGTGTTTCAGCTTGGTTGCTTTACGCGTATTTATAAGCCTGACGCTGGAAAAACAAAAAGAGCGAGAGACGACAGAGAGGTTTTGGAGAGCCCTCGACACAATCCACCTGTCAAACACACTCACTCACACACACAAACACACATTTATGGCCTTCAGAGGTCACTGATTCTGGACAACAGCTGAACCGCTTCTACAGCAACACACACACACACACGCATACACACACACCGGTCATAATGACTGCTAACTTTAGGTCTGACTACATCATAACTGCATGCTTGTTGTTATTGTGATAAAGCCGGGTGAAGTCTGATCTATTTCAGGGTTGGACTCTGATGCTCAATGTTTAGCCAGCATCATTAAACCTGCTCTGAACTGATTTGACTGGAGCTTTGATGGAGAGGCGTGTCAGATCCAACAGGTGGCCTGTG
>LR812537.1:56489655-56649655 GCA_903798195.1 Danio kyathit | reverse complement strand
TAAAATGGCGCTAAACTGCGCATAAATCTCTGTGGTCAGAAAGATTAAATAAATAATGCTTTTAAAAATTATAGTTTAAAAATAAACGGGAAAATTCAGCTTTACATCGCAAGTATAAAGGTGTCACTTTATTATGATGGTCCCTTTAACACATTTTGTTGAATTTAAGTTACATTGCAAGGCAGCATGGAGGCACAGTGGGTAGTGCTGTCACCTCACAGCAAGAAGGTCGCTGGTTCAAGCCTCGGCTGGGTCAGTTGGCATTTCTGTGTGGAGTTTGCATGTTCTCCTCATGTTGGCGTGGGTTTCCTCCAGGTGCTCCAGTTTCCCCAACAAGTCCAAACACATGGGCTGTAGGTGAATTGGATAATCTAAATTGCCTGTAGTGTATGGGTGTTTCCCAGTGATGGGTTTCTTATAGTCAGTTAAATGTCTGTTGGAGGAGCAGTATCAGCAGATATTAAGCAGACAGTCTTATATTTTGGTGGAGGTCGATTCAGGTAGCCCTGTTGTTCTTTTACTGTTGGATCTCAGTGCTGCCTTCGATACAGTGGATCATGACATTCTCACTGATCGGCTTAGAGAACACGCTGGTATCCAGGGTCTAGCCTTGGATTGGTTCTCCTCATATCTGAAGGATAGAACTATATCAGTCAGTTTGGGCAACTCGTGCTCATCTGTTGTTCAACTAATGTGTGGGGTTCCACAGGGCTCGATACTGGGTCCTGTTTTGTTTTCCCTTTACTTACTTCCGTTAGGAAAAATCTTTGAAAAGCATGGCGTAAATTACCATCTATATGCTGATGACTCTCAAATCTACTTCCCCATAAAATCTGGGGATCAATCCTCCCTTCAGGCTTTGTTTAATTGTTTGGCTGATGTGAGAGATTGGTTAGCGAATAACTTTCTCCAACTGAATGAGGACAAATGTGAATTTATTGTTTTTGGTCAAAAAGGTTCGGATTCTAATGGCAATCTGTCATTGCTTCCTGGAAAAATACATTCCTACGTAAAAAGTATTGGTGTTATCTTTGACTCTGAGCTTAAATTTGATGCAGATTGTCAAATGCAAATTAATGCAGTTGTCAAAAATAGTTTTTTCTATTTTAGATATATTGCCAAGCTGAAGTCTGTCCTCTCTTTCAGTGATTTAGAGAAGGTTGTTCATGCTTTCATCTCTTCTCGTCTGGATTATTGCAATGCATTGTATTTGGGTGTGAGTCAGGGCTCTCTCTCGCGACTGCAGCTGGTCCAGAACGCAGCTGCCAGGCTTTTAACAGGCACAAAAAAACGAGAGCACATTACACCTGTACTGATTTCACTACACTGGCTACCAATCCAGTTTAGAATTCAGTACAAAGTACTGCTGTATGTTTTTAAATCCCTCCATGGCCTGGCCCCTGAGTATATTTCTGAGTTAATTAATATACACCAACCCGTGAGATCTCTTCGCTCTAAGGATCAACTCTATTTGCAAGTTCCACGATCACGCTTGAAATGTCGAGGTGATAGAGCTTTTTCAGTAGCAGCTCCTAGACTCTGGAATGATCTTCCACCCTACCTAAGAACAGCTCCAACTTTTGAGTCTTTTCAGAGGTCACTGAAAACACACTTATTTTCTTTAGCTTTTAATCATGTGTTGTGATTGTATGTACTTTGGCTCCTTGTATGTTTGCATGTGTTTTATCTGTTTTATGTACAGCACTTTGGTACCCATTGTGGTTTGTTGAAAGTGCTCTAGAAATAAATTGAGTTGAGTTGAGTTGAGAGACAGTCTACTAATACTCAAATGAGAAGTTATTGGCATGTAGTTGCAATGCAACTTTTAGTCAACAAATTGTGCAATAGGGACCATCAAAATAAAGCGATACCAGAATAAAAAACGAGATTAAAACACACTTGAAAATTTATTTGCAATAATATTTCATTATGTTTAACATTTCATTGTACTTTTAATGTATTTTTGATCAAATAATTCCAAATTACTGATTAATATATACAGTAGTTGAGGAGTAAATTATTAGCCCTCACGTGAATATTTATTTATTTTAAAAATATTATAAAAGTCCTAACACATTTTTAAGATAATAGTTTTAATAACTAATTTCTTATAACGAATAACTTTTGCCATTATGACACCATATAATATTTAACTAGTTATTTTGCAAAAGTAGTATTTCAGTTCAAGTTTAAGGCTTAACTAGGTTAATTAAGTTAACTAGGCATGTTACAGTGGGTTGTTCTGTAGCCAATCAAACAATAATAATTTTAAGGGGGCTAATAATATTGACCTTAGCAGGTTTTTTTACTATTATTCCAGCCTAAATAAAATAAATAAAACTTTCTCCAGAACGTAAATATAATAGAAAATACTGTGAAAAATGACCTTTCTGCACTTTGAAAATAGTTAAAAAAGAAAAAACAATTCACAGGAGGGCTAATATTTTTTACTTATATATATGTATATACATACAGTTTAAGTCAGAATTATTAAATTAAATTTAAATTGAATTAAATTGATTTTTTTTTTACAGTATGTCTAATAATGGTGATGCAGTGGCGCAGTAGGTAGTGCTGTTGCCTCACAGCAAGAAGGTCGCTGGTTCGAGCCTCGACTGGGTCAGTTGGCGTTTCTGTGTGGAGTTTGCATGTTCTCCCAACGATCACGTGGGTTTCCTCCGGGTGCTCTGGTTTTTCCCACAGTCCAAAGACATGCGGTACAGGTGAGTAGGGTAGGCTAAATTGTCCGTAGTGTATGAGTGTGAATGAGTGTGTGTGGATGTTTCCCAGAGATGAGTTGCAGCTGGAAGGGCATCCGCTGAGTAAAATATGTGCTGGATAAGTTGGCGGTTCATTCCGCTGTGGTGACCCCGGATTAAAAAAAGGGGCTAAGCCGAAAAGAAAATGAATGAATGATAATATTTTTTCTTTCTGAAAAAGTCTTATTTGTTTTATTTTGACTAGAATAAAAGCAGTTTTTAATTTTTTAAGAACCATTTTAAGGACAAAATTATTAGCACCTTTAAGCTAATTTTTTTTGCGGTTGTCTACAAAAAAGACCATCGTTATACAATAACTTGCCTAATTACCCTAACCTGCCTAGTTAACCTAATTAACCTAGTTAAGCCTTTAAATGTCACTTTAAGCCAGGGGTGGGCAAACTCAGTCCTAGAGGGCCGATGTCCTGCACAGTTTAGCTCCAACTCTAATCAAACACACCTGCTTATAGATTTCTAGTGATCTTGAAGACACTGATTAGCATGTTCAGGTGTGTTTGATTAGTGTTGGAGCAAAACTGTGCAGGACATCGGCCCTCCAGGACCGAGTTTGCCCATCCCTGCTTTAAGCTGTATAGAAGTGTCTTGATAAATATCTAGTCAAATATTAGTTACTGTCATCATGGCAAAGATAAAATAAATCAGTGAATAGAAATGAGTTATTAAAACTATTTTGATTAGAAATGTGTTGAAGAAATCTTCTCTCCGTTAAACAGAAATTGGGGAAAAAATAAACAGGGGTGCTAATAATTCTGACTTCAACTGTGTATATATATATACATAGTACAATATTATATTCTTAAGACTCATAACTCACAACAGTGATAAAAATATCACATTGGCAACTCCTTCACTTCAGTACTGTACCCGATTCATAACTTCTTATTCTACTGCTTGTACTAATTAGGCACATATTTCCACATTTTCCCTGTCTAATATTCTATTATAAAACACAAGGTCATGATTTGATCTGAGCCATGTAAGAAAATAAATGACTTATGTAAAGTGCATGTGCAATGCTCTGAATATACATGAGATTTAAAATGACAGTTCACCCAAAAATGAAAAATGACATATTATTTACTCCCCCTCGTGCATTTTCAGCTTACAAACAGCACCTTTAAAACATAGCTTCAGCTGAATCAGTGGTCTTTGGCGATTCTAATAATGCAAGTCAATGGTGACCCGCTTTTTGAGATTGAAAATAAAAGCAAACAATAAGTCTAAATCAATCCCTGTGGCTCCTAAAGACACGCTGAGATCTTATGAAGTGAAACTATCACAAGAAATTGAACAATATTTATAATATTATTAGCCTTAATCCACAGCCCGGGAAAGTAATTCTCAGAGTTCATGCTAACATTATTGTACATTATGTTCAGTTTCTTGCACAGAGCAATCGTTTCTCTTCATTAGACCTCAGTGTGTCTTTAGGAGACACGGGGATTGATTTGAACTTGTTTGCATGTGTTTATTTTTAATCTTAAAAACGGGTCACCATTGACTTGCATTATAAGTAATACCAAAGGGGATTCAGCTAAAAATATTCCTCAAAAATGCGGTATGTAAGTTTTTGATCATGATTTCGATTGTTTGGAGGAAGAACTCGCCTAATTTTGGTATATTATTTCTTAAAGCAAGACAATATTTTTTACTTGTCTAGAAAATGCTTCTTGATTTAAGATCTTTAAGATATTTGGACTAAAAACAAGACAAGAAAAGCATTTGTGCAGCGTGAATAGACTAGTTAATCTGAAAAACAATGCTAAAGCTGTGCGTTCCATGTTCAAATATCTGTCTTTGTTTTGGTCTCTATAACCAGCCCACTGCCAGCTTACCCAAATATATTTCAGCACAATGAAGGCAAGGTGAAACAAACCCTCTACAGGCTGGGCCATTTATATGGATACACCTTAATAAAATGGGAATGGTTGGTGATATTAACGTCCTGTTTGTGACACATCAGTATATGTGAGGGGGCAAACGTTTAAAGATGAGTGGTGACCATGGTGGCCATTTTGAAGTCGGCTATCTTGAATGGAACTTTTGTTTTTTCAATAGGAAGCAGGTCATGTGACACATCAAACTTATTGGGAATTTCACAAGAAAAACATTGGTGTGCTTGGTTTTAACGTAACGTTATTCTTTCATGAGTTATTTCCAAGTTTCTGACCACTTATAAAATGTGTTCAATGTGCTGCCCATTGTGTTGGATTGTCAATGCAACCCTCTTCTCCCACTCTTCACACAATGATAGCAACACCGCAGGAGAAATGCCAGCACAGGCTACCAGTATCCGTAGTTTTAGGTGATGCACATCTTGTATCTTCACACCATATATAATTGCCTTCAGATGACCCCAAAGATAAAAGTCTAAGGGGGTCAGATCGGGAGACCTTGGGGGCCGTTCAACTGGCCCGCAATGACCAATCCACTTTTCAGGAAACTGTATTCAGGAAAGCATTCCCATTTTATTAAGGTGTATCCATATAAACGGCCCACCCTGTACAATATTTTGAATTTGGGCCGCAATACCTAGATCAACCACTAGATGTCAGTCCTACATACTGCAATTTTAATGTTCTACCGAAAAAGAAAAATCATCTTCAATAGCCTGAACGTGAGTAAATTAACTGTAAATGTCGATTTTTTTGGGTGAACTATCTCTTTAATCTGCATTTGTAGATTTAAAAGCCCTCATCTGTGTCTCCATTCTGCTGGAAGGTGGAGTCGTTCTCTAGTTCTGGTGAATCAGTGAGTGTGTGGTCCTCAGATTCTCCATGTTTGGTTCTAGTTGGGACTGGAAGTTGTTCAGAATGGAGCAGTTCCTCTGGGTCGAGCTTTCCTTCTGCGTTCACGGGAGCAGAGACACGAGGACGGGCTGATTTAATTCGCAACCTGCGCTTCAGGTCCTCCTCTCTCTCCTGAAAACAGAAGATTATACCATAGATCATAATGCTAAGCTGAATATTATCACCAGTGTGCAGCAAAAGTAAAAACTAATTTTCTCAATTAGGGAATTTTTTAACAATAAATTTAATCAATTCAGCTCATCTTTATTTCTATAGTGTTTTTTACAATGTAGATTGTCTCAATGCAGCTTACGGGCACATTTTATAGTGTTTGTAATAATAATAATAATAATAATAATAATTCATTCATTCATTTTCTTTTCGGCTTAGTCCTTTTATTAATCTGGGGTGGCCACAGCGGAAGGAACCGCCAACTTATCCAGCATATGTTTTACATGGCGGATGCTCTTCCAGCTGCAACCCAGTACTGGGAAACACCCGTACACACTCATACTGTACACTCATAGACTACGGCCAATTTAGTCAATCAATTCCCCTATAGCGCATGTGTTTGGACTTTGAGGGAAACCGGAGCACCCTGAGGAAACCCACGCCAACACGGCGACAACATGCAAACTCCACACAGAAACGCCAACTGACCAAGCTGGGACTTCTTCTTGCTGTGAGCCACCGTACTGCCCCCTGACTTACGATAACCCTGATAGAGCTAAAAAAAAGGGTATGACAGGTGAATGTGGTGTGGTTGTGCTTCACCTTTCTCCTCTCCTCCACTTGTCTCATCTTCATCTCGATGTCCTCTTTTTTGATGAGCTCTTGCTCTTTGCGTGTTTTCAGAGACTCCAGCCGAGCGGGTGGTCTGCTTCTGGCTTTCCCAGCTTCATCCATCTAACACGCACACATTATTCATGTTTGTCCCAGCGGAACAGAAACAATTGTGCAAACACACTCACACACTACATTAATTTGTCTATTTAAAGCAAGTTAATCTTACAAAGAACAGCCACGTTCATTTTCCAGTGGATTAATTAACTATAGATCATTACTAATCTAAATAAACAAGACACTGACCTGCATTTTGTGAATAAGTAAATAAACACGAGAAAGCTTGAGAATGCTAATATCTATCTATCTATCTATCTATCTATCTATCTATCTATCTATCTATCTATCTATCTATCTATCTATCTATCTATCTATCTATCTATCTATCTATCTATCTATCTATCTATCAGCCTAGGACATGCTAACATGTTAAGTGATACCAGACACATGCTAATTCTACATGCTTATTCTGCTAGTACCGCGCTATGAACAGTAGAACAACAGCTTAAAAACTTTGCTAACAATAGTAGCAAATGCTAATGATAATTCATAGCTAGCAACATGTTAAACATTCTAGAAACATCCAAACTAATGCTACCATTGTGATACCATCTATCTATCTATCTATCTATCTATCTATCTATCTATCTATCTATCTATCTATCTATCTATCTATCTATCTATCTATCTATCTATCTATCTATCTATCTATCTATCTATCTATCTGCAAACTAATGCTACCAATGTGATACCTGTCTGTCTGTCTGTCTGTCTGTCTGTCTGTCTGTCTATCAATCCATCCATCCAGCTAGCAACTAGCCTAGGACATGCTAACATGTTAAGTGATACCAGACACATGCTAATTCTACATGCTTATTGTGCTAGTACCGCGCTATGAACAGTAGAACAACAGCTTAAAAACTTTGCTAACAATAGTAGCAAATGCTAATGATAATTCATAGCTAGCAACATGTTAAACATTCTAGAAACAGCAAACTAATGCTACCATTGTGATACCATCTATCTATCTATCTATCTATCTATCTATCTATCTATCTATCTATCTATCTATCTATCTATCTATCTATCTATCTATCTATCTATCTATCTATCTATCTGCAAACTAATGCTACCAATGTGATACCTGTCTGTCTGTCTGTCTGTCTGTCTATCAATCCATCCATCCATCCATTCATCCAGCTAGCAACTAGCCTAGGACATGCTAACATGTTAAGTGATACCAGACACATGCTAATTCTACATGCTAATTGTGCTAGTACTACGCTATGAACAGTAGAACAACAGCTTTAAAACTTTGCTAACAATAATAGCAAATGCTAATGATAATTTATAGCTAGCAACATGTTAAACATTCTAGAAACAGCAAACTAATGCTACCATTGTGATACCATCTATCTATCTATCTATGACATGCTACATGTTATATCATACTAGATAGACACATGCTAATTCTACATTCTAATTGTGCTAGTACCACAATATGAATGGAGGAACAACAGCTTAAAAACTTTGCTAACAATACTAGCAAATAATAATGCTAATTCATAGCTAGCAACATGCTAGAGTAAACATTCAAGAAACATGCTGGAAACGTGCTAACTAATGCTACCAATGTGATACACATTTTAGAAACATTTAAGCAACATGTTAGCTGTGTGTTGAAACATTTTAAAAGCATGCTAGCAACATGCTAATTATGTTAACGATGTGGTAACTATTTTAGAAACTGAAAGCAATGTGCTAAGGGTAAATTGTTAAAACATGCTAAGAATATTCTAAAACCCCACATGAAAGAACACTATAGTAATGTAAATACAATATGGCTAATGAATGCTCCAGTGTAGGCTACTGTAGTACTTATTATTCATATGAACGCAATACATTGTGCTTTATTTTTAGAGTCTTTCCTTAAAGTGTTGATTTCAGTGGGTGAAAAGTTAATAATTGATAAATCATAGCAGCGTTATGTAAATCTTGCGTATTTGAAGAGTGAAATGTGCTGCTGCTCACCATGATGTTGTAGGATTGTCCACTTTCTCCGTGTTTGGGTTGAGCTGGGATGATACCCTGAGAGAGAAGTTGCTCCAGGATCTCACTGGACTCGGGTCTCTCCTCGCTGTGTCCTGGAGTCTGGGCTGCATTTCACACAACATTACAGACAAAATAAATATTAGAGTACAGTCCAAACACATGCACTGTAGGTGAATTGGATGAACTAAATTGGCTGTAGTGTATGTGTGTGTGAATGACAGATGGGTGTTTCCCAGTACTGGGTTACAGCTGGAAAGGCATCTGCTGTGTAAAACATATGCTGGAATAGTTGGCAGTTCATTCTGCTGTGGTGACTCCTGATAAACGACGGCGCTAAGCCAAAGGGAAATGAATGAGGAATGAATATATGCTAATTATGCTAGCAACATGCTAAGGTGATGATACCAGGATAATGATCATGTAAGAAATATGAAAGCGACATGCTAATGCTAACAAATTGTTAAAACATGCTAACAACATACTAAAATCTCACATAAAAAATACTACAGTAATTTAGGGTAACTATTATAGGTTTTTTAATCATACTATCACACAATACAATCCTTTGCTAATGAATGCTCTGGCATAATAAAGTATATGACAATGATATATTATACATAATAATGAAAATATAATAATGCATAACAAAGCCTAAACTTAAAAAAAAAAAAGCTCTTAACTTTAAACTTTAAATGAGTAAACAAGCTGTAAATTAGCAAACAAACTTTAAATTAGCAAACAAGCTTTAAATTAGCAAACTAGCTGTAAGCAAACAAGCTTTACATTGGCAAACTTGTTTGAATGACCAAATTAACTTTAAAATAGCAATGTAGCTTTAATAAAAATTATCAAACTAGCTTGAAATTAGCAAACTAGCTTTAAATGAGCAAACAAGCTTTAAACTAGCAAACTTGCATTAAATGAGCCAACTAGCTTTATATTAACAAACTAGTTTTAAATTAGCAAACTACCTTAAAAATAGCAATCTAGCTTTAATAAAAATTAGCAAACTAGCTTAAAATAGCAATCTAGCTTTAATAAAAATTAGCAAACTAGCTTAAAATAGCAATCTAGCTTTAATAAAAATAGCAAACAAGCTTTAAATGAGTAAACCAGCTTTGAATGAGAAAACAAGCTTTAAAATTAGCAATCTAGCTTTAAAAAATTGCAAACTAGCTTGAAATGAGCAAACTAGCTTTAAATGAGCAAACAAGCTTTAAACTAACAAACTTGCATTAAATGAGCAAACAAATTTTAAATGAGCAAACTTGCTTTAAATTAGTAAACTAGCTGAAAATAGAAATCTAGCTTTAAAAAAGAAATTAGCAAACTGACTTTAAATTAGCAAACTAGCTTTAAATGAGTAAACTAGGTTAAAATGAGAAATCTAGCTTCGAAAAAAAATCCAAACTGGCTTGAAATTAGCAAACTAGCTTTAAATGAGCAAACAAGCTTTGAATTAGCAAACTAGCTTTAAATTAGCAAACTAGCTTTAAATGAATAAACAAGCTTTAAATTAGCAAACTAGCTTTAAATGAATAAACAAGCTTTAAATTAGCAAAGTAGCTTTAAATTAGCAAACTATTTAAAAACAGCAATCTATAGCTTTAACAAAAAATGGCTTTAAATTAGCAAACTAGCTTTAATTAGCAAACTAGCTTTAAACTGATAAACTGTAATAAATACTGTAGCACACTTTAGTTTTACTATAGTACACCTTTTATTGTACCACAGAAATAGCTCATTATTTTTCTGTACTCTAACCTTGTAGTTGTGGTAGTAGTCTAGGTACAGCTCCAGGAAGACCCACCGCCTCCACTGCGTCCAGACTGACTCCACTGTCTATGGTCATTTTGGAGATGGCGGAGTCACCACGCGGTGCTCCCTGAGCCACATCAAACTGCAAAGTGTCCGTCTACAAAACACGCACACACACACATCAGTTTGCATATTATAAAACATTTGTTCTCGTGATCTAGTCAGGCAGGTTGGAGAAGAATTTTCCACAAAATAGCCAGCTTAAACTAGCTTTAAATTAGCAAACTAGCTTTAAATTAGCAAACAAGCTTCAAATTAGCAAACAGGCTTTAATTTAGCAAACAGGCTTTAAATTAGCAAACAGGCTTTAATCAAACTGGCTTTAAATTGGCAAACTGGCTTTAGGGATTTAAAATTAATAAAATGGGTTTAAATTAACAAAATAGCTTAAAATTAGCAGACTGGCTTTAAATTAGAAAACTAGCCTTAAATTAGCAGACTGGCTTTAAATTAGAAAACTAGCCTTAAATTAGCAGACTGGCTTTAAATTAGAAAACTAGCCTTAAATTAGCAGACTGGCTTTAAATTAGAAAACTAGCCTAAATTAGCAGACTGGCTTTAAATTAGAAAACTAGCCTTAAATTAGCAGACTGGCTTTAAATTAGAAAACTAGCCTTAAATTAGCAGACTGGCTTTAAATTAGAAAACTAGCCTTAAATTAGCAGACTGGCTTTAAATTAGAAAACTAGCCTTAAATTAGCAGACTGGCTTTAAATTAGAAAACTAGCCGTAAATTAGCAGACTGGCTTTAAATTAGAAAACTAGCCTTAAATTAACAGACTGGCTTTAAATTAACAGACTGGCTTTAAATGAGCAAACTAGCTTTAAATTAACAAACTAGCCTTAAATTAGCAAACTAGCTTTAAATTAACAAACTGGCTTTAAATTAGCAAACTAGCTTTAAATTAACAAACTAGCCTTAAATTAGCAAACTAGCTTTAAATTAACAAACTAGCCTTAAATTAGCAAACTAGCTTTAAATTAACAAACTGGCTTTAAATTAGCAAACTAGATTTAATTTAACAAGCAGGGTTTAATTTAGCAAACTGGCTTTAAATGAGCAAACTGGCTTTAAATTAACAGACTGGCTTTAAATTAGCAAACTACCTTTAAATTAGCAAACTACCTTTAAATTAGCAAACTAGCTTTAAATTAGCAAACTGGCTTTAAATTAACAGACTGGCTTTAAATTAGCAAACTAACTTTAAATTAGCAAACTGGATTTAAATTAGCAAACTAGCCTTAAATTAGCAGATTGGCTTTAAATTAGCAAACTAGCTTTAAATTAGCAAACTAGCTTTAGATGAGCAAACTAGCTTTAAATGAGAAAACTAGCTTTAAATTAGCAAACAGGCTTTAATCAAACTGGCTTAAATGAGCAAACTGGGTTTAGAGATTTAAAATGAATAAATTGCTTTAAAATAACAAGCTAGCTTTAAATTAACAGACTGGCTTTAAATGAGCAAACTGGCTTTACATTAGCAAACTGGCTTTAAATTAGCAAACTACCTTTAAATTAGCAAACTGGCTTTAAATTAACAGACTAGCTTTAAATTGGCAACCTGGCTTTAAATTAGCAAACAAGCTTTAAATGAAAATACTATAGTAATTAATAGTAAATAATACAGTGTACTATGGTTAAGTGTATTATACTATAAATATATTATAGTATTTTACAACTCTTTGTAAATGAATGTTTCAGCATACTGTATTATTACTTTAGTGGACTAATAAATAACAGTTACAGTAGTGCTAAAAATAAACTGTGGTGTTCATAAAGAATGTGTAGAATTACCACAACATATTCAAGTACTTTACAATAGTGTGGTTCAAAAACACAACAGAATTTACTATATTATAGTATTTACATCTCGACTGCTACAGCTGCAGCATACTGTACTAGTTAACTATAGTAAACGCTATAAAAAATACTATAGTATACTTAACAATGACTGTATATAATGATACTTAAGTTTTACTACAGTAAACTGGGGTGTATTTTAGTACCTATATTATAAACAGTATAAAATTACCACAACAGATTAAAGTATTTTACTACAAAAAAATTCTATATTAACATAATACCTAAAGTTTATTACAGCAAACTGTGGTGTATTGTTGAATTACCACAGCAGATTAATTCAACTAACCGTTACTTTAAGTTAGTTTGGTTTAAAAACACGACAGTATTTACTTTAAATTACCAGTATACTTTAATGAGGGTATATAGAGTGTTTAATATTGGACTAATTTTAAATCGGAACACTAAAGGAATTCAGCCCACCTCATTCCCGTTCAGATTGCTCGGTTTCACCGGCTCGACCACCGTGATTCTGGAGCTCCCGCATCCCATGTTCGTCTCTCCCCGGTTATGAAGCTCTTATGAAGCTCTCGGGTCCGGATAAACTTCTTCAATCATTCGCATTCCAGCACATGATCAGAATCCGTCGGCTAGGCTCGTCGTCAAGGACTCTCTGCGTTGCTATGATTCGTTGCCACAATAAATCTGACCCCGTTCCAGAGGTCACGTCACCTGCGCTGTTGCCAGGACTCAAAATAAAACACGGCTTAACTCGATTTTAATTTATCGTCCTTGATTAAATATTCAATAAAAGTGACAGGCTTAGATAAAAGTTTTATTTAATCAAATAAATTAGCAAACACAGATCTATTTTACATGGAAAGAAAGAAAGAAAAAAAGAAAGATTTGTATTAATTAATTTAAATTAACTTTTATTTTTAATTTATTTTATTATTTTTTACTACTACTATTTACTGTGTTTACTTTATTTTTTAATATATATGTTCTTTTTTAATGTAAACATTACATTTATAACATTTGTCATGGCAATAAAGCAATTATTGAACTGAACTGAACTGAATTGAATTGAACTGAATTGAATAAAAGAAAGAAAGGAAGATTTTATTAATTATTATTATTATTATTTATTAATTGTATTTGTATTTTTATTTAATTATTGTATTTTTTATTATTCATTTATTTTAGTAATACTACTATTTACTGTGTTTACTATATATGTTCTTTTCAATGTAAACTTTATAAATGCTTTAGCAATACATTTATTACATTTGTCATGCCAATAAAGCAATTATTGAATTGAATTGAAAGAAAGATTTTTAATAGTTATTATTATTTATTTATTTTTATTATTATTATTATTATTATTATTATTATTATTATTATTATTATTATTATTATTATTATTATTAATATTATTATTAATATTATTGTTATTCATTGATTTTAGTAATAGTACTATTTACTGTCTTTACTATGTTTTTAATATATATGTATGTTCATTTCAATTTAAACTTTATAAATGCTTTGGCAATACATTTATTACATTTGTCATGCCAATAAAGCAATTATTGAATAGAAAGAAAGAAAGATTTTTATTAGTTATTATTATTATTTTTATTTATTTATTTATTTATTTTTTTGTATTTTATTATTATTATTATTTATTTTAGTAATTCTACTATTTACTGTGTTTACTATGTTTTTTTATATACAGTTGAAGTCAGAATTATTAGCCCACTGAATTATTAGCCCCCCTGTTTATTTTTTTCCCCAATTTCTGTTTAATGGAGAGAAGATGTTTTCAACACATTTCTAATCATAATAGTTTTAATAACTCATCTCTAATAACTGATTTATTTTATCTTTGCCATGATGACAGTAAATAATATTTGACTAGATATTTTTCAAGACACTTCTATACAGCTTAAAGTGACATTTAAAGGCTTAACTAGGTTAATTAGGTTAACTAGGCAGGTTAGGGTAATTAGGCAAGTTATTGTATAATGATGGTTTGTTCTGTAGACTATCGAAAAAGATTTTAGCTTAAAGGGGCTAATAATATTGTCCTTAAAATGTTTTTTAAAAAATGTATAACTGCTTTTATTCTAGCCGAAATAAAACAAATAAGACTTTCTCCAGAAGAAAAAATATTATCAGACATACTGTGAAAATTTCCTTGCTCTGTTAAACATCATTTGGGAAATATTTAAAAAAGAAATTAAATTCAAAGGGGGCGAATAATTCTGACTTATACATGACTGTATATACGTTCTTTTCAATGTAAACTTTATAAATGCTTTAGCAATACATTTATTACTTTTGTCATGCCAATAAAGCAATTATTGAATTGAATTGAAAGAAAGATTTTTATTAATTATTGTTTTCTATTATTATTTTTATTTGATTATTATTATTATTATTATCATTATTATTATTAATATTTATTTATTTTAGAAGTTCTTCTATTTACTGTGTTTACTATGTTTTTAATGTATATGTATTTTCTTTTTTAATGTAAACCTTATAAATGCTTTAGCAATACATTTGTAACATTTGTCATGCCAATAAAGCAATTATTGAATTGAATAGAAAGAAAGAAAGAAAGAAAGACAGATTTTTTTATTAATTATTATTATTTATTTATTTATTTATTTGTTTGTTTGTTTATTTATTTTAGCAATACTACTATTTACTGTGTTTACTATGTTTTTTAATGTATATGTTTTTTTTTTTAAAGTAAACCTTATAAATGTGATGCAATTTGTCATGCAAATAAATCAATTATTGAATCGAATTGAAAAAAAGAAAGAAAGACAGTAAAAAGCAAAAAGTTTAATGTATATTTATTAAAATGCATGTGTGTGTTTGTGAGTGCTTACAATAATCCACTTTTCAGGCCTGTAATTGTGCTTCATGGCGTGTCAAAGGGAATGATCTCTGTGTTTGGCGTTAAAGAAACATGGTGATGCAATGTGTTATAATGATGTCAAACCATTGTTTTTTGACAGGTACTTCATTAACATGGCGACAGGGTGGCTCAGTGGTTAGCACTGTGGCCTCAGAGCAAAAAGGTCGCTGGTTAGAGTCCCGGCTTGGTCAGTTGGCATTTCTGTGTGGAGTTTGCATGTTCTCTCCGTGTTGGCGTGGGTTTCCTCCGGGTGCTCAGGTTTCCCCCACAGTCGAAACACATGTGTTATAGGGGAATTGGGTAAACAAAATTGGCCGTTGTGTATGAATGTGTGTGTGTGTGTGTGTATGGGTGTTTCCCCAGTACTGGCTTGCAGCTGGAAGGGCATCCACTGCGTAAAACATATGCTGGAATAGTTGGCGGTTCATTCCGCTGTGGCGACCCCTGATAAAATAAAGGGACTAAGCCGAATAAAAATGAATGAATGAATACATTTAAACCATACTTAAACTAAATCTGATTTAATTTTATAGTTAGTTTACTGAATTAGACCAAAGTCCCTTTGTATTCTATTCTTGGATTGGACAAAAAAAAACAACTACAGAGAACATCAGTGAGTGCACATCTGAAATCAGGTCTCTCTCCAAATGTCCCGGTTCCTCGTGTCAGATCCGCCAGCAGATGGAGGTGTTGCTCTTCCTAGTTTTTTCTTCAACAGTTTAGTTTCTCTCTGCCCTCCAGTGAACATCCTGAATCTGAGCTCTGCGAATGGAAGAAGCGTCACACCTTCATCAGCCAATCAAGAGCACCGAAGCAGGGCGTTGAGCTGTGTTGCCAAATCCTCATATTTACACTACAATTGGTGGACTTTCAACTCAAGTATCAAAAAAATAAAAATAAAATGATTATAATTAAAGAAAGAAATAAAAAATCACTTAAATTGTACAAAATAAGGTTTTTGGTAGATTAAATACGACTAATCACATACAAATTAAAAGTTTGTTTTGACATAAGATGCATGCGTATTGGGGCAACGCAGTGGCGCAGTAGGTAGTGCTGTTGCCTCACAGCAAGAACGTTGCTGGGTCGCAGGTTCGAACCTCGGCTGGGCTGGGTCAGTTGGCGTTTCTGTGTGGAGTTTGCATGTTCTCCCTGCGTTTGCGTGGGTTTCCTCCGGGTGCTCCGGTTTCCCCCACAGTCCAAAGACATGCAGTACAGGTGAATCGGGTAGGCTAAATTGTCCGTAGTGTATGAGTGTGAATGTGTGTGTGGAAGTTCCCAGAGATGGGTTGCGGCTGGAAGGGCATCCGCTGCAAAAAAAATCGTGCTGGATATGTTGGCGGTTCATTCCGCTGTGGCGACCCCGCAAGGGACAAAGCCGACAAGAAAATGAATGAATGAATGAATGCATGCGTATTATACAGTATCAACATGCATAATACAAACACATACATAAAAACCAAACTATACAAAACTTTTGTCGCTGATATTAAAATTTATATATAATTTGTATCGTACATTTTATATTTAAAAATATAAATAAACAATTTCTTAAAGATATGCATGCATGTGTGGCTTTATATATACATATAAACAGTACACGCAAATAGTATGTCAAAACAAACTTTGATTTTGGGTATGACTAATCGTGATTCATCTTTGCCCAGTTTTAAGCAATGCATATTACTAATCAAAAATTAAGTTTTGATATATTTACGACAGCAAATTAACAAATCGTCTTCATTGAACTTGATTCTGGGGATTTTGTTTTGTCTAGAAAAGACGATTTCATTTATTAATAGAGAATCTTTATAATTACTAATTATATTTATATTTTTATATTATATATTTATAATTTTATTTATATAATTATACAGTGACTTTTAATACAAAAATAAATAAGTGTATAGGTTAAGGTTTTCTTATCCTTTAATAAAAAGTAAACAAACACGTTTATTGTAAAATCTAAAATGTGTAATGTACATACAGTGAAGTCAGAATTATTAATGAGAAATATAATTAATATATTTGCTCCCAATTTCTGTTTAACAGAGACAAGATCCCCCCCCCCCCCATATTTCTAAACATAATAGTTTAATAACTCATTTCTAATAACTGATTTCTTTTATCTCTGTCATGATGACAGCACATAATATTTGACTAGATATTTTTCAAGACACTTCTATACAGCTTAAAGTGACATTTAAAGGCTTCACTAGGTTAATTAGGGTAAAGTTAGGGTAATTAGGCAAGTCATTGTATAACAGTGGTTTGTTCTGGAGACAATCCAAAACAAATATTGCTCAAGGGGGCTAATAAAATTGACCTTAAAATGGTTAAAAAAAATTAAAAACTGCTTTTATTCTAGCTGAAATAAAACAAATAAGACTTTCTCCAGGAGAAAAAATATTATAGGAAATACTGTGCAAAATTCCTGAATCTGTTAAACATCATTTGGGAAAATATTTAAAAAAAGATTAAAAAAAATCATAGGAGGGTGGATAATTTTGATTTCAACTGTATGGGAGTGGCATATTGTCAGTTTGTCGCGAAGATCTGGCAACCCTGGCGGTGGGCGCGACTCAATCAAGCCTCAGAAGTTCGCTGTATTTACGCCTAGAGCAGTCAGAGTTCCAGCATGGCGCCCAGTCAGGGCTCCAGGATGCTTAGTAAAGATGATGCAGAATATAAACTTCACTTTCGGATGATAAACGAGCAGCAAGTGGAGGACATCACTGTTGACTTCTTCTACAAACCGCACACCATAACTTTACTGACGTTCACCGTCGTCAGCTTAATGTACTTTGCTTTTACCAGGTGAGTGAACATCAGGGTTATTATGATTGGACACACCTGAACCGCGTATATTAATTTATTATATTTCACCACGGAAAAAAAGGCATGATGGTGTTATTATATTGTCAGTTTTTTTAAAAGATATGTTTGGATAAATGCCACTGTGGGATCTGAAGATGTAGATGTAAAACCTTTTGCAACCTACCTGTTCATTTCCTATAATAAATATTACCAGGAAAAAAACTAAAATACTTGTATTATTTATTCAATAAAGTACTAGTTATTTGGTTTAGTAATCTTTGTTTTAAACTTAATAAATATGTCTTTAAATTCAGACATAATAGGCGTAGATACACTCACCGGCCACTTTATTAGGTACACCTGTCCAACTGCTCCTTAACACACATTTCTAATCAGCCGATCACATGGCAGCAACTCAATGCATTTAGGCATGTAGACATGGTCAAGACGATCTGCTGCAGTTCAAAGCGAGCATCAGAATGAGGAAGAAAGGGGATTTAAGTGACTTTGAAAGTGGCATAGTTGTTGGTGCCAGACGGGCTGGTCTGAGTATTTCAGAAACTGCTGATCTACTGGGATTTTCACGCACAACCATCTCTAGGGTTTACAGAGAATGGTCTGAAAAAGAGGAAATATCCAGTGAGCGGCAGTTCTGTGGGCGCTAATGCCTTGTTGATGCCAGAGGTCAGAGGAGAATGGCCAGACTGGTTCCAGCTGATAGAAAGGTGGCTACTTCCAGCAGGATAACGCACCATGTCATAAAGCATGAATCATCTCAGACTGGTTTCTTAAACATGACAATGAGTTCACTGTACTCAAATGGCCTCCACAGTCACCAGAGCTCAATCCAATAGAGCACCTTTGGGATGTGGTGGAACAGGAGATTGGCATCATGGATGTGCAGCTGACAAATCTGCAGCAACTGTGTGATGCTATCATGTCAATATGGAGCAAAATCTCTAAGTAATATTTCCAGTAGCTTGTTAAATTTAAGCCATGAAGGATTAAGGCAGTTCTGAAGGCAAAAGGGGGTCCAACCCGGTACTAGTAAGGTGTACCTAATAAAGTGGCCGGTGAGTGTATGTTGCCAACTCAATTTTTTTTGACATTAATATAATATATTCACCTGTCTATGTCAGTTATTATAGGTGACAAACTAAAACCATACCAAAAATCACATGAAAATTTAAACTAGCTGCTAATTATGGGAACATTTACAATGTTTAGTTTAATAAGAGGTTTGTTACGACTGAACACACCTGACCTGCATCTATTAATTTCATTTATTTCTCACGGAAAAAAGATATGACGGCGTTTTGTTGTAATATTGTCAGTTTTTAACAGATATTGTTATTAATGCCACAGGGGGATATGATTGTAAAACTGTTAAGTACATTTTCTAATAAATATTACGTCAACCTAAAACTATTATAATATAGATATTAATTAAATACCAAACAATAACCAGAATCTTTTTTTTTTTATACCAATTATTTAGATTAGTAAACTTTATGCTGTAAGCTATATAAATATGTCATACATTACAGTTTTTCTCAGTCGCTTTGGTGCATTTCTCACAACACTATTTACATTTGCACAACAGTTAATGCATTTCTCAAAACAATTAGTAGTTTGTGCACATCTTAGTAGCAGTTTCTCATTCCTTCCAACAAATTGCAAATGCTTTTGGACATGCATCAATAGCTTTCATACAACTCTCTGCTCTTTTGTAACATTATCACTTGCTTATGTCATGTCAGTCAAAATGAACTAAACTTGTGGATGCTGAATAGTCATTCTATATTAAACTAATAGTCATTTCATTACTGGAGTCTTTACATACAAAACTGTTGAACTAGTTGTCAAAATCTGTCAAGCTAATTTTATAAAACTTTTAAAATCTTTTTTTTCTGAAAATGTCTTCTGAATTGAACAATTTGATGAATGATTTACAGATCTGTGTATGTTGTCGGTTCAGTTCCAATATGTCCTGCAGTATTGTCTACAGTTGTGCACAGCTCTAGCCAGAGGAACTTTATGTTTGTTGTAAATAAGGGTGTGTTTATTCTTCTGCACAATGCTGTGAATAAATTAGAATTGCAAAGAGTAAATGCAGTAAACACGTGAAACACACATATTCAGTGTCTTGTACTCAGATACCTCACTAAATGCAGTGATGTCGAACTTTACTGTAGTTTTCAAATGGCTGTGCTAATAGTATATAGTGCTGTCTTGAGCATTTTCAGGAAGTGTCACCAAAATCTGACTTTTTTGCATTGGAGTAAATGAACAGAGTAAAGTGTCATAATGAAAACATGACAAAGCCATTTGACTGTCTTGTTCATAAACAATGGTGTCAGGACTTTTCATCTTGATGACACTGACACTTTCATTGACATGGATACTTGCTTTTGAGGAATGAGCTCTCCATTTTGAGCAAGTGACGCGCTTTTGCAGGTTATCCTCTAGGTTTTGCAGTTTGTACTAATTGTTTTGAGAAAAACATGAACTGTTGTGCAAATGTAAATAGTGTTGTGAGAAATGCACCAAAGACACAGAGAAAAACTGTAACTGTAATAAAACCTTATTGTAAAGTATGACCAATAATTTTTGTAGAT
This sequence comes from Danio kyathit, assembly GCA_903798195.1. Classification (NCBI taxonomy): domain Eukaryota; kingdom Metazoa; phylum Chordata; class Actinopteri; order Cypriniformes; family Danionidae; genus Danio; species Danio kyathit. Next base: position 56,629,208 of record LR812537.1, on the reverse strand, counting down.
AAGTGTCTACAGTTGATTAGTGTTTTGTGTCATCTAATGATTTGTATTTTGAATTATCCCGGAAACGCTGGTGTGTTTATGTTATTCCCCAATAATATGTGAGGACAGTGAGTCTGGTGACACTGTGAAATGTTATAGTTTAATGACGTTATCACCATGGCTCTGATATGTTATCAGTTTCTCATGTTTTTTATTATGGCAGGGATGATGGAGACTCTGATAAGAATCTGCGTGTGGGTTTGCTGCTGGTCGTCTCTTTCTTTCTTGTTATCAGCGTTCTCGCCTTTCCCAATGGTACAGTCATTTATTAGTAGAAACAAATATTGTAACCATCTTACACTGTGTGCTTTTGTTAAAGAGGTCAAAAATCCCTTTTATAAGGGGTTTAACCCCAGTTGTGTGTCAGCAGTGTATGAATATATCCAGCCTCTAGTGGTAAAAATGTATTAATTGTATTTTTTTCCGAAAACTACTGATAAATAATGATTTCCGAAAAGAAAATGAATGAATTATATTATATTATATTCATTCATTCATTCATTTTCTTTTCGGCTTAGTCCCTTTAATAATCTGGGGTCGCCACAGCGGAATGAACCGCCAACTTATCCAGCACATTTTTATGCAGCGGATGCCCTTCCAGCTGCAACCCATCACTGGGAAACATACACACACACACACTCATTCACACTCATACACTACGGACAATTTAACCTACCCAATTCACCTGTACCGCATGTGTTTGGACTGTGGGGGAAATCGGAGCACCTGGAGGAAACCCACGCAAACACAGGGAGAACATGCAAACTCCACACAGAAACGGCAATTGACCCAGCTGAGGCTCGAACCAGCGACATTCTTGCTGTAAGGCGACAGCAGTACCAACTGCGCCACTGCGTCCCCATATTTTATTATATTATACTGTATTATATTATATTATATTATATTAAATTATATTATATTATATTACTCATTCATTTTCTTTTGTGCTTAGTCCCTTTAATAATCTGGGGTCGCCACAGCGGAATGAACCGCCAACTTATCCAGCACATGTTTTACGCAGCGGATGCCCTTCCAGCTGCAACCCATCTCTGGGAAACATCCACACACACTCATTCACACTCATACACTACGGACAATTTAGCTTACCCAATTCACCTGTACCGCATGTCTTTGGACTGTGGGGGAAACCGGAGCACCCGGAGGAAACCCACACGAATGCAGGGAGAACATGCAAACTCCACACAGAAACGCCAACTGACCCAGCCGAGGCTCGAACCAGCGACCTTCTTGCTGTGAGGCGACAGCACTACCTACTGCGCCACTGCGTCGCCTATATTATATTATATTATTCATTTTCTTTTCAGCTTAGTCCTTTTATTAATCTGGGGTCTCCACAGCGGAATGAACCACCAACTTATCCAGCATATGTTTTATACAGCGGATGCCCTTCCAGCCGCAACCCAACAGGAAACACCTATACACTCTTGCATTCACACACATACACTACGGCCAATTTAGCTTATTCAATTCACCTATGGTGCATGTGTTTGGACTGTGGGGGAAACCCCGAAGGGAACTCACGCCAACATGGGGAGAACATGCAAATTCCACACAGAAATGCCAACTGACCCAGCCGGGACTCGAACCAGCAACCTTCTTGCTATGAGGCGATCTTGCTACCCACTGCGCCACCGCGACGCCCTTATTATATTATATTATCGTTTATATTATTCATTAAAAATCATTGATAAGTGTATTCTGCCGTACGTTCTCTTTTAGGAAGGTTTCTATGCAAAGTTTTACAAATGAGACCCCAGTAATTCACACACTAGCAATAATTATAAATAAAACAATTATGCACTAAAACAAATCCTAACAAATTTTCTAAATGTGACTTTCAGGTCCTTTCACGCGACCCCATCCCTCTGTATGGCGCGTGGTGTTTGGTGAGCGTGTTAAATCTTTCTTTTGTGTGGGTTTATCAGCAGCTCTGTTGATTTAACCAGCAGTATTTTGATTTATTGGTTTATTTTCAGGTCTCAGCGTGCTTTATTTCCTCTTTCTGGTGTTTCTCATCTTCCTGAACTGGGATCAGGTGAAGGCGCTGTTGTACTGGCTCGACCCAAATCTGCGTTACGCCAAACGAGAAGCAGACGTGATGGTGAGAAATCCCAAATCTCAGGACAGAAACTGATGTCTAGAATAAAGATTTCAGATGACAGTAAATGAGTATTTTGGGCTCGCACTGTGATCCTAAAATAGAGTCGTTTAATGTGATATCAAAGGATTCTTGTGCTAAAAATGACCGACAAGAGTTCTTTGCTGTAAAAAAAAAACTACACTCAATGACATTTCAGTGGCTTCTTTAAATCAATTTACTGTTTGCTTAAAAAATGTACAAAAACAATTATAATTCATGTATAATATAATGTTTGTAAATTAAGGTAAGCTTAGATTGGAAATGCAATATCAGTGTTAAGTGATTCAGAACGCTCCTAATTGCATTCTGAAAATGAACATTATAATTATCATTAATAATGGTGATGATGATAATAATAATAATAATAATAATAATAATAATAATAACTAGATATTAAAGTTTGAGGACAAACTTTATGGTGGCTTGAGAAAGCCTGTTAGAAGTAGTTTATTTAGTTTGTAAATACTATTGGCTAAAAGAATGTTTTAGATCCCTGCTGTCAACAATTTAACCACTGTAAAATGTGAAAAAAGCCAGTCTAGCATGAATTAGCATGTTGTTAGCATGTTTCTAGCATGAATTAGCATGTTGTTAGCATGTTTCTAGCATGAATTAGCATGTTGTTAGCATGATTCTACCATGAATTAGCATGTTATTAGCATGATTCTAGCATAAATTAGCATGTTGTTAGCATGTTTCTAGCATGAATTAGCATGTTTCTAGCATGAATTAACATGTTGTTAGCATGATTCTACCATGAATTAGCATGTTATTAGCATGATTATAGCATGAATTGGCATGTTGTTAGCATGTTTCTAACATGAATTAGCATGTTGTTAGCATGATTCTTGCATTACTTAGCATGTTGTTAGGATGATTCCATCATGAATTAGCATGTTGTTAGCATGACTCTATCAAGAATGAGCATGCTGTTAGCATGATTCTAGCATGAATTAGCATGTTAGTAGCATGTTTCTAACATGAATTAGCATGTTGTTGCCATGTTTCTTGCATGAATTAGCATGTTGTTAGCGTGATTCTAGCATAAATTAGCATTTTGTTACCTTGATTCTGACATGAGTTAGCATGTTTCTAGCATAATTCTGACATGAATTAGCATGATTCTAGCATGAATTAGCATGTTACTAGCATGATTCTAGCGTGTTACTAGCATGATTCTACCATAATTTGGCATGCTGTTAGCATGATTCTAGCATGAATTAGCATGTTACTAGCATGATTCTAGCATGAATTAGTATGTTACTAGCATGAATTAGCATGTTACTAACATGATTCTAGCATGAATTAGCATGTTTTTAGCGTGATTCTAGCATGAATTAGCGTGTTTCTAGCATGAATTAGCATGTTACTAGCATGTTTCTAGCATGAATTATCATGTTACTAGCATGAATTAGCATGTTACTAACATGATTCTAGCATGAATTAGCATGTTACTAGCATGAATTAGCATGTTGCTAGCATGTTTCTAGCATGAATTAGCATGTTACTAACATGATTCTAGCATGAATTAGTATGTTACTAGCATGAATTAGCATGTTACTAACATGATTCTAGCATGAATTAGCATGTTTTTAGCGTGATTCTAGCATGAATTAGCGTGTTTCTAGCATGAATTAGCATGTTACTAGCATGTTTCTAGCATGAATTATCATGTTACTAGCATGAATTAGCATGTTACTAACATGATTCTAGCATGAATTAGCATGTTACTAGCATGAATTAGCATGTTACTAACATGATTCTAGCATGAATTAGCATGTTTTTAGCGTGTTTCTAGCATGAATTAGCATGTTACTAGCATGTTTCTAGCATGAATTAGCATGTTACTAGCATGATTCTAGCTTGAATTCATAGATATATACACTAGATGTCGCCTACCCTGCTATTGTCTATTAGAACGAATGCGTCAATAGAGCCGCCATTTTAGTACAGGGTAGCGCTCCTTTGAAATTAATGCGGAACCAAGGTGAAGCGGAGGACTATGGCCATCCAAAGCCAGAGAAATACACATATACACATATATCTATGATCGGGAGTTTTCCCCGGTGGTCCGTATGCAAATATTTTTTTCAATTACGAAATATTATAATTTTACATCACTTTTCTACATTGATGAATGTGACGCACGGGCATTCCTGTCAAAAAGTGAGTGTTTGTGTGCATGGAAATGCATTATCCTCCTTCCCTGTTTAATTTGATCTAATCCATGTCCTGAAACACACACACCTCTCCTGCTTTCACTTCTCATTCTGACGGAGGGAGCGATCCGTTTGTGAATGAATCTCCGTTATGAACGACTCGTTCACTTAGCTGACAATAACACAAGTTTCTGGCACAGCAGCGTCTTGTTGTCATATTTCATAACATTGTTTGCTTATTTTATTCAACAAAACTAGCATAAGTCTAGAATTTAGTGTGAGTTGGTGCTACTTTGCCTTATGGTGAATGCAGTAAGAGACTGTATTATCATCAATAACTACTTTTTAAGCACAAAAGTTCATAACATACAAAAACATATAAAACAAAATCTTACCTATGAAATGTTCTGCCTTTGTGCTTTGTTTTCTTTGTTTGCTCGTTACTACAACGCAAACACAGCGCTAAAGTCCTGCATCTTCACATTGGCACACTGTCTTTACTAGTGCGGTTGAATGACGTTAGTCCTAGAAGCACTGTACCAATTTGGCGGCGCTATTGATGCATGCTCAGGGTCCCTATGCGATATCTAGTGTATATATCTATGGCTTGAATTAGCATGTTGTTAACATGAGTTAGTGTGTTAGCATGACTATCATGTCACTAGCGTGTTGCTAGCATGTTTCTAGCAAGATAAGCATGTCAGTAGGATGTTAAAACTATTAGCATGTGTTAGAATAGCTAGTCACAGTCTATGGGACAGTTGATATGGTTCTGAAATTGGTTGCTAAGGAGTGGCTAGTAAGTTTAAAAGTCATCAGTGATTGGCTGCTGGCTAGACTAAGTTGAATGAGGCCAGACTCTAGTCTGTAGGACAGTCTGATGCAGAGTTATGAGCTCACAAAGGTTGACCCAATGTTAAGTCAATGGGACTTTTGGGAAAGTTCTGGGTCGTTTTTCGGAAAACCAAAAGTCGGATCAGTTAGAAAAGATATAGCAACCCGAGTCAGACCAGTTTGAAGGTTTGACGAAAGTTTGAAGTTTGTAGCTTGAACAGTTTAGGAGGAGATGCACTTTAAAATTAGTCTGAGAAGACGGAAGAAGAAGAAGAAGAAGAAGAAGAAGTTTATGTAGAATATCAGAGTGGTGGTTTTCTCAAGCCACCATAATAATGATAATAATAATAATAATAATAATAATAATAATAATAATAATAATAATTAAATATAAATTATATTAATTTATTTATAAATATTAGGGATGCACCGATATGAAAGCGGAGTGAACTTTTGATACAACACCTGAGCATTGAGCACAGATGACTTTATGAAGAACACAGTGCATAATATAAAGACAGAATGTGGCGGAGGGTTGAGAACCCCTATGCCGGATTCAGTGACTGGCATCCACGTCTCTCCTGCTGCTGTGAAGGCTCTGACGGCTCACTAGTCACTATGTGTGTGGTAATAGCCATCACGCGCGCTCGTTATAATCAATATGAATATGCCGATCAACCTGAATACAATCTTACATCAACAACACAAGGAAAGCAATGCGTTGATAAGAACAAATAATGATATTAGATTAGAAACAACCCAACGAGTTGTTTAGCATGTCTGCATCGCTGCTATTGTTTACTCATGTAATATTTTTCTTGAGGCGATTTAAAGCAAAATACACAATGACACTCTGTCAAATACATCTACAGTGATAGGGAATATGGTTACTTACTGAGTTATTAATTCACAGCAATACCACACAAAGAAAGGACAGACTTTGAAGGAATAAACAATATGAGGAAAGCTCCATAGTGCACTGAACAAGTCTGAACAAGTTCGACCCATGCATGTGCGAGGCAGGCAGTTCGCCTAATTTTCGATAACGATAACAATGAAAGTAGCATTTATCGTCCGATAATGATAAAGTCGCTGATATATCGTGCATCCCTAATAAATATTATATATTTTGTTTTATAAATAAAATTTAATTTTTAAAATTATATATTTTTATTTATTAATTTGATTATTTATAAATATTATATTATAATACTATATATTTATATTTAATAAATAATACAAAATGTATAATATAATTTATATATAAATTAATATTATTTCTATATAATTAATAATATTAATAATAATTATTATGATATTAATCAAATATTATATAATTATTTATAAATAATATATAATAAATAAATAATAATAAATATAAATAATATATATATATATATATATATATATATATATATATATATATATATATATATATATATATATATATATATAATTTATATTTGTTATTATTATTATTATTAATAATAATAATAAATAAGGGACTAAGCTGAAGTAAAATGAATGAAAGTATTAATAATGATAATGATAATAATAATGATAATGTAGCATGAGAAAACTGAAACCCTAAATTAAATCTATAAACAAACAAGCGTGCTCAATATCACATAATCTGTGATTTCCAGCATGTTTGTCTGTGACAGCAAGACAATCGCATTAATTTTTCCAGCCGGCTGCGGTCTCCGTAAACTAGCACACAGATTATGTCTGAGCTGTGTGATCTGATATCCTTCCTTTAGCGTGTGCGTGTGTGTATGTGTGTGTGTGTGTTACTAATCCACTGAATTATGATTAATTGCAGTAAAGAGATAATGACGGCTTTCTGTAAGAGGATGGCCTGAAACCATAGGGTCATTAGAGTCTTCACCCATCAACAAAAAAAAAAGAAGAAACTGTGTATTATAGTGGTGTAACGGATCACAAATCTCACCATTTGGATCACGTTATGGTTTTTGAGTTACGGATTGGACCATTTTTCGGATAAAAAAAGAGGAGAAGACAAATATCATTTTCCTTCCATTTATTACAAACACAGTACCGCAAGAAACCTTTGGGGCATCCGCTGCATAAAACATATGCTGGAATAGTTGGCGGTTCATTCTGCTGTGGCGACCCCTGATAAATAAGCCGAAGGAAATGAGTAAAACTGAATCTGTGCAATACTGATGCAGGAGTTTAAACAGCAATCAGGTGTAGTGTTTATAGAGATGATATTTATTCTCATCTGTTTCTGTAATTTTATCACAGGAGTATGCAGTAAACTGTCACGTGATCACCTGGGAGCGGATCCTGAGTCATTTCGACATCTTTGCTTTGGGTCATTTTTGGGGTTGGGCTATGAAAGCTTTGCTCATCCGCAGCTATGGACTCTGCTGGACCATCAGCATCACATGGGAGCTCACTGAGGTGATGCACTAAAACTTAAAACATGAAATAAATAACAACTTTTTAACTTTTATTTAAGGGTTGCAATGCAAATCCATTTAGATCCACTTGTTTGGTAAACAACATAGATATTTACATTAGATGTCGCCCATAGATATATACACTAGATATCGCATAGGGAGCCTGAGCATGCGTCAATAGCGCCGCCACATTGGTACAGTGCTTCTAGGACAAACGTCATTCAACCGCACTAGTCAAGACAGTGTGCCAATGTGAAGATGCTGGACTTTAGCGCTGTGTACGGGTGTAGTAACGAGCAAACAAAGAAAACAAAGCACAAAGGCAGAACATTTCATAGGTAAGATTTTGTTTTTTATGTTTTTGTATGTCATGAACTTTTGTGCTTAAAATGTTATTGATGATAATACAGTCTCTTACTGCAGTGACCATAAGGCAAAGTAGCACCAACTCACACTAAATTCTAGGCTTATGCTAGTTTTGTTGAATAAAATAAGCAAACAATGTTATGAAATATGACAAGAATATGCTGCCGTGCTAGAAACTTGTATTATTGTCAGCTAAGTGAACGAGTTGTTCATAACGAAGATTCATTCACAAACGAATCGCTCCCTCCGTCAGAATGAGAAGTGAAAGCAGGAGAGGGGGTGTGTTTCAGGACATGGATTAGATCAAATTAAACAGGGAAGGAGGGTAATGCATTTCCATGCACACAAACACACACTCTTTGTCAGGAATGCCCGTGCGGTCACATCCATCAATGTAGAAAAGTGATGTAAAATTATAATATTTCGTAATTAAAAAAATATTTGCATACTGACCACCAGGGAAAACTCCCGATCATAGATATATGTGTATTTCTCTGGCTTTGGATGGCCACAGTCCTCCACTTCACCTTGGTCCTGCATTTATTTCAAAGGAGCGCTACCCTGTACTAAAATGGCGGCTCTATTGACGCATTCGTTCTAATAGACAATAGCAGGGTAGGCGACATCTAGTGTATATATCTATGGATGTCGCCTATGCTATTGTTGCGTCAATACAGTTTTAGTACAGGGTAGCACTCCTTTGAAATGAGGGCGCACTCACACTATGCTATCTGAACCTTGCCCAGGCCCGTTTCCCGGATCGTTTGAGAAGTTTGAGTGCTCTGAATCGGGCTCAGGCACGGTTCAGTTGGCCGGCCCTGGCCCGGTTGGAAGAGGTGGGTCAGAGCGCCGTTCACTTGGGCTTTGGCGCGGTACGCTTGTGTGTGAGTGCAAAACGCGCCTGAAACTGAAGACGAGACATGACTTTTAAGGGACTGTTTGATTTGGATTAATTAATCATTCTTACTGTTCAATAAACTTCCTAATTCCTGCAGCACGAGGACTTTATGATTGTTTATGAGCGTCAAGAGTGGCTGATCTGTTCTGTGAAATATTAGACTGCGTGTCGCCGCATATCACTTAAACGATATAACTAAAGAAATCTCCACTGAGCTGAGCGAGAGCGCTTACTGAGCAGTGCATCATCGATGACGTAATCGTGCCCAGGCCTGAATGTAATGTGAGTGCGGGCCGCCGGGGGAGACGGGAGGGGGGACAAGTGTGCTTTGGCCCGGTTCAAGGCAACTGTACATAGTGTGAGTTCGACCTCAGTTTTGGGCTCAGGCGTGTTTTGCACTCACACACAAGCATACCCACCTCTTCCAGCCGGGCCAGGGCCGGCCAAGTGAACCGTGCCTGAGCCCGATTCAGAGCACTCACACTTCTTAAACAATCTGGGAAACGGGCCTGGGCACGGTTCGGATAGCATAGTGTGAGTACGCCCTAAATGCGGTCATGGCTTTGCAGTGTTTCCTCTAGGATTTTTTCCAGCTGTGGCGGCAGGCCTTTTGATCTACTAACTACCTTTGGCGTTATTTCAATGACTAATGTGACGCAGTACTGCAAGCCGAGATTGGATTTGTGTAATACGAGCATGCAGATTTTTTTGCTTGCGCTAGGATTTCCTCTGTTCGTGCACAAAACTTCTTGCAAGCCCTCAAATATACGCTGCTCAAGTGCAATTTAGCGCGTTTATGTAGTGAATTTGTCTCCAACCTTTATTAGATTTGTTAGGAATATTTATGAACGTCTCCAATTGACCTACGGAGCGGCATTAATGCGTCCTGAGGTAAAGTGAAACGGCTATAAACTCCAGCAAGATAAAGGTTTTGTTTGTTGTATGCAGAGCCATAGACCTTTATCTAAAAATAAAGTATAATTATGGAAACTGTGTTCATCCTAAATGAAAGCTATACGCCGTGTTTGCTGGCCTCACGCACCTGTCAGTCAGTCAGTCAGTCAGCATGTCACCTTAAAGGGTTAAACAAATAACGCACAGCACTACGGTTACAGAAAAGTTTGCGCTGTTATAATTCACTTACCTTTTAATACGTTTTGGTGCGATTATAACCCACTATTAAAAAAAAAACGACAACGTTTTGAATGAGAAGCTGTAATGTAGCCATGGTGGGATGAATTTTGGCGAGGCGCCCCGCCATGGTAGAATGAATGTAGCGGAAACCTTGCTTTGCAATTAAAACATGTCATTATAAAGGAAGTCAATGGGGCAAAAACAGCCACCAACAGAACCAAAGGGGAGTCAATTTGCAATTCCAAAAATTACAAAGCATTTTCCCTGAATATGTGTCAAAATAAGGTCAAAATAATCCCATTTGCTGAAACACAGAGAAAGGTTTAGCCTCAAAATCACCCCGGAGTGGATGAAAACATCCCCAACAGCACACATGGGTTAATTATCTGCACACATTAATGAAAGTATTATTTGTTTGTGTGTTCATTAGGAGGCTTCATATCAGGTCTATATCATTATTATTATTATCATGGCTTATTGCTTCATCTTTCTCTCTTCTCTCTCGCTTCCTCATTCAGCTATTCTTCATGCACCTCCTGCCAAACTTTGCGGAGTGCTGGTGGGATCAGGTTATTCTCGATATACTGCTGTGCAACGGTGGAGGGATTTGGCTTGGCATGACTGTGTGCCGCTTTCTGGAGATGCGCACCTACCGTTGGGCCAGTATCAAGTAAGCTTCATTCCTGCTAATATTAACAATATTAAAGTTAGGGATGGGTGGCATGGTGGTTAGCACTGTCACCTCACAGCTAGAAGGTCGCTGGTTCAAGTCCTGGCTGGGTCAGTTGGCATTTCTGTGTGGAGTTTGCATGCTCTCCTCGTGTTGGCGTGGGTTTCCTCCGGGTGCTCCGGTTTCCCCCACAAGTCCAAAGACGTGCGGTACAGGTGAATTGGGTAGGCTAAATTGTCCGCAGTGTGTGTGTGTGAATGAGAGTGTATTGATGTTTCCCAGTGATGGGTTGCAGCTGGAAGGGCATCCACTGCATAAAACATATGCTGGATAAGTTGGCGGTTCATTCCGCTGTGGCGACCCCTGATTAATAAAGGGACTAAGCCGAAAAGAAAATGAATGAATGAAATTAGGCATGGGCGGCAAGGTGGCTCAGTGGTTAGCACTGTCATCTCACTGCAAGAAGGTTGCTGGTTCAAGTCCCGGCTGGGTCAGTTGGTGTTTCTGTGTGGAGTTTGCTTGTTCTCCTCGTGTTGGCGTGGGTTTCCTCCGGGTGCTCAGGTTTTCCCCCACAGTCCAAACACATGCGCTATAGGGGAACTGATGAACTAAATTGGCCAAAGTGTATGAGTGTGTGTGTGTGTGTGTGTGTGTGAATGAGTGTGTATGGGTGTTTCCAGTACTGAATTGCGGATGGAAGGGCATCCGCTGTGTAAAACATATGCTGGAATAGTTGGCGGTTCATTCTGCTGTGGCAACTCCTGATAAATAAGACTAAGCCGAAGGAAAATGAATGAAGTTAGGGATGTAGACTCTAGGAAAAAGTTCCTTCCTGAATGAATCTGTTACTGAATGAATCATTTGAGTCAGTGATTCATGCATTCTCTCACTTTTTCACATCAACTGGACTCAAATTCAATCATAAACTATCTAAAATAAATAAATAAATCTTAACTATAAGCCTCATGGTGGAGCTGATTTGAATTGTCACATATTTGAATCACTTTTCCCCCGGTTTGCGTTATTTTATTAATATGCGTGTCTGTCACAATGCTGTTTTTGACAGTTTGGCGCCATCTAGTGTCTGAATAATACACAGGTTAGCACATGCTCTGTTATGGGGCTGCACGAATATTTAAAAAATCTGATATTGCAATATGTTATTTTTCTGTGATAAATATTGCGATGTGAAAACATTTTCACAGTATAGTTTGAATAGCTCTATTTGACATTTTTCTGGGGAGTCTAACTGTACGTTCACACCGAAAGCAGCGAGAGCGTCAAGGGTCGCTCTGGCCGCCCTGGCGACAACGCTGTCTGTCTTGAGCTCCGGCAGCGAGAGCGTCAAAATTCTCTACACATTGATCTCGTATTTAAAAGGAGCCGTTGATGCATATCATATCAGTTACACTCCCGCATAAAACATGCTTACTAGCGTGAAGATGTTGCACACTTATTATCAAATTCACTTAACTACGGAAGATCTAGTTGCATGTGGTGTGGCTTTGCTCCATTATGTGTCCATATGCCTGAAATATTCTGAAGCAGCAATACTGTTTTGTATTGTGGCATGAAATTCCCGCTTCTTTTAAATGAAAAAAAATATATAACATTGATGCTCATTAGTAACTCGCCAGTAACTTTTTAAATCTACGTTCCAGTAAGAAAACATTGCAAATAATTGGAAATCCGGCGACCGCAATAATCAAACCCTTGGGAACAACTGTGGTCGGAACCAAAGTTCACAGTGACTGTGTTCTCTGACTCCTCTCAAGCGGTGGACTTCTACATTCCGATTGCTTGCCGCCTAACCGCGTCATAGCTCATTACCATAAAGTTGACTTGATTTCAACTCTCCTTGACGCTCCTCGCCGCTTATCGCCAAAAGTTACAAGACAAAAGTTCTAAGTAAGAAATTTAGCTGTTGTTGCATAAATCGTATAAGTTCTGTGTAAATTCATTCATTCATTTTCAACTGCTTTTCTGGGGCCGGGACGCGGGGGCACCAGTCTTCCCTCCCAGATTTCCTCAGACTTCCCTCTCCCCAGACACTTCCTCCGGGCGGATCCCGAGGCGTTCCCAGGCCAGCCGAGAGACATAGTCCCTCCAGCGTGTCCTGGGTCTTCCCCGAGGCCTCCTCCCGGTGGAACATGTCTGGAACACCTTCCTAAGTAGGCGTCCTGGAGGCATCCGAAACAGATGCCCGAGCCACCTCAGCTGACTTCTCTCAATGTGGAGGAGCAGCGGCTCTACTCCGAGCTTCCGCAGGGTGTCAGAGCTCCTCGCCCTATCTATAAGGGTGCACCCTGCCACCCTGCAAAGGAAACTCATTTCGGCCACTTGTATCTGAGAAGTTGTCCTTTCGGTTATGACCCAAAGCTCATGACCATAGGTGAGAGTAGGAACGTAGATTGATTGTTAAATCTAGAGGTTTGCCTTTCGGCTCAGCTCCTTCTTTACCACAACGGACCGGTACATCGACTGTGTTACTGCTGCCGCTGCACCAATCCGCCTGTCAGTCTCACGTTCCATCCTTCCCTCACTCGTGAACTAAACCCCAAGATACTTGAACTCCCTCACCTGGCGTAAGGACTTTCCTCTAACCTGGAGATGGCAAACCACCTTTCTCCGGTGGAGCACCATGGCCTTGGACTTGGAGGTGTTGATTTTCATCCCAGCCACGTCACACTCGACAGCAAACCGCCCCAGTGCATGCTGAAGGTCCATGTTCGATAAAGCAGAACAACATAGTCTGCGAATAACAGAGATGAAATCCTGTGGTCCCCGAACCGGACCCCCTCCAGCCCAAGGCTGCCCTTTGAAATTATGTCCATAAAAATTATGAACAGAATTGGTGACAAAGGGCAGCCCTGCCGGAGTCCAACATGCACTGGAAACAAGTCTGACTTATTGCCGGCAATGCGAACCGAACTCCTACTCTGTTCATACAGGTACGAGACAGCCCTTAACTGAGCGCCTTGTAAATAAATACAATAAATCTTTGTTACTCTCTTGAAATGCTCAGTCACAGGCCTTAAAAACACATGCATATGATAAACCTTCACTGTTATGGTTAAACTTAGCAATGACTCTACAAATCTCATGTGTTCTGGAGCTCCTGTTCAACTATAATTCAGACTCAACGTTGCACGTCTTGCGATGTGACTATTGCGGATGCGCACATTGCGATATCGATGCTGTAACGGTACTATGTGATCCAAATATTCGTAACTTGAAGCCGATGCAAATTTGAGTAGTTTGTGCTGCATTTCCAGTGTGACACTATCAATATTTTACAGCAACAATGCTAACGATGTGCCAAATATTGTAGTCATGTGTTAAGTCATTCTAAGAGTGTTAAAGGGCCACGAAACCCTCCTGTCTCAGCAGGGTGTTTTCACAACTCTAGTTTGGAAAAGTCAGAAAAGTGGGCGTGTCCAGCTCGGTTTAGGTGGGATTGTAGGGGGAGGGAAAGATGGAAAGATTTGCATAATAATGTTAGTTTCCATTTGAGCATTTCATTTTCTTTCAGCTTAGTTCCTTTATTCATCAGGGGTCGCCAGAGCGAATGAACCGCCAACTTATCCAGCATATGCCCTTTTAGCTGCAACCCAATACTGGGAAACTCCCATACACACTCATTTACACACATACACTACGGCCAAGTTCATCAATTCCCCTATAGCGCATGTGTTTGGACTTGTGGGGGAAACCAAAGCACCCGAAGGAAACCAACGCCAACACGGGGAGAACATGCAAACTCCACACAGAAATGCCAACTGACCCAGCTGGGACTCCAACCAGCAACCTTCTTGCAGTGAGGTGACAGTGCTGACCACTGAGCCACAATCTCGCCACAAAAAAACAAGCTTTTTGCCAATCCAGTGTGACAGCATGTCATCAGACATCACTCGACTACAGTTTCAGTCGTATACCTAACCGTCTCATTTGCTGCCACACAGAAATGACACGCCTAACCTTTAGTGATATCACCTGTTCAGGATGAAAGTGTGTGTGTTTGTATAATTATTAACATGATTACTGCAGGAAACTGTTATCAGTAGTATCTCACACCCACACTCATACTCTCCATGATTGTGTTCAGATGTAGAGATTAGCTGTCTGCGTTCACTACAAACCTGTTTTGGGTTTCATTCTTGTTGGATCAGGAATGTAGGTCGATGAAGTTCACTGGGGTAGTGCACACAAGGCTGTATTTCAATAGTATGGAATATGGATGTCAGTTTCTACAAAATCCCATGATCGATGATCATTTAAATTAACGATCAATCAATCGATTAATCGTTAATCCTTATAAACTATATGTTTATAAAATACATACGAATAGGCTACTGAAGAATGAACCGAATATGCAATGCATTATGGTTCTTGCTTAATCGTCACAACGAAATAATCCAAGCATTCATTTTATAGATATAAACTATAAAAATAAAAAATAAGACATTTTAAGTAATCAACATTATATGTAAAAAACCCAAACTAGGCTACAGGCTCGATGTGTTAGAGGTGAACATGCGGCACACGCTTCTGTTAAAGCTTCAGTGAAGAACAAACCATTTAGGCTATGACAGACCAATGCTATCTCACGGCTAGTGTATAGTCCCCCTGTGAGATCGCCGACAAGATATATGGGCGCGGCAGTGTTATGTTTCTAATTTTCTCATTTATTAAATCATTTTTAAACGTATTTAATAGGCCTAAACTTTCGGCTGCTTTTTAAAAACTTATTTAATAATTTACTTCATTTGCATTATGTTTTATCTCAGAAAATAATTAAAACCAATGCAAATCACCGCGCTCTTACAGCTAAACTGTGTGGCGCGGGACAGGATTTGATGGTGATTTCAGGTGGTTCGATGGCTCCATGCCCTTATGACAAGACTGCTACAAAATGCATATAATGTAAATGGATGCAAGCAAATGAAATTATATTTATCTGCGCACGGAAGAAACAAGGATGCATGCATTAAAGTCCTTTCAGACGGGAGGCGGACGGAGGTCTCACCGCCTGCGCGTGTTTCAATGCGTGCGTTTATCCATGTTTTGTTTTTCAGTAGAGCGCACCGCGGCTTCAGGTCTGATCATTATCACAAAAGTAGTCATTAACAGTGTCACCTCTGTATTTGCTAAAATCTAACACAATGCTGCGCCTGGGATATGTGTTTATTGTTTGTCAGAGTTTTGTTTAGACTATTGCCGACGCGCCGCAGCTCTGGCTCTAATATTAGCCTACATACAAAACATTTCAATGAGCTCAGTAAAATGTTCTTTGATAAGTTATTAATAATCTGTTCAATAATTCGTTAAAGCCAAAATGAATGGTAATTTAATATAGACTATTAAAAATATATAATTAAAAATATATAATAGAAAAATATATAATAGAAAAAAAATATATATAAATATATATATATATATATATATATATATAGCTTATATAAATAAATATAGGCCTAACATATTTTTTAATTAAAAAATTAGGCTATTTTCTAAAAGAAGAAGAAGAAGAGAGTGACTCCATGGTCATGTAAACTGTACACACTTGATTATGTAATGTGTAAAGTCGTGAATAAGTGTCTCGCAGTGCAAAGCATATCTTCTCCTTTAAATGTCCATGCTTAATCGGTCATCGATAAGCTCTATCGATTAAAGGCTTATCGACAATTAATCGATGATTGCGTAATCGTTAACATCCCATATATATATATATATATATATATATATATATATAATTTATTTATTTATTTTTTTTTTTTTTAGACATTTTTTTTTTTATAAAAATTTTTTTATACATTTTTTTTTTTTTTTGAATTGACAGTTAATTTGTTTGGGTAAAATTTTGTGTTCACATTTATTAAATGTAAAAAGATTTTTATTACATATAAAGATGTATTATTGCCTATACATATTAACTTGCTATTATTTCCTTCATTATAAATGAATCCATTATATAAGTTAAAACTGTCCAACTTAGATCGTTCAGCAAGGCCAGCAAACGAGTATCTGCTATATTGACTCTGTCAGATAAATAATGACTGATCATCTATGATGACTGATAGAAAACTGATCAGTCTATTACATTGAATGGCGATCGGAAACAACGCTCCCCATTCGCCTTCCTCGATCGCAATATTTGTGAAACAGTAAACACTATTGTTTATTGTGTACAATATTTATCAACAATATACAGT
The DNA here is from genome assembly GCA_903798195.1 of Danio kyathit. Taxonomy (NCBI): domain Eukaryota; kingdom Metazoa; phylum Chordata; class Actinopteri; order Cypriniformes; family Danionidae; genus Danio; species Danio kyathit. Next base: position 56,612,309 of record LR812537.1, on the reverse strand, counting down.
TGCAATCAGAATTATTCAACCCCCTGATTTATTAGCCCCCCTGTTTATTTTTTCCCCAATTTCTGTTTAATGGAGAGAAACGCAACTAATTTTGTCTTAAATGAGCATAAAAAAATCTGATGTTTTCACTATAATGTTAGATGTGGGCATTTTTAAAGTGACACTTCTGTTATTTAATGTAATCAAACGAAAAACTTAAATTAGGTTAATTATTTGCTCTTTAATCAGAATGTGTAAGTTATACAGTGAAGAAACGGCAAATGATATTTGATAACTTCTGCTTATTTATAACAGCAGATTCATTGTAATAAGCTGAACTGTTTGCTCATTTATTTGCTGCTAATGTATACTATTTATTTTTTCTATTGTAAATAATAATAATAAAACATATTACTGACAGTTTAACTGTTTATTTCCAATAAAACAGCTACAGATGAACATATTTAGTAATTTGGGGATTTTTTTTTTATTATTGTCTATTAAGGAAAATAACTAGATTACAGATGTCCATGTAAGCGTAGTCAGTAGTGTCTTCGAAGTAAGTGAAAGATCCAGAAGGGCATCCTGCTGATTTGATTCAGAAGGGCACTTTTTTTGTCAGACGGCTCACCGGTCAGGTATACATCCGTGCTAAAATATCAAGGTGAAAGTCATCATAGCTTGCGTAGAATAGACCAAGCTCCCAACCCAACTTTGAGAATAGATTAACGGCGATATTTTTTTTTATCGCACGATAAGAGTCTCGCGTTAACGCCGATAACGGCCCACCACTACTTAAAACATATGCAAAAAAATACCTTCAGAATTATTGTTGCACAGACTACAATTAGGATTTGGAATGAGTTTCATCAGATATTGCTTATATGGGGTACAACTGGGCAAATATAACAGAAGTGCAAACCCTCCATTATTGTGTGTGTTCAGGGACATCCACAGCACCTCCGGAAAGCTGAAGCGGGCCGTTCTTCAGTTCACTCCGGCCAGCTGGACGTATGTGCGCTGGTTCGACCCCAAATCTTCCTTCCAGAGGGTGGCTGGAATCTACCTCTTCATGATAGTATGGCAGGTTTGTGATTATACCTCAGGAATACACTGCACATGTTGATAATTGTGATTTAAATCAACTGTAAAAGGGTGGCACGGTGGCTCAATGTTTAGCACTGTCACCTCACAGAATGAAGGTCACTGGTTCAAGCCTTGGCTGGGCCAGTGTGCATTTCTGTGTGGAGTTTGCATGTTCTCTCCATGTTGGTGTGGGTTTCCTCCGGGTGCTCCAGTTTCCCCCACAGTCCAAACACATGCGCTATAGGGGAATTTGAGTGCATCTTTAGGTTTTGCTGATCTTCGTCCTCTTCTTTTTTCCTCCAACAGCTCACAGAGTTGAACACGTTTTTCCTGAAGCACATCTTCGTGTTTCAGGCCTCTCATCCTCTCAGCTGGTGCCGGATCCTCTTCATTGGGATCATCACTGCTCCTACAGTGCGGTAAAGTCTGAATTGACTAAATGACTGTGTAAAATCTAGGTTAGGTGAATAATTAATCCATGCAAGAAGAGCAAAAAGAGCCCCGCCCCCTACTCAATATTCAGTTTCAGTCGGAAGAATATTTACATACTGAAATAAAAGTCTCAGCAACTTCAGGTTCACACAGACTTTAAAGCCAAGCAGTTTCATAGTACCAAAAACCCACAATTGGTGCAAGCTAAACTGTGACTTAACTAGCTAGCCAGCTAATCCGGCTTCATGCATCTTTATCTCTTTAATACCTGTTGTTATAAAACAAAAGATTTTCCAGGACATGAGATCCAGAGATCTGAGCAACATGAGAAGGCCAGGTCTTTATAAGCCAGTTATCATTTATTCATTGTAGACTGTGATCTGATGTTATTTTTCCGTTCGTTCACCCATGTTGTTTAAATGTACAGTGCATCCAGAAAGTATTGATAGCGCTTCACTTTTTCCACATTTGTTTGTTACAGCCTTATTCCAAAATGGAATAAATACAATTATTTCCTCAACATTCTACACACAATCCCCCATAATGACAATGTGAAAAAAGAGTTTTTGAAATTGTTGCAAATTTATTAAAAATAAAAAAGCTGTAAAATCTCATGTACATCAGTATTCACAGCCTTTGGCGTGAAGCTCTAAATTGAGCTCAGGTACATTCTAGGTGTGTCCCAAATCGCATACTTATGCACTATTCTACGCGATTTTGTAGTATAAATAGTGCAAGTAGTGCATTCACACTGAAAACAGTTTAGCTCACGTATTGGAAGGGGCGGAGCTATCGGGCGCACATGTTGGATAACTTTATTTATTTTGGATTGTGAAAGCGAAATTCTCCTATGAGAGTGATTATAGCGCCTCCCGATGGGGAATGCGGTTATACTCATGACAAGTATTATTTGGTACTTTGGTCATTTATTTCACTAATTTGGCAACCGTCATCAGGGAAACAGGTTGAATTTCCGCTTAGTAAAAAAACATTAGTGTTCCATTTGGGACGACACTACATGCATATGCTATGCTGTTAAGTGTTTAAGTGCATAAGTACATAGTGCATGAGTGTATAGTGTGCCATTTGGGACGCAGCTTCTGTTTCCACTGACCATTCTTGAGATGTTTCAGCAGCTTCATTGGAGTTCACCTGTGGTCAATTCAATTGATTGGACATGATTTGAAAAGGCATACACCTGTCTATATAAGGGCCCAGGGTTAACAGTGCATGTCAAAGCACAAACCAAGCATGAAGACAAAGGAATTGTCTGTAGACCTCCGACACAGGATTGTCTCCAGGCACAAGGCTGGGGAAGGTTACAGAAACATTTCTGCTGCTCTGAAAGCTCCAGTGAGCACAGCGGCCTCCGTCATCCGTAAGTGGAAGATGTTTGGAACCACCAGGACTCTTCCTAGAGCTGGCCGGCCATCTAAGCTGAGTGATCGGGGGAGAAGGGCCTTAGTCAGGGAGGTGATCAATAACCCGATGGTCACTCTGTCTGAGCTCCAGCGTTCTTCTGTGGAGAGAAGAGAACCTTACAGAAGGACAACCATCTGTGCAGCAATCCACCAATCAGGCCTGTATGGTAGAGTGGCCAGAGAGAAGCCACTCCCCGCCTGGAATTTGCCAAAAGGCATCTGAAGAACTCTCAGACCATAAGAAACTAAACTCTCTGGTCTGATGAGACTAAAATTGAACTCTTTAGGGTGAACGCCAGGCGTTACGTTTGGAGAAAACCAGGCAGCGCTCATCACCAGGCTAATACCATCCCTACAGTGAAGCATGGTGGTGGCAGCATTATGCTGTGGGGATGTTTTTCAGCAGCAGGAACTGGAAGACTAGTCAGGATAGAGGGAAAGATGAATGCAGCAATGTACAGAGACATCCTGAATGAAGACCTGCTTCAGAGTGCTCTTGACCTCAGACTGAGGAGACGGTTCATCTTCCAGCAGGACAATGACCCAAAGCACACCGCCAAAATATCAATGGAGCGGCTTCACAACAACTTAGTAAGTGTCCTTGAGTGGCCCAGCCAGAGCCCAGACCTAAATCCTATTGAACATCACTGGAGAGATCTGAAAATGGCTGTACACCGTCGCTTCCCATCCAACCTGATAGAGCTTGAGAGGTACTGCAAAGAGGAATGGGCAAAAATCCCCAAAGACAGGTGTGCCAAGCTTGTGGTATCATATTCAAAAAGACTTGAGGCTGTAATCGCTGCCAAAGGAGCATCAACAAAGTATTGAGCAAAGGCTGTGAATACTGATGTACATGAGATTTTACAGCTTTTTTATTTTTAATAAATTTGCAACAATTTTGAAAACTCTTTTTTCACATTGTCATTATGGGGGATTGTGTGTAGAATGTTGAGGAAGTAAATTAATTTAATCCATTTTGGAATAAGGCTGGAACATAAAAACATGTGGGAAAAGTGAAGCGCTATCAATACTTTCTGGATGCACTGTGTGTGTATATATATATATATATATATATATATATAATTTATTTTTTATTTTTTTTGAAAGCATGTCTTTTAACACTCGTACTATTTAATGCTAAAAATGTCAAACAAGTATCTCATATGAATCATCATCTGGATTTAGGCAATACTACGCTTATGTGACAGACACACAGTGCAAAAGAGTTGGAACACAGTGTTGGGTGTTTGGGTGAGTAGGACTTTCCTAATTTAATCTGTGTTTAATAACTTTAAAAACTGAATTATGTTTATTACTGCACAGCATCTTGGGTAATGTAGTTTTTCTGCATGAATTCTGCTGTTAAAGGTCCTGTGAAATTAAAATAAAGTCTTTTAGATGTTATTATCAGTATGTTAGTCTTTATTATATCTATAGGCTAGTGTGACAAAATTCACATTTAGAAGAAATAAACCTCAGAAGCTTGCAGTTTGTCACTTCTGTCTAATTTAGGGGTGTCCAAACTCTGTCCTGGAGGGCCGGTGTTCTGCTGAGATTAGCTCCAACTTGCTTCAACACACCTGCCAGAAAGTTTCTAGTATATCTATTAAGAGCTTGATTAGCTGGTTCAAGTGTGTTTGATTAAGGCTGGAGCGAAACTCTCCAGGACCAAGTTTGGACACCCCTGGTATAAATGGATCAATGATTGTTTGCCATCACCTCATAATGCTGCGGTCACATTAGAATTTGTGCGTGCGAAATTCTGCTGTACGGCGCTGCGAAAGGGGGTGGGATTAAACAAGATGTTTAGACATAAAAAAAAACGAGCGATTGGTCCATGTTTAAAGTCCTTGTCCAGAGAGGTCATGTTTTGATCTTCGACTGGTCTCACGCAATCATGTGATGTGATTTTGTAGGTCAGAGTTCACCAAGCTTGAACTTTCTGCACGACCTTGCATTTCCGGTCTGACGCATTCGCGTGCGTATGAATGGAAGTCTATGGGGAGAAAAGTCCAGTGTGACCGCGGCTTCATTCATTCATTCATTTTCTATTCGGCTTAGTCCCTTTATTAATCAGGGGTCACCACAGCGGAATGAACCGCCAACTTATCCAGCATATGTTTTACACTGCGGATGCCCTTCCAGCTGCAACCCATCACTGGGAAACACTCTCATTCACACACATACGCCATGGACAATTTAGCCTACCCAATTCACCTGTACTGCATGTCTTTGGACTGTGGGGGAACCGGAGGACCCGGAGGAAACCCACGCGAACACGGGGAGAACATGCAAACTCCACACAGACATGCCAACTGATCCAGCCGAGACTCGAACCAGCGAATCAAATGCTCTGACATACCCCACCTTCTTCTCATTTGCTTTTCAATTGATGTGCTTGAGTTCAACCACTCTCTTTGGCAGAGCTGTTTTTTTAAGAGGAGGAGCTGCTGCATGTTTCACCCTCTCTTAATGTTTAGTTAAAATTATGTCAAATTTGGCACATTTTAAAGCACTTCCCGGGACTGTTTAATAAAAAAAAAAACAAGTTGAATTGATGTTAACAGATATACAATTTTAGAGCTAACAGCAGGTCTGTCTATAAAGGTTTATCAGATATTATATGAAAATAATAAGTTCCCTACAGTGAAAAAATATACATTTGTTTACTTCTGAAACAGGTGGCACGATTAGCACTGTGGCCTCACAGCAAGAAGGTCGCTGGTTCGAGCCTCGGCTGGGTCAGTTGGTGTTTGTGTGTGGAGTTTGCATGTTCTCCCCATGTTGGCGTGGGTTTCCTCCGGGTGCTCCGGTTTCCCCCACAGTCTAAACACAAGCGCTATAGGGGAATTGATGAACTAAACTGGCCGAAGTGTATGAGTGTGTATGGGTGTTTCCCAATATTGGGTTGTGCTGCGTAAAACATGTTGGAATAGTTGGCGGTTTATTCCACTGTGGCAAACTCAGATAAATAATGGACTAAGCTGAAGAAAAATTAATTAATTAATTAGTTCTGACTACTGCGCTCCACAGACTGTCATGCAATGTCACACTGGTTTCTGTCAGAATCAGCTGATTTGAGTCTGGTTCTCAACAATGGAGGCTTTTTCTGTCAGATTACTCCTACAGTGTCTGTGATTAGAGTCAACAAACCGCACTTTTGTGTTTATAAGTTTCACAAGGACAAAAAGGTGGTATTTTGTTTTTAGATTGTAAGAAGCTTTGCATAAAGCTGGTTGATGCTAAATTTATGTCGATATTGGACTATGTTATCTACAGTTGAAGTCAGAATTATTCGCCCCCCCTTTGATTTTTTTTTTCTTTTTTAAATATTTCCCAAATTATGTTTAACAGAGCAAGGAAATTTTCACAGTATGTCTGATAATATTTTTTCTTCTAGAGAAAGTCTTATTTGTTTTATTTCGGCTAGAATAAAAGCAGTTTTTAATTTTCTAAAACCCATTTTAAGTTCAAAATTATTAGCCCCTTTAAAGGTGCTGTATGTAAGTTTTTGACTCTTCTAAAGCATAAAAACACAATAATATGTGTGCAGATATTTAAGAAACATCCCAAGTGAACATACTTGTTTAACTGACAAACAATGCTGAAGTCAGATATTCTGCTTTGAAAATGTTTTTTTCCGTGCCGGAACGCTGTCTTTGTTTAGGTAATTTTCACATGCACATGCCAGTTTAGCCAATTATAATTCAGCACCCCGGGTTGCCTTGTTGGAAAACAGCATATTTCATTCATTCATTCATTCATTCATTCATTCAGAAAGACTCTGAAAGCATGCGTCCATGAGCGAAATGCTACAGTGTAGTGGAAAGTATCAGATGTCAAAATGAGACAGATTCAGTTCCACATGACGTTAATTAGCAAATGACATAAATATTAGGAACGTGAGCAGGTTACATCGCGTGTCCTAACAACACGCTGTGACGAGATTGTTATGAGTGATGAGCCATTTGGCTGTTTGCACCACAAAACACGGCAGAAATTTAAATACAGCCTTTCAGAAGCACCGAATATGCACTCACTCACGAAACGGTAAGGTTTAGAATCTATTTAATACATGTTAACCCTCTTTAACATCATTAAATGTACATGCTGTATCACTCATATGTGTTTAGTTCTAAAGTTCAATTTCAAACGGTTTATTGTATTTTCCAGATCTGAGGTGAACTTTCTGCTTTCAGTATATGGTAATACACGTCATGTAAAATGCATTCAAACTCGCATTGTTAGCATTTAGCACTGAATAAAGCACACGAGGCTTACCTGAGGTGATCTGTCATAGGTTTCTGTTGTTCAGCTGTGAGAAATAGAAGCCGCTTCTAATAAATCAATTCGAGGTGTTGGTTAGAACCAAAACTCCTTTTAATATGGAGAATATTCCCTCAATCGCGTGCCGTTGCTTTTATTTAGAACACAGTTTAAAATCCCTCAAACTGGCAACCCGGCGTACCTTTATTATGATTCAGGACTGCAATACCTAGTTCAACCACTGGGTGTCAAACTTACAAACTGCACCTTTAAGCTATTTTTTTCAATAGTCTACAGAACAAACCATCATTATACAATAACTTGCCTAATTACCCTAACCTGCCTAGTTAACCTAATTAACCTAGTTAAGCCTTTAAATGTCACTTTAAGCTGTATAGAAGTGTCTTGAAGAATATCTAGTTAAATATTATTTACTGCCATCATGACAAAGATAAAATAAATCAGATCTTTTTTCGGTTAAACAGAAATTGGGGAAAAAATAAACACGGGGGCTAATAATTAAGGGGGCTAATAATTCTGACTTCAACTGTATATGCATGCTTCATCTCAAAGTCTGCATGCATTAGATACTGTTTACCATGGTGCACTTATGTTTTTATAACAAATTTAAAATCTCTTACTTACTCATTGTGTGCTGTATACTAGGGTAGGTTGGTCTGCTTTGTCCATTCGTAGGCTCAAGCATTGGCATATCCTTGTTCACAAATCTATAGTGGGTTTACTCCCATCATATCTACAGAATTACATTTGTAAAAAGCCTGTCCTTAACTATGGCCTTCGGTCACAGTATACTTACTGTCTGTTCCTAAAGTGCGGACTGAGATGGGGAAAAAAGGCTTTTAAATACGCAGCACCTTTTGCATGGAATAATCTTTAAACACAGTTGTAAGTTTAAAGAGTTGATTTCACTAAATGCTTTTAAAAGGAATATAAATGATCTAGAAGTTGAAACAGACCCATGTGACATGTGTACTGCCTAATCTTGGCCAGGACGCTCTTGTAAAAGAGATTTTTAATCTTAATGTGTCTTTCCTGGTAAAATAAAGGTTATAATAATAATAAAACATGTCAGATATACGATGTTTATTATACAGTTGAAAGCAGAAGTTTACATACACTGTATAAAAAGGCACGTCACCATTTAAACAAAAGTCAGATGTTCATGTGACTAAACTTTTCCTCTTTTAGGTAAGTTAGGATGATCACATTTGTTTCTGTTCTGCTTAACAGCAGAATAATGAGAGAGAGATTTTTTGAGAAATTGTTATAACTTTTCTTGAAAGTCAAGTTTACATACAATAAGATTATTCTGCCTCTGAAAAGGCTCAGATGATGATGTCAAGGTTTTGGAAGTTTCTGATTGGCTAATTGACAACATTTGAGTTAATTGGAGGCACAACTGTAGAATAGTATTGAAGGAAAACCTCAAACACACTGCTTCCTTGTGTGACAACATGAGAAAATCAACAAGCCAAAATCAACAACAAAGCCAGATTACAATTTGCTAAATTACACTGGGAAAAAGACTAATGTTTGGAGACATGTCCTGTGGTCTGATGGAGCTAAGATTGAACTGTTTGACCATAATGACCAGTGTTACATTTGGAGGACAAAGGGGAAAGCTTACAAGCCTAGGAACACCATCCCAACTGTGAAGTATGGGGGCGGCAGCATCATGTTGTGATGCTGTTTTGCTGCAGGAGGGACTGGTCCACTTCACAGCATAGATGGCATCATGAAGAAAGAACATTATGTAGAAATACTGAAGCAACATCTCAAGACATCAGCCAGGAAATTAAAACTTGGCCACAAATGGGTCTTCCAAACAGACCATGACCCTAAGCATGCTGCCAAATTAGTTCAAATGTGCTTTAAGGACAACAGAGTGAATGTTTTGGAGTGGCCATCACAAAGCCCTGAGCTCAATCCTATAGACAATTTGTGGGCAGAGTTGAAAAAGCTTGTGCGAGCAAGACAGCCTACAAATCTGACTCAGTTACACCAATTCTGTCAGGAGGAATGGGCCAGAATTCCTGCAAACTATTGTGAGAAGCTTGTGGAAGGAGACCCAAAACATTTGACCAAAGTTATACAGTTTAAAAGCAAAGCTAAAAAAATACCAAGGAAATGTGTATAAACTTTTGACTGTCTAGAAATTAATAAAACATTCTCTCATTATTCTGGCATTTAGCAAATGTAAATGATATAGGTAATCCTAACAGACCTAAAATAGTAAACGTTTAGTATGATTTACCATCAGACATTTAAAAAAAATGTTTTTTAGAGTTTATGTAAACTTCTGGTTTCAACTGTATTTGGCCGATTTATGAACACTTACTCATCATCGTTATAATACATACATGGGTTTTTTTTTTTTTGGTGTGTGTGTGTGTGTGTGTGTGTGTGTGTGTGTGTGTGTGTGAGTGAGTGAGTGAGTGAGTGAGAGAGATAGTGTGCACTTTGTCACTGTTTTGTTCAAACCTTTTTTGCTTAGACATTCCTCAAATATATTAGATTATATATACAAAAATATTAGATTATCAGCTTTTTAAAATGATTTTTGAACAGTGTGTTCTTTTGTCATTTGGCTATTTTTAAAAAAAAGTTTTGTTTAAAAGTGTGTTAAGGTTATAAAAAAAGTGCTTCTTGTAGATTATATTCATTCATTTTCCTTTGGCTAAGTCCCTTATCTATCAGGGACACCACAGCGGAATGAACCGCCAACTATTCCAGCATGTTTTTTACAGAGCGGATGCCCTTCCAGCCACAACCCAGTACTGGGAAACACCCATACACACTCATTCACACACACACACATGCACGCACATGCACAGACACACACACACACACACACACACACACACACACACACACACACACACACACACACATTACAGCCAATTGGCCCAGTTGGCATTTCTGTGTGGAGTTTGCATGTTCTCCCTGTGTTGGTGTGGGTTTCCTCCGGGTGCTCCAGTTTCCCCCACAGTCCAAACACATGCAATATAGGGGAATTGATGAAATAAATTGGTCTTAGTGTATGAGTGTGCGTGTGAATGAGTGTGTATGGGTGTTTCCCAGTACTGGGTTGCAGCTGGAAGGGCATTCGCTGTGAAAAACATATGCTGGAATAGTTGGCGATTCATTCCGCTGCGGTGACCCCTGATAGATAAGGGACTAAGCTGAAGGAAAATAAATGAAGGTCTTCGTTCTGTAACTTCTTTGCATGATTTTCCCATATAGGGCCATTGCTTTCCTGGAGGCTCTGGCTTGCATCAAATTCGGACATGATTTGTTCTCTAATACACAAGTTCTGTATGTTGTCTTCTGGCTTTTGTGTCTGGTGAGCGTTTTATTTGAATTCTATATAAGTATATGCATTTTGAAGTATTATTTATGCATGTATGTAAAGGTCATTACATGAATAATTTGATATTATCATTTAAGATGCAGTTTCGATTTATATACGTTTACAAATTTTGACTAATACACTGACTGTGATGCGTTTATACACCCGCTGGCCACTTTATTAGGTACACCTTTCTTTTACTGGGTTGGATCCCCTTTTGCCTTCCGAACTGCCTTAATCCTTCATGACATATATTCAACAAGCTACTGAAAATATTCCTCAGAGATTTTGCTCCATATTGACATGATAGCATCACACAGTTGCTGCAGATTTGTCGGCTGCACATCCATGATGCCAATCTCCCGTTCCACCACATCCCAAAGGTGCTCTATTGGATTGAGCTCTGGTAACTCTGGTAGACCTCTGTTGTAACGAGTGGTTATTTGAGTTACTGTTGTCTTTCTATCAGCTGGAACCAGTCTGGCCATTCTCCTCTGACCTCTGGCATTAACAAGGCATTTGCGCCCACAAAAATGCCGCTCACTGGATATTTCCTCTTTTTCAGATCATTCTCTGTAAACCCTGGAGATGGTTGTGCGTGAAAATCCCAGTAGATCAGCAGTTTCTGAAATACCAGCCCGTCTGGCACCAACAACCATGTCACGTTCAAAGTCACTTAAATCCCCTTTCTTCCCCATTCTGATGCTCGCTCTGAACTACAGCAGATCGTCTTGACCATGTCTACATGCATAATAGCATTGAGTTGCTGCCATGTGATTGGCTGATTAGAAATTTGCGTTAACAAGCAGTTGGACAGGTGTACCTAATAAAGTGGCCAGTGAGTGTATATCTGTAGTTTACACTTTGGGTCTTGTATGTGTTTTAATAATCACATACAGCAGTTTGACGCCACACAAAAAATCTGATTGAAAATATAATTTAGTAACTTGTTTAGCTTGTTTTAAGTAACTCACTTAATGTTCAGTTATTATTTCTGAAAGCAAGACTATATTATTGATTGTTTATAAAATGCGTCTTGATTTAATAATTTTTAGATATATGGACTAAAAAACAAGACAAAAACTCTAAGTAAGAAAAGCGTTTTTTTGCAGTGCATTGACTTCCATAGTAGAAATAAAAATACTGTGGAAGTCAATGGTCTCACACATTTAATCCCCTCTCATACATGCTTTGTTGTTTTTCAGGCGTTCATTACATTTCTCTGCCTGTATGGGATGGTTTGGTACGAGCAGAGTTATGGGAAGAAACTGAAGGTAAATAAATGTCCATATGCACATCACACCTGTCCTCAGGTCTCTACACTGGCTCCCAGTTACATTCAGAATAGATTTTAAAGTAATACTACTTGTCTATAAATCACTAAATGGCCTAGGACCTCAATACATTACAGATATGCTCATTGAATACAAACCTAGAAGAACACTCAGATCTCTAGGATCATATAAACTAGAAATTCCAAGAGTTCAGTCAAAGCAGGGTGAAGCAGCTTTCAGCTACTACACCCCTCACTGCTGGAATCAACTCCCAGAAATGATCAGATGTGCTCCAACATTAGGCACTTTGAATTGCCACTGTGTATGAAATGTGCTATATAAATAAACTTGCCTTGCCTTGCCTTGCCTATTTATAATTAATACATTTATTAATATCAATCTGATATCATGAGATGCTGAGATCCTCAATTAAACAATATGCATTCTTCAAATACTGCATTGCTGTCAACTAATCATTCAATATTTACTTTTGCTTAAACTTTAATCACTTCTTTCTAGGAGTTTTAAAGGATATTGGTGAAATATAAACATTTCAGATGACAAGTGATGAGTATTTTGGGCATACTTGGCAACCTTTTGTGTTTGAAATTCCGAGAGATGCAGAAATCAAGAGCGCAACTGGGTTGTAAATATTTGTTGCCAGATTGAGGTAAAAAAGTCTGTGAGATTTTAATATTTCTTGGGCGACACGGTGGCTCATTGGTTAGCACTGTAGCCTCACAGCAAGAAGGTCGCTGGGTCGAGTCCTGTCTGGGTCAATTGGTGTTTCTGTGTGAGTTTGCATGTTCTCCCCGTGTTGGCGTGGGTTTCCCCCACAGTCCAAACACATGCCCTACAGGGGAATTGATTAACTAAATTGGCCGTTGTGTATTAGTGTGTATGGGTGTTTCCCAGTACTGGGTTGTGGCTGGAAGGGCATCCGCTGCGTAAAACATATGCTAGAATAGTTGGCGGTTCATTCCGCTGTGGCGACCTCTTGAATAGAGACTAAGCCGAAGGAAAATGAATGAGTGATTTTAATATTTCGTCAATAGTGTGAGGTGATGAGCTTTAATGCAAGATCTGGCAACTTGACAAACATGGACAAAAAGTGATTTTCATAACCAGATTGGGCCATAAAAATATTACAGGAGCTTCTCGGGACAATTAATAACAAAATAGGAGGGTGGCGGGAGACGGGTGTAAAATACAGGAGACTCCCGGAAAAAAACAGTAGTGTTGGCAGGTATGATTTTTGCGGTCAAAGTGTTCAAAATGCTGTGTTATAAATGCTGATAAACGTTTGCATTTCTCTACTTTCACAGAGAATTACAGATGACGACGGCACTTCTACTGACCCGTATGACAGTCTTCCTGAAGCTGCAAAAGGTGACGTGCTTTCTGATTCAGGAGCGTTTCTCAAATTACATACAACTTGTTTGTTTATTGTTTTATCTTCTTTAGTCGTGTTTATACAGTGCATCCAGAAAGTATTGATAGTGCTTCACTTTTCCCACATGTGTTTATGTTACAGCCTTATTCCAAAATGGATTAAATTCATTGATTTCCTCAACATTCTACACACAATCCCCCATAATGACAATGTGAAAAAAGAGTTTTTGAAATTGTTGCAAATTTATTAAAAATAAAAAAGCTGTAAAATCACATGTACATCAGTATTCACAGCCTTTGCTCAATACTTTGTTGATGCTCCTTTGGCAGCGATTACAGCCTCAAGTCTTTTTGAATATGATGCCACAAGCTCGGCACACCTGTCTTTGGGGATTTTTGCCCATTCCTCTTTGCAGTACCTCTCAAGCTCTATCAGGTTGGATGGGAAGCGATGGTGTACAGCCATTTTCAGATCTCTACAGAGATGTTCAATGAGATTTAGGTCTGGGCTCTGGCTAAGCCACTCAAGAACATTCACCGAGTTGTTGTGAAGCCACTCCATTACTATTTTGGCTATTTGGTCTTCATTTAGGATGTCTCTGTACATTGCTGCATTCATCTTTCCCTCTATCCTGACTAGTCTTCCAGTTCCTGCTGCTGAAAAACATCCCCACAGCATGATGCTGCCACCACCATGCTTCACTGTAGGGATGGTATTAGCCTGGTGATGAGCGCTGCCTGGTTTTCTCCAAACATAACGCCTGGCATTCACTCCAAAGAGTTCAATTTGAGTCTCATCAGACCAGAGAGTTTAGTTTCTGATGGTCTGAGAGTCCTTCAGATGCCTTTTGGCAAATTCCAGGTGGGGAGTGTCTTCAGTCTGCCCACTCTACCATACAGGCCTGATTGGTGGATTGCTGCACAGATGGTTGTCCTTCTGTAAGGTTCTCCTCTCTCCACAGAAGAACGCTGGAGCTCAGACAGAGTGACCATCAGGTTATTGATCACCTCCCTGACTAAGACCCTTCTCCTCCGATCACTCAGCTTAGATGGCCGGCCAGCTCTAGGAAGAGTCCTGGTGGTTCTCCATCTTCCACTTACGGATGATGGAGGCCGCTGTGCTCATTGGAACTTTCAGAGCAGCAGAAATGTTTCTGTAACCTTCCCCAGCCTTGTGCCTGGAGACAATCCTGTCTTGGAGGTCTACAGACAATTCCTTTGTCTTCATGCTTGGTTTGTGCTTTGACATGCACTGTCAACCCTGGGCCCTTATATAGACAGGTGTATGCCTTTTCAAATAAATTCCAATCAGCTGAATTGACCACAGGTGAACTCCAATGAAGCTGCTGAAACATCTCAAGAATGATCAGTGGAAACAGAATGTACCTGAGCTCAATTTAGAGCTTCACGCCAAAGGCTGTGAATACTGATGTACATGAGATTTTACAGCTTTTTTATTTTTAATAAATTTGCAACAATTTCAGAAACTCTTTTTCCACATTGTCATTATGGGGGATTGTGTGTAGAATGTTGAGGAAATCAATGAATTTAATCCATTTTAGAATAAGGCTGTAACATAAAAACATGTGGAAAAAGTGAAGCGCTATCAATACTCTCCGGATGCACTGTAGTTGTGACATTTTCTACTCAACAGGTTTCTTTTGATTATTTCACTTTTGACATTTTTAAAACAAATGAACATTAAACTAAATAAACAACTAAGTGCACATTTGTTTTGCTAATTCTTTTGCACATAATGTTTTTACACATTTCCTTTACTCATTTTTTTTAAATTTGGATGTGTGTTAAAAAAACAACTTGGAGAAAGCAGCATGCTTTGTGAAATCATCTAGAAGAATGCGCTACATTTATGCATTTGTCCAAAATTAATCCAGCCAATAAAATGCACAAGTTTAGTGATGCAAAATAAGTTGACAATTTTAATATTGTTTTAATTAAGTCTGAATATGTTTTATTTAAGTTTTAATAACTTTAGCTGTTTTTACATTTTTATGAATTGCATTATGGGATGTCGATCTCTGCTTTGTCGACATTTGATGTTGAATATTCAACTCTACAGTTTAACAAAGTGACTTTTATTGACATTTTAGTCGTTTGAAATAATATAATGTAGAAGAAATAATAATATATAGAGAAATAAGTCTAATAACAGAAAATGTGCTGGCAGTTTATTACAAGGTGTTTGTAGCGTAATATACAACACCAACCCAGACAAAATGGCACTAAACTATTAAAGATGTTCATAAAAGTCACTTTTTTAAACTTTTCAAGGTTAAAAGTTGCTGGAAGAAAGATCAAGATCCCACAATGCAAATCAAAAGCAGAAATAAACTGGGAAAAACAGAAACATGCATCACAAAACTGCTAATTTAAGGATATTTTTACAGTGTGTATGATATAATATTTGCGTCATAATGTGATCAGCAGAGAGGAGCTCCAGTAGCAACTCCAGTTCATCACGGAGAAGAAAAGGAGGAAAAAACAAGTCCACAAATGGAACCAGTGGCAAGAAGTGAGCAGAAACAAACCCTGAGGATCTCTAAATGGACACAAGGGTGAAAGAAACACACTGTAAACATTTGAAGAGAAGTGAAGCACAGACACAAAAACACTTCTGTAGACGGAGACTCAATGCAAACCACTGCCTCTGTCTTTACAAGGCACTACCACTGCAATTAAAGCTTTTCTTACTCAGATTATTTGTCTCATTTCTAGTCCAAATATCTAAAAAGTCTCAAATCAAGAAGCTTTTTCTAGACGAGCAAAAACATATTGGGCCCTATCATACACCCGGCGCAAGGCGCGAGCAATTGTTGTTTGCTAGTTTCAGATTGACGCAAGTGTCGTTTTGATGTTTTGCGCCACGCTGTTTAAATAGCAAATGCATTTGCGCTCATATGTGCGCCCATAGGCGTTCTGGTCTAAAAAAGGAGGTGTGTTGAGGCGCATTGCTGGCGCGTTGCTATTTTGAGGAACTAAAAGACTGTTCAATAGACTAGCTGAGAGGAGGTCTAAAGTCCAGCGCAGAGCGTGTAAGTTGTGCGCCTCGCTTAAACATTGCTTAATACACACAGGATGTAGAGCAATACGCAAATATCTTTACAAATAAAAAAGAATTAAAGGATTAAAATATTACAAAAATTATTATTTTTTAGCCTACATAAATATAAAAACCACTGCCTTCATGCCTTCAACTCGGGGGGCTTTTTCAGTTTATTCATGACAATTTGTTTTCATATAATGTTATTATTAGTTGTAGTATTATTTATTATATGCATATTTATATTTGTTTTATAAAAAAGCTTAGATTTGTCCACCGGTCAGGTTTTAGACCATATGAGGCACAGCATGTGTATTTGGATATAACTCAGTTGTTTGACCACACTTCATTATTACTGTTTATTTATTCATTTGCTGGAAATTAGAACTGAATTTAGAAATAGTTTTGAACCAAATCTTTGCGCTTAACAAACTAAATTAATTATGTAGGCTAATGGAAGTCTGTGCGTACAACACGTTTCCTTATCCACGGAAGAGAGTGAAAGTGAAAGTAAAGAGTGAGGAGGCTCATTCTCTCATTCTCGCACTGCAGATGCTCTGTTTAACTGTTTTCTCGCTAGTGAAGCGCTCAGTTTTTCCCCTTACAAAATATGCCATGTAAATAGCAAATGCGCCATGGTGCGACGCAGCTGACTCTTAAAGGGAATGGGAGATGAGACTCAAATATATAACTCATTAAGAGAATAAGCTCAACCCTGTTAGACCATGTGCCGCGGCGCAAAACGGAATTTTCCGTCGTTAAAATAGCAAAAGTGGATTCTGACACGCCCTTAATGCTTTTGCGCCCTGTGCTTTAGACTTTGCACCTAGATCATTAAAGGAGACCCCATTGTCTTGTTTTAACAAATAATATGCCAAAATGAAGTGAGTTTTACCCTTAAAACAAGTTACATAATCTGCCAGTGGGGTAAGCAAAATAATCTTGTTTTTGGTTTTGAAATGAGTAATAAGATTATTTTGCTTGTTTTAAGGAAAAACTCACTTCATTTTGACTCACTATTTCTTAAAACAAGACGATATGTTTTGCTTGTCCAGAAATTCTTCTTGATTTAAGAATGTTTTGATATTAAGACTAGAAACAAGACCAAAAGATCTAAGTAAGAAAATATTTTGCTCTAAAATGCACTAGATTTATTCAAGAGCACTTGGAAGGAAACTGATTTGTGGTTTGCCAAGTGACTGTAAATGATGCACACCTAAAGGGATAAGTCACTCATAATTAAAATAATCTAATAATTTCTAATCACCCTCAAGGCATCACTGGTGTATTTGACTTTCATCAAGTCTAATCGCATTGAAAGTTTAAAAATGATCCATTTCCAGCTTTACAATTGCAAATGCATTTTTTTTTAATCAGCAGGCCAAAAGTAGTCAAATAAACTGCATTTATCCATAATGAACATGTTTCCTTTAGTGAATTCATGCAATTTTAATAAAAAAATTCATATTCTATATCCATATACCTTTTTTATTTACATTTTCCAAGCACTATTAAACAACATCAATAGTAACACTTTACAATAAGATTGTATTAGTACTACTAACATGAACATACAATGAACAAATTTATTCATATTTGTTAATGGAAATAAAGTTGGTAGTTCATGTCAACTCAGTGCATTATCTAATGTTAACAAGCACTAATTTGGGTTTTAATAATGCATTAGTAAATGTTGAACTAAGATTAATAAATGCAGTACAGGGGTCCGTTCTTTGTACGTGGATTACTCCGTTAGCTGGATTTGGTTATTGACGATTTGACATGATCCAGGATTGTTTCGTTCTTCAAAACTGATCTGAGAGTTGTTGTCATAGCAAGAGTTCTGGTAGCTCAAACCTGCTGGGCAGCAGGCTCATTTCATGTAAATAGGATAAGATCGGCTCATTTCAAGCAAAGGAGATACTGAAAGTCTGTACCGAATGCTGATATTTTTTTACAGTAGTAACCTATAGGTTATATACACTTGGGAAAATAGTAAAATAATAATTAAAACAAATTATATATACATTTATAATTTATAATAATATTTAATATTAAATTATTAATAATATTTATGTTTATATACAGTTGAAGTCATAATTTTTAGCCCCCCTGAATTATTAGACCGCTTGTTTATTTTTCCCCCAATTTCTGTTTAACAGAGAGTAGATTTCTTCAACACATTTCTAATCATAATAGTTTTAATAACTCATTTCTAATAACTGATTTATTTTATCTTTGTCATGATGACAGTAAATAATATTAGACTAGATATTCTTCAAGACACTTCTATACAGCTTAAAGTGACATTTAAAGGCTTAACTAGGTTAATTAGGTTAACTAGGCAGGTTAGGGTAATTAGGCAAGTTATTGTATAATTGTAACCAGGGATAGACGCTGACAACAGAGGTGAGGATCCAAATGCAGGTTTTTATTAAGGGATGGTCAGACAAGCAATGATCAACACAGGAGCAAACAGATGTAAGAGGGCAATCCAGAGTCGTAGTCAATATAGAAGGCAGATGGTCACAAGGCTGGCAGCAGACAGGGAGAAACAGATAATCAAGGCGAGGGTCCAAACACGGCAATAACAAGACAAGGAAACGCTTAGAATTGTGACTGAGAAAAGACAACAAGACTCAGCAACTGGAGCGAGTGTGTGTGCTGTTTATGTACTGAGTGTAATCTGTGCTTGAGCAGCTTCAGCTGTTGGATGTAATCAGTGATGATATAGAACCGGTTGTGTGTGATGTGAGAGTAGTGCATGTTTGGAGATGTAGTCCATTAGGTGGCAGATTTGTAGTCCATTGGTGAATGTGCATGTTAACCAGCGATCTATGGGGAGAAGATCGCTGGTGATCGTGACAATAATGATGGTTTGTTCTGTAGTCAATCGAAAAAAATATATATAGCTTAAAGGTGCTAATAATTTTGACCTTAAAATGATTAAAAAAAATTAAAAACTGCTTTTATTCTAGCCAAAATAAAACAAATAAGACTTTTTCCAGAAGATAAAATATTATCAGACATACTGTGAAAATTTCCTTACTCTGTTAAACATAATTTGGGAAATATTTAAAAAAGAAAAAAAAATTCAAAGGGGGGTGAATAATTCTGACTTCAACTGTATATATAAATTTAAAAAATAATAAATAAATAAAACTTCAAAATAAAAGTAGAAAAACAGGGTGGTTCTCCCCAAGGGGATCAAAGAGAACATTTATTAATATTGACTTTTTAGACACAAACATGTACTATTTTAAGATAGCGACCCAGCTTTAGTACAATTTGTGTGTGATAATAGACATGCACATTATTCCACTGTTTTTTTGTTTGTTTGTTTTTTTATAAAGGAATAATAATTTGTGCAGTCATGCACATGTTTTGACCGCTAATATGACGGTGATTTGATGCTTCGAAAAGTTGCAGACACCCTTACCGATATCAAAATGCTTTTTAATGCAAGATTAATTTAGATTCCTTACGCTGATTAAGACAGTTGAATAGGCCTGGGCTACTATAGTAAAGAAAATCCGATCGGAAACGTAAAACTAAATAAACTGCCTAAATACACTTGACACATTAAAGTGTAAAGCCTGCAGCCCACAACAGATTTATTTACACTTTCATGTGTCAAGAAAAAAGTTATTGCGTGTCATATTTAACAAACGGTTTACTACGAATTTTATATAATTTTGTTCGCATGGATAATTGAATATTAATCAGATGATGTCATTACGCTGCTGTGCCGTCATCCAATCATTGCATTGCTGATCACGATTTCGAAGATTGGTAGATCTGTCTCCAAAACACACGCAGAGATCTCAGATCAGTTCATCTAGACCAGGGGTGTCCAAAGTCGGTCCTGGAGGTATCCCGGTGTCCTGGAGAGTTTAGCTCCAGCCCTAATCAAACACACCTGAACCAGCCAGTCAAGTTCTTTCTAGGTATACTAGAAACATTCTGGCAGGTGTGTTGAAGCAAGGTGGAGCTAAACTCAGCAGGACACCTGCCCTCCAGGACCGACTTTGGACACCCCTGATCTAAACATTTTAATCTGATTCGCGAACTTGTTTGAAGAACCAAATTAGCCAGAGATCATTTATCCAAATGAAAAGATCCAGGATCTGTCTAATCATCTTAGATCATTTAAGCGAGGTAAGAAGAACAGACCCCAAGTATTGTTCATTATTAGTTCATGTTAGTAAATCGATTAACTAATAAAACATTACTGTCAAGTGTGTCCAAAACAATGACACTTTAGTTTTACCAGTGAGTATAACAACTTACTATCTGTTGTGAGGGAATAAATTAGTAAGTAATTAAGTAAAAGAGTAAAGTTTATTTATAAAGCACATTTAACTTTCAGCAAAGTGTTGAACGAAACCAAAACACATTTTAAAACAGAGTAAAATAATATGAACATCATAGTAATAACATGTTTAGTGCAAGTTAAATGCATAACCAAATAAATACAAATACAACTGAGTAAATACATCTAAGCACATCTCTGTTTACAGAGGATTTAATGATCAGATTTCAAATCTGGTGTGTTTGAACTGCTTTTTTAGTTTGTTTGTTTATTTAGGGACTCGGCACTAAATGTTTTACTTTAGAATACATTAAAGTCTGATTTAGAAGCTGTAATTTGACAATTATGATTTTGACCTTTTTGTGTAACTTCTGGAAACTTTCATCCGTCCATCTCCTTTATTTGAGTTGCAGTTTTTTGGTGCATTTGCACCCCCTGCTGGACAGGAGTGTGTTTGCACATTTCTTAAAGGGATAGTTCCCCTAAAAACAAAAAATGCACCTCAAAAGAAGAAGACGACAGACTATGGGTGATGTAAGTCATACAAAACAGGTTATAAAGTTTTTAAATGTGGATATTTGTCTTGCAAAAATGCATGAATTCACTAAAGTAGATTTTTTTTGTGCCCTGGAGCTTCGTGAGGCACTTTTTATTTTTATTTTTCTTATTATGGATGGATGTGATTTATTAGACTGCCATTTTAGAGCTAAAACGGCCAAGATAATTTGTAAAGTAACTTAAAATATTATTTAACTTGATTGAAAAGAAGAAAGTCATATAGGATGCCTTGAGAATGAGTAAATCACTGGATAATTAACATTTTTGCATGAACTAACCCTTTATTAATGATTGATGTGGCTTTCAGGTTTAGATATATCTGAATTGTGTGACGCAGTAAATGAAAAGTGTTTATTTCACATTCATTGTGTTTATTCAACTCCTGTTATTTTTTTTATTAATAATATTGTTGACACAGACCAAGCCTTGTCTTATAGGGACAGCTCACTCAAAAATTAACAATCAACTTGTCATCAACCTTGTTTAACAGAAAAGAAGATATTTTGAAGAATGATGGAAACTGGTAGCCCCAAACATCCATTATAGGAAAACAAAAATTACTAATTGTTGCTGCCAATTTTCTCTTTTATTAAAAGTAATATAATAATAATTATAATAATAATTTATGATAAAACAAAATTAAATAGAATTTAATTAAATTCACCGAAAAATTATTAAAATAAAATTGAGTTAAACAAATAATAAATATATAAATTAGATACAAATTAAAGAAAAAAGTCAGAATAAATGAAAAATAAAAACCGATTTAAATAATTGAAACAACTTATAAACAAATTAGTATAAAAATAAAACACATATATACAATGAATGCATTAATTATATTAAAATAAACAAAACTCACGAGTAAAACAAAAATAACAATATTTACAAAAAATACATATTTTCAACCCATTTATAATAATTGTTTACACTTTACGTACGGCCTTTATAGTCAGTGGTTTTCACTTTTAGGTGAACTGTCCCTTTCATCTTTAACCTTAAATGTTTGCACAGTGTTTCTCCAGAGTTTTGACACTTGCCTATGCATTGATTACTTTCAGAGGTTTAGGCAGAGTTTGTGAGCATAAAATACAAGTTTTTTATTTACTATTTTTTTGGTAAAATTTTGAATGTAAGCACATGTTTTAATGTACATTGATCTTGTTGAAGAGCTGTTGATTTAAGTGTAATATGATTCAGCTCTTTTTTTTTTTTGTGGGGCAACATGGAAATTCATTCATTCAATTCATTTTCTTTTTGGCTTAGTCCCTTTATTAATCCGGGGTCGCCACAGCGGAATGAACCGCCAACTTATCCAGCACATGTTTTTACGCAGCGGATGCCCTTCCAGCCGCAACCCATCTCTGGGTAACATCCACACACACTCATTCATACACATACACTACGGACAATTTAGCTTACTCAATTCACCTGTACTGCATGTCTTTGGACTGTGGGGGAAACCGGAGCACCCGGAGGAAACGCACACAAACGCAGGGAGAACATGCAAACTCCACACAGAAACGCCAACTGACCCAGCCGAGGCTCGAACCAGCGACCTTCTTGCTGTGAGGCGACAGCACTACCCACTGCACCACTGCGTCACCGCTGCCAATTTTCTCTTTATATAATTAAATAATATAATAATAATTATAATAATAATTTATGATAAAATAAATTTAATTAAATTAAATCAACCGAAAAAAATGTTAAATAAAATTGAGTTAAACAAATAATAAATACATAAATTAGATAGAAATTAAAGAAAAAAAGTCACAATAAATGAAAAATAAAAACTGATTTAAATAATTGAAACAATTTATAAACAAATTAGTATAAAAATATAACACATATATACAATGAATGCATTAATTAGTAAAACAAAAATAACAATATTTACAAAAAATACATATTTTCAACCCATTTATAATATGAATTGTTTATACTTTACGTACAGCCTTTATAGTCAGTGGTTTTCACTTTTAGGTGAACTGTCCCTTTAATCTTTAACCTTAACAGTAACATGCAAATTCATTCATTCATTCATTTTCTTTTTGGCTTAGTCCCTTTATTAATCCGGGGTCGCCACAGCGGAATGAACCGCCAACTTATCCAGCACATGTTTTTACGCAGCGGATGCCCTTCCAGCCCCAACCCATCTCTGGGAAGCATCCACACACACTCATTCACACTCATACACTACGGACAATTTAGCCTACCCAATTCACCTGTACTGCATGTCTTTGGACTGTGGGGGAAACCGGAGCACCCGGAGGAAACCCATGCGAACGCAGGGAGAACATGCAAACTCCACACAGAAATGCAACTGACCCAGCCGAGGATCGAACCAGCGACCTTCTTGCTGTGAGGCGACAGCACTAGTACTGCGCCACCGCGTCGTCCAACATGGAAATGTGGTTTAAAATAATCTCTATATTGTAATGTCGTTTCCTACTTTGTGTTAACTACACTGTAAAAACAATCTGTTAATTAACAATTTTCGTATTTTTTTACGTTTGGGAATTGCATTATAGGATGTTGATCTCTGTTGACTTTTTTTTTTTTTTTTCTTCGGGGTTTCACCTTTAATTAATAGGACAGTAGAGAGAATATTGAGAGGAAAGTGTGGGGAGCAGAGAGAGGGGAAGGATCGGCATATGACCACGAGACGGAATCGAACTCGGGTCGCCGCGAGCACCGGAGTGCATGTGTCGACGCACTAACCACTACACCACTGGTGCCGACACTCTGTTGACTTTTGATGTTGAAAATTCAACTCTACAGTTTAACAAAGTGACTGGTATTGACATTTTAGTAGTTTGAAATAATATAAGAAATAATATCTAGAGAAATAAATAGCAGATAATGTTTCAATGCAGTTTATTACAAGGTGTCTGTAGCATAATATACAACAACCCAGACAATATAGCGCTGCAAACTATTAAAAATGTAAATAAAAGTCACTTTTTCAAACTTTTCGAGGTTAAGAGTTGTTGCAAGAAAGATCAAGATCTCATAATGCAATTCAAAAGCAGAAATAAATGGGGAGAAATAAAAACATAAATCATAAAATACAGAAAAAAAAATAATTTACAGATATTTTTGTAGTATATGTTAGTATGAGACCATATATCACTATTCCTGTAGTCGTATGCATGAATGATTTTAGACTCATCATGTTATGCTTAATATGTGAGGCCTTTAAATGACCGTGCATCCAATTTTTTAAAGATTTTTGCCAAAACATATAATCAAAAATACACCTTTGTTTTGGGATTCATACATTTTCCTTCTGCTTAGTCCCTTATGTTTTACATAGCGGATGCCCTTCCAACTGCAACCCAGTACTGGGAAACATCCATACACACTCATTCTCTCTCACACACACACACACACTACGGCCAATTTAGTTATTCAGTTCCCCTATAGTGCATGTGTTTGGACTGTGCGGGAAACCGGAGCACCCGGAGGAAACCCACACCAACATGAGGAGAACATGCAAACTCCACACAGAAATGCACACTGCTGGATCTCGAACCAGCGACCTTTTTGCTGTGAGGCGACAGTACTAAAAACCGAGCCACCCTGTCGCCTGTTTTGGGATTTTGTGTGTTTTTATGGTCAGAGTTGATTGTTTTCATTGGGGTAATGATGATATCTGTTAATGCTTATATATTATGGTACTATCATCTTTGTTTGCCTTATTTAATTATTTTTGCTTTCCATTTTTTTCATAGACCAAGTTGTTGAGCAATATCCAGACTGATGGTGTTATGATTTCTGATCATGATTTCTTTTTTGTATCTGCAATTTTAATTGTGACCAAAGTGAATGCATGTTATGTGAAGTCAGACTTGAGTCTTCCACAGCAGTATTCTCATTTCTCATATTGAATTAATTTATTTCCAACCCTTTAATGTGATCCTCCGCATGTTTTATTTGTGATTTATGTGTATGAATGTCTGCACTGTCGTACAAATTACATTTTTTTCACTTTCTTAACTCACTTATGCACTGTATCAATGTATTTTTTTGTACAATTGTTAAATAAAATACTGAATTGAAGCCTTTTTGTTGCTTTGTAATTGAGCAATTACTGAATTGAAGTCTGTTTTTAGCAGTTTTGCACCACTTTTATAGATTCTATAGCAATAAAGTACTATACATACATATTTAGACATAATACAGAGCATCCAGAAAGTATTGATAGCGCTTCACATTTTCCACATGTTTTTATGTTGCAGCCTTATTCTAAAATGGATTAAATTCATTTATTTCCTCAACATTCTACACACAATCCCCCATAATGACAATGTGAAAAAAGAGTTTTTGAAATTGTTGCAAATTTATTAAAAATAAAAAAGCTGTAAAATCTCATGTACATCAGTATTCACAGCCTTTGGGGTGAAGCTCTACACTGAGCTCAGGTTCATTCTGTTTCCACTGATCATTCTTGAGATGTTTCAGCAGCTTCATTGGAGTTCACCTGTGGTCAATTCAGTAGATTGGACATGATCTGAAAAGGCATACACCTGTCTATATAAGGTCCCAGGGTTGACAGTGAATGTCAAAGCACAAACCTGAAGACAAAGGAATTGTCTGTAGACCTCTAAGACAGGATTGTCTCCAGGCACAAAGCTGGGGAAGGTTACAGAAACATTTCTGCTGCTCTAAAAGCTCCAGTGAGCACAGTGGCCTCTGCATCCGTAAGTGGAAGATGTTTGAACCACCAGGACTCTTCCTAGAGCTGGCCGGCCATCTAAGCTGAGTGATCGGGGGAGAAGGGCCTTAGTCAGGGAGGTGATCAATAACCCGATGGTCACTCTGTCTGAGCTCCAGCGTTCTTCTGTGGAGAGAGGAGAACCTTACAGAAGGACAACCATCTGTGCAGCAATCCACCAATCAGGCCTGTATGGTAGAGTGGCCAGACGGAAGACACGCCCCGCCTGGAATTTGCCAAAAGGCATCTGAAGGACTCTCAGACCATCAGAAACTAAACTCTCTGGTCTGATGAGACTCAAATTGAACTCTTTGGAGTGAATGCCAGGCGTTACAGTTGGAGAAAACCAGGCAGCGCTCATCACCAGGCTAATACCATCCCTACAGTGAAGCATGGTGGTGGCAGCATCATGCTGTGGGGATGTTTTTCAGCAGCAGGAACTGGAAGACTAGTCAGGATAGAGGAAAAGATGAATGCAGCAATGTACAGAGACATCCTGAATGAAGACCTGCTTCAGAGTGCTCTTGACCTCAGACTGGGGCGACGGTTCATCTTCCAGCAGGACAATGACCCAAAGCACACCGCCAAAATATCAATCGAGTGGCTTTACGACAACTTAGTAAGTGTCCTTGAGTGGCCCAGCCAGAGCCCAGACCTAAATCCTATTGAACATCTTTAGAGAGATCTGAAAATGGCTGAACACTGTCGCTTTCCCATCCAACCTGATAGAGCTTGAGAGGTAATGCAAAGAGGAATGGACAAAATTCCCCAAAGACAGGTGTGCCAAGCTTGTGGCATCATATTCAAAAAGACTTGAGGCTGTAATCGCTGCCAAAGGAGCATCAACAAAGTGTTGAGCAAAGGCTGTGAATACTGATGTACATGAGATTTTACAGCTTTTTTATTTTTCATAAATTTGCAACAATTTCAAAAACTCTTTTTTTCACATTGTCATTATGGGGGATTGTGTGTAGAATGTTGAGGAAATCAATGAATTTACTCCATTTTGGAACAAGGCTTTAACATAAAAACATGTGGGAAAAGTGAAGCGCTATCAATACTTTCTGGATGCTCTGTAAAAATAAAAATAGTAGCAATAAAATTATTATTGTTACCTTTGTAACCTTTTGTTATTTAAATTAATTATTAAATTATTTGGTTGCAAAAAAAGTCACAATAAATGAAAAAATAAATATTTAACATAATACAAAAGGAAACCATTTATTAATAAACAAAATCAAACAATTTATTAAACAACTTTGTATATAATTAAATAAACATTTTCTATAAATAATCTAATAATACTTGATTATAATTATAAAAAAAATATTAAATGAGATTCAATTCAATTAACCGAAAAAGTGATTACATTTGTTTAAACAAACAATAAATACATAAATTGGATTCAAATTAACAAAAAAAGTCTGAATATATGAAAAATAAATAATGTATTAAAATAATGCAAAATTAAACTGTTTATTAACAAACAAATTTGTTTATAGTTAAATTAAAATAATCTAATTCTAATAAATTATGATTAGAAAAAAGATTCAATTGAATTCAATTAAATTATCTGAAAAATTATTGAAATAAAATTTATTAAAACAAAGAATAAATACACAAATTAGATTCAAATTAGCAAAGAGAATAAATAAATAAATTCATTCATTCATTCATTTTCTTTTCGGCTTAGTACCTTTATTAATCAGGGGTCGCCACAGCGGAATGAACTGCCAACTTATCCAGCACATGTTTTACGCAGTGGATGCCCTTCCAACTGCAACCCATCACTGGGAAGCACACTCATTCACACTCATACACTACTGACAATTTTAGCTTACCCAATTCCCCTATAGCGCATGTGTTTGGACTGTGGGGGAAATCGGAGCACCCGGCGGAAACCCACGCCAACATGGGGAGAACATGCAAACTCCACACAGAAAGGCTAACTGACCCAGCCGAGGCTCGAATCAGCGACCTTCTTGCTGTGAGGTGAGAGCGCTACCCACTGCGCCACTGCGTTTCCCCAAGAAAATTCAGAATTAATGAAAAAATAATTGATTTATTAAAATAATACAAAATGAAACCATTTATTAACAAACAAATTTATATATAATTAAATAAAAAACCTTTAAATAAACTAATAATAATAAATTATAATTAGAAGAAAATATTAAATCAAAATAAATTAAGTTATTCGTTAAATCATTCAAATAAAATTGATTTAAACAAGCAATAAATACATTAATTAGATTAAAATGAACAAAAAATGTCAGAAGCAATTATAAATAAATAATAAATGCATTACAATGACAGATTCAAATGACTAAAATTTGTATAATTACAAATGAGTATAAAATCAAATAGAAATATATTAAATAAATCAACACAATAAATAATGGAAACTCATTAGGACATTTTTTAAACAATATTTACAAAATATACATAGTTTCAACGGAAACGTGGTGGGTAGTACAATCCCCTCACAACAAGACGGTCGCTGGTTCGAGCCTCGGCTGGGTCAGTTGGTGTTTCTGTGTGGAGTTTGCATGTTCTCCCCGTGTTGGCGTGGGTTTCCTCCGGGTGCTCCGGTTTCCTCCACAGTCCAAACACATGCGCTATAGGGGAATTGGGTAAGCTAAATTGTCAGTAGTGTATGAGTGTGAATGAGTGTGTATGGATGTTTCCCAGTGATGGGTTGCGGCTGGAAGGGCATCCATTGTGTAAAACATAAGCTGGATAAGTTGGTGGTTCATTCTGCTGTGGCAACCCAGATTAATAAAGGGACTAAGCCGAAAAAAATGAATGAATGAATGAAGTTTCAACCCGTTTCTAATATTTATATATATTTACACTTTACATGTGGGTGTTTTTATACAAGAACCTACATCATGACTTCTAGATGTTTATTTCTGGCATAAGGATGAACATATTTGGAGAAACCTGTTTTTAAAATGAAACAGAAAGTAACTTAGTATCTTGACCTAATTTACTAAAGACCTCACTTCACAAAAGAAAAATCCCCAAAGACCCGAACGAAGCACCTACAAACTGACGTCAATACTGATCGCGCTTGAAAAGTGTCCTCTTGAACTACATCTCCCGTGATTCCCAGCGCCGCAGTGGCTGACGGTATATTGGAGGGCCGCGCTGTGACAGCGGAGCTCTATCCGGCGAGCGCTACTGAGCAGACTCAATCTAGTTAACCATGGCGGCGACAGGAGGAGGGAAAATCAGATCCAGAAGACACCACATCGCGTCAAAACCCTACGCCAAAGGCAAACAGGTAAACAAAACCAACATGAAGCGCCAATAGCGGGGAATGTAACGGTTATTAACGGAACCCGGATCAGCGGTTTGACGGCGGGTTTTGTTTTTGTGAAGCAGGAGACATTTTGAGGCCTGTTTTGGGCCTGTTCACGTTCCTCCAGCACACGCTTTCCACACCGCTAACTCATTTGACTGATGAAACAAAGTCGCTCGGTGAGGGAAATACTCGAAAATATGGCGACTGAGAGGTGAAATTTGAATGTGTTTTCACTGAGGTGAAGACAACCGCGTGAACGCGTTTCAGACGCAAGCCGTTAGCCGTTAGCTGCGGCTAGCACCGGCGTCAGATAAAATCACTCCAGTCTAAACAAATCACTATAACAACATTTTCACAGCGTATCAGTTTCTAATTAAGCTCTTTAAACTCTTACTTTGACTACTTATCTCGTGTTTGTCGCTCAGAGTGACTCCACATAAGAGTAATTTGAGCTTCAGAGCACTTTTTGTGTCTGTTTTCTTATATTTTTTTAAGTTGTGAGGTTAGTTCATGATAATTTTAGATGTGATTAGAGATTAATACGTGTTTTGGCATATATTGCCCTGCTTAAAGCAGTGGGTTTGACATCATGAAGAAAGGCGGGATGAGCGAGCGAGTGTGTGCGTGTCGTGGCGTGTTTTCATCTGTATATCACACACACACACACACACTGGAAATCCTGCACTCACTTTATAAAGAACGTAAAGGTGCTGTGACTAACACAGGTTTGAGATCATGTGATTACATTAACAACTATTTTTAGTCTTATAGTGATCTTGAAGTCAACATAAACGGTGTTATTCCAATTCATAACCTAAACACTGTGAATCGTAGTTGAAAATCACTTTGCATTTTTGCATTGTCTTCGTAGATGATCTGTTTTAGGCAAATTAAGTGGGTTAGAGAGGCACCGAAGTTATTTGGCAGGCAAAATGTATTTATTTTTTGCTTGAGGTTTAATTAGAAGTTATTGAAATAGTCAAAACATAATGTTTTTTTGTGTGTAGGATACTGCAATGATAAGACTGTTAATATATTAAAAAATCAGGAAATAAACTGGTTCATATTCTCCATGGTCATAGTGTGTATTCTGAAATAATTTAGTAATTAACCCCACGTAGAAATGCAAGTTATGAAGGCAATTTAAAAGTCAGTCTTAAATTATTTATCAAAAATTGAAATGAAAAATCTAATTTAACTTTGAATATATTTTTGTGTGAATTTTATTTATTTATATTTTACATATATATCTAAGTAACATTTTATTGGAATATGAACTATGTAATTTTTATCATGTAATATTTTTATGTATATTCATCTTGCCATGAAATAGCCATAAGCTGCTGATGTGGCAATAAATAAATAAAATAAATAAATAAAAGTCAAGGGGGTGCATATACTCATATTTTTTTTTGACATTTGTTTGTGCATCATTGCTCCCTGTTTTTCTTTCTACTGTCAATAAATAAATTGCACAGTATATTAATTTGTTTTCAAAGAATTTAAAATGTACTTTATGAATTTGATCAATGATCAAGTCTTATTAATGAGGTAGGAAAACTGCATGTGCAACAGTAAATATTAAAAAAGCAAGTACTTCATTTAATCTAGCTTAGGATTACATAACATTATTTTGTTTTATTGTCCATGCTTTGTGTGAAAACCACAAGAAATGCTGTATTCGGCATGATCGGCTAGTAGCGGTCTATGTGACTTTCTGAAGAAATGCTGTGTGCTCTAGTTGAGTGCTCATGTCCATCAGTGTTGTTTTGGC
The DNA here is from genome assembly GCA_903798195.1 of Danio kyathit. NCBI lineage: Eukaryota > Metazoa > Chordata > Actinopteri > Cypriniformes > Danionidae > Danio > Danio kyathit. The sequence continues at coordinate 56,581,357 of LR812537.1, read as the reverse complement.
TGTTAAATACTTATGCATAAATATGTAATACACATATGAATGACCTCACTATTTTCACCAAATAACTTTTGTTTAATCTTTGCCTGGATACCTAGAAATGATGTTTGTTTTTGTTTTTTTCCCAAAAAAAGCCAAAGTTGTAACCTCTTTTTAAAAAGTTTGGTTTGTTAGGCTCCTAAAGACAGGGACACAATAGGTTGACACCATACAACTAGCACAGATGAAAACCGCTCATGAGAGGATTTGTTTTTCCACAGCCTTGGTTTCAAAGTAATCTGTTTTCCAGTTCAACACAGGGAAACCGAACTTCTGATGCGCACATGCAAAGCATAAACAATGTAGCATTGAATTCAATCATCGCAGTGATTGTCAGTCACCACAGAGGGATTCGTTTGGGCAAATATGTCTGATAATCCAATAGCCATATCGTTTGCAAATATTTGAATAAGTAGCGGAATTACAGCCGTTCCTCCTTGACACAAAAGTTTGATTTATACTTCTGCGACAAGTGATCAGAATGACCCATGGCTAAGGCCAGACGGACCTGCCATCTGCAGACGTTTTTTGCTATTTTTGCAGAGAATTTTGGTAAAAATCTGCGGATTTCTGCAGAATTATTTTGGGAGTATCATAACTAAAACCTACACACTTTTACTCTAGTAAATTAACAGAATTAATGATGGGCTAAAAATCTGCGGAATTCTGCGCGCACAGATTCTGTGTGGGCCTACCCATGGCGCTTGTCTTGCACGTATTCGTGCATTTATACTTTTTCGTGCTGTTTGTGTTGCTCTGCAATAACACTTCCTAAACACTAGCTGGCAGCAGGTTTTTATGTTCCTCTGTGTTAAATTTCTTTGTGGGTGTTTTGTATTTTCTGATTCTCTACCTTAATGTACAAATAGCTAAAACTCGCTTATTCAGAGGTGGGAACTGGTGCATGGCCAACAACATTAATCTTAAGGTAAACACAAAACAACATTTTCCATCTGGAGCGCCTTCATGGGACTTGACAGTTGTAAACACTTGGGCCCAATCCCAATTCTACCCCTGCTCCTCGTTTTGTGCGTTCCTGTGAAGGGGTAGGGGTGTCCCAATTCTCTTTAGCTTGAAGGCGTAGGGCTAAGGGGAAGGGGTTTATAGCCCTTCGAACGAAGATTTTTCAGGACCACACTCGAAACCAAGGGGTAAGAAAATTTCCCAGAATACACCAGCCACAACGGCAGTATAGCTGCACCCTGAAGTAAGAAGAGTCATAAATTAGTTATTTTTTTTTTTTTGTCATTATTACGAATTTTTACGACAAACAAACAATTTGTTTAATTAAAAGACATGTTTTAATATATTCATAACCGCGTTCGTGTTTTACCGTCATGCTTTTCTAAAAAAAAACCTGCTAAAATAAAACCCGCTAAATTTCGCGATCTATATTCCATAATCATAACTCCTGTACAGCAGTCCCACAACATTCTGACACTCGATGACACTCAAATACAATGTCAGAAAAGTCTAGTGGCCGGGATCAAGCTTTTTACAGTGTCTGCTATAATGTTAATGTGGTTTTTGGTGTGTTTACATAGATGAATATGGCCACTGTAAATACGCAGTATAGTTACGATCTTATTGGCACATTAGATCGTTATGATAACATAATATATGCCTTCAGTGATTTCCAGCCATGGCAAGGGCTATGTGACAGTGCGAAGGCTGCGCTGGAGCGTGCGCTTGATGCAGAAGTATAAATCAGCCTTAATTGTTTACTTTCCACTTTAGTTTTTGTATTCGCGCTCTGATTCTTTGCTGAATTGGGCCAATGATCTCCGACATAAACCTGATGAGAGACAACTTGGAACACACCAAACCAACTAACCTGACCGACGGCCTGATGCAGCTCAATGGCCAACCACTGGATTGATGTGTCCCAGCCTTAAATGTAGCTGACCACGAATCGGCAAACTGCATAACGTTTCAGTTTTTATGTTGTAAAGTGTGAAGCGTAAATGGACAATTAAACTCAATCGCATGCTCCAGGACCGTTTTCCTTGCCCCAAGTTGCGCGTGTATATTTATAGGAATAACCAACAATGCATTGTGTAAGTTGAAGTTATTGACTTTTTTTTATGCCAAAAACTATTGGAATATCAACTAAAAATCATGTTAAATAAAGACATTTAGTCATTGTCCCACCATAAATGTATCAACTTAATTTTTAATTAGTAATATGCATTGCTAAGGACTTAATACAAATTTAAAGACAAATTATTAGATATTTTGAATTTGAGCCCCCAGTTTTCAGATTTTCAAATAGTTATATCTCAGCCGATTATAATCCTATCAAACCATACATCAGTGTAAAGCTTATTTAAGTAGTTTTATGGTCCAGGGTCACATATGCAATAGGAACAGGGCTTACAGGTGTTTACTAGAGCAGCTGACGTCACTAAGGGGGAGTATAAAGTGAGGTTGAACTCAAGTCAATGTTTTTTCAGTGTACTGTATGAACCTCTGCTCTTCCACACATCATTGCTTGTATTGATTGTCCATGCTGACCTTGGTTAACGCCATGTGTGCGCTTTTAACAGGAAGTGACTTATGTTGCAACCCTGAAGCCCGTGCGTGGGGCCCCAGCCATGCACACAGCTGGTTTCATGTGCTGAGGACATGCAGCAACTTCATGTTGTTTATCTTTTCTTATGTAGTCTTGATCTCAGAGTGAGGCAGGAAGATGAATTACACTCTTGCTCTGGCCTATATTTAAATCCAAGTAGCTTTAAAGGCCTTTCATTTCGATTGCGCAATCTCCCCCAGCTCTTCTGCTCTGGCTAAATGGACTATTTAGCTTTCCCACCTGCCTGTGGGTCACATGTTTGCAGCGTTTGGCCAGAGAGCCGGCCTGTGGTGTTTCTGTTGCCAAACCGTGAAGCTCTGTTAAAGAACAATAAGCCTGTAGTGCTTGCACAGTGATTTGGTCCCCAGGGCCCCTTTTAGATGACAACTGAATCTCTTTAATCCAGGCACTCTTTAGCCTTGGGGGCTACACTGCTTCTGCAGTATGATAAATGGAGGAAATGTCCTTCATTCACACAAAATAAGGGCTGCACAATATATGGTTTCAGGATTAATATCATAATGTATGCATTTGCAGTAGTCTCATTGCAGGAGTGTAAGTCTGGTTTATAGTTGACCAGAGTTGAAAACATGCATGATTTGTAAAGTCACTGTAAAGTTTAACCATAAAGTTACTAAAAAATGTGTATAATTTCCATGTGCTTCTAAGGCCTACATGTGTGAGAATTTCAAACCAGACTAAAACATTAATCTACAAGAAATTATAATGTTTATAACTTTAAGAAAGATTAATTGTATTTGTGTCTGTAGACACTATTAGTAGTGTAACGGATCACAGATCTCACGGTTTGAATGACGTTATGGTTTTTAGTCATGGATCGGACCATTTTTCGGATTAGCCCAAAAGAAAAGAAGACAAATGTAATTTGCTTTCCATTTATTACAAAAACAGTACTTACTGCAAGACGCTTTCGGTTTTAACAAGCAGAACTTAGAAGCTGTAATTTTATTAAAAATAACATGAAATAATCAGCTAAATAAAAATAAATTCTAAAATATTCAGTGCTGTGAAAAATTCACTGTTACTACTACTGTTGCTGATGACGCTAGATCAGTGGTGGGCAAACTTTTTAGACCCGAGGGCCACATCAAGTTTTGCAAAACAAGTGAAGGGCCACATGTCAAATCCTTCAAAAAATAACTTTTATTTATAGTGGCAGTATGCATGGAACATGTAATATCGGACAGAAACGTGCCACATTAACACAAAATTTTTATTGAGTCATATTTACAAGTCAAATTAATTTGCACTGCTATTTATATTTACTTATCAATCATCATAAAACAATAAAATAATGCCTTATAAAATATAATAATAAGAATAATAATGTAATAATTTTTACAATGGAGAATAGAAAAGATATTGTCTGAAAAAATCTCATATTAACACATTAAAAATAATATGAATGTTTGCGTGAAAAATGCCGACTTAAGTTGTAGTCTTTAAAAACAGCAATACTTTCTTGTCATATAAGACATACCACTTTCTGTCCGATATTGGTTTTGTTGTCCATTCTTCCTTAAACACATGACATTCAGAGTCCATTTTTCTTTTTTTTCTCTTTTTCAGTCATTAACGGTCGAGTGTATTTTAATATCCGAGAGATTGTTCTAATTTTACTGGTTGCGCTAACTGTACAGGGTGCAATACTGCTATCAAATGGCGTTCACTTGTATTGCATCATTAATTTACTAGTTCTGAAACCAAACCGTTACTCAAAAGCAGCATTTTAAAAACTCCCTCGCGGGCCGGATATGGCCCACGGGCCGTAGTTTGCCCACCTCTGCGCTAAATGTAGAAATCTAACATTATCATTTGTACAACCCATATTTATTTTTAGTCTTATTTGTCAATAATTGATTCAGTTCTTCACTCATAAAACTTTTTCATTGCTAGATGATCTTTTCTGAAGAATTATTCAGTGGCATATTTAGATGGCTGGTTGTCGCCACCTTTTAGTTAAATCATGTAAATGCTGCCTACAACTTTCATTTTTGAGCGTTAAGTTAAATGCTGATTTTAATCATTACCATAAACATAAGTGGTTTTATCTAAACTATAAACTGTTCTCCCAGTACTTCTGTGTTATTTGACAGTTTATAACTTCATAACTATCTCGAAAGACTAAACTGAATCTCTTTCTTGATTTTTGCGTTTTTCAAACAGATTTGAATGCAGCGATTGGAAGGACTAATAAACAAGCAAATGTTGCGTGGGTGTTGAGATCCTGATCTTTTAATGATTAGTCACGCAGCTTACACTGAATGCATTAATGCAGGCTAAACAAGTAGTCACAGAAAACGCGTATAACCTAAGAAACCCACCACATCCAGAATAACCCACCACAACTTCTTTCGTCATCATTGTTTTACAGGAAAACCTAAATGCTTTCATACATGTGATTTGAATGACGTGAGAGGCGATCTCTCTGTGATCGTTACAAATTTAGGCTTAATCTACAAGTAAAGAAATGTATTAATCTGTGTGTTCCATGGGTTGTGATCCGTACGAATCACGGATCAACCGTGATCCGTTACACCCCTAGTCACTATAGTGTTTTTACATTTTAATTATTCTATTTTTGCCTCAATAATACTGCTAGACTCCCAAACCATAAAATAATGTTTATTTAATTTGTATCTTTGCTCCACTCTATTTATTAATGGTTCTGATTGGGTTATTATATTTTATGCAATGCACTCCCTTACTAAATCATCCCAATCAATCTAAAATTATACAATTTTTCTAAATAGATCTATTCATTTAATCTGGTGAAAGTATACTCCGTATTGTAATGTTGCAGAAAAATAAAATATTGCAATATCGTTTTTTTTCCCCCAATATCAAATATCAAGGATAAGTGATCGTAGATAAGTTGAAGGTGACATGAACAAGGAAAATGTATTTGCTTTGAGGTTTAAGAGCTTAACCTCTTCCGTCTGTCAGCCCTTCAATGCTAACCTAAATCCAAAAGGATTGAAATTAAGGCTAAAATGAACTGCCTTTTGTTGTTGCAGTGAGTGAATGACTGAGGTGGAAAAAGTTATCAAAGCATGAATCAAAAATAGGTCTTGTGTAGGGCCGCTGTTTTCAACTAATGGCACAAATTAATGCGTTAGTCATGTTTAATCCTAACTGCATCGCTGCTTAAATGCAATAATGATGTGAATCTTGCATTTGTAGTTATGCTCTGCTGAGCCCCTGTCAGATCTGCATGGTTCATTAATTTCAGTGTATTGCTCTTGCTGTTTTGTTGCTACTGGATATGTTAATTGTCCATTTGTCCCCTGCAGCAGCCTGGCCTGATCACTCGAGTGACTGATACAGTGAAGAGTATAGTCCCCTCCTGGCTGCAGAAATACTTCAGAAATGGAGAAGGTCCAGAGGGTGGAGCTTCTGCGGCAGGGGTGGAGCACAACAATATGACTCCTCCCCCCAACGGCAGTGACGAAGCCCCGCTCCGAGACGGACGAGACTCTCCAGAGCCGAGCACAAGTAACACAGGTATGATGAGTAGTTGATGCTAGTGAAGTGCAATAGATCATCTATGACTGGTTTTCGGTTTCAATTCAAAAGTCTAAATCTGAATATTCATCAATGTCAGAGGTTAAGAAAAGTTTTTAATAAAAATTCTCCTACATAATTCAAATCAAGCTTATTTGTATAGTGCTTCTTGCAATGATAATTAACAACTTGAATCAACAGTTTGAAAAGAAATTAAGTGCCTTTTTCATGTTAAAATTACATTACCAAGTGCAAAATGACAAGTGACAATTTCTGTTCTATGACAATATTGTAAGTAAGGATGCTCCGATTAGGATTTTTGCAGCTGATACAACCTTGTCAGGGTGATCGGCCAATACCGAGTACCAATTCTAATGCTTCAAGCAATATAATGCATAAAGCACATTTTCCCTCTAAGTATGAGACTTAAGTGGAGATCTTGCTTTACCTGAGAGAATAAATGAAAGATGATGCATATAATTCCTAAAACATGTCTTTTTTTTAACCATTTATGGTCCGTTTCCACTGAGTGGTTCGATATGCTTCTATGGCCGTTTCCACTGTCAAAAGGTGCCTAAAAGCGAAGCGTACCCTACCACTTTTTGGGCACCCTTTGCAAAGGTTACCTAGCAGGAAAAAACGGTACCAAAAGGAGGAGCTAGACGCGCAGCTGAATTGGTTTACAGAGAAGCGCACTTGCGCATACACTAGCAGAAGAATCAAAACAAAGAAACTGCCATTTTTATATATGCAGCCGAGACATTACATTGTAATACTATATGCATATAATAACGAGCCATGGTTGACCCGAGCTCAGACAAACCTTGTCGTTGTCTTGACGTACAGCCACAAAGCCAAGAAAAACTAAACAAGGCCGTCTAAAGAGCGAGCGGTTTCACTTTCTCCAGGGAGCTTGCGATTGCTTGTTGGTCGTCTGTATTTGAAATAACAGACTTCTTGAGCTGATGATAATAACGTGCGTGTGATCATTTAAGCGCTTCTGATATCCGATTCTTTCATAAACAGACAAACGCGAGAGTGAAGCACGAAAAAACAAAAAAGGAGCGAATGATTCTTTCACCAACCTAAAGCATGAACAAACTGCCATGTTTAACTATTATCATCACCTTTTGGACTATTATGAACTCAGAAAGACAGAATTGCTCTCTAACAGAGGTTACATGTGCTGATGAAGATTAAGGGTGCTTTCACATATGTGGTTCGGTTCATTTGGTCCGGACCAAGGGCAACAAATGATACATTGTAGCAGTTTTCTGCCGTTTTGGGTCCCTTTCACACCACACTGATTGCTTTAGTCCGAACCAGTTGAAACGAACCAAAATGCAGTCATGTGACAAAATCTACATCACTCACTGGCCAGATGTTATTGAACGTATTTCCTAAACTGCTTTTCAATTGGTCAGAATTCACGTGGAACTACCGCAAATAAACAAACCGGCAGACACACAATGTCGCTGCGCTGGCTGATGCAGTATCCCTGGTCATAGTATACAATGTAGTTTGTATACATCACTTTAGACAAACTATACATTTCGAGAATGAAGCGCGGCTGGAAAACAATGTTTTGATGCATTGCAACGGCCAAGGCATTAGGAGAAGGCGTGAATTAATTTAGCTAAACTGCGACATGGTCATCTTCCGGAAATATTACCAACGATCCATCAGGTAATGTTTCTTTCTTTCTTTCTCTCTATCTCTCTGTTTAAAACTGTTGGTAAAGCGCTGTCAACAAATATTTTTCCTCCAAACCCCATAAGATAGACAGCGCATCGGACTACGGCAGCTGGATTAGTCCAAAAGGCGCAGTACTTATTGCGGTTGGGTCCGTTTTAGTTTGGATCACGTTCTCACCACAAACGAACCGCTCCAGGGTTCGTTTGAAAGCGTACCGAGACTACCTCTTCAAGCAGGTCTCGGTACGCTTTTTTGGTCCGCTTTTGGTGCGCACCCGAGTGCGATTGCTACGTTCTCACCTGCCCAAACGAACCGCACCAAGAGGGAAAACGAACTCTAGTGCGATTCAACCGAACTAAATAAGGCAGGTGTGAAAGCACCCTAAAGATGCAGATGAGAGGTTTGCTCTAACTGTGAGCTAAATGTTGCGTGTCGTTTCGGAAACCCAAATAAGGACTAAATGTATGCTGTGTGTAGTTTTTCTGTAATTGGTAACATATCGGAGACTGTAAGGGTCTGAATGCGTTCATATATTGCATTTATTTATTTATTTATTTTATATATTTGCAGACGTTACAGTAGGCTATTTCACACAGTTATTGATCTGCAGTTATAATCAAATCATGTTCATAGAAAAGTTAGTAATTACCATTTATACATAGATATAGATAAACCGATAAAAAAGATTGTTAGAAAAATCATCAACAAATACACCTATAAATTAGTTACTTATTTACTAAAAGAAAATAGGCCTATAAACTACTTTAAAAAAAATTTAAATTAAAAATAAGATTTACAATATGTGTGTTACGATAAGTTATCATTAAATATTCAAGTTAAAAATAACTTGTTTTTTTTCTTCCTAATATTTCCAGCCAGGTTTTAATGAATTTGCAATATTGTTGAAAACAGAACTTTCAGTTCCTATATGTAAAAATATTTCAGTTCTTATGTATTCTGCTGATAAACTCCTAAACAAACACGTGATCTGTTCATGAGATCTCTGGCCGATCGATCGGAGCATCCCTAATTGTAAGTTTTATTGTGCGAGCTGACAATATTGAGCATGTCAGCAAATGTGTTCAAACTATCAAAAAGCATTAATGGTGTGATCAAGCCTATTATGCCCCTAAACGGTTATATAAGCAATTTAACTCTTGTAATGGCTTTTATTAGAGAGGATATTATAACAGCAAAAGTTTAATTTTCCTGAATATCAATATTGACTTAAATTTGATTAATTATAAAAAAATTAATTAATTATCTAATTAATATTAGACAAAGGAATTGTTTTTTTTTTGTTTGTCAGACCAAACGCTGCAGTGTTCAGTTAAAAAATGAATTCATTCAGGAACAAATGCAGCCAATCGTTTAGCTCAAGTCAGTTCTCTTTCTTTTTTATTTTGAGATTATTATTTTCTAGTGAAAATGCTATTGCACTGCCTTAGTAGATGCTTTCCAGCAGTTTTTCCAGGGTGTCTGTGGGGCCTTAAAGTAAAAGAAGTTGATAAATCTATTATGAGAAAATTAAGGCCCTTAAAAGGTATTAAAGTCTTAATCGCATTTTTACGAGGTCTTAAATTTTGTTCAAGCGTTGTCCAAAGTGTTTGACTCCAAAAAAGCAAAAATATATTTATTTTGCTCGTAATATTAATAAGGGAATGCGTGATCCACGCGATTGGTTCGGGCCGGGGCACTTCTGGGCGATGTCACGGGTAAGGTGATGTGACGCTCTCCACATGTAGCGAAACCATAGAGCCAAACAGACGCCAAATTGGGAAAATGTAAGTTTGCCTACTCCTGGTTGGAGAAAGACGAGTTTAAACAGGTTTGACGCCTGTCGCTGAAAACGACCACGTAATTTATTCTTTCGAGCTTTGTTTCTTCCGAGCTTATCTGAGTTCTGTTGCACGGTTGTGCTCTATTCATTTATTTAACTACAACTGTCTATAAACAACTGTTTATTAAGTTAAAGGTTTGATACTGATTAGAACGTAAAGTGGTGACGAGGTCTTAAAATATTCTTAGAAGGTCTTTTTAAAAGTCTTATAAATGTATTGAAATTACCTTTAGGATTCCTGCATATACCCTGTATTAGGGATGGGCGATATGGCCTAAAATCCATATTGTGATATACATTGCAGCCTCTTGCGATAACGATATATATTGCGATATATAAATTATAATAGAACCATTTCAGAACAGGTTACATAGAGCCTTAGGAAAGCCAAACTGCTATTTTTTTTAAGAAATAAAGAAACGTTGCATGTCATTTTGAGAACATTTATTGTGCAAAAGCAAAACTGTAATTAAACAACACAATGTTGCAGATAAATAAACTAAATGTAGTGCCTTTTAGAAAGAAAGACTTTTCTTTTAAGTCCTTGGTTCCTAAATGCCAAGTTGCAGAGAACAAAAAAACTGGTGTCTTTTTAGTTAAGGAACTTACACTGTACTGAAATTACTTCCAGTTTTAATTAGTCAAATAAAATTGTGTATTGCAGATACTTTAAATAAAAACAAATTTTAAACCTGCAGCCTAAGGTAACACATTTGGTTTTTAAAAAATTTGATCTCCTAATGAAATTAAAAATGGTGTCAATTAATAAAGGAACGGACACTGTGAATTAGGGCTATACTTCCAGTATTAGGCATGGCTATTTTAAATAAAGAAAATTCCTTCATTCTTTCCTTCTGCCCCTAAGTAACACCATCTTTTCTATATAACTTTAATGACCTTCAGCAACAGAATAATTTCTTATTGATTTCTTATTCTTATTTAACAAACAAATTAAAAAAAAAGTTTGTTTCTTTTCAGTGAGCACCACTGACAGATCAAATCTGCTTTCTTTCTCTCCCTCTCCCTCTCCCTCTGTCTGCTGTAGTGTTGATGCTGCTGAGAGATTGAGTTGCACAAGCCAAAGTTTGCGTATAAAGTAATGCAAAAATGAATACAATTAATATCGAAAGCAAAAGCAGAATCTCGGACATGTCCGGTTGGTAAAGTCTAGATAGGATACGCGGCCGGCCGGAAATGCGATCTGCACATTAATATAGCGGCATTTTTATTTACTTTCACGTCAAGCGGTCTTTACATTGTTTTGTATACGTTGCTAAGCAATGCATGGCACCGAATGGGGTAAAGTCTAGATTGGATACACGGCCGGCTTTGCTCTTAATTTCGCGGGTAGATTGCGTCATCAAACATGCATTATCGCGATAGTGCAATAGAATTAAAATCTCTATCGTAGGCCAATTTTGTATCGTTTATATCGCATATCGTTTATATCGCCCATTACTACCCTGTATACACTGATGCTATTCCAAAACCTGGAGAATTGTTTGTTTTAAACCAGTGTCATTGACTTGAAATACTTAATTACTTTTCAGAACCATCTACAAGCAGAGCGTCACTGAACTTTCAGGAAGCTCTGTCCAGACCTCCGCTCAACCGGACCCACCTACAGTTCCCCTCCTTGGACGGCTCCCCAGCATTGGGTGGCTCCAGCTCCCTGTTTTCCCAGCCCTCTACATCCACAGCACCCTTCTCAGGGAGCCCTTTCGCTGTGACCTCCAACTTCTCACTGGTTAAAGAGATTAAGGATTCCAGCTCTCAGCATGAGGATGACAACATCTCCACGACCAGTGGCTTCTCATCACGTGCATCTGATAAAGGTGAGCAAATGCATTTCTGGGCTGCTAGATAAATGTTGGCAGTCATTCAAAGATGTTCAGACAGTATCTATTAAAGGGATAGTTCACTGAAAATGTTTTATTTACTCACTTTTACTAGGGCTGCACGATATTGGAAAGATCTAACATTGCTATATTTGGTTATTCTGAGATGTATATTGAGATATGAATACAATTTCACCACATGACTTCAATATCTCTGTTTGGAAATAATTAATTTTAGATTGTTTGGGATGATTCTTTAGGGAGATGCATCTGCATAAAGTCTAATAAACAATCTTCAAGCATAGATAAATGCCATAAAGAAATATATACATATATTTGCAATAATCAGTGTTATATCATTTTACGAATAAAAGCATTCAGGTACAGTAATTGAATAATAAAAAGAAAAATAATTCAATAAAATTCATTGTTATTTAAGTTTCAAACTGTACAATTTCTTATGCCTGAATGCTTTTAAAATAATTATACAGACACGGGCCTCAAAAACGCATGCAAATTATAAACTATAATCTAGAAATAACATTGTATATCCTGAGATGTGACTTGCGAATTATTAGATTGTGATATCGATGCTGGAACTATATATTGTGCAGCCCTACCGTTTACTCTCCCTCAAGAGGTTTCAAACTTGTTTGAGTTTATTTCATCTGCTGAACACAAGATATTTTAAGAACTGAAACCTGTAACTATTGACTTCCATAGTAGGAGAAACAAATACTATGGTAGTCAATGGTTGCAGGTTTCCAGCTTTCTTTAAAATATCATCTGTTGTGTTCAACAGATGAAAAACTCAAACAGTCATTAAGTAAAGAGTGAGTAAATGATGACAGAATTTTCATCTTTGCGTGAACCATCTCTTAAATTGGATATTTAGACTAGGTCTAGATAGAACTAAGAGCAGGGCTTAATCTTCTTCCAGATGTGCCCACGTCAAAGACTGTGCCGCTCCTCTGGTCCCCAGAGACGGAACGCACCCACTCTGGATCGCAGCCAGCCCACTCCGGGCTCAAGAAACCAGCCTTCAACCTGTCAGTCTTTGGCACTTCCTCATCAGTAAGTAGTACATTCATTAATTTTCCTTCAGCTTTATGCATCAGGGGTCACCACAGCAGAATGAACCGGCAACTTATCCAGCATGTGTTTTACACAGTCCTGGGATGCCCTTCCAGCTGCAACCCAGTACTGGGAAACATCATTCATGGACACGCATACACTATGGCCAATTTAGTTTATTCTGTTCCCTTATAGCGCATGTGTTTGGACTGTGGGGGAAACCTGAGCACCCGGAGGAAACCCACGCCAACATGCAAACTTCACACAGAAATGCCAACTGACCCAGCTGAACCATTAACCTTCTTGCTGTGAGGCGACAGTGCTAACCACTGAGCCATCGTGTTACCTCTTTTGAACTTATGATTATTAATATTATTTGTTCATTATTAATATAATTACTTTTCAACTTTCAGTACTTTTTTTTGTAAGTTTTTAAAGGATTTACTACTATAGATTTAACAAAGATGTATGTGTTTTCGACATTAATAAAAATGCAACAACAAAGTTCTGCATTACCAAAGAAATGCATCCTTGGTGAGCAAGTGAGCAATCTTGATATCAAGATGCATTTCTATCAATACAATCCCATGTGCATGTCATTAAATACTGGTGGGTCTAAAGCAGGGGTGTCCAAAATCAGTCCTGGAGGGCCGGTGTCCTGCATAGTTTAGCTCCAACTTCCTTCAACACCTGCCTGGAAGTTTCTAGTATACCTATAAAGAGCTTAATTAACTGGTTCAGGTGTGTTTAATTGGGGTTGGAACTAAAATATGCAGGACACCGGCCCTCCAGGAACGAGTTTGGACATCACTGGTCTAAAGCATAGACTGCGTCCGAAGCCGCCTACTACTCAGTAGGTTCTGTATTTGAATTTAAACGTACTACTCGGCCGTTAGAACAGTACGTTCTATATAGTATGAATGTGAGCAGTATGAATTGAATTCGGACGTACTACATCCCCCATTTCGTCATGGTCACATGACCTATCTGGGTCAGTTGCGTGCGTCTCTTCACTCAAATTCATGAATTCTCTCCTGGGGCATTATGGGATAGCGCAGCATGCATGGGATGCGCACTTCAGAATCTCGCCGGAAGTAGTAGGTCATTCGGGTACTTCTCGCATACTGATTTTTGAATTCTGTGAATTCGGACATACTACTCTGCTCGCTTACTGATTTTAGTGTACTGTATAGTATGGAAGTATGCGGTTTTGGACGTAGTCATAGTTCTCAAACTCAAATTCTGCAGGGCTGCAGCTCTGCATAGTTTAGTTCCAACCAGCTCCAACTCATACCTGCTTAATAGTCACTTGTAGTCTTGAACATTTTGATTAGTTGATTCAGTGTTTAATTAGGGTTGGAGCGAAACTGTGCAGAGCTGCAGCCCTCCAGGAATAGAGTTTGAGACCTATGCTTTAGACCCATTTATGCCAGTATTTAATGACATGCACATGTGATTGACATGCACATGTGAGACCATTGATCTAAAGCAAGTTTTAATCTCATTTAGTTTTCACCACTTTGAGATGTCACAAGATGCATTTTAATGTCTGCCTTGTGAAAATAGTAAAGCATCTTCAGTCTCAACTCAACACTTGTGAATTAATCACATGAAGTGCTTGTTAATGCCATGTGTAAACAAGGCTGAAGTGACCCAAAAAAAACTATTATGACTTCCAACTTTTGAATTGTTGTGTAAAATAAATGAAAGCAATGAAAAAGAGCAATCATTGTTTAAGTTTCCTTTTAACCTTTTTGTTTTGTAATATCATCATGAGATTAATGTGGCTTATTAATTCTCTTACAGTCTGTATTGAACAGTTCAGTGCTGAACTCCAGTCAGTTGGGGGATTCGCCGTTTTACCCTGGGAAAACCACATATGGAGGAGCTTCTGCGATGAGAACCGCTCGCTCACGCCCAGCTACTCCTTATCAGGTCTGAACAGGTTACAATTTTAAACTGAAATGGATTGTAAAGGTTTTGCATGTGCTTGCTTCAATTATTTTTCACTGATCCGGAGTGTTGGTCTCTCACTATACAGCCTCCTGTTAGGAGACAAGTCAAGGCTAAGCCAACTGGAGCTCAGCCGTGTGGAGTAACCAGTGCCACAGCGAGACGCATCCTACAGTCCCTGGAGCGGATGTCCAGTCCTCTTGCTGTGAGTTTACGGTCTTTGCTTTGTTTCCCAAAAAGTTCAGTGTTACTACTAGGCATGAGTCGGTATTAGATTCTGAGGATTTCACAGTATTGTGATTACAGCTCTAAAATATCTTCTTTTTAAATGTCTGGGTTGAAAAAACAGCTCCCCTTTTTCCCATTGAACACATTTTATTTTAAGAAACATTTAAAATATTTTGGAACAGTAAACATGTCAGGCTATGTAATTCAAATAAATCATTGCCTTCTGTGTTCATTAGATTAAAAAACACATTTCTATCAACTTAAAAAGGCATCTTTGGATATCTTTCTTTGGATGTAAAGCAGGGCTCGAAATTGCGACCGTTTTGGTCGCATATGCACCCGAAATTTTATCTATGCGACCTCAAAATATATTTGGAAGCATTTGGAACCAACAGTGGTAAACCTTGAAACCAGTTATTGTCCCATGCCTAGTTACTGTTTGCACTGTCCACCTGTTTCTGTGGTTTGCCACTGTAAAAATGGTTTAGGTGAGGGCACAAAACTGGTATACCAATTTACAAATAGGCTTTTCTAGTCACTTTTTACATTGTAAAGTTGTAAACCTTTATTAGAGATGGCATAATGATGCTTGGGGACAGTGTGATCTCTTTGATCATGCATATAACCAAACTACACCATTTCAGTTTCTTAAACCTGAATGACAAACCTAAAAATAAATCATGCCCCTGATGATGATGACGGAACAGTTTCCACCCGTCCCAAAAATTGATGAACAGTTGAAGTTGTGTTCCCATGTTGTTAGTTATTTTGGATAACTAAGTCTTAAATTACTGTGTACTGTTGGATCCAGTGTCACATCCAGCTTTTTAATTCGGCATTTATACAACATAGGGCCATTTAAATTTGGGATAATCAGCAAGATTGCGTCACTCAAAATGTTTTTGGTGTCTTTGCAGGATGCGAAAAGAATTCCGTCTACAGTTTCATCACCTCTGTCAGCTGTAAGTTCTGTGTTGTACTAATTTTACTCTGTAAAAGGTTTCAATTGTCTTGAGTTTTGGTTTTCAGTCCAGTAAGACATTTCTTGTTTTATCTTTTCAGTCATTGAATCACACAGACCTTGACATTTCAAATTACCAGGCGAAGAGGAAAAGGGTAAGTTTTGTGGATTATATATCACTCTTAATACACGAATACTGTTCATTGAACAGTACACAGACATCACCTACAGACACTATATACTATGTAACTGCAGGTTAAACAGACCCCCTAGTTTTTCCACAATTTTGCAATTAAAAAAAATATATATAAATGTAAAAAATAATACGCATTTACCATATTAGATAGCCTATTATGTTAGATGTGCAATCTGAAACAACGACAACGACACATCATAAAAATAAAGCTTCTTAATTTTTGTCTTTTGTCAAACAAGATCTGAAACTGTAGGGATTAAGCTAAAGAAAGGTTATACAACTCGATTGTACAATTTTATCCACGATCTTACTTTCTCTTAGATTTCACTTCTCCGAGCACCTGACATCATGTCACAAATAGGACATGCATTGGGGCTTCCCCTACTGTAATACACCTAAAACACGGATTGCCGTAAAACTCGTCAATGGCAGGGAAGCATTTTCTCTCGTTAACTTCAGGGAAAGATTTAAAGGAAAACATTTATCGATTTGATGCACACCATAATACCAGCCATACATGTAGAGCACAAATAATGTCCTTTAATTTGGTCCAACAGTCGTCACCCTTAAACCAATCTCATCTCCACCTGTCTGTTCCATTGCTCCATTTTCTCCAATTGTTTTGCGGTCTGAAGCGCAACAAACGCACAAAGCACCCAATTCGCACCACAAGATGTCTATTTCTCATCTTTGCTATGACCACATGTAAATCACTCACGCATCATCTGTGTCTGCTAACTGCACAAGCTGAAAACTCCCCCGCCACCCATTCCATGTAATGTAATGGTTGTGAGGGCGCAGGTGAGACGTCATTTTTCGAGAGACACTTAAATACATCACGTGCGCTGCGTATGCATTGTCTATACGTTGTGTAAAACAATTCATTGCAAACTGAAATAAATATAATTTGATTTAGGTTTTTTGCGATTATTTTGCGTTTAATGAAGAATTTTGCAGGATCGCAAAAATTTGTTACTGTTGATTTTGCGTTGGATTCAGCGACCGTGGAATCGCGAAAAACTAGGGGGTCTGGTTGAATTATATTTATTTATTATTATTTATATATATAAAAAAAAAAAAATATATATATATATATATATATATATATATATATATATATATATATATATATATATATATATATATATATATATATATATATATATATATATATATATATATATATATATATATATAACATGGTTTCCGCTACGTTCATTCTTCCATAGCGGGGCGCCACACCAAAATTCATCCCGCCACGGCTACATGACAGCTTCTCATTCAAAAACATTCTGTCGTTTTTTTTTTTTTTTGGCGGGTTATAATCGCACCAAAACGTATTAAAAGTTAAGTGAATTATAACAGCGCAAACTTTTCTGTAATCGTAGTGCTGTGCGTTATTTGTTTAACCCTTTAAAGTGACATGCTGACTGACTGACTGACAGGTGCGTGATGCGTGAAACCAGCAAACACGACGTAGTTTTCAGTTAAGATGAACACAGTTTCCATAATTATATTTATATATATATATATTTATATTTTTTATTTATATATATATATATATAGGCACATAACCATTAAAAAAAAAAAACTTTTTTTCTTTTAGGTAAGTTAGGATTATCACATTCATTTCTGTTCTGCTTAATAGCAGAATAATGAGAGAGATATTTTTTGAGAAATTGTTATAAATTTTCTTGAAAGTCAAGTTTACATACAATAAGATTATTATGCCTCTGAAAAAGCTCAGATGATGGTGTCAAGGTTTTGGAAGTTTCTGATTGGCTAATTGACAACATTTTAGTTAATTGGAGGCACAACTGTAGAGTAGTATTTAAGGAAAACCTCAAACACACTGCTTCCTTGTGTGACAACATGGGAAAATCAACAAGCCAGAATCAACAAAAAAGCCAGATTACAATTTGCTAAATTATACTGGGAAAAAGACAAATGTTTGGAGACATGTCCTGTGGTCTGATGAAGCTAAGATTGAACTGTTTGGCCGTAATTACCAGTGTTACATTTGGAGGACAAAGAGGAAAGCTTACAAGCCTAGGAACACCATCCCAACTGTGAAGTATGGGGGCGGCAGCATCAGGTTGTGGGGCTGTTTTGCTGCTGGAGGGACTGGTCCACTTCACAGCATAGATGGCATCATGAAGAAAGAACATTATGTAGAAATACTGAAGCAACATCTCAAGACATCAGCCAGGAAATTAAAACTTGGCCACAAATGGGTCTTCCAAACAGACCATGACCCTAGGCATACTGCCAAATTAGTTAAAATGTGCTTTAAGGACAATAGAGTGAATGTTTTGGAGTGGCCATCACAAAGCCCTGAGCTCAATCCTGTAGAAAATCTGTGAGCAGAGTTAAAAAAGCTTGTGCGAGCAAGACAGCCTACAAATCTGACTCAGTTACACCAATTCTGTCAGGAGGAATGGGCCAAAATTCCTGCAAACTATTGTGAGAAGCTTGTGGAAGGATACCCAAAACATTTGGCCAAAGTTATTCAGTTTTAAAGCAAAGCTAAAAAAAATACCAAGGAAATGTGTGTAAACTTTTGACTGTCTAGAAATTAATAAATTCTCAAAAATAAATTCTGTCATTATTCTGGCATTTAGCAAATGTAAATAATTTAGGTAATCCTAACAGACCTAAAATAGTAAACGTTTAGTATGATTTACCATCAGACATTAAAAAAAAAATGGTTTTGTTCATTTTTTTAGAGTTTGTAAACTTCGGGTTTCAACTGTATATAATATCTGCCCTGTACACAACTCACCTTTTCTGATTTTGATTGTAATGCAGTGTAAAGCTGCTATAAAACACTAATTATTGTGCAAAGCGCTATACAAATAAACTTATTTTATTATTATAAACGGTCGCTTATTTTATTATTATAAACTTATTAAACTTAATAAAATACTTCTGAGTTTCAGATAATCACAGTATAATTGTCTGATCTGGATGTGTAGAAAAATTGCATTAGTACATATTAGTACATATGGTGAAACTGACAACATTCGTTTTGCTATTGCTGCTTGTCTTTAACTGTTAACAACTGTAGCAGCTGGCTGCTAATCCCAAACAATGTGCCCATTCACCCAGCACCAGAAACCTAAAGCCTATAATAACCATTTGTGGCGGATGTCCGTAGTTCAAAATGTCCAGTGCTGTTCGGGTTGTTTTGCTGTTCAAGTGAGCAGACTTGACACAACCTGCCGGATGGGTTCATTCATTGTAGCAGGGCTTGCAAATTTGTTTGCGTTGTGATCTTAAAAATCTGAATGTAAAATCCTTGCATGCATCATTACATCAGATGTATTTGTAATATTGTTCTATCGACACACAGCTGGAGCCGTCAGTTCCTCCTGTGCAGAAGCTGGTGGTCCCTGCAGCTGCTGCAGTGTCTGGTAATCGTTCAATATCCTTTAGACCATCACTCACCCCAGGTGGAGTGAGCAGAGGAGTGGAAAAAACCAGCAGAGAGACTGTGAGTGCACTTTCTAGCACAATGCGTCATACATTAGAATTCATAATGTGTCAAAAGGACTTGACTTCGGTACCAGCCGATACTGTAGTTTTAAAATTGTCAATTTTCCTCCAACATCTGAATTCTGTTGAGCAGATTCCTAAACACTGCTGATTGGCCATTATTCACGATGTTCACCAGGGGTTTCCACAGGGCATTAAAAGCATTGAAAGTCATCAAGTTGTTTTTGCTAAAAATAAAGGCCAATAAATGGCATTTAAAAGCATTCAATTTCATTATGATGGGCATTCAATTCAAGTTTAAGGATAAAACTGTATTGACAGTGTATTTTGATTATAGACTCAATAAAAACATGTTTTAAAATGCGTTTGCAGAGCGATTAACAACACTTCCATCGTTGTAATTTGTTCCAACCTCTGCAAAATTTGTATGACGTGGGCTATCATGCTTGATTCATTATGAATGGTATCACGCTTGATGGTATCACGTTATAAGAGATTTTCCTATTTTTGTAAGTCTGTGGGATGCACGTATATAATATATAATGTAATGTAATGTATGATATTATATAATATTGTGTAGTCCTATAATATGTGTGTGTCAGGGAGCCACTGTCAGTATGCGGGATAATGACATCACTTTACATGTGCAATTAAAGCACTTCCTTTACATGCACTTTAGATTTTTAATCCCATGACCACACACACTCTATATACATAGAGCTGTGAGACTGGATGCACATTATATAAAATGATATTTTATATGTCTTTACTCCATATTTAATCAGTGTTACTGCCGAGCATCAATCAGCTGTGTTAATGAATCAGCAGCGCTCAAAATGCAAGTGCTAAATGCTAGGATAGTCACATTTGAATTTCAGTACTAATTAGTACTGAAATTGGTACATTTGACAATCCTATTTGAAATCTCCCCTTTTGATTGGTTGTAATATTCTTTTCTATGTCTGTCTTTTAAGCCGGTAAGACAATCCCCTCAGATTTCAGAACCTGCCCAGGCTCCCCCTCCAAGGTAAGAATGAACAGTTTGTTTTTATTGTTTTTAGAATCATTTATTCTTTGCCATAGGACCTGGGATTGTGTGTATATACAGGGAGTGCAAAATTATTAGGCAAGTTGTATTTTTGAGGATTAATTATTATTGAACAACAACCATGTTCTCAATGAACCCAAAAAACTCATTAATATCAAAGCTGAATATTTTTGGAAGTAGTTTTTAGTTTGTTTTTAGTTTGAGCTATTTTAGGAGGATATCTGTGTGTGCAGGTGACTATTACTGTGCAGAATTATTAGGCAACTTAACAAAAAACAAATATATACCCATTTCAATGATTTATTTTCACCAGTGAAACCAATATAACATCTCAACATTCACAAATATACATTTCTGACATTCAAAAACAAAACAAAAACAAATCAGTGACCAATATAGCCACCTTTCTTTGCAAGGACACTCAAAAGCCTGCCATCCATGGATTCTGTCAGTGTTTTGATCTGTTCACCATCAACATTGCGTGCAGCAGCAACCACAGCCTCCCAGACACTGTTCAGAGAGGTGTACTGTTTTCCCTCCTTGTAAATCTCACATTTGATGATGGACCACAGGTTCTCTATGGGGTTCAGATCAGGTAAACAAGGAGGCCATGTCATTAGTTTTTCTTCTTTTAGACCCTTTCTTGCCAGCCACGCTGTGGAGTACTTGGACGCGTGTGATGGAGCATTGTCCTGCATGAAAATCATGTTTTTCTTGAAGGATGCAGACTTCTTCCTGTACCACTGCTTGAAGAAGGTGTCTTCCAGAAACTGGCAGTAGGACTGGGAGTTGAGCTTGAGTCCATCCTCAACCCGAAAAGGCCCCACAAGCTCATCTTTGATGATACCAGCCCAAACCAGTACTCCACCTTGCTGGCGTCTGAGTCGGACTGGAGCTCTCTGCCCTTTACCGATCCAGCCACGGGCCCATCAAGACTCACTCTCATTTCATCAGTCCATAAAACCTTAGAAAAATCAGTCTTGAGATATTTCTTGGCTCAGTCTTGACGTTTCAGCTTGTGTGTCTTGTTCAGTGGTGGTCGTTTTTCAGCCTTTCTTACCTTGGCCATGTCTCTGAGTATTGCACACCTTGTGCTTTTGGGCACTCCAGTGATGTTGCAGCTCTGAAATATGGCAAAACTGGTGGTAAGTGGCATCTTGGCAGCTGCACGCTTGACTTTTCTCAGTTCATGGGCAGTTTATTTTGCGCCTTGGTTTTTCCAGACGCTTCTTGCGACCCTGTTGACTATTTTGAATGAAACGCTTGATTGTTCGATGATCACGCTTCAGAAGCTTGGCAATTTTAAGAGTGCTGCATCCCTCTGCAAGATATCTCACTGTTTTTGACTTTTCGGAGCCTGTCAAGTCCTTCTTTTGACCCATTTTGCCAAAGGAAAGGAAGTTGCCTAATAATTATGCACACCTGATATAGAGTGTTGATGTCATTAGACCACACCCCTTCTCATTACAGAGATGCACATCACCTAATATGCTTAATTGGTAGTAGGCTTTCGAGCCTATACAGCTTGGAGTAAGACAACATGCATAAAGAGGATGATGTGGTCAAAATACTCATTTGCCTAATAATTCTGCACTGCCTGTATGCTCAACCTGTCAATTCCTTTGTTCTCAGCACAAGTACTTTGTCGTACCCCTTGTCCAGCACCCCGGCTGCTAACAGTGCTGCTTTAGGAGGTGGCAAAATGAAGAGGGAAAGGGCCATCAGACCTTCATCCAAGCGGCCTGATGATGAGGTCAGAGATATTTTGTTGCTCGTATAGACCTTTTTCTTGGAACGCAAAATTACCCATTATGCCAGGGGTGTCAAACTCAGATCCTGGAGGGCTGCAGCCCTGCACAGTTTAGTTCCAACCCTGCTTCAACACACTTACCTGCAGGTTTCAAACAAGCCTGAAGAACTCAATTGGTTTGATCAGGTGGGATTAATTAGGGTTGGAACTAAACTGTGCAGAGCTCCGGCCCTCCAGGAACTGAGTTTGACACCTGACCTGTTGTCGATCAGCGCCACCTCCTGGACTGATCATTTAAAAAATGTGATCTAACAGAATAGAAAACAGCCGCTTGTGAGGCATTTTACCCTCGTTGTCAGACGGCATCTTCTGCCGTTTAAATGAAGCCTCGTCATCGCTAAAGTCAACAGTTTCTCTTTCTTTAAAATATATAACCAATCCAAACAAATATAGTTCACCAAAATGTTTGACACACACACGCAGCCTACTGTACTGTCCCACTAACACACTGATTTAATAACTGTGACAAAGTGAAAATCAAGTGACGTTTTGAAATGACAGAAAAACACAAACCGTGGTAAATACAACACTAAATGAAGCATAAACGGCTCGCGATTAGAAGGAACTGCAAATCAGCCAGCAGAGTATCAGTAACAGACTTTTATTGGACATTTTTGCTCTATGATGCAGTAAAGTATTCCGTGCGTGTGTGTGCTAAAGAGCTAACAGCTGACAGGTCGGGGAAACACACACTGTATTCCTGACGGCAGACATGTGAACTAGGAGAACGTTTTTCTCTCGCGCTTGAACCACACCTTACAGATTATAACGGCTTTAACACACACCTTTCAAAGTTGTGTCACACAAACACTCCGTAATCCACTCAAAACGCTATTGAAACCCATTTTCGGAGCGCAAATTACCAGTTGTAAACACTGTAAACGGAAGTTCTAACCATTCTACCAGAAGACGCTGGTCGCTATGGCGCCCTCCATGCAGCAGCCAAGAAAAAGGTCTATACTATAGTTGTTGCAAGAAATTATTTATTTTCAAAAATGCATTGCTGTTGTTTTTTTTTAATTGATTCTGAGCTTTGTTTTTAACAGCAGACGGCACCGTATGCTTTACAAACAGATGTACTCTGCTTCCATCCAATTTCAAATACTTGTTTAGTCTAGAATTTTCATTAATGAGGTTAGAGAAGGTGTAGGCGACTACAAGTGTTCATAGTAAGCTGTTTACATTATTGCAGGGCTATCTGCAGTTATTATCTAACCTAGAGCGCCGTCTGCTGTTTAAAATCAAGCCAAGAGCGCCATCTGCTGGGAAAAACTAGCCTAGAGCACTATCTGCTATTTAAAATCAAGCCTAGAGCACCGTTTGGTGTTAAAAAGGTAGACTAGAGCGCCATCTGCTTTTTAAAAGCTAGCCTGGAGCGCCGTCTGCTGTCATAAACAGGCCTAGACCACCATCTGCAGTTCTAAGCCAAGCTCAGAATTGCAGTGTATTTTGAACATTTCAAAATTAATTTCTCCAAATGTTTTGTGACCGCTCTTGCTTATGCACTTTTGATCAGAACTTGTTTTGAATTAGTCCACCAGAATGCTTTAATGCTCACATGCGCGTTTCTCCTTCCAGGTTGCTGAGGAACCAGACCTGCCGCCTGCTTCTCTTCCTAGCAATTTCACTTTGCCAACATTTACTTTCTCCACTCCTCCTCCGACCTCCTCACTCAAATCCAGCACAACACCACTTTTAACTGTCTCTGAGGAACCAGCAGCGAATAAGGTATTACTTCTCTTTGAGCCACCAGAATTCTTGACTTATTATGGTGGATGAATAATAGGAGCTAGTATCACTTTTGTTATTTGTTTAATCAGGAGCCGGCTGCACCATCAACACCACCATCTGCCCCCTTCACGTTCTCTTCACCTATCGTCAAGGCAACAGCTGCCAGCCCTCCATCTTTCTCTCCATCAGTAAGTCTACTTATTTATATTATACTTCATAGGCTTCATATAAAATGAGCGTCTAATAAAGATGATTCTTCCCTGCAGTCTGGATTCACCTTCAGTGCACCTACGATGAAAACGGGTCCCTCTTTCTCCAATGGGAAAATTGTTCCATCTGTAGCGCCAGGTAAAGGCTTGTTTTGCACTGCAATACGGATGTTATTTTTATGAGTACAGTTATGGTGTTAATATTTCTTTCCTGTATTTTTCAGTCAAATCAGTGGTCAGTGAAGAAAAGGAGTTTGAAGGACCATTCAAACCTGCAAAGGTCTTAAAACAGGGCAGTGTGTTGGACATACTTAAGGGTCCAGGTATGATCTGTTTTTTCTAATTTATTAATTTCTCTCTATGAAACTTTATTTGAATGCTGTTTATTTATTTGCTTGCTTTCTCTTCCAGGATTTGCATCCCCCTCTCAGAATTCGACTGATAAACCTTTACAGTCCACATCAACATCATCTGCTCCATTTTCTGGATTTGGTGACAAGTTTAGGCCACCAGCAGGATCATGGAGCTGTGAAACTTGCATGTTGCAAAACAAGCCTTCGGACAAAAAGTGTGTGGCTTGTCTCGCACCACAACCCAACACAGACTCTTCTAAATCAGACAGTAAACCCGCAGAAGCTCCTGCAAGCATCAGTTCCCTCTTTGCTCCTCCGGCCGGTAGCTGGGAATGTGACACATGTCTGGTCAGTAACAAACCGGAAGCAGTTAAATGTGTAGCGTGTGACACAGCCAAACCTGGAACTGGAGTAAAATCCAGCCTGACTCTACCGGCTGCCTCTGAGTCTTTATCCTCAACAACCACAACAACCACTGCTGCTGCTTTGACTTCAACTGGACTGTTAGGATTTGGGGACAAATTTAAGAAGCCAGAAGGGGCTTGGGATTGTGATGTGTGCATGGTTCAAAATAAGGCTCAGGATCTGAAATGCGTAGCCTGTCTGACCGCTAAACCAGGTAAAGTTTCAATTTTACAGTTTCAACTTCCATCCCTATTTCTGTCTGATACTGCAATACAATGTATAAATGTACAGCACATTTAAGACAATTACAATCGACCAAAGCGCTGCACAGAGTATAGAAAATGGAGAAGATTCTCTAAAGTAAAGAATCATTGCACATTAAAGCAGAAAATTATTAAATGACAGTAAGAAGAGAAGTTTTAAGAGTAGAATTCAATATAGATAAAATAGAGGCAGTTCTGATGTGCTCTGGAAGACTATTCCACAACTTAAAGGGTTAGTTCACCTTAAAATTAACATTTGTCATCATGTAATTTCCCTCTATTTAAACCAAAGCTGTTTGAGTTTCTTCTGTTGAACGATAAAGGAAAATTATATATTTTTGAAATGTTGGAACCTGGTAGCCATCAAAGACTATAGAATACACAAGACATGTCACTCGTATACTTTTGAATGGGGAAAACTGTCAATATGGCAAATGAGGCCCCGCGTTCTAGTACAGGAGCCAATCAGTGATCGCTATAGGGCAAATAAAGCCCGCCTTCTAGTACAGGAGCCAATCAGCGATCGCTATAGAATGACAATTCTCCGGGGGAGGGCTTTGGACCAGACATGAGTTTCTGCTGATTTTGTGTGATACGAACATTTAGAAATGAAACTAAATAGACAGTTGTTGTTTAATTTTATTGGTGATTCCTAATATGAAGTTCAATCGTAAGCTTGGCAAGCAGTTTTGGAGAATTTGTTGTTTCCTCATTCAAACAGAATGCCCAAGCATACTGCCCGAGAGGCGTTTCAAAGATGGCCGCCGAGTGAAATGACTTGCCTTAAAGGGCCATTGTAGCCATTGACTTCCATAGTATTTGTTTTTGCTACCCTGCATATCAATGGTTACTAGGGGTGTAACGAATCACTGTTGATCTGTGATTCGTACAGATCACAACCCATGTTTCGGAACACACGTGACCTGTGGATTAATACTTTTTTTAACTGTAGATTAATCGTAAATTTGTAACGATCACCGAGAGATCACCTCCCGCCTCATTCAAATCACATGTATGAAAGCATTTAGGCTTTCCTGCAAAATATAAAGATGACAGAAGAAGTTGTGGTAGGCTATTCGGGGGTGTGGTGGGTTGCTTATGTTATTAAAGGTGTTTTCTGTCACTAGAGGTTTAACCTGCATTAATGCATTCAGTGTAAGCTGCACGATTAATCTTTACAAGATCGGGATCTCAACACCCACGCAACATAAATTATACATGATGGTAATTTGCATGTTTATTAGTGCTTCGAATCGCTGAGTTCAATTCTGAAAATGCAGAAGTCAAGTCTTTTTAGTCTTGAGTTAGTTAGGAAGTTACAAAGCGTCAAATAACACAGAAGTACTGGGAGAACAGTTTATAGTTTAGATAAACCACTGATGTTTATGGTAAAGATTAAAATCACCATCATATGCATTTAACTTGATGCTCAAAAATGAACGTTGTAGGCAGTAATTGCATTATTTAACCAATAGGTGGCGACAACCAACCATCAAAATATGCCATTGAATAATTCTTCAGAAATGATCATCTAGCAATGAAACATGTTTTATGAGTGAAGAAATGAATTATTTATTGAAAAAATAAATAAAGGTTGTACAAATTATGTTAGATTTCTACGTTTAGTGTCATCAGTAACAGTAGTAGTAACAGGGAGTTTTTCACAGTACTGAATATTTTACTATTTATTTTTATTCAGGTGATTATTTCTTTACTTTATTTGATAAACAAAGTTTCTTGCATTGTTGTTTTAGTAAAAAAAATGGAAAGCAAATTACATTAATCTTCTCCCTTTTTTGGCTGATCCGAAAAATGGTTTGATCTGTGACTAAAAAAACATATTGTGATCCGAACCGTGAGATTTGTGATCCGTTACACCACTAATGGTTACTAGTTTCCAACATTCTTCAAAATATCTTCTTTTAAGTTTGATGGAAATGATAAACTCCTGAAGCTTGGGAATCATCTGAGGGTGAGTGAATGAGTACATTTTTTTTTTTTTTTCTTCTTCGTTTTAATGTGGTTTTGGTGATCTGAACACATGCAGTCATCTAAAATAGATGACCTTTTTCACCAGGTATTGATGTTCAACGTTTGTGACTAGTTAGGTTTAAATTTAGTCAGTTTCCTCTTATTTTGTCACACCCTACATTTACTGAAATGCTCGGTGCGATGCCTGGGTATTCTTGAATGGACCAACCGATGCAGCGTTTATGAAGGAGAAATCAAACATGAAAATGTAACATTTGTTTGCACAGAATGCAATGGTCACTAAGTGTGCTTTTTCTTTTTGCATCCAATACTCATCCCATTTAGTGTAGTGAGTCCTCTTTGAACTGTTTAAATCACATTGAACCACATGAGTGTTTATACGGTTTGTGAAAGTGGTCAAAAGTGGACAAAAAACAATTTTGACTCCATTTACACCAATTAAGTAGGTCTGTGCAATTAATAATTTGTCATCCATCAATTATGAGAAAACAATTGAGATAAAATGATTATTGCATCATCTCCCACAGCCTTTCCAGCAGTCAGAGTTTATTCTTATGCAAAGCCCAATTTCAGGTGGACATCGGTAAAGTTGTTTAAAGTGCTTTTGCAGCATTGGATGTGCTTGATGTATATTCTAATTATTCATGTTTTCTGTGCATGTTCTCAGCCCCAAAGCATTAATAAATACATTCGTATAGTCATCTTTAAGCTCAAGATAGGCGCCTAAATGGTCAAAAATATTGATTTAATGCTTATTCATATAAACTTTAATTTATGTAACGTAATTAACATTTCAGAGTCATAAACATTAAGAATAAAATGCATGTGTAGCAGTATATCAGATCCACGTGTGTTTATGCTGCTGACTGTTTATCATTATTAAATTAACAACAAGTCAAAGAAAAACTTATTCATTACTCAGAACTTTTGTAGCTTTAATAAGAAACCAATCTAATTTAACTCTTACACTGAACACTATGCTTAAAGTTTGATTCATCCTTCTGACATGTTCTACATGTTTCTTCCTAATAAACTTGGTATTTGCTTCCCAAGTGTCTCATTGCTCTTGTTGTGTTTCAGGAGCTACAGCTGCACCTGTCTCGACTCCGGCGTCTGCACCTGTAAGCACTGCAGCACCTTTGTTAGGATTCGGAGACAAGTTTAAGAAACCTGAGGGGAGCTGGGAGTGTGACGTGTGCTGTGTTCAGAATAAAGCAGAGGACCAGCAGTGTGTGGCCTGCCAGTCAGCAAAACCAGGAGCTAAAATAGAGTCCAAAGGTAAAGTGCCTTGCAGTCATATCTCAGCAGCTGCATACTGTTTTGCAGGATAATAACGAGTATTCTTGCTTTGTTTTTTTTCAGGGTTTAGTTCATCTTTTGGCGTTCAGTCCAACAGCACAGACTCAAATTCATCTGGTTTTAAGTTTGGTACTGGCTCTTCAGACTCCTCTTCCTCCTCTGCTGGACTAAAGTTTGGAGGCACTTTCTCAGATTCATCCACCACAGGAGGAATTAAATTTGGATTTGGGTTGTCATCCTCAAGTTCAGAGGGCTTCAAATTTGGAGGCTCATCCTCAGATGCAGCTTCTGGAGGGGTTAAACTTGCTAGCACCTTGTCAGAATCCACAGCCACGAAAGAGAGTTCCACAAAGAGCTTCGCGTTTGGTGGAACTACGGATGACACGCTTGAAAAAAAGATTAAAACTCAGGTGTCTAATGCAGGATTTAAATTTGGTGGCGGGAGTGGGATGGCTTCTGGCTCTGAAAACTCTTCGTTTTTATTTGGAGCTAAACTCAGTGAGAAAGGAAGCTCAAATCCATCTTTTAGTTTCCCTGTGCCTCAGTCCAAGGCTGAAAAAGATGCTCCCGCTCCCTCAGAGACTGTTTCAAACACCACCACCACCACAACAACAGCGAACGTGCTCCCCGTATTTGGCAAATCTTTACTAGCAGAATCTTCTGGCCCAAAGTTTGGGGAACCGGCAACAAAGGAACAAACGCTGGTGACGACTACTTTTACCTTTGTAAAGCCTGAAGAGAAAAAGGACACCTCGGCACCCTCCAGTACGTTCTTATTTGGTTCTTCCAAGGAAGCTGAGAAACCGACACCAAACCTAGGCTTCCCTTTCAGCGAGCCAGATCCTCCAAAGGATTTCCCCAAGCCTGCGCTCACATTTGGGAAACCTGCCGAGTCAACAGAACCCCCAAAGGCATCGTTTGGTTTTGGACAGAGTTTAACGGGTAAGTGAAACCTCTATAGTCTTTTCTGATCTCCTAAAGTGAGGGTGTCTACTGTCGTGCACTTGGAGCGACAAACAAGAGTGTTTAGCTTTTAATTAGCTCCAACACACTTGCCTTTTTAATGGCACAATCCCAAATGCCACTTCAAAAACCAGTGTTCCTCCTTGTCTGCTGTTTTGTGATGTTATGCCCCTTTTGCTGTTGGATAGAAGCTTGGTAGAAGTATGTGTAGAGTGTGCAAGTTGATAGCATAGGCATCCTATTAACTCATGGATTCAACAGATATACGTGTGCATATACTTGGGATTGTCCCAGTTCAGTCTGAACACCTGGATTAAATGGGGTCAAATGACAGTTTCAATATTTCTGTCGTCTTTGGAGTGTTAAAAGGTTTTTGTGCATATGTAAGATCTGCAAAATATATACATTTTAATATGCATCTACCTAAAGTGCCTCATTCAAACATACATCCATAAATCTATGTCACTCAGTAAGATTTACGTCAATAATGTACATGCAAAGAAAGGAGGTGTAACTTTAATTTTATTTCTAGTATTGTTGTTGTCATTGCCATGTGGTATAGATGCTGTGGGTTTGGTTGTGAAAGACTACAACTTTAATTTCAGCTTTTTTGTAAAATTGAACCAAACCGATCTGTGTTGTTCTGCTTAAGTCGTCCTGGCAAGTTTGATCAATAAGCTTGGTCATCTGCGCTTTCTTGTTCTAATTAATAATCAAATTGATAAGGTAATAAAGGGCATACCATTTCCCAGTACCTCCAGGATTTTAAAAATCCAATGATTTTTGAGATTTAAAAAATTATATGATGCAGTTGAAGTCAGAATTATTAGCCCCCCTGTTTATTTTTTCCTCCATTTTCTGTTTAACGGAGACCAGATTTTTTCAACACATTTCTAAACATAATAGTTTTAATAACTCATCTCTAATAACTGATTTTTTTTATCTTTGTCATGATGACAGTAAATAATATTTGACTAGATATTCTTCGAGACACTTCTATACACCTTAAAGTGACATTTAAAGGCTTAACTAGGTTAATTAGGGTAACTGTGCAGGTTAGGGTAATTAGGCAAGTTATTGTATAACGATGGTTTTTGTAGAAAATCGGAAAAAAAAGTAGCTTAAAGGGGCTAATAATTTTGACCTTAAAATGGGTTTTAAAAAATTAAAAGCTGTTTTAATCCTAGCTGAAATTAAACGAATAAGACTTTCTCCAGAAGAAAAAATATTATCAGACATACTGTGAAAATTACCTTGCTCTGTTAAACATCATTTGGGAAATATTTAAAAAAGCAAAAAAAAATTAAAAGGGGGGCTAATAATTCTGACTGTATATAAAATCAAGATGCGATAGAGGTAAGTAATGCCATATGTTTTGAGAAAAGCCATAATTTTAGGCTGCAAATGTATATATTTTTTTTAGTCCATCACACACTTGAGGGATTCAGCCAATCACAACACGCTTGATGGATTGCTGACAAATCAGAGCACACCACGCTTTTTGGAATGATGAGCTTTTGTAAAATTGTTGTTTCACTAAGACAGAGATGAGAAATGCTAATGTACAGCATGAGGGGATTTTTTTTAAATTAACAATATATGCTTTGCGTTAGGGTTGGGCCGATAGACGATGCCATCGTCCATCACCAACAAACTTCATGATGCTGAGCCGGCATCGCTATCCATCGCCCCGCCCCACATTTATATTGATGTATAACTTATTATTTGCATGTCATCTTAATAGCAATAACAATCTTTTCATGAGCTGTGTTATATTTTACTTATAGCTGCCTCTTGCACGGCTGACAGCATCGTGAGGATTAAATGGATTATACATACCTCTCGCGCTTAAAATGTGTAGATTCAGTGGCAAACGCTGTTACCTGTAAACCCCGTCCCACAGACTGTACAGTGTACTAAAGTACTGTACTGTACAGGCTTTAGTTATTTCCATAGCGGACTTGAAGCCACTGGAAGTCTTTTATCCACTCTTGGAAAAGTGTAAATGGTGGATTAACATTCATCACATGATCACTAAAAGGATGTGCCATTATTAGTAACTTTAGGTGGTTTCTAAAACAAAATCTGTCAGTGTTTTTTTCGTTCTCTCATCTTCAGCGCTTCACATTTCCGCGGTTGTAACTCCTATCATCTGAAGGCAGAAGGCATTGACTGAGTGATTGACAGCTGATATTAACCAATCCATTCGTGTTCAGTTCTAGAGCAGTGGGCCAATAAGAAGAGCACAAAGGCAGGGCAAGCTTTGCAGGCTTTTGCAGTGAAAAGTTATTCTCATATGCACTAGCACAAATGCTTCCAAATATATTTTACGGTCGCAAAGATAAAATTTCGGGTGCATATGCGACCAAATCGGTCGAGCCGTAGCCTCTTGTTATTATTTCCTCATAATAATAATAATAATAAAATAAGGAAGTTATCATCAATTACAATACAAATTACAGTGAACTCCAAACGAACTCTCGAAAGCCATTATAACGATACAGATCACTGTATTCATGCCAGAGTCCTGCGGAAAAAAGTGATTGACAGGTGGTAATTTGTGTGTAACTTTATTTATGGTTTGGTTATGGGTAAAGCAAAGACCATGTGGGTCAGGTAGTGAAAATTATCACCCCCACCTACGACGATGATGCCATTGTCTATCGCGATGTTTCACATTAGACATCGTACGATGCCAAATTGGTCAACCTCACCCAACCCTACTTAGCGTTACACAAAATGTTCATTTAGCAACATCATATTCACCCCTTTAAAGGGATAGTTCACCCAAAAATCTAATAAATGCCATAACTTATTCATCCTTCCTTTGTTAAACTCATTTTAATTTCTTTCTTTCTGTTGAACAAAATATATTATGAAAATTGTAGCACCCATTGACATTCATAGTATTTTTTTTTTCCTCCTATTAAAGTCAGTAGCCCCTTTCACACAGTGATACCGGTAAATATCTGGAAAATTACTGGAGCGACTTTACAGGTAAATTCAAAAAAGCGCTGTTCACACAGGCACGGATGTTACAGAATTTTTCCGGAAAAGAGCATTCACACATCAATTCCAAAATACCGGTAAATTCGGACATTTATCTTATGTCATATAATCATCTTATCGATAATTATTTACACAGTTGGCATTAAGAAGGAACATAGAAACATTATCTTACTAACATCTAGCAGCTAAATGTGTCTGGAAAATATTCAAAGGCTTTTATTTTCATAAACAGCGCGGACGTGAATGCGTCTGGGTGTTGTGATTGGCTAAAGTAGACGTCTCATATCAGCACGTTCTAGATGTGAGCACACTCTTTCCGGTAATCTTCCTTTTGCGTTCACACAGCGCAGCATTCCGGCAAATTACCGGTAATGTTACAACTTCACTTTCCGGAAAATAGCCGGAATGAATTTACCGGTATTTTCAAAAACGGCCTGTTCACACATACAGACCTTTCCGGAAAATTGCCAGTAATTTTCCCGGAAAGGTCTGTATGTGTGAAAGGGGCTAATAGCAGCAATTATTATTTTTCAAAATATATTGTTTTGTGTTCAACACAAAAAAACTTTTAAAAGGTCAAGCTTTTAAAACCGCCAAAATTTTCTGTAATACCGTTCCTATGGTATAAGATTTTTATTTAATTTTTTTACTTTTTTGTTGTTGTTTTTTTAGGACAACAGTGTCTTCAGCAGTAAAAATATCTAAAGATG
Organism: Danio kyathit; assembly: GCA_903798195.1. Lineage (NCBI taxonomy): Eukaryota > Metazoa > Chordata > Actinopteri > Cypriniformes > Danionidae > Danio > Danio kyathit. Next base: position 56,548,152 of record LR812537.1, on the reverse strand, counting down.
ACGTTGAAAATTGTAAAGAAATCTGTGTTTTTGAAACTAATATAGACTGCAGGCATTGATTCATTTGAATTATTTAGCCTGACATGTTTACTGTTACAAAATATTTTAAATCTTTCAAAATAATTAAATATATTGTTTTCAAAGGGGAAAAAACTTGTTGTTTTTTCCCCAGACATTTAAAAAGAATATATTTTAAAGCAGTGAGCACAATACCGTGATATTTTGTTTTATCCAAGGTTATCATGCAAGGTGGCAATCTTAATTTTTAGGTGAACTATTCCTTTGAGAATGTTTAAAGGTCCTGTGAAGTGTTTTAAAATGTGCATTTTTTTATTTATTTGATGTTTGACGTAATCTCAACTGAAATACAGGGTGGGACAGTAGCCAAAGTCCCTTTAAGGCAAGTCATTTCACTCGGCGGCCATCTTTGAAACGTCTCTCGGGCAGTATTCTCAGGCATTCTGTCTGAATGGGGAAACTCTCAAAAATTCTCAAACAGTTTGCCAAGCTTACCATTGAATTTCATATTAGGAATCACCAATACAATTAAACAACAACTGTCTCTTTAGTTTCATTTCTAAACATCCAAATTACACAATATCTGCAGAAACTCGTGTCTGGTCCAAGCCCCTCCCCCGGGGTGTTGTCAGTCTATAGAGATCGATGATTGGCTCCTGTACTAGTAGGTGGGGCTTTATTCACCGTTACACTTCCCTATTCAAAAAGATACGAGTGACATGTCTTGTGTATTCTATAAATATTTTATATTTTTTGAAACAGCCAATAACATTTCGATTTTATCACAGCTCTGCCAGTGAGAGTGATTGAGCTTAAGTGCATCAAATGAGAAGCGATTGGTTTCTCAACCCATTTGATGAGAAACTGAAGTATGAGATGACCATTTAGGTGGAAGAGACAAACCGCAAGCTTTGGATGTTTATATCAGTTTTATGTTTTCTAAATATGATTTTTGTTATTGAACACACTAGCTAATAGATATCCTTAAATCTTACAGACTGAAACATCTAAAATTTTATTTTAATTTCACGGGGCCTTTAATTATGGTTGTAGCTGAAATGTGCACATTGGTTGATCTCTGCTGTAGATAAAGGCTGTTGTTATTATACCATGTTCCTGTAGCACCACGATTTGACTTTCCATCTATGTGCTTTCCAGAAACTTCTGCTCCAAAGCCCTCTTTTGGCTTCATGGCCAACTCCACCTCCAGCACCCCAGCCTCCTCCAGCTCCACCCCCAGCCTTTTCGGCACTCCCACTACCTCTTCCCTGGCTCCCACGCCTGCTCCCTCCAGCACCTTTGTGTTTGGCCAGAATTCCTCCACTGAACTAAATGTGGGAAAGACTTTCGTGTTCGGACAGCAGCAGCAGGACAGTCAGCCGGCTCCCCCTGCCGGCCCTTCTGCTGCCCCTGCTGCCCCAGCACAGCCTTTCCAGTTTGGCTCGGGCTCAAACTCATCCGCCCCTTCTTTCACATTTGGGGCTGCTGCATCCTCCACCCCTGCCTCTGCCGGTTAGTTTAACTCCAAATATCCTGTTGTTGTCTTGTGTACTTCTTATGAAAGCTGGGTACAATCATATGTTATATGTAATCTGTATTACTTCCAAAAAATCAAGTACTTCTGATCAGGGTGCAAATTACAGGGGGGTTTGACCCCTCTAATTAATGCTTGATACCCCCCTGAAGGACATCAAAACAAGATGGGTGGTCTGCCCTTTAACAATAAAGAACTAGTTTGCTTTGATCTGTATCTTAAATAATATTAGTAATTGAAATAATAGATAACTTAAATATACATTTGACCACCCCTATAATGGTGAATGCATGTTTATGCCAGAAATATGAATTCATCGGTTTGAAACCGGCAAATCTAGAGCACCATCAGACAGTGTAAGTGTTCCCTAAACATGTTTCCTTAAAAAAGGTGTTGCTAGGTGTAAATCTAGATGCATAGTTTGTATTTTATTATACACTGGTAGAGGTGTGAACCTACACTGGTCACACGGTTCGGTTCGGTTACGATTATCATGCCATCGATTCGGTTCAATTCGATATCTCGGTGCATCACGGTGCATTGACGATTCTTTCCATACACAGTTTTATATTTTTTTCACAGCACAGCAATTCTTGTATTAAAATGTATAAATATATTTATATACTATTTGTAAACCAATTTTGTCCTTTAATACAAACAGTCAGATATATAAACTGTACCTTTAAACAACACGAGCATTTATAGCATTTTGAGGGATGTAAACAAAAACAATGGTCCTAACGTATTTTACATTTTTAATTTCCATTGCTTCTGAGAATCCAAAAAGGTCCACATATTGATAAATAGTGTTATGACGGCTGATTTAAAATCAAGTTATGATTGAATTGCCTCTTGTTACAGTTAGGAAATAGTTTAACGTCAAGCAGGAAATGTTCATGGGCCAATGACATGACCACATTGAAATGATCTATAGCAAATAAACAAATATAAATATCCCGCTCGCTTTCTGAGCCTTGTCTACCAAGTTCTTTCTTACACCCCTTTGATTGGTCACGCGCTCAATAGAAAGGGCTGCAATTGGCTCTTACACGCTGGCGCTCTTCACAGATGCACTCATGGGCCACAGTGAGAGAGAGAGAGAGAGAGAAATGGAGATTACTTTCATTCTCTTAATCACCGTGAAATAGGGGCTTTTGCTGTAAGTGTCAGTGAAGCAGTGTTCAGCAAACACACGCAGTGAAATTGTGCACAGTTTCAGAGTTTTTACGTAGTTAGAGCGTTGTAAATACTCGCGCTCGCGGCTCGCCTCCCTCGCCATAGTAAGCTACGGCGACATAGCGCATGTGAGATAAATGACGTCAGTACATAATAACCGGTTATGATTATTACTGAACCGATACCGAATTGTCCACGAAGAAACGATTAATTTTGACACCCCTATACACTGGCTCTCACGTGGAAGTTAAACAGTAAGGTAAAAAATACGTGCAGTCTTTCATGGTCATCAATTAATAGTTGCAGGAAAGCAAACCTGTCACCATTTACTTAATATTACAAATGTTATTGAGAACCACTCAATATCCCTCAAATAAATTACATGTAATTGAATTAAATATATAAATTTGTTTCACTGAGGCATGGTCGCTGGGTGAATTCCAAAAATCTAATTTATTTGATTAAACCATTAGAACTACCATATTTTATGCATAACCTATAGAATATAAAAAATAATAGTTAAATAAAATAACAACAACATTCTAATAATAAGCCATCAGTCTTTCACTTTTTTTTCATTGGATTGTGACCCCCAGGGTGATTATATTAAAGTCACATGCAGCAGATTGATTTTATGGCACCAGGTTAAACCTTCTGACACCTTTACGAAACTCGCATACATTAAAAATAAAGGCCATGACTGAATATGGAAGACTGTCTTAGAGCGACGTTCTCCAAAATTAAATGAAGGATAGGCTTGGGCCTATTGGTGTGTGTGCAAGGTTATATATATGTTTATAACCACCTCAGAGCATATTGGGGGTCGCAGGCTGAGAAGTTTGGGAACCCCTGCTTTAAGTAAATGTTTAAAATCATAAGATGTAAATTTGATGTATTCAGTGTTACTATCAGCAAACATTAACAGCAAGGTATATGTGTTAGTATATAGAATTATTAACTATCCATTATTACACTTTTTAAAAACAAGCTTTTACAGCTCTTGTTGCTGATGTTTTTTTTTTATTGGCATCCGTCAAAATAGTATAAGATTATCCTACTTCAACATGCGGCATCAAATAAGTGTTAGAACAAAAGTAATCTAAATGTAATTCAAAAGTAGTCAGATTAAGTTACCTTAAATTGTGATCCAAGAGATTAATCTGCATACTACACATTGTATGTAATTTGTTATCCGATATGGATTACAATTCAAAAGTAATCCACCCAGCTCTGCTTCTTACCTTTGCATATGGTCTTCTACAAATGTCAATCTTTAAACTGGTTTGGATTTTTTATTTATATCACTTTGTTTAATGTCTTTTTATTGTTGTAGTTTTTTTTTTTATTGTAGAAAAGTGATATTTAAAAATGTTGTAAATTTGATCTGCTTTTGCCATAAAATAGCCAGAAGAGAAGCTGATATGGCAGTAAATTTGAAATTCTCTCTCTACAAATGTGTCTCATCAATTTTCTCTCACAGCTCCAGCTCCGTCTGCAAACCCGTCCCCGTTTGTCTTCAGTTCTGCCGCTCCTTCATCTGGCTTTGGCTCCGGACAGACCCCCATTTTCGGGCAGAGTGCATCTCAACCCAGTGCTCCTGCGTTCGGATCAGCAGCGCCTTCATTCTCGGCCTCCGCTACCCCGGCTTCTACATTCGGAGCCAAACCCAGTTCTGCCCCTGTTTTCGGTCAGCAAGCCAACGCTGCACCGACGTTTGGGTCAACTGCTGCCTCCACAGGACAAGGTCAGAACTAGTGTTTTTTTCCCCTACTGATAAACTTCCTTGACTTCAACTGTAAATCGCAGAAAAACACTATCACAATGTTATATTTTTTTCCCAATATCTTGCATTGCCTAATTTGCAATATTGACAATGTCTTTGTTTATTTGGATCATAATGATTGAACAATATTGCACTGAATTTATTTATTTTTTTAACCAGACACTCATTAAGACACTTACTGTCAGTTTTAAACCAATGATTCATTCCAAAATGAAGCAACATTGAGATGTTTAATTCCTATATGAATCCAAGACCCTTAAATGTTCTGCTTTTGCTTTATGGGAAAGATGATTAACAGTTTCTGAATGTGTAATTGACCACCAGTCTGTCATCCTGTCCGTAGCCGTATGAATGTGAAACCGTTCTCCATGTTTTATGTTTGTAGGAGGGTTCCAGTTTGGAAGCACTGGTGGTTTTGGAGCATCAGCGACAAGTAATAGTGTGTTTAACTTTGGTGGAGGATCAGCTGCTCCTGCCGCCAGTCCAGCCATGCCTGCGTTAAACTCTCCTGCTGGTGGAGGCTTCAGCTTTGGCCAGACCCCCCCTGCTTTTAACATCGGGTAAGAAAGAAACCCATTGTTGCTTTTCAAAGCACTTAATACTTTGCATTTTATTTTGCATGGAGCAAATGTTTCATTACAGTCTGTTAATATGTTGTTTTTCTCTTTCTATTATTGAATTAATTTTAAATATTTTAATTAATTGAAAGTCCTAACACATTAAAAATGTCGTGTTCTGCATTGCAAAATATGGTAAAAATATCTGAGCAGCTATTTAAAAGAAAAAAGTTAATTTATAAGCCGGCAGCTAGCTCTCTGCAACTCTCACATGGTTACTCACTGAAGCCAAGCAGGGCTTCGCCTGGTCAGTACCTGGATGGGAGACCACATGGGAAAGCTGGGTTGCTGCCGGAAGTGGTGTTAGTGAGACCAGTAGGGGGCGCCCAATCTGCGGTCTGTGTGTGTCCTAACACCCCAGTATATTGATGAGGACTTTATACTGCTCAGTGAGCGCCGTCTTTCGGACGGATGAGATGTTAAACCGAGGTCCTGACTCTGTGGTCATTAAAAATCCCAGGACGACCTTCGAAATAGAGTAGTAAACCCCCCCCCCCCCCCCAAGCTGGGTGGAAGCTCCCCACTGGTGGGGGATGAGGAAATTCCCCCCAATGTGTAAAGCTTGAGTGTCCAGAAAAGCACTATATGACTTAATTTATTATCATTAGTAGTATTAGTATTAGTATTAATTTCTGTAAATTCCTGATCAAATGGAAGAATTTTTTTGTATGTGGAAAGTAACAAAGCACAGTGTCTTGCACTATATAATGTCTAGTGAAGTTTGATTCATACATCAAATAAAATGTCAGATGGTAAACTATGAATCTTTGCATTTTAGTATTCTTAATGTGTTTGATATGCACACCAAACCAAAAGACTTGTATTAAATTAATAATAATGATAATAATAATTTGCAAAAGCTGTACTGTTGGGGGCCTTTCACACAATCAAACACGCTATTTTTTTATTTATATTTTTAATCTAAATTTGATTGATGGACATTGTTTTTTTTTTTTTAAGACTGTGTTAAGTTAAAAAAGATCTACTTTGAAACCGCACCACTCCTCATTAGCCGGGTTTCCATTTTAACTTGAAGCCAATCTTTCTGAAGTTTGCAAAGAAAAAAAATCCCAAACGAAAAAAAAAAAAAGGTTTGTTTGTGTGAATAGGTCCTTTTTTATTTATTTTTTAAAATTATTAGTATTTATACAATTTATTTACCTTATTATTGTTTACCATTGAATGCAAAATCAGCCAAATGTGTTTGTTTGCATCAGAATTTAACAATGAAACCTTTGCCCTAACACAGGGCTTGAAATTAACCTTTTTTCTTGGTAGCACCGGTGCTCCTGACTTCAAAAATGTAGGCGCACCTGACAAAATTTAGTTGCACCCACCAAAAATGATGAGCACCGTTACAACACGTTTTATATTACAGATTCTATTATATATTAACACTCTAATCACAACTAACAAATCAACAAAAATCTGCATGCGCTCACCGGCCCTGCACACACTGCTTGACGTGAATGAGATGAACTGAATTAACAATAATAACTGTGCTGTTCTCACGGGTGCTGTCTGATATTGCACAGATGCTATTGACATATAACTTAATGTTTGCATAGGTCATCTTAATAGCAATAACGGTCTTTTCATGAGCTGCAATATTAGTTTCATCTCTTTAGCGATGGTGAATGCGGTGCCAGTCGCACGACTGACAGCATCGTGACGATTAAATGAAGGACTAAATAACGTTAGAACATCTCGTGCTTAAAATGTGTAGATTCAGTGGCAAACACTGTTACCTGAAAACTCCGTCCCACAGGCTTTACAGTGAATGCTTTAGTCATTTTCATAGCGGACTTTAAACACTGGAAGTCTTTTATCCACTCTTGGAAAAGTGTAAATGCTGGATTGACATTCAGCCCATGATCATTAATCAGATCTGCCCTTATCTGTAACTTTAGGTGGTTTCTAAAACTAAATCTGCTCGTGTTGTTTTCATTCTCACGTATCCAGACCTTTACAGTTTCGCGGCTGTAGCTCCGTCATCAGAACTGGGTGATTGACAGCTGATATTAACCAATCCATTCGCGTTCTGTTCTAGCGCAGTGGGCCAATAAGAAGAGCTTGAAGGCGGGGCAAGCATTGCTGGCTTTCTTTACTGCAGAAAGTTGACATGTCAACTGTTTTAAACCATTTCTGAGCGCTGCGTTTGGTGTTTTTAGATGCAAAGATGCTTAATGCGTGAATGCCTCCTAAATCTGCGCATGCGGTGAACATTTTGCTGTGAAAACAACAATTTTATGCACTTGCACAAATGCTCCCAAATATGTTTTGAGGTCGCATAGATAAAATTTCGGGCGCATATGCGACCAAAACAGGTCTTTTTACAGTATAATAGCAAATTGTCATGAGAGCTGTTTAATCTGGTGCTAACATGGCAAAGGAAGTGCTTAAATAAAAAGTGCTGCATCTCAATTTCAACAGACTATTTCTGTGTAAATGGCCACTTTATTTATTTATTATTTTTTTTTTTGTATTGCAAGTAATTTATTATTATTATTTGTTTACCATTGAATGCAAAATCTGCCAAGAATATTTGTTTGCAACAGAATTTAACAATCAGAAAAGTGCTGCTTCTCTATTTCTGTGTGAAAGCTTCATTTATATTATTTGTATTAATTTTGAATGCAAGTAATTTGTTTATTACTGTTATTTGTTTATCATTGAATGTACAATCTGCCAAATGTATTTGTTCGCAACGGGAATTTAACAATGAATCCTACTGTCGCCCCAACAGGTCAGCGAAGAGTTCCTTCACCGCCACACCGGCTGGACAGAACTCAATCGCAGGACGCAAAATTAAAACGGCGGTTCGACGCAGGAAGTAAACTTTGCGACGGATCAGAGCGCAGACTATTGGGACAAACACTGAAGTACTTAGTATTTTGAGCATGGCGCTGTGATGAACTCGTAGCGCCAGCAGATCTGTTTTTTTTGCAATGGAGGTCATTGACAAACTGAACGGCGAACACTGGCCCGAAAACAAAGACTGAAAGATGCAAAATAACATTACAATCAAGCAAGAACCTTTTAAACGGGACAGTAATCTTTGCAGCATCTGCATCGTGTGCAGGGTTTTGCGTTTATCTTCTCTTATTTTGTAATTAAATAAAACAAACAAGAATTTAATGATGCTCTGAAGACAAAGTATCGACGGGTTGAGAGAGCGAGAGAGAGACACATGGGTGTGCTGTTTGTTTCCATGTACTAAATAACCCGTGTGTGCGCGTGTGTGTGTTTGTTTGTTTGTTTTTCAGTGCGCAGGTTGTGTGTGTGTGTGTGGTTTTTGTATGTGCCGAATTGTGTTTGATGTTAAAGCGTAGACTGAGTGCCGTCTGATGTGAGAAGCAAAATGAATGTTATGAGGAGGTGGTGAAACTGAGGGCCGTGAGCCTCCGCTGCAGAGATTTTTGCAGGCAAGGAAAAGTCCTGAATTCTTCTTCTTCTCTCTGTAAATGCATCGTTCTCAATCTGTTCATGTTCATCTTGTATATTTTATTTCCTCCTCATTTTCGTCAAGCCTCTCAATTTGATACCATCCTCTCTCGCTCCTTTTCTTTCTTTTCACTTTTTGTTCTGTCCTTCATCTCTTGCGCTTTTGAATCAAATAATTGGCCTTTGAAATATTATTAAAAGTTGTAAATAGTTTTTTTTTTTTTTTTTTTTAAATCTGTGAAGTTTTGTGTGTTTAAACCAGCTTCTTCTCTCTTTTTCTTTCGTTCAGTGTTCTGTCTTTTTAGAAATTATGTAAAGCCCTTAATTCAAAGTTGCCCAAATCCATTTAAAAGTAAACTTAAATGCAAATTGGGGATCCTTTGAAGAGTAAAAGGAATATTGGCTTTTCTGATCCACTTTTGTTTGGACCAAAACCAGTATTGTAAAAAGTGTTAAGTATATATTTTTCTATGACTTGTTTAAATGGACTTAGGGTGACTTTGGATGATAAGGACGTCTGCTTAATTTTAAAGCCATGATAATTATTACTGGCTGAGTGATAAATAAAACCATGGGTAATTGCTATCAATAAAACTCGACTGGTGTCTTTTTGTATTGAAGTTTACATGTAAGACGTCGTAAAGGATTGAAGCATGTTAAACTTACTTTACACTCTTTGGTATACAGAAATCTTAATAAATGTGATGGTATTTAATGTGATTTAACAAAATTAAGGTGAAATCACTTGTATATTTAGAAAATAATGCCAGACAGGAGTTGTTGTTGTTGTTGTTTGTATCTAATTATTTTTTCATAACCGTAATATTTAGTGTTTATTTAACGTGCAGATTTTCGTTTTTGGGTCCTGATATCCATATTAAGCATTATTTATAATTGACTAATAAAACTGAAGAGCTGTATGTTACAGTTAAAAGAATGTAAGTGTGTGTGTGTGTGTGTGTGTGTGTGTGTGTGTGTGTGTGTGTGTGTGTGTGTGTGTGTGTGTATTATGCGCACACATACAGTTAAAGTCAGAATTATTCGCCCCCCTTTGATTTTTTTTTTCTTGTTTAATTATTTCCCAAATGATGTTGAACAGATTAAGGAAATTTTCACAGTATGTCTGATAATATTTTTTCTTCTGGAGAAAGTCTTATTTGTTTTATTTCGGCTAGAATAAAAGCAGTTATTAATTTTTTTAAACACCATTTTAAGGTCAATATTATTAGCCCCTTTATGCTATATATTTTTTTCAATAGTCTACAGAACAAACCATCATTATACAATAACTTGCCTAATTACCCTAACCTGCCTAGTTAACCTAATTAACCTAGTTAAGCCTTTAAATGTCACTTTAAGCTGTATAGAAGTGTCTTGAAAAATATCTAGTCAAATATTATTTACTGTCATCATGGCAAAGATAAAATAAATCAGTTATTAGAGATGAGTTATTAAAACTATTATGATTAGAAATGTGCTAGAAATCTCTGTTTAACAGAAATTGGGGGGGGGGAAAAAATAACCGGGGGGGCTAATAATTCTGACTTCAACTGTGTGTGTGTGTGTGTGCGCGTGTGTGTGTGTATAGATTATATATATATATATATATATATATATATATATATATATATATATATATATATATATATATATATATTATTGTTTATTTTTAATTTAATTAATTTTGTTTATCTTTGTTTTTTAATTTATTGTTTATTTTGTTTTATTAATTTTGTTTATTTTTTGTTTTATTTTTAATTTTTTTTAATTTATTTGTTTATTAATTGTTTATTTTTACATTTGTTGTTTATTTTATTCATTTTGTTTATCTTATTTATTTAGTTTTTTTGTTTATTTTATTCATTTTATTAATTTTGTTTTGTTATTTTTTTATTTTATTTGTTTAGTTTTATTAATTGTTTATTTTTATATTTATGTTTTTTATTATTTTTTTATCTTATCTTATTTTGTTTTTTATTTTGTTTATTTTATTCATTTTGTTATTTTGCTATTTTTGTTTACTTGTTTTATTTTGTTTGTTTTTTTAGTTTATTTGTTTATAATTTTTTTATTTTGTTTATTTTATTCATTTTATTATTTTACTATTTTTATATATTTTGTATATTTTGTTTTTATTTTTTTGTTTACTTTTTGTTATTTTTTTTGTTTTTTATTTTATTTGTTTTTTATATTTTTTATTTTGTTTATTTTATTCATGTTATTATTTTGCTTTTTTTTGTTGTTTTTTTGTATATTTTATTTATTTTGTTTTTATTTTTTTGTTTACTTTTTGTTATTTTGTTTGTTTTTTATTTTGTTTGTTTTTAATATTTTTTATTTTGGTTTATTTTTTTTTTTTTTTTTTTTACGTAGTCGTCGACTTCTCGAGTAGTTTATCGGAGACCTTTATTTTGAAGTTCTGATCATTTCCTTTAGCAGCCGGAAGAGTGCCTTTGTTGTTAGAAATATGACAGAAAAATAGAGGTATGTTTTACATGTTTTCTCTTTGCTGTTCATACTCATTTACAGTAGATATTTTAGTCATGTTAAATGGACATCACTTACTGTATATATACCGTTACTAACATCGACTCTAAAGCGGAGGTTTTCCGTGTTTTAAGCTCGAGGTGGAGTCCGTTGTACTGTAACTTCCTAACAACTTCAGAGCGAGTTCACATTCAACGTTAACTGAGTTCCCTCTTAAATAATAATTGCTTTTCTCTGTTGTCGTTGTATCTTTAAAACTGATAGTGAACGGGCAAATGTGCGCACAAATATATGACAGCCGAGATATATGTAAGTGATTAATATTTTAATAAGAAAAGTAGTATATGACCGTCAATACTCATGTTTTGGTGTCTTTGAAGTGACATATAATGTTGGACTTGTCGTAATTGAATGTAAAAATGGGTGAAAATTCTATATTTACTCACCTGAGTTTATTCAAGTAAAAAAAAAAAAAACATTAACTTTAATACACTCACCGGCCACTTTATTAGGTACACCTTACTAGCACCAGGTTGGACCCTCTTGCTTTCAGAACTGCCTTCATCCTTTGTGGCAGAGATTTAACAAGGTACTGGAAATATTCCTCAGATTTTGCTCGATATTGACATGATAGCATCACGCAGTTGCTGCAGATTTGTCAGCTGCACATCCATGATCCCAATCTCCTGTTCCACCACATCCCAAAGGTGCTCTATTGGATTGAGGGCTGGTGACTGTGGAGGCCATTTGAGTACAGTGAACTCATTGTTATGATGCTCTTCTGCAGACCTCGGTTGTAACGAGTGCTTATTTGAGTTAACAACCATGCCATGTTCAAAGTCTCTTAAATCACCTTTCTTCCCCATTCTGATGCTCAATTTGAACTGCAGCCGATCGTCTTGACCAGGGGTGTTGATACTTGGTCCTAGAGGGCCGGTGTTCTGCACAGTTTAGCTCCAACTTCCTTTAACACACCTGCCTGGAAGTTTCTAGTACATCTAGAAAGAAATTGATTAGCTGGTTCAGGTGTGTTTAATTGGGGTTGGAATTAAAATATGCAGGACACCGGCCCTCCAGGACCAAGTTTGGACACCCCTGGTTTTGACCATGGCCGTTTCTCAATATACGTTCTTCAGCATTCTTGTGTTCTCTTGTAACGTCGTCAACAACAGCCAAAGTTCAGTTCCAAATCTCAAGAACGGAGGACGCGTGAAAGTTCCTGGATGGGTTCTTGGTATCGAGGATGCACTGATGCAGACTTGAGCACAGAAGTCCTAGAAGTCATTGCGAATGAATAAAGGAGGTGGGAAGCGTAGCATTTTATATAGATTTATTATTAGTTCAGAGATATAACTTATTTATCTCAGGAGTTTCCCTAAATGAAACAGTAAAGGTAAACATTACTATGAAAGTCTTAATAAAGAAATAAACACGTTAAGGGTGTTTATTTGTTGAAATTCATATTAAAAACTGTTTTATTTGTATTGTGCAACATTTATCTGTAAAGTCTTTATGCAGAGTATATATTGTAAAAAGGGGAAAAACAATAAATCCTTGTGTGAATGCTGTAATGTTTGAATAATTTTCCATTAAAAATGCGTGAAGATCACATGACCATCAGGAAGAACGCAGCATCTCACTTCTCACAGGACACGTTCCCTGTTCTCGCGGTCTCCTAAGTACGTCTCCCTAGGTGACCTGGCAACACCGGTCTCCACAAGAACACAAGTACGTTCTCTGCGATCTTGGAATTGAGAAACAGCCCATGTCTACATGCAGAAATGCATTGAGTTGCTTTCATGTGATTGGCGGATTAGAAATGTGCATTAACGAGCAGTTGGACAGGTGTACCTAATAAAGTGGCCAGTGAGTATATATCTGTTACTTAAGTATATGGGGATATATGATCTAGGTGTCCATGTCACAAAGGAGATTTTATATACATAGGAAGCATATTAAATCCTTGTAAATTGTTTAATGTTGAAAATGTTTCACTGTCATTCAGTGTAATGTTTATATGTTAAAATATAACTACAGGGAGTGCAGAATTATTAGGCAAGTTGTATTTTTGAGGATTAATTTTATTATTGAACAACAACCATGTTCTCAATGAACCCAAAAACTCATTAATATCAAAGCTGAATATTTTCGTAGTAGTTTTTAGTTTGTTTTTAGTTTGAGCTATTTTAGGAGGATATCTGTGTGTGCAGGTGACTATTACTGTGCAGAATTATTAGGCAACTTAACAAAACACAAATATATACCCATTTCAATGATTTATTTTCACCAGTGAAACCAATATAACATCTCAACATTCACAAATATACATTTCTGACATTCAAAAACAAAACAAAAACAAATCAGTGACCAATATAGCCACCTTTCTTTGCAAGGACACTCAAAAGCCTGCCATCCATGGATTCTGTCAGTGTTTTGATCTGTTCACCATCAACATTGCGTGCAGCAGCAACCACAGCCTCCCAGACACTGTTCAGAGAGGTGACTGTTTTCCCTCCTTGTAAATCTCACATTTGATGATGGACCACAGGTTCTCTATGGGGTTCTGATCAGGTGAACAAGGAGGCCATGTCAATAGTTTTTCTTCTTTTAGACCCTTTCTTGCCAGCCACGCTGTGGAGTACTTGGACGCATGTGATGGAGCATTGTCCTGCATGAAAATCATGTTTTTCTTGAAGGATGCAGACTTCTTCCTGTAACACTGCTTGAAGGTGTCTTCCAGAAACTGGCAGTAGGACTGGGAGTTGAGCTTGTCTCCATCCTCAACCCGAAAAGGCCCCACAAGCTCATCTTTGATGATACCAGCCAAAACCAGTACTCCACCTCCACCTTGCTGGCGTCTGAGTCGGACTGGAGCTCTCTGCCCTTTACTGATCCAGCCACGGGCCCATCAAGACTCACTCTCATTTCATCAGTCCATAAAACCTTAGAAAAATCAGTCTTGAGATATTTCTTGGCCCAGTCTTGACGTTTCAGCTTGTGTGTCTTGTTCAGTGGTGGTCGTTTTTCAGCCTTTCTTACCTTGGCCATGTCTCTGAGTATTGCACACCTTGTGCTTTTGGGCACTCCAGTGATGTTGCAGCTCTGTAATATGGCAAAACTGGTGGCAAGTGGCATCTTGGCAGCTGCGCGCTTGACTTTTCTCAGTTCATGGGCAGTTTATTTTGCGCCTTGGTTTTTCCAGACGCTTCTTGCGACCCTGTTGACTATTTTGAATGAAACGCTTGATTGTTCGATGATCACGCTTCAGAAGCTTGGCAATTTTAAGAGTGCTGCATCCCTCTGCAAGATATCTCACTATTTTTGACTTTTGGGAGCCTGTCAAGTCCTTCTTTTGACCCATTTTGCCAAAGGAAAGGAAGTTGCCTAATAATTATGCACACCTGATATAGGGTGTTGATGTCATTAGACCACACCCCTTCTCATTACAGAGATGCACATCACCTAATATGCTTAATTGGTAGTAGGCTTTCGAGCCTATACAGCTTGGAGTAAGACAACATGCATAAAGAGGATGATGCGGTCAAAATACTCATTTGCCTAATAATTCTGCACTGCCTGAATATATAAGCTTGTGGTAGGATACCCAAAACATTTGACCAAAGTTAAACAGTTTAAAAGCAAAGCTAAAAAAATACCAAGGAAATATGTGTAAATTTTGACTGTCTAGAAATTAATAAAACATTCTTTCATTATTCTGGCATTTAGTAAATGTAAATGATTTAGGTAATCCTAACAGACCTAAAATAGTAAACGTTTAGTATCATTTACCATCAGACATTTAAAAAAATGGTTATGTTATAACTGTATATAATTTGTATTTATAACTGTATAGATTTTTTTTTATGTACATAATAAATATACACAGCACATACACTCATATAATGTCAAAACAAACTTTTAATTTGCATACCCTTAATGAGTTGGTTAACCCTTTAATGTGTATGATATTTAATAAATGATACAAAAAGACCAGTTTTACAATTGCCCAAAGCAAAGGCCTTATTGTTTGTTTCTCTTTTTGTTGCTTGGTGCCGTTCCCCAAACATGCTTTCTATATAATTACAGGCATGGTGTTTAAAGACCTAATGACAGCTGGATCTAAAGAGGAGCTGCATGATGGGAAACCAAGAGTTAGAGGAGGTGTTTGTGGCTGTTATTCGACCAAAAAACACAACCAGCCTCAACTCCAAAGAATACCGAGCTAAATCCTATGAGGTGAGCTGGAATAAATCTGTGAAACCAGTGTTTTATAAAAAAAGTGCTGCATCTCTTTTTCGACGGACTATTTCTGTTTAAATGGCTTTGTATTTAAGTAATTTATTTATTTATTTTTGTGCACATTTTAGTATCTAAATATGCATTTCCATACAGATTTTACTGATTGAAGTTCCCCTGGAGGGAAAAGAGAAAAAGCGGAAGAAAGTGCTGCTTGGGACTAAAATTCAGGCCGACAGTGACCGGACAAAGTCAATTCTGGAGTATGTGGATGAAACCACCAAGCCCATATCAAATAACCAGGGCATAATAGGTTAGTGGTCGTCACACAAGAGAGGTGTTTGGTTTCATGAGCTCATCATTCGGCTCTACTGTGCAATAATCAGCTGTTAATTAGCTGCTCTAAGGCACATACAATTGAGGACAGAATTAATAGCCCTCATGTTAAATTTATATTTTCCCCCAACTTCTGTTTAACAGAAAGAAGATTTTTTTTGTCAACACATTTCTAAATATTTTTAACATTTTAATAACTCATTTCTAATAACTCATTTCTTTTATCTCTGCTATGATGACAGCACATAATATTTGGCTAGATATTTTACTAGTATTCAGCTTAAAGTCACATTTAAAGGCTTAACTAGGTTAATTAGGGTAAAATTAGGGTAATTAGGCAAGTCATTGTATAACAGTGGTTTGCTCTGTAGACAATCCAAAACAAATATTGCTTAAGGGGGCTAATAATATTGACCTTAAATGGCTTTTAAAAATTTTTAAACTGCTTTTATTCTAGCAGAAATAAAACAAATAAGACTTTCTCCAGAAGAAAAAATATTATAGGAAATACTGTGAAAAATACCTTGCTCTGTTAGACATCGTTTGGGAAACGAATAATTTTGACTTAAACTGTATATGATGTTTTCTGCAGGGAAGCGTGTTGTGCACATGAGGAAGTTCTTGTTAGATGGAGACGGTGGAGGAAAAGAGGCCTCGTTATTTATTGTGCCAATCAATGTCAAAGGTAAGAATGCACACAAATGGCACATGCATTCATGCCATTTTAAAACATGAGGCATGTTTTGTTCATCAAAAAATACTATTTGATTACAGAATGTTGTGGGAGATTATTACTATATTACTAATGAAATATTACAATTTAAAATAACTTATTTCTATTTTTATGTAATTTTTTATATAAACTTTATAAACGAAACACTTAACACCAGTTTTGAGCAGTATATTTTTTAATGTAATTATTCTGTTGCTTTTAAATCAAGGATGGATTTACGGAAAATAATTACAATTTAAAATAACTATTTTCTATTTTAATATAATTTTTTTTAAATGTAATGTTTCAGTTTTGTTAATCAAGAATTCATTTATTTGATTGCAAAATATAATTATGTTGCTGGAAAATGATTACAGTTCAAAATATTTTTTTATTTTAATGTATATTTAAAGGTAATTTAATGATGTGATGCAAAGCTAAATTTCATGCAATTATTTGAGTACAGATTATAGTAATAATGTGGAAAAATATTACAATATTACTTGTATAATATTTAAAAATATCTATTTTCTGTTTTTTATATATATTTCTATTTTTAATATGTAATTATTCTGTATTGGTTTTCTTTTGACAATTTTATATTTTAATATACTTTTTATGCAGTTTATTTCTCTAGTTCAAGGCTGAATTTCATGTTGAAAAATATTGCAACATGAAATAAATGTTTTCTATTTTAATATTATATTTTATGATCTAATTTATTCCTAATTTTCAGTCTTCATCAATGATTTATTTATTTGATTAGAGAATACAGCAATATTGTGGGAAATTATTCCTGTTTTATATGTATTATTATTTATTATTAATATATTTATAAATTATGTTTTCTAATCTAATAATGAGAACAGTTGTGCTGCTTAATGTTTTTGCTGACACCAAAATGACGTCTTGCTTTTGCCTCATACAGTGCATCCGAAAAAGTATTGATAGCGCTTCACTTTTTCCAATATTTTATGTTCCAGCGTTATTCCAAAATGGATTAAATTAATTTATTTCCTCAACATTCTACACACAATCCCCCATAATGGCAGTGTGAAAACAGAGTTTTTTGAAATTTGTTGCTAATTTATTAAAAATAAAAAGCTGTAAAATCTCATGTACATCAGTATTCACAGCCTTTGGCGTGAAGCTCTAAATTGAGCTCAGGATCATTCTGTTTCCACTGATCATTCTTGAGATGTTTCAGCAGCTTCATTTGAGTTCACCTGTGGTCAATTCAGCTGATTGGACATGATCTGAAAAGGCATACACCTGTCTATATAAGGGCCCAGGGTTGACAGTGCATGTCAAAGCACAAACCAAGCATGAAGACAAAGGAATTGTCTGTAGACCTCCGAGACAGGATTGTCTCCAGGCACAAGGCTGGGGAAGGTTACAGAAACATTTCTGCAGCTCTGACAGTTCCAGTGAGCACAGCGGCCTCCATCATCCGTAAGTGGAAGATGTTTAACCACCAGGACTCTTCCTAGAGCTGGCCGGCCATCTAAGCTGAGTGATCGGGGGAGAAGGGCCTTAGTCAGGGAGGTGATCAATAACCTGATGGTCATTCTGTCTGACCTCCAGCGTTCTTCTGTGGAGAGAGGAGAACCTTACAGAAGTACAACCATCTGTGCAGCAATCCACCAATCAGGCCTGTATGGTAGAGCGGCCAGACGGAAGCCACTCCCCGCCTGGAATTTGCCAAAAGGCATCTGAAGGACTCTCAGACCATAAGAAACTAAACTCTCTAGTTTGATGAGACTCCAATTGAACTCTTTGGAGTGAATGCCAGACGTTACGTTTGGAGAAAACCAGGCAGCGCTCATCACCAGGCTAATACCATCCCTACAGTGAAGCATGGTGGTGGCAGCATCATGCTGTGAGGATGTTTGTCAGCAGCAGGAACTGGAAGACTAGTCAGGATAGAGGGAAAGATGAATGCAGCAATGTACAGAGACATCCTGAATGAAAACCTGCTTCAGAGTGCTCTTGACCTCAGACTGGGGCGACGGTTCATCTTCCAGCAGGACAATGACCCAAAGCACACCGCCAAAATATCAATGGAGTGGCTTCACAACAACTCTGAGAATGTCCCTGAGTGGCCCAGCCAGAGCCCAGACCCAAATCCTATTGAACATCTCTGGAGAGATCTGAAAATGGCTGTACACCGTCGCTTCCCATCCAACCTGATAGAGCTTGAGAGGTACTGCAAAGAGGAATGGGCAAAAATCCCCAAAGACAGGTGTGCCAAGCTTGTGGCATCATATTCAAAAAGACTTGAGGCCAAAGGTTGAAAAGTCTTGAGCAAAGTGTTGAGCAAAGGCTGAGAATACTAATGTACATGAGATTTTACAGCTTTTTTATTTTTAATAAATTTGCAACAATTTCAAAAAGTCTTTTTTCACATTGTCATTATGGGGGATTGTGTGTAGAATGTTGAGGAAATAAATAAATTTAATCCATTTTAGAATAAGGCTGTAACATAAAAACATGTGGAAAAAGTGAAGCGCTATCAATACTTTCCGGATACACTGTATACACTGCACATGCTTTATCATATGAAAGTCATAAATTTGTCAAAGCAGCAATGAACACTGAAGTGAACATTATCTGTTTTCGTTGTAGACAACAGCAAGTCTGTGTATCACCCTGGGAGCCCTAGTTTCTACTGCCTTCAGGACATCATGCGTGTGTGTAGTGAAACCAGTGCTCATTTCTCCTCCAGCACCTCAAAGATGCTGCTCGCTCTCGACAAGTACGTTTATGCATCATCACTGAAGTTTAGTCTCAGTACACATGCATATTAACAACCTTAATTACGACTAATAACCGCACATTTATTTAGGCAATAGTTCAACCAAGTGGTGACACGGTGGCTCAGTGGTTAGCATTGTCGCCTCACAGCAAGAAGGTCACTGGTCCGAGTCCCGGCTGGGCCAGTTGGCATTTCTGTGTGGAGTTTGCATGTTGGCGTGGGTTTCCTCTGGGTCAGGGGTCTCCAAACTCGGTCCTGGAGGGCCAGTGTCCTGCATAGTTTAGCTCCAACGTCCTACAACACACCTCTCTGGAAGTTTCTAGTACACCTAGAAAGAGCTTGATTAGCTAGTTCAGGTGTGTTTAATTGGGGTTGGAACTAAAATATGCAGGACACCGGCCCTCCAGGACCGAGTTTGGACACCCCTGCTCTGGGTGCTTCGATTTCCCCCACAGTCCATACACATGCACTATAGGTCAATTGGGTGAACTAAATTGGCTGTAGTGTATGAGTCTGTGTGTGATTGTGAGAGTGTATGGGGTTTTTCCAGTACTGGGTTGCAGCTGGAAGGGCATCCGCTGCATAAAATATATGCTGGAATAGTTGGCAGTTCATTCCGCTGTGGCGACCCCTGATAAATAAAGGGACTAAGCTGAAGGAAAATGAATGAATGTATGAGTGTGTGTGTTTGTGTGAATGTGAGAGTGTATGGGTGTTTCTCAGTACTAGGTTGCAGCTGGAAGGGCATCCGCTGCGTAAAACTGTGCTGGAATAGTTGGTGGTTCATTCCACTGTGGCAACCCCTGATAAATAAGGGACTACTGAAACTTTAATGAAGCTATGATTTGAAATACGCCACGTTTTTTTACATTTATTAGACATATAAGGTGTATTTACACAAAGTATCGGTGTCTGATCGGGATCACCAATAACAGCCTGTGATTTTAATCATGATCGACAGTACAAATGACAAATTTGACCTCTTCCCAACAGGGAAAAACCAGCAACAATCAAAAATGCATGATTATATGCTGTCAAGGCTCAAGAAATATCATTATGATAGAAGTCAATGGGGCAAAAACAGCCACAAACATAAGGTAAATGTAGTCAATTTGACCAATACACAAGGGTTACTCAGTGTATTATTGTCTCTGTGTGTTTTAGGTGGTTAGCGGAGCAGCACACTGTACCTCATGCTATTCCTGCTCTGTTCCGGCCGGCTCCGGTGGATCGTGTAAAGACCAATGTGAGTAATCCAGCGTATGCAGTGGACAAGCAGACAGAAGGGACGCTGCACATGGGCTACACGGCTCTGGAGATCAAGAGCAAGCTGATGTCTCTGGAGAAAGCAGATCTGTGCATCCAGAACCCGCTGTACGGCTCAGATCTGCAGTACACCAACAGAGTGAGGCTCGCTTTCATCAATACTGACACAATACATATATGCATTAATACATTTAATCATTCAAAGTGTTTATTGTCATATGCACAGTAAGGAACATGTTACAGGCTCCTGTCAATCGTTGAGGAGTCTGATGGCAGAGGGAAAAAAAGAGAAAAAAAATGTATCCTGCATTGCACTCATAGACTATAATGGACATAATTCAGCAGACAACCATTCAAAGATTTGCTGGCATTATTAGATGTTAGTTTATTTAATAGTAGAGTAGTTGTTCCTAAAATTTAATTTACAAATCCATTACTTTAAAGAAGGGGTTCTCAACCTTTATCACTTCGGGGCCCACTTCTTTCTCCGATCAGTTTTTGAAGGCCCACCTGTCTGACATTTTCTCTAAAATGCTAGTATGAATAACTCATTTAAACTTTTATTTATTTACAAAAAAAAAAAAAAAAAAAAAAAAAAAATATATATATATATATATATATATATATATATATATACAGTTGCAATCAGAATTATTGAACCCCCTCTGAATTTTTTTTCTTTTTTAAATATTTCCCAAATGATGTTTAACAGAACAAGAAAATGTTTCACAGTATGTCTGATAATATTTTTTCTTCTGGAGAAAGTCTTATTTGTTTTATTTCAGCTACAATAAAAGCAGTTTTTAATTTTTTAAACACCATTTTAAGGACAAAATTATTGGCCCCTTTAAGCTAAATTTTTTCTCGATAGTCTACAGAACAAACCATCATTATACAATAACTTGCCTAATTACCCTAACCTGCCTAGTTAACCTAATTAACCTAGTTAAGCCTTTAAATGTCACTTTAAGCTGTATAGAAGTGTCTTGAGAAATATCTAGTAAAATATTATTTACTGTCATCATGACAAAGAGAAAATAAATCAGTTATTAGAGATGAGTTATAAAACTATTATGATTAGAAATGTGTTGAAGAAATCTGCTCTCTGTTAAACAGAAATTGGGGAAAAAAATAAACAGGGGGGCTAATAAATCAGGGGGTTGAATAATTCTGATTGCAACTATATATATATGAAGAGTTTGGTTGCAAAACGCGATAAACGCCATTTTTTGAGATTTGGATTTTATTATTGGAAATCACTGTTCAGATGTACCTTAATCTATGTGTGAATTGCTGCCATTAATAACATTTAAGAATGTAAAAGTCCATCTATTAGCCCAATGACGAAACTAACAGCATGGTCGAAGGTTAAATGCATGTAAGCCTTTTCCAGTGCTTCTGAAAAGAATTCTGTTATTTATTAGAGTTTATTTATACTCATTTTCTAGCTCCGAACTTTATCTGACTCCATTTTTAAGTGATCGTAATATTTAGACTGTATTTCTAATTTTAGGAACGGATCACAATAATCATTTATGACTTAATTTAGAGTTTTGATCTATC
Organism: Danio kyathit; assembly: GCA_903798195.1. Taxonomy (NCBI): domain Eukaryota; kingdom Metazoa; phylum Chordata; class Actinopteri; order Cypriniformes; family Danionidae; genus Danio; species Danio kyathit. The sequence continues at coordinate 56,526,225 of LR812537.1, read as the reverse complement.
TGTTCCCATACTCTTCAATTTATACGTTCATTAGTGGCCAATCGCCGCACAGAGTTTCATGCCCCGGGAATGCATCAGAGCTCACGATCAGAATGCCGGCACTCTGAAATTAGTCAGAGGATACGGGATGAATTAATATTTAATTAGGCTGGTTGTACAATACTAACACATGCCAAAAGAAACATCTCACTTAATTCAAGATCCGCACTTGCTAGTTCCAGTGGTTAAGGAATTAAAAGATCTCTATAATACCGCGTGCCATACTGCGTGTATAGGTCTAATAACTTCCAAAATTATGCCGATCATAAAGGTAGCGAAAATGACTTCACATAATCTACTGGATATAAAAGATTTCAGGAGAATTCAGAATGAGTCAAAACTTAACATTTTATTCGTCAGGTAAAATTGTATAATGCCAATTATATAATCAAACAATCATCAAGCCAATTCAGAGATGATATCTGTAACAATATAACATCCATTAACTCAAATATAGATTACAGAATTAAAGAATGCATACCTGAACAGAGAAATACATTGCAACACAAATGCGTGCCTACAATGGGGGTCTTGACTGCAAGAGTTCCCCTGAGCATTTTTACACCTGATCCTTATATACTGTAGTCAACTGAGAACAAACAGTCATAAATTCAAGACAATAGAAGCGTCACAGAGACTCTTGCCTGGTTACTTTGAGATGTTAATCATCTCTAGAGAGGGGGGAAACATCTGGCAAAGATTATATCAAAATCAAAAACCAAATCAACATATAAAAATGAAATATCATCGTGAAATTAAGACCACTTTACCAATCACACAGAGACATTTAAAATGATACCAAACATGAATACAGTGCTATAACATACATCATATTAAAACCTTGAGCATTTTATGTGGACTGTGAATTATGGAGAAAGGTAGCTTAAAGGTCAAGAAGGGGGGCTTGAGGTGAAATGAGAGGGGGGTCTTTCTCGCATTACCCCCTGGAAAGACGGAGTCCTGTTGGCAGTCCACACCTATGTTTGGATGGTCAATAGTAATTAAAATAGAACAGTGGGAAATCTGTAATCCTTATCTTCTTAGACCCGAGAGATTGTTTTTATTGCATCTCATGAAATTCCATATCAGCTCTCAGGATCTGCCATAGTGAAGAGGTTAAAAGCCATCTTACAAGAATGTTCATTTTAGGCCTACTTTAAAATGTATTTTTTCACAAAACGTGATATCCGCCAGACCAGTTTCTTTACAAAGTGCGATATAATAGAACGTTCAGGATGCTGCGCGAGCTCAGCACCCCCTGGGAAGAGAGTCACCGCCGGTGAAGTGCTCCGAGTTTGCGCATTGATTTAACGATAATATCAAAACAAAAAACATATATATTTTTAAAAAGAGGATTCAATAGGCTAACTAAAAAACGTTTACCATTTAATTGTTTATACTGTAGGCGAGCTGTCACTCACATAGGCTGTCACTGATCAGCTGCTGTCTGTCAGTCGGGGAATCAAAGCTTCAGAGTCAAGCTATAACGTCATGGATTTCGATGTAGTTTTCTTAAACGCAGGGTTCTACAATAAGGATGGCAAATGAGATCTTAGAATCGAGAAGCAGCACGACTGACAGAGATAACTGTGTTCGCGCGGGCAGGTGAATACCGAATGAGAGGATGATCGCTCGCGCCAATAGCTGATGTGATGCGCGCGACTGTTTAAAACGCGTGCGCGCTCCCATTACCTTGCATGAAGCTGTGCCTGGAAACGCAACTGGTGTGATCGGTTAATCTTACTTATCAAACAAAACATTGATTCACTAGCTTTTCTTAATGGTATTACAGTAGTAGAATATAGTCTAAGGTGGATATAGAGCGTTTTGCAAAAAAAAAAAAGTTATGCTATGTTGTGTTGTGTACGTTCTGGCCAAAACTCAGAATCTTATTATTAATCAATCTTTGTATATATCTTACCATATATTTATGATCTATAGTTTTTTTTAACCATTTTAAGATGTTTGACAATGTTTTGATAAATATGTTGCATTTCGGCATGGTTTTTGACTTATTTATGAACTATTTATGGACATAAAATTGAATAAAAAATATCCTGGATTTGAAGAATATTGTGTTCCTGGCCTTCACTGAGCTCAAGTAATAGTTTAATGAACAAAAATTGTGAAGGAACTTGACTGTTGATGTCTTAAATAATAATGTCAAAAAACCATTATTTCTCAAAATGGATACATTTCGTTTTGCAACGAAACTATTACTATTACTATTATAACTAATATTAGTGGTGGGTCATTACTGGCGTTATTGTGCTGCAGAGAGTATAATATTGAGAGTTAATTTAATTCTTGTGGCCCACCTGCAGGATCTCTGCGACCCACCAGTTGAGAATCCCTGCTTTAAAGCATGAATGTTCATTTTTAAAATATGTATTATTGCATAATTTACTGTATGAAATGTTGTTTCTGTGTTGTGCTGCGATGCCTAAATTTGCTTATGTTTTTAGTATTTTCTTTTATCAATTTTTTAAAAATAAATTGTACTTTTATTGTAGAATATGAATATATATTTATGCAGAATATATACTATATTTTCAAGTAGATTTGAATCAAAATTGCGTATTATTATTATTAGTTTTATTAAATTTAGTTTTAGATTTTTCTGCAAATGTAAACTTTTGAGATTAGAAAAATGCTTATGATTACGTATCTTCATTTTTCTTTATTGTTATTTATTTATTTAGTTAATTATCAGTAATTAATAGTGGTGTAACGGATCGCAAATCTGCAGTTCGGATCACACTATGGTTTTTTAGTCACGGATCGGACCATTTTTCGGATCAGCAAAAAAAGTGAGGAGACAAATGTCATTTGCTTTCCATTTATATAAAAATATTACTGCAAAAAACATTGCTTTTAACAAACAGAACTTAGAACCTGTAATGTTAATAAAAATAAAACTCAAGAAAGAGCCAGCTGAAGAAATAAAAGTATTCAATATGAAATCTGATCTTTGCTACTGTTGCTGATAATGCTAAATATAGAAATCTACCATCTTGTACAACAGATCATATTTATCTTCAATTAATGATTTAACAATTCACACATAAAACTTCATGTTTTATTATTCTGTAGGTGTATTATTTTTGAAAACCTATTCAGTGACATCATTTTGATGATTGTTTGTCGCCATCTGTTGGTTACACAATGTAATTGCTTTCACCAGCATCAAATTCACCAGCGTCATGTTTCATTAAACGGTGATTTTAATCTTTACCATAAACATCAGTGTTTATATCTGAACTATAAACTGTTCTCCCAGTACTTCTGTGCTATTTAATTGTTTGTAACTCACTGAAAAAGTGTAAAAACTGAATCTCTCTCGATGCAGATTTGAATGAAGGATTAATAAACATATGCAAATCATGATCATTTATCGTTCATGTTGCGCGGGTTTGAACTGAGATCACGATATTTTATTGTTTAATTGTGCAGCTTTACACTGAATGCATTAATGCAGGCTAAACAAGCAGTGACAGAAAACACATTAAATTAATAGCATTTAGGAAGGTCCCGCCACAACTTTTCCCGTCATCATTATATCTTACAGGGAAGCCAAAATGCTTTCATGCACCCGATTTGAATGACGTGGGAGGCGATCTCTCTGCAATGGTTATAAATGTTGGATTAACTGATAAGTTCAAAATAAATTATTAATCCGCAGGTGACCTGCGTTCCGAACCATGAGTTGTGATCCATACGGATCATGGATCAACAGTGATCCGTTTCACCCCTAGTAATTAACAGTAACATAAAGTAATTGATATTGAAAATTCAGCTTAAATCACTTGAAAAATAATTCAAATTTATCCAGGAAGATTAATCATTTTGTAGGTAATACATAAATAATAAATATAAAATTTATTTTTAAAGTTTTAAATTTTGAATAATATAGATAGAAATAAAACGCAAAACAAAACCAATCAGTGGTATGGAAGGACAACAATGGTAGTAATGTAATGACAGTAATAATGACCGTAAAAAAAGAGACAACAACAATAATAAAAATAATACTAATAATAACACCACCACCAACTACTACAACTACTACTACTACACCAACTATTACTGCTACTGTTACAGCAACTACTGCTGCTGCTACTACTACAACTTCAATTTTGAGATGAAAAGAAATTGTGATATTTCTCTATTTTTATTTGATGATGATGATGATGATGAAGCCTTTATTTGTCACATACGCTGTTACATGTAACGAAATTGGACCCCTCCGACCATACACAAACCTCACACATTTCAGGGGAAGACAGGTCAGGCGAGAGGGAGCTTTAGAAAGAGGAAACAAGATACATTAGGAAAGGAGGTGAAAAAAAGCCCCTATCAGACTGTTCTTGAAGTAGGGCAGTGTGAGATCAGGGGGAAAAAAGCCCAAGCACATAAACATATAGACATAGACATAACATCGCAACAGGGGATGGGACAGAGGATGTGGAGATAGTCCGATATAAGCAACAGCCATCTGGGGGTAATTTGATGCTTTCAAAAACATTTGAACGCTAATGTCTACTGAAAATTCAGCTTTGCCAACACGTATTGAACAATGTATTCAAGTAAAAAGCCTTCAGTAGTGTTTTTACAGTATCACTTTTATTTTCACAGTATTTTTGATCAAATAATGTGAAGTTTTGCGATTCTTTTCTAATTAAACTCTTGTGTGAAGGTGGACAAAGTCATCATCAACCCTTACTTTGGCTTGGGAGCTCCAGATTACTCCAAAATCCAGATTCCAAAGAGAGACAAATGGCAGCACAGTATGACCAGCGTCACCGAAGACAAGTCAGTATATATATGTACACTAAATGATTTGTTTCCTAAATCAAACAGCAGTCCATTTGAAGCAGGGCTGCACAATATATTGCTTCAACACTGATGTCACAATGTGCACATCTGCAATATTCTCATATCATTCAATGTCTAGTATGGATTATTGTTGACCAAGAGTTTGTAGATTAATGGAAAAGTTTAACCATTGTGGATTTATAGGGCACCTATTTTACCCCTTTTTTAAGATTTCATAATAAATTTCTGGTTCTTCTGAGTGTGCCAGTTTAGGTTCAGTTCAAAACGCAATTCAGATTTTTTATTATAATGTGTTAAAAAGTGTCATTTTGGGGGTGTGTACACAGTTTGTTGTTTTAGGGGCGTGTTGCTTCACATGAAAATTAGTTTTGACTTCCCCAACTTAACAAGGGGGCGGAGCCAAGAGCTCCCCCGCTGTTTATGGCAACAGACAGGCAGACAGAGAGAAGCAACATGAGTGAGAGGACCAGCATTTAGCTGTACATGTACGACTCGGACACAGACCAAGCAGAGACTACAAAATCATTTGTGTCTTTGTATAGTTTTACAGCCAACTGTGTGCTTGTTTAAAGCTCCGAGCTTGTGCACTGAGACTAATAACCAAGCACACTGAATTAACTTTGACTAAAGGGCATCGCACACCGGATGCGGCGCTCAGCACCGCAACACGGCGCGCACATGACAGTTAAAAGTATTGCACACCAGATGCGCACATTCGCATGCTATTTAAAATGAAACTATTCTGATGGCGCTCTGATAAAAACCTATGTTTAGAATTCAGAAATGCGTGCCGCTGCGTGGCGCGACACCGTGCGCAGCCGAGCGGCGCTTCTGATGTACGACCTGCTGCAGGCTATAACTAAAGGGCGTCATACACTGGATGCGCCGCTCGGAGCCATGACACGGCACACCAGACGTGCACATTCGCATGTTATTTAAAATGAAACAGAAAGTGACGCAGCAGAAATATGAACAGTGTCCTGAGTCGTGGCTGGGCACCGCAGACAGCCACTGACTTGCGGCGCCGTTGTGTGTACCCTGATAGAAACATATGTTTAGAATTCTGAAATGCATGGCGCTGCGCGTCATTAGTTCGTTATTTCCAATAGAGGGAAACGCACATGAGGCAACGCGCTCGCACTTTCCAGCTGCACCTAGTTAAGATAACAGGGAGCTTCTGTGACCGCGGGAAATGCAAACGGCTGAAGTTTAAGGAAGACGCAATGAAAAGTACACATGTATGCAAACCCACCTAATTACAAACACTGGCGGCGAGGAGAGTGATAACGTGGTGAATGTTGATCTTGAGTTGAGCCCAATGAGCCTTACATCTAAAAATAGAGCAAGGGTGTTTCTTTGGTGACGTCGCTTTGACTCACTCGCTGAAAATGGCAGCCATGAAACAACAAACTGAGGATATTGTATTGCACACCTGTCAATCAATATTGGTGGGCGGGGGGACCACACTTCTACGTCAAGTTGCGGTCGATCTCAAAACCGCTCCGATTGGTCCACCGTTTTTATGTTGTTAAATTGAAAAAAAAGGACTGGGTGTGTTTATATCACCCCAATATGACGCTCTATACACTATACCTACACATATGTCTGTCTAAACAACTTAAAAAGTAGATTTTTCACCATAGGTGCCCTTTAATTATTATTTTCTGGTAAACATATCAAGTGAGTTTATAACATTCAGGCGCAAGAAGCAATAGCATTTGTAGCTTTAGGAATAATTCAAATGTGTTTTTTATAGTGAAGACTGTCGTTTTACATTAGATTTCTTAATATTTATGTCATTAAGATTAACCAGACAACTATAAAGCACTTTTTTCTCTCATTTGTATTGTAGTTTACAGATTTTAGTTAGTTTATAATAGTTCATGACGATGCACTCCCCTATGAATTCACCCTAACCATTCTGAAATAATTATAATAAAATTATATAATCCATTTGGTGAAATATATTTCACATCACAATATATATATCGCAGAAAAACTAAACATTGCAATGTCGATTTCTGTATTATTAGTATTATTTTTATTATTGTTGTTGTCTCTTTTTTTTTACGGTCATTATTACTGTCATTACATTACTACCATTGTTGTCCTTCCATACCACTGATTGGTTTTGTTTTGCGTTTTATTTCTATCTATATTATTCAAAATTTAAAACTTTAAAAATAAATTTTATATTTATTAGTTATGTATTACCTACAAAATGATTAATCTTCCTGGATAAATTTGAATTATCCAGTATTGAGCAGACTTAATTTGAAGTCTTTGTTGTTGTAGTTGTGCTGATGCACTGTTTGTCCTGTAGAGAGCGCCAGTGGGTGGATGATTTCCCTCTGCACCGCAGCGCCTGTGAGGGAGACACGGAGCTTCTGTCCAAACTGCTGGACGGTGGATTCTCAGTCAAACAGCTGGACAGTGACCACTGGGCACCCATTCATTATGCATGCTGGTATATAGATGTATTGTTTATTGGTGTAACTATTATAGTTATGGAATGCATGATAAATAAAATGCATTAGTTCTATCATTATTATTATTATTATTATTATTATTATTATTATTATTATTATTAATAATGTTTTTAATATTATTATTATGTTTTATGACTATTATTAATGTTATAATAATAGTAATAATATTAATAATTATCTTTATTGTTACTAATTATTATTATAATTTTATTACTACTACTACTAATAATAATCATTATTACAAATTGTTATTATTTATTATTATTATTATTATTATTATTATCATTACTACTATACTACTACTACTACTACTATTATTATTATTATTATTATTATTATTATACAAATATTATACTATTATTAATGTTTATTATTATTATTATGTCATGAATATTATGATTACTATAATTATATTAATACTAATAAAACAATAATAATAATTATTATTATTACTAATTATTATTACTAATTATTATTGTTTTAATATTATTATGTCTTATGACTATTATTAATGTTATAATAGTAGTAATAATATTAATAATTATCATTATTATTACTAATTATTATTATTATTATTTTATTACTACTCCTAATAATAATTATTATTACAATTTTTTATTTATTATTATTATTATTATTATTATTACTTCTATACTACTACTTCTACTACTACTATTATTATTATTATTCTACAAATATTATACTATTATTTATGTTTATTATTATTATTATGTCTTATGAATATTATGATTACTATAATTATATAAATAATAATAAAACAATAATAATAATAATAATTATTACTAATTATTATTATTACTATTATTACAAATTCATTCATTCATTCATTTTCTTGTCGGCTTAGTTCCTTTATTAATCTGGGGTCGCCACAGCGGAATGAACCGCCAACTTATCCAGCACATTTTTACGCAGCGGATGCCCTTCCAGCCGCAACCCATCTCTGGGAAACATCCATACACTCATCCACACTCATACACTACGGACAATTTAGTCTACCCAATTCACCTGTACCACATGTCTTTGGACTGTGGGGGAAACCGGAGCACCCGGAGGAAATCCACGCGAACACAGGGAGAACATGCAAACTCCACACAGAAACGCCAACTGACCCAGCTGAGGTTCGAACCTGCGACCCAGCGACCTTCTTGCTGTGAGGCAACAGCACTACCTACTGCGCCACATTAATTATTATTATTATTATTATTATTATTATTATTAGTAGTAGTAGTAATAATAATAATAATAATAATAATTATTATTATTATTATTAATGTTTTTAGTATTATTATTATGTCTTATGACTATTATTAATGTTATAATAATAGTAATAATATTACTAATTATCATTATTATTACTAATTATTATTATTATAATTTTATTACTACTACTAATAATTATTATTATTACTTATTATTATTATTATTATTATTATTATTATTATTATCATTACTACTATACTACTACTTCTACTACTATTATTATTATTATTATTATTATACAAATATTATACTATTATATATGTTTATTATTATTATTATTATGTCTTATGAGTATTATGATTACTATAATTATATTAATAATAATAAAACAATAATAATCATTATTATTATTGCTAATTATTATTACTATTGTTACCAATATTATTGTTATTATTATTGTTATCATTACCACATACTACTACTATTTCTACTATTACTAATAATATTTATTATTATTATTATTATTGAATCAGCTGCCTGTTTCATTAACCTCATAATGCATTCCAAACCTGTAGGATCTTTTTGCATACAGGTCTGTAGTCTGTAGTCAGGTCTGATGTGTCTCTTCTTCGTCCTCCAGGCATGGGAAGGTGGAGGCCACTAAACTGCTGCTGGAGAAAGGCAACTGTAACCCCAACCTGCTGAACGGCCAGCTGAGCTCTCCTTTACACTTCGCAGCCATCGGCGGTCATGCAGAAATTGTGCAGCTCCTCCTGCAGCACCCGGAGATCGACAGGGTGAAGAACACTGGCCTTCAAATTTAATTATGCTTTTATTTAATGTTTTTCATTCAGATTACATTTGCTTTTACAGTCTTGCCTACACTTTATTTTTTAATAGATTTTTTTTAAATTATTTATATATATATATATATATATATATATATATATATATATATATATATATATATATATATATATATATATATATATATATATATGTATTTTTTATTTTAAAGTACATTTGCCTGCACAATTTTGATTAAAGTGTCTTTAAAAACACTTAATAATAATAATTAAAAACATTTGATTATATGTATGCTGTGTATTATAATATTGACCCCCTAGTTTTTCACAATTTTTTTTGGTGATTTTTCGTGATAAAAATGACTGATTTTGTGGTGGTAATAGGGTATATGCCGAAGTATGCTAATAGGACTTTTAATTTGCCAGTAAGCTGGGTTAAGCGCTTCCGGTGAACTGTATGCCATTGCAAAATTGGCGCGTTTAAGGTCTGTTTTCTTTAAAAATCAGCGATCTCCGCTGGCTGAGTGATGTTCGATATAAAGGGGGTCTCAGATTTTACAAGAAGCGCTGCATTAAATTACATTTTTCCCGCCATGTCTTTATAATATGAGCATTTATTTTACCCCAGTAAATTCAATGGCGCTTCTGCGCTAGCCTGCCGATTCTGACAGGCTCGTGCGAGTAAACGGCTTATTGTTTCATTTAACGCTTGAGCAACTAAATGAATGCCAAAGTCTATTTAACTGATTGTATTTTAATTACATTACAACATCAATGCTGTAAAAGGAACCGTATAAAATGGAAAAAAACTCACAAAAACAGGTCACCGGAAGTTTATCAGTATGGGAACAACACTAGCTTGGCATATATATCGGCCCCCCATATATATACCATATTAGGTATCCTACAATGTTAAGCCTGGTTTATACTTGTGCGTCAAGTGATCGGCGTGACCCATGGCGCAAGCCCCGCGCGTAGCCGTGCATTTATAGTTGTGCGCGCTGTTTCTGTTTCTCCGCAATAACACTTCCGAAGCGCTAGCTGGCAGTAGGTGTTTACGTTTCTCTGTGTCGAGTTTCTTCGCTGGTGTTTTGTTTTTTCTGAACGCTTCCTTAATGTACAAGTGGCTCAAATTTGCTCATTTTAAGGCGGAAACCGGCGGACGTGCAACAACTTTAATCATGAGGTAAACACAAAACAACAGTCTCCATCAGGAGCTCCTTCACGGGACTCACTTGTAAACACTCGCTGCATCGGGCGCGCGGCTCTCACCTCCCCCATTTGTCCACGCCCACATTTGTCAGCGCTACCAAGCCGACCAATCACAGAGCTTGCGCTATGCGTACGCGTTACATTTTTGGAGAGGTGCGCGTCAACGTCGCCGACGGCCACGGCAAGGGGCTATGCGTCCACGCGTAGGCTGCGCCGTAGCATACGCATGTGCTTGACGCAGAAGTATATTTCAGCCTTTAGGGCTTCCCCTACTGTAATACACGGATTGCCGTAAAACCCGTCGCAGGGAGGCGTTTTTTCTCGTTAACTGCAGGAAAAGTTAAACGAAATCATTTATCGATTTCTTCACGCACACCATAATACCAGTCATACAGTACATGTAAAGCACAAATAATGTCCTTCAATTCGGTCACATCCAGCGGCCGTCATCCTTGAACCCATCATTGTAAGCTGCTTGCTTTTCTGTCTGTTCCACTGCCCACTGCAGTCTGAAGCGCGTCAAACACACAAAACGGCCAATTTGTGCCACAGGATGTCTAATCGCAACTTTGCATTGATTCACATGTAAATCACTCACGCTTCGTCCGCGTCTGCTTACTGCACAGGTTGCAAAACAATCCCCCCCTCCTTCCATGTAATGTAATAATTGTAAGGGCGCAGGTGAGACGCCATTTTTCGGGAGACACTCAAATACATCACGTGCGCTGCGTATGCAACGTCTATAAGTCATGCAAAACAATTCATTGCAAACTGAAATAAATATAATTTGATTATACGTTTTAGAATTTGATGTTTTATAAGGTTAATTAAATTTTTTATTAATTTAATTCAGAATTTTGCAGGATTTGCAACTTTTTGTTGATTTTTTTTTTTTTTTTTTTTTGAGGTTTTGTCGAAAAACTAGGGGGTCGGAATTTAGCAAAACAATCATAAGATAAAATATATATATATGTAGTTGAAGTCAGAATTATTAGCCCCCCTGAATTATTAGCCCCCCTGTTTATTTTTTCCATAATTTCTGTTTAACGGAGAGTAGATTTCTTCAACACATTTTTAATCATAATAGTTTTAATAACTCATCTCTAATAACTGATTTGTTTTATCTTTGCCATGATGACAGTAAATAATATTTGACTAGATATTTTTCAAGACACTTCTATACAGCTTAAAGGGACATTTAAAGGCTTAACTAGGTTAATTAGGGTAACTAGGCAGGTTAGGGTAATTAGGCAAGTTATTGTATAATGATGGTTTATTCTGTAGACTATTGAAAAAATATATAGCTTAAAGGGGCTAATAATTTTGACCTTAAAATGTTTTTTAAAAAATTAAAAACTGCTTTTATTCTAGCTGAAATAAAACAAATAAGACTTTCTCCAGAAGAAAAAATATTATCAGACATACGGTGAAAATTTCTTTGCTCTGTTAAACATCATTTGAGAAATATTTAAAAAAGAAAAAGAAATTCAAAGGGGGGCGAATAATTCTGACTTCAACTGTATATATATATACATTTATTTTGCAATAGACACTTTTCACAATGACGTCACTTCACTTCGCCCTATTGGCACCGCAGTGTATTTTTAGTTTTTGTTTACCTTTAATGAATGGGAGACTTCTCTGGAAAATATTGACATTGCACATTGTGATTTACGTCTGTTATTGGAAATATTTCTCTTTCAATTCTGAACTGCTTTCTGAGTTTGAAAATGATTGTTTAAGTTATTAAGAATATGCATAAGCTATTGTTTATCAAGAAAATGATATATTTGCAACCTTTTAACTTATTAATTCAGTTTATTTCCTCAATAATGGATTTATTTTTACTTTGCTGCTATGAATATAAATGTATATTATCTGTAATGTGACTGTTCCAGCATGAGTAAAATTCTTTATTAAATTTTCTTATATTATCTTGTAAGTATTTAATCTATAAATGCAATCAACTTCGTCATTTATTATTTACTGATCCATAAATAGTTTTTTCCGTTTCTCCCTTTGAATGAATTAAGACCTTTAGACAGTGTCCTACCGCCACCTACTGGGTGGTTTTAAATTAATATCTGTATACCTTTTACCCTAATTATTAATAAGTTACATATCATTTCATAATTAATAATACTGCATTTTAATGTAATAATTGAAATGCAGTCTTCTTTTTGTTAGAAAACAGCCGTAGTGACCATCTAACCGTATCTGTAGTAAATATACAGCTGACTGGGTGAGCTCTCTATGGGGAGTTCTGTGTAGGCGGAAGTAAAGATACACTGCCTGGAGTTAAACCGGACACCGTGTGACGTCATGTGAAAAGGGTCTATAGGCTTTAAATGTAGTCATAGTAGCTTACATGATGCTGACTTATAAACAAACAAAGATGAACCATTACATTTTCGTTATATCTTATGAAGACATCTGTATAATTAATTCTCCTGTAATTTCCAGCACATCGAGGACCAGCAGAAACGATCGCCGCTTCAAGTATGTGAAGAAAACAAGCAGAACAACTGGGAGGAAACCGTGAGTCTCCTTCAGCAAGCCAGCAATAAACCAGTGAGTGTAAATCCTCTGTGTTTCTGCTCAATCCTACAGATACTAAAAAGTGTGCCGATATTCAATAAATCAATATATCGTGATAATAAACGTGCATCGATATCATGGGCAGTTCAAAATATTGTGAATTGTTTATTATTATTTAAACTTTTCGAGTGCTGTTTAAAGGTCCCGTGATGTGCTTTGAAAAGTGGATTTTTTATTCGATGTTTGATGTTCTGTTGTATTTTTTTAAACTAATATTAACATAGTAACTATAATAAATCTGTTTTTTTTCTCACAGTTGATTTTAATGCATTAACTAACATTTACTAATGAGACTAATTATAAAGTCTTATTTATGAAACAATTATTTTTCAATTGAGTTTGGTTGAATTTGTTTACTCTCTTTGTTTTCACTTTGTTATATACAGTATACCATGATAATAGCTTTAGCAATGAGGTATATGCATGGGGACTTTTAAAGGGCCACGAAACCCCCTGTCTCAGCAGGGTGTTTTCACACCTCTGTTTTGAAAAAAGTCAGGAAAGTTGGGCGTGTCCAGCTCTGGGAGTGTGGGAGTGTCGGGGGAGGGAAAGAGGGTAAGATATGCATAGAAGGGAGTTAACATTTGGGCACGCGCTAAGTTTCACAGGCAAAACAAACACACAGAGGCTGATTGAAACGGCGAATAACAGAAAAAAATCCTCCGCATTTCTCTGTAACTTATGTACTCGGTAGGTATCGTCAGAAAGCCGTGTGTGTATAGACTATCCTGTCACAAATTGCAGCGAAAATCCTGCACGACGGGAATAGTTTGTGTTTACATGTTTACACTCGGAGAGCAGCATTTAAACAAAGGGCAGTCCACTGCAAACACTTACCAAATCTGTAGACAGACTGGATCAAACTGGAGCTGTGTCTTTTTATTAAAAGGAGACGAGCGGCAAATCCGGATTTCACCATTTCCAGATGCGAAAAGCTCTCGGGTAAAAATTTTCCTTACAAACGCGTTTCTGTCGCGTGTCGCGTGCACTGTAATCCACACGTGATTCCAGCTGCTCTCTCATAAAGGGAAAATGAAAACAAAACCTTCGTTGCAACACACTAATAACACCTACGAATAATTTTGTCTTGAAATTCTTGTTCTTTCACTTGTTTTGGCAACACAACGTGGCGTCTCTCTGCCGTCTGAACGCCTTAAACTGGTAAACAGTCTCCGGAGCTATCATGCATATTAATGAAGTTTTGCGTCATACACAATAGAGCGCGCTGATTGGTTTGAAGCACGTCTTTCTCATGAATTAATACTGCACACTCAGATACGTCAGAACGTCCTAGAAAAGACAGACAGCCACTTTCCAGCTGGATTTACACCCAAGTATCTCATGGCCGTGATGCAGCTTCAAAAATTCGTTTCAAACCGGAAGAACGAATTTGCTCAAAATAACGCAAAAACAACCAATTTTCACTTTTTAGTGCAATATATGTGTCCTAATAGTGTTTATAGCAGCGTGGGACACAGATATGACTGTCAACAGCTCAAAAAATGTGTTTTGGTGTTTCGTGACCCTTTAATGTTCACAAAGCCAACAAAATTGTCACATTTATGGCCTGGTTTCTTTTAAAATGATTTTGACTGCTTGATTGAGATAGCCTTGATTGGGTCTCAAAATGTACAAGAAGCACTGCATTATATTCTACTGTATCATGTTTTTAAAATATGAACGTTTATATGACCACAGTATTTTCAATGGAGTTTCTGCACTTACCTGCTGCTACTGATGGTGCTTGGATTTAAATGGCTTTTCATTTTGTTTTACACTTGAACTACTAAATAAATGCTTTATTTAACTAATTATATTTTAGTTACATTGCGACATCGATGATGTAAAAGAAACGTATGAACATGAAAATAGTCACAATAACCTTTCACCAGAAGTGGCTGAAAAACACTTGCTGTGCATACAGCCAATTAATCGCAAAATCGGTGTTTTTCAGTACGAGAAGGTGAGGATTTACCGTATGGATGGATCGTACCGCTCTGTGGAGCTGAAGCATGGGAACAACACCACCGTGCAACAGATCATGGAGGGCATGAGATTATCACAGGAGACGCAGCAGTATTTCACCATCTGGATCTGTTCCGAGAACCTCAGTGAGACACACACTTTACAAATCACACAGACATCTCTAGGGATGCATGATATTGAATTTTTGCATATTTTTAAACTACTTTTGGTCAATAGCCAATGCTTATGTCTTTTGTTTGTTTTTTTTTTTGGGAAAGTGTAAATCAAATCTGACTTGTGATTATGACACCAGCTAATGCTTAATTCCTACTTAATTAATAGAACTGATTTAATATATTTGTATATTATTTTTATGTTATTAGTGTAACAAAAAACTAGCCTAGAGCGCTGTCTGCTGTTAAAAGCTAGCCTAGAGCGCCGTCTGCTGTTAAAAACTAGCCTAGAGCGCCGTCTGCTGTTAAACACTAGCCTAGAGCACCGTCTGCTGTTAAAAACTAGCCTAGAGCGCTGTCTGCTGTTAAAAACTAGCCTAGAGCGCCGTCTGCTGTTAAAAACTAGCCTAGAGCACCGTCTGCTGTTAAAAACTAGCCTAGAGCACGTCTGCTGTTAAAAACTAGCCTAGAGCACCGTCTGCTGTTAAAAACTAGCCTAGAGCACGTCTGCTGTTAAAAACTAGCCTAGAGCACGTCTGCTGTTAAAAACTAGCCTAGAGTGCCGTCTGCTGTTAAAAACTAGCCTAGAGCGCCGTCTGCTGTTAAAAACTAGCCTAGAGCGCTGTCTGCTGTTAAAAACTAGCCTAGAGCGCTGTCTGCTGTTAAAAACTAGCCTAGAGCGCCGTCTGCTGTTAAAAACTAGCCTAGAGCGCCGTCTGCTGTTAAAAACTAGCCTAGAGCACGTCTGCTGTTAAAAACTAGCCTAGAGCACGTCTGCTGTTAAAAACTAGCCTAGAGCGCTGTCTGCTGTTAAAAACTAGCCTAGAGCGCCGTCTGTTGTTAAAAGCTAGCCTAGAGCGCCGTCTGCTGTTAAAAACTAGCCTAGAGCGCTGTCTGCTGTTAAAAACTAGCCTAGAGCACGTCTGCTGTTAAAAACTAGCCTAGAGTGCCGTCTGCTGTTAAAAACTAGCCTAGAGCGCCGTCTGCTGTTAAAAACTAGCCTAGAGCGCCGTCTGCTGTTAAAAACTAGCCTAGAGCGCCGTCTGCTGTTAAAAACTAGCCTAGAGCACGTCTGCTGTTAAAAACTAGCCTAGAGCGCTGTCTGCTGTTAAAAACTAGCCTAGAGCACGTCTGCTGTTAAAAACTAGCCTAGAGCACCGTCTGCTGTTAAAAACTAGCCTAGAGCGCTGTCTGCTGTTAAAAACTAGCCTAGAGCGCCGTCTGCTGTTAAAAACTAGCCTAGAGCACCGTCTGCTGTTAAAAACTAGCCTAGAGCACGTCTGCTGTTAAAAACTAGCCTAGAGCACCGTCTGCTGTTAAAAACTAGCCTAGAGCACGTCTGCTGTTAAAAACTAGCCTAGAGCACGTCTGCTGTTAAAAACTAGCCTAGAGTGCCGTCTGCTGTTAAAAACTAGCCTAGAGCGCCGTCTGCTGTTAAAAACTAGCCTAGAGCGCCGTCTGCTGT
Organism: Danio kyathit; assembly: GCA_903798195.1. Classification (NCBI taxonomy): domain Eukaryota; kingdom Metazoa; phylum Chordata; class Actinopteri; order Cypriniformes; family Danionidae; genus Danio; species Danio kyathit. The sequence continues at coordinate 56,509,421 of LR812537.1, read as the reverse complement.
TAAAAACTAGCCTAGAGCGCTGTCTGCTGTTAAAAACTAGCCTAGAGCGCCGTCTGCTGTTAAAAACTAGCCTAGAGCGCCGTCTGCTGTTAAAAACTAGCCTAGAGCGCCGTCTGTTGTTAAAAACTAGCCTAGAGCACGTCTGCTGTTAAAAAACTAGCCTAGAGCGCTGTCTGCTGTTAAAATCTAGCCTAGAGCGCCGTCTGCTGTTAAAAACTAGCCTAGAGCGCCGTCTGTTGTTAAAAGCTAGCCTAGAGCACGCCTGCTGTTAAAAACTAGCCTAGAGCGCTGTCTGCTGTTAAAAACTAGCCTAGAGCGCCATCTGTTGTTAAAAACTAGCCTAGAGCGCCGTCTGCTGTTAAAACTAGCCTAGAGCACGTCTGCTGTTAAAAACTAGCCTAGAGCGCCGTCTGCTGTTAAAAACTAGCCTAGAGCACCGTCTGCTGTTAAAAACTAGCCTAGAGCGCCGTCTGCTGTTAAAAACTAGCCTAGAGCGCTGTCTGCTGTTAAAAACTAGCCTAGAGCACGTCTGCTGTTAAAAACTAGCCAAGAGCGCCGTCTGCTGTTAAAAACTAGCCTAGAGCGCCGTCTGCTGTTAAAAACTAGCCTAGAGCACCGTCTGCTGTTAAAAACTAGCCTAGAGCGCTGTCTGCTGTTAAAAACTAGCCTAGAGCACCGTCTGCTGTTAAAAACTAGCCTAGAGCGCCGTCTGCTGTTAAAAACTAGCCTAGAGCGCCATCTGCTGTTAAAAACTAGCCTAGAACGCCGTCTGCTGTTAAAAACTAGCCTAGAGCACGTCTGCTGTTAAAAACTAGCCTAGAGCGCCATCTGCTGTTAAAAACTAGCCTAGAGCGCCATCTGCTGTTATAAACTAGCCTAGAGCGCCGTCTGCTGTTAAAAACTAGCCTAGAGCGCCGTCTGTTGTTATAAACTAGCCTAGAGCGCCGTCTGCTGTTAAAAACTAGCCTAGAGCGCCGTCTGCTGTTAAACACTAGCCTAGAGCACCGTCTGCTGTTAAAAACTAGCCTAGAGCGCTGTCTGCTGTTAAAAACTAGCCTAGAGCGCCGTCTGCTGTTAAAAACTAGCCTAGAGCACCGTCTGCTGTTAAAAACTAGCCTAGAGCACGTCTGCTGTTAAAAACTAGCCTAGAGCACGTCTGCTGTTAAAAACTAGCCTAGAGCACGTCTGCTGTTAAAAACTAGCCTAGAGTGCCGTCTGCTGTTAAAAACTAGCCTAGAGCGCCGTCTGCTGTTAAAAACTAGCCTAGAGCGCTGTCTGCTGTTAAAAACTAGCCTAGAGCGCTGTCTGCTGTTAAAAACTAGCCTAGAGCACCGTCTGCTGTTAAAAACTAGCCTAGAGCGCCGTCTGCTGTTAAAAACTAGCCTAGAGCGCCGTCTGTTGTTAAAAACTAGCCTAGAGCACGTCTGCTGTTAAAAACTAGCCTAGAGCGCTGTCTGCTGTTAAAATCTAGCCTAGAGCGCCGTCTGCTGTTAAAAACTAGCCTAGAGCGCCGTCTGTTGTTAAAAGCTAGCCTAGAGCACGCCTGCTGTTAAAAACTAGCCTAGAGCGCTGTCTGCTGTTAAAAACTAGCCTAGAGCGCCATCTGTTGTTAAAAACTAGCCTAGAGCGCCGTCTGCTGTTAAAAACTAGCCTAGAGCACGTCTGCTGTTAAAAACTAGCCTAGAGCGCCGTCTGCTGTTAAAAACTAGCCTAGAGCACCGTCTGCTGTTAAAAACTAGCCTAGAGCGCCGTCTGCTGTTAAAAACTAGCCTAGAGCGCCGTCTGCTGTTAAAAACTAGCCTAGAGCACGTCTGCTGTTAAAAACTAGCCAAGAGCGCCGTCTGCTGTTAAAAACTAGCCTAGAGCGCCGTCTGCTGTTAAAAACTAGCCTAGAGCGCTGTCTGCTGTTAAAAACTAGCCTAGAGCGCTGTCTGCTGTTAAAAACTAGCCTAGAGCGCTGTCTGCTGTTAAAAACTAGCCTAGAGCACCGTCTGCTGTTAAAAACTAGCCTAGAGCGCCGTCTGCTGTTAAAAACTAGCCTAGAGCGTCATCTGCTGTTAAAAACTAGCCTAGAACGCCGTCTGCTGTTAAAAACTAGCCTAGAGCACGTCTGCTGTTAAAAACTAGCCTAGAGCGCCATCTGCTGTTAAAAACTAGCCTAGAGCGCCATCTGCTGTTATAAACTAGCCTAGAGCGCTGTCTGCTGTTAAAAACTAGCCTAGAGCGCCGTCTGTTGTTATAAACTAGCCTAGAGCACCGTCTGCTGTTATAAACTAGCCTAGAGCGCCATCTGCTGTTAAAAACTAGCCTAGAGCGCCGTCTGTTATAAAAATTAGCCTAGAGCGCCGTCTGCTGTTAAACACTAGCCTAGAGCGCCGTCTGTTATAAAAACTAGCCTAGAGCGCCGTCTGCTGTTAAACACTAGCCTAGAGCGCCGTCTGTTATAAAAACTAGCCTAGAGCGCCGTCTGCTGTTAAACACTAGCCTAGAGCGCCGTCTGTTATAAAAACTAGCCTAGAGCGCCGTCTGTTATAAAAACTAGCCTAGAGCGCCGTCTATTGTTAAAAACTAGCCTAGAGCGCCGTCTGCTGTTTAAAACTGACCTATGGTGATAAGTTATTTCGTAATCGGATTCGTAATTTCAAGTCTGCGATTCAAAACAGTGAATCTAAACCCCCATACAGGTAAAATGCACCTCAATGAACAGACTGCTGACCTGATTTTACTGTAAGCACAATTAAACAGATGATTAAATCACTGCAGACATTAAGTCAATGCAGGCTCATTGGCAAGGCATATCGGTATGATCTTACATATCGCTCTGATCGCGATATTACCATTTCAAGTCATTATTGACAGATTTATTGAGCAGTCCTCTAATATTATACATCATTAGAACATTTTATTTTCCGTCACTTCTGTCCATCACATCAGATTGCGCTTCATGCATTTCTGCTTGATTGATTTGGATTAATGTTTTGACGCTGTGATGTTTTAGGTCTGCAGCTGAAGCCGTACCACAAGCCTTTGCAGCACTTACGGATGTGGAGCGAGATCGTGACGGATCTCACCGCTCTGGATCCACAGAGGGAAAGTCCACAGCTCTTCCTGCGCAGAGACGTTCGGCTGCCTTTAGAGATAGAGAAAAAGGTTTGTGTCTTTTTTAAAGTATGAGTAGCTATGGTTTCCACTTCAAGTAACTTTCTGACTACTTAATCTCATTGAAGTACTATGCTGTGCCACGTTAACAAAAAATATATTTAAAAATAATATAATAATATTCTAAATATAATATAACTAAAATTAAAATTAGTTGGTGCATATATACAGTTGAAGTCTGAATTATTAGCACCCCTGTTGATTTTTTCCCCAATTTCTTTTTAGTGGAGAAAAGATTTTTTCAACACATTTCTAATCATAATAGTTTTAATAACTCATTTCTAATAACTGATTTCTTTTCTCTTTGTCATGATGACAGTAAATAATATTTGACTAGATATTCTTCAAGACACTTCTATACAGCTTAAAGTGACATTTAAAGGCTTAACTAGGTTAATTAAGTTAACTAGGCAGGTTAGGGTAATTAGGCAAGTTATTGTATAATGATGGTTTGTTCTGTAGACTATCGAAAACAAATATAGCTTAAAGGGGCTAATAATTGTGACCTTAAAATGGTTTTTCAAAATTTAAAAACTGCTTTTATTTTAGCCGAAATAAAACAAATAAGACTTTCTCCAGAAGAAAAAATATGTTCAGACATACTAAGGTTTCCGCTACATTCATTCATCCGTGGCGGGCCGCCACGCCAAAATTCATCCCGCCACGGCTACATTACAACTTCTCATTTAAAACATTTAGTCGTGCTTTTTTTATAGCGGGTTATAATCGCACCAAAACATATTAAAAGGTAAGTGAATTATAACCGCGCAAACTTTTCTGTAACCGTAGTAGTGCTGTGCGCTATTTGTTCAACCCTTTAAGGTGACATGCTGACTGACTGACTGACAGGTGCGTGATGCGTGGGGCGCCAGCAAACACGGCGTAGCTTTCAGTTAAGATGAACACAGTTTCCATAAGTATACTTATCTTTCTGGAGTTTATAGCCGTTTCACTTCAGGACGCGTTAATGTCGGAAAACGCACAAAAACGCACTAAATTGCTTTTCAGCAGCGCTTACTGGAGAGCGCACGAGAAGATCTGCACTTGAGCATGTAAATTTGAGTGCGTGCAAGAAGTTTTGTGCACGAAGAGGAAATCGGTGCGCAAGCAAAGAGATTCGCATGCTCATATTACATGAATGCTTTCTCGACTTTCTCGTAATACTGCGTGTAATATTTGTCTTTGAAATAGTTGGCAGATCTGTGTAAAAAAAAAGGCTGCCGCCACAGCTGGGAAAAATCCTAGAGGAAACACTGCATACTGTGAAAATTTCATTGCTCTGTTAAACATAATTTGGGAAATATTTAAAAAAAACAAAAAAAAACAAAGGGGGGCTAATAATTCTGACTTCAACTGTATATATACATACATACATATACAGGGCTTGACATTAACTTTTTTGATCACCAGCCACGGTGGCTAGTAGTTTTCCAACATTACTAGCCACTCACCATTTTCACTAGCCACAATTTTATTGTTGGAAAAAAATATTTTTTACACATAAATATGATTTTGACTAAAATTACTTGATTTAGATTTTGCTTATCTCCACATGCCTCATTCATTTCACTTTTTGTGTGTCGTGTATGAGCTTGCTAAATGTTCATGGGCAAATGGGTCATGGTTTCATAGTATTACAATTAAGTTTTATTTCACAGAATTTTCAGAGCTCAAAATGAAGGATTTACCAAATTTATCTCTGACCACACCAAACATAAACAATTAATTATTTCTTAGCCACAAATTTTAAATGTGCAAAATATAAACAAGCAAAATATAGCTGTTTACTATACTTTTTATTTAACAAAACATATGCACAGTAATCTGTCCTGGCTAAAGGTCCAGGATCACCAGTTAACTACACATAAATGGGGAGTAATCTCCCATTAAAGCCCATTGTTGTAAAAAATAATAAATAAACCACAATACGCAAAAGAAAGCAGTTAAAAACATACTGTGTGATAATGAAAGGATAATAACGCACACGGTTAACGTTAGACCCATAAAAAATCTGTTCAAATAATGGTGAAAGAAACCGGTGCTGCTTACAAAAATACAAATCTGGAGCTCTTGAAACAGCAAGACTGTGGGTGCATGTTCATTACTTTTTGTCTAGTCTATTTGAAAGAGAACCGATCACATCAGCTGTGTTTCTAGACACAGTTGCTTCACGCAAGGAAACGAGAGCGCGCACGCGTTTTAAACAGTCGCGCGCATCAACTCAGCTGCGAGAGATCATCCTTTTATTCGGTATTCATCTGCTTTTTTATTGCTCACGCGAACGTAATTATTTTTGTCAGTCGTGTTGCTTCTCAATTCTAAGATCACCTTTGCATGCATATTGGACCATCCTTATTGTCGAACCCTGCTTTTATGAATTATTATCCGGGAAAATTATTTTCAACCAGGCAAAGTGGCTAGTGGGAGTGTCTGTCTTACCCGCCAACACTGAAATCTACCCGCATTTGGCGGGTTGGCGGGTGTTAATGTAAAGCCCTGTACATATATATACACTACCTGACAAAAGTCTTGTCGTCGGTCCCAGTTGTAAGAGCAACAAATAATAACTTGACTTCTAGTTGATCAGTTGGAAAAGTGGCAGAAGGTGGATTTCTCTGCTGAATCATCTGTTGAGCTGCATCCCAACCATCACAAATACTGCAGAAGACCTACTGGAACCCTCATGGAGACAAGATTCCCAAAGAAATCAGTAAAGTTTGATGGAGAAAAAAATCATGGTTTGGGGTTACATTCAGTATGGGTGCGTGTGAGAGATCTGCAGAGTGGATGATCAACATCAACAGCCTGAGGTATCAAGACATTTGTGCTGCCCATTACATCACAAACCACAGGAGAGGGCAAATTCTCCAGCAGGATAGCGCTCCTTCTCATACTTCAGCCTCCACATCAAAGCTTCTGAAGGCAAAGAAGGTGCTCCAGGATTCGCCAGCCCAGTAACCAGACATGGACAATATTGAGCATGTCTGGGGTAAGACGAAGGAGGAGACATTGAAGATGAATCCAAAGAATCTTGATGAACTCTGGGAGTCCTGCAAGAACGCTTTCTTTGCCATTCCAGATGACTTTATTAAGAAGTGATTTGAGTCATTGCAGAGATGTATAGATGCAGTCCTCCAAGCTCATGATGGAGTCAGACGCAATATTCATTCTGTTTCCACTGCAGCATGAATTTATATTCTATACTAGACATTATATATGTTGTATTTCAAATTTGTTTTTAATCATTTAAAATCTTAGTTTGTTTATTTCTTATATGCTTCTTTCTAATATACTTTTAAAGGGTCACGAAACACCAAAACACATTTTTTGAGCTGTTGCCAGTCATATCTGTGTCCCACGCTGCTATAAACACTATTAGGACACATATATTGCACTAAAAAGTGAAAATTGGTTGTTTTTGCGTTATTTTGAGCAAATTCGTTCTTCCGGTTTGAAACAAATTTTTGAAGCTGCGTCACGGCCATGAGATACTTAGGTGTAAATCCAGCTGGAGAGTGGCTGTCTGTCCTTTCGAGAACATTGTGTCGTATCTGAGTGTGCGGCATTAATTCATGAGAAGACGTGCTTCAAACCAATCAACGCGCTCTATTGTGTATGACGCAAAACTTCATTAATATGCATGATAGCTCCGGAGACTGTTTACCAGTTTACACTGTTCAGACGGCAGAGAGACGCCACGTTGTGTTGCCAAAACAAGTGAAAGTACAAGAATTTCAAGACAAAATTCGAAGGTGTTATTAGTGTGTTGCAACGAAGGTTTTGTTTTCATTTTCCCTTTATGAGAGAGCAGCTGGACTCACGTGTGGATTACAGTGCACGCGACACTCGACAGAAACGCGTTTGTAAGGAACATTTTTACCCGAGAGCTTTTTCTCATCTGGAAATGGTGAAATCCGGATTTGCCGCTCGTCTACTTTTAATAAAAAGACACAGCTCCAGTTTGATTGTCTGTCTACAGATTTGGTAAGTGTTTGCAGTGGACTGCCCTTTGTTTAAATGCTGCTCTCCGAGTGTAAACATGTAAACACAAACTATTCCCGTCGTGCAGGATTTTCGCCGCATTTTGTGACAGGATAGTCTATACACACACGGCTTTCTGACGCTACCTACCGAGTACATAAGTTACAGAGAAATGCGGAGGATTTTTTTCTCTTATTCGCCTTATCAAATCAGCCTCTGTGTGTTTGTTTTGCCTGTGAAACTTAGCGCGTGCCCAAATGGAAACTCCCTCTTATGCAAAATCTTATCCTCTTTCCCTCCCCCGACACTCCCACACTCCCAGAGCTGGACACGCCCAACTTTCCTGACTTTTTTCAAAACAGAGGTGTGAAAACACCCTGCTGAGACAGGGGGTTTCGTGGCCCTTTAAAGCACTTTGAATTACCATTGTGTATAAAATGAACCAGACACTGTAAAACATGATTCGTTGACTTTTTTTAAGTAAAGTCAACTTGTTGATTTGAAGGTGAAGGGTTAAGTAATGGCTAAATTAACTAATCGCTTTTTACAGTGTCAGCATTAGATTTTGAAGTCTTGGAGTCTCTTTCTGCATTCAGCTGTGAAATTCATGTTTTTCTCTCTCAGGTTGAAGATCCGCTGTCCATCCTCATCTTATTTGATGAAGCTCGTCACTGCCTCCTCAAAGGCTTCCTCTCCACGTCAGATAACAAGCTAATCACGCTCGCTAGCCTTCTCCTGCAGATCATCTACGGAAACTACGACAGCAAGAAGCACAAACAGGGCTTTCTAAAGTACGCACTTCACTTTTTTTGTGTCTACAATTACTCTTTTTTCTTGAATAAATAAACATGGTAACACTTTAATTTAAGGTGGCGTAGTTACATGCACTTGGTAAAGTGATTGGTAACACTTTACAGTAAGGTTGCATTAGTTAATGTTAATGCATTTACTAACATGAACAATCAATGAAGAATACATTTATTACAGTATTTGTTCATGTTAGTTAACGTTAGTCAATAAAAATAAAGTTGTTCATTGTTAGTTCATGTTAACTCACAGAGCTGCGCCTAGACTGCAGCTCTGCACAAGAAGTTTGGCCATAGGGGAAATGGTCGTGCCCAACTGAGCCTGGTTTCTCTCGAGGTTTTTTAAAATCTTCACTTTCGCCAATTGGTGAAGTTTTTTTCCTCGCCGCTGTCGCCACTGGCTTGCATGGTTCGGGATCTGTAGAGCTGCGCATCGATGGATTTGCTCCTCAGTGTTTGGACTCTCAGTAGTGATTATTAACCCACACTGAACTGAGCTAAACTGAACTGAACTTAATCTCTGAAAACTGAACTGACACTGTTTCAATTCACTATAATCTTCCATGTGAAGCTGCTTTGACACAATCTACATTGTATAAGCGCTATACAAATAAAGGTGAATTGAATTGAATTGAAAAGTGCACTCACAGTTAATAGGCATGCATTTGGATGTAAATAATGCATTAGTAAATGCTGAACTATGATTAATAAATGCACAAGTATTGTTCATTAATTCATGTTAGTAAATACATTAAGTGAAACCTTATTGCAAAGTGTGACCAAGTAATTACAATAAGTTATGTATAATTACATGTAACTAACCCTAAATCTAACTTCAACTATATAGTAAGTACATGTAATTCAATAGTTAAATTAAAGTGTGGCCATCAATATTTCTCATTTAATGCAGTGAGGAAAACCTGAAATCCATAGTTCCCATTTCAAAGGTCAAAAGCAAAGCACATCACTGGACTAACAGGATACTTCACGAGTACAAGGTGAGTTTCATTTCAGAAAATTCAGATTATTATCAATATTGATTTATAAATGTATAAATATGATAAAAAATATGATAAAGTAAAAACAAAAATTTATAGAAATATGTACAGCATATTGGGCGCTGCTTTTGTACCCAATCATAATTACATTCACCTGTTGACATCACCTGTTTCAATCATTGATTAACCAGTTTACCTGTCCTGAATTGCTCCTGTCACAACTTTTTTTGAAATGTGTTGCAAGAACCAAAATTGGAAAACGTGTTTGTTTTTTAAATAGAAAAAACAATAAAAATCATGAGGAACACATTTAATAATGTTTGTTGTAGTGTCTGCAATGAAATACAAGTCAAAGTATATTTAGAAATCACTACTGTCCACACTTTTTCTGATTTGGGCTTGTACATCTCTAATCCTACCCGATTGACCTTTCACTAAGCGCCGCCCTCCTTAGTTACACTTGCTACGCCTGTCAAGCTTTCATGCCTGGCACGTTGATAGATTATTGCGACAAAGTCGGGCATGTAAATAGCAAATGCGCTATGGCGCGACGCAACTGACTCTTAAAGGGAATGGGAGATGAGACTCTGATTGGTTTATTCTCAAAACACACCTATAACTCATTAAGAGAATAAGCTCAACCCTGTTAGACCATGCGCCGTGGCATAAAACCGATTTTTCCGTCGTTAAAATAGCAAAAGTGGATTTGCACATGCCCTTAATGCTTTTGCGCCCTCTGCTCTGGACTTTGCGCCTAGATCGTCAAAATAGAGCCCTAGATCTCTAAAAGACGGACAAAAACATCAGTTAATTGTGACTCTGACATGGACATGAGGGTTATAAATGACTGAAAAACAGCTGCTGGTGATCGCAAGTGCTCAGTTTGTGATCACATCTCGGTTTTGTTCTGTTGATATGTAATCCAAATATTCGTAACTTGAAACGGATGGAAATATGGCTGGATTGTGCTGCTTTTAGCGCCCCTCACAGAGCTTGATCCACGCTTGCATTTCTCCCCTTGGGTTTTAAAAAATCCACCACTCCGTCCAACCTTTTAGGATACCGAGTATCAGATTTGCACAATCCATTTGCACAACGCTTTGGCTTTTTGCCATAGGCGCCCATAGGCGTTCTGGTCTAAAAAAGGAGGTGTGTTAAGGCGCATTGCTGGTGCGTTGCTATTTTGAGGAACTAAAATAGACTGTTCAATAGACCAGCTGAGAGGAGGTCTAAAGTCCAGCGCAGAGCACGTTAGATGTGTGCCTCGCTTAAACATTGCTTAATACACACAGGATGTTCAGCAATAACTTGAAACAGATGGAAATATGGCTGGATTGTGCTGCTTTTAGCGCCCCTCACAGAGCTTGATCCACGCTGGCATTTCTCCCCTTGGGTTTTAAAAAATCCACCACTCCGTCCAACCTTTTAGGATACCGAGTATCAGATTTGCACAATCCATTTGCACAACGCTTTGGCTTTTTGCCATAGGCGCCCATAGGCGTTCTGGTCTAAAAAAGGAGGTGTGTTAAGGCGCATTGCTGGTGCGTTGCTATTTTGAGGAACTAAAATAGACTGTTCAATAGACCAGCTGAGAGGAGGTCTAAAGTCCAGCGCAGAGCACGTTAGATGTGTGCCTCGCTTAAACATTGCTTAATACACACAGGATGTTCAGCAATAACTTGAAACAGATGGAAATATGGCTGGATTGTGCTGCTTTTAGCGCCCCTCACAGAGCTTGATCCACGCTGGCATTTCTCCCCTTGGGTTTTAAAAAATCCACCACTCCGTCCAACCTTTTAGGATACCGAGTATCAGATTTGCACAATCCATTTGCACAACGCTTTGGCTTTTTTCCCTCGCTCGTAAGCTTGACAGACCTCCTGCACGTAGCTACGGTTGCTAAGCCATGATTGGTGTGTGTCGGTTTTTGGGTGTGGCTTAGCGAAGGGTCAATTGCACACACAGTAGTAGCTAATAATTTTGTCTTCAACTTTAAGTGCATGGAGGAAAAAAAATATCTGTCGTTTTAATAAGCTGCAAATCAGGAGCTAAAAGTCATAGTTAATGATTTATTAATAGCAAGAGTTGTACCTCTACAAAAGAGTGTGATATTTTCAATAATGCCCACCCCAAGTAAATGTTTTTATGAATGTCAGCAGAATTCTCTTCTGAATCTGCTCTGTTTTTCTGTGTCTGTAGAGTCTGAGCACTAGTGAGGGCGTGAGTAAAGAAATGCATCACCTCCAGAGGCTCTTCCTGCAGAACTGCTGGGATATTCCCACTTATGGTGCAGCGTTTTTCACAGGACAGGTCTTCACTAAAGCCAGCTCCAGCACACACAAGGTGATCCGTGTGTATGTGGGCGTCAACACCAAAGGCCTGCATCTGATGAACATGGAGACAAAAGTGAGACTTCAATCACTCATGGATGCTTTAACATAACAGGAAAAATCTAAAGAAAAATAACAAATGAAGAGTTCAAATGCAAAAACCTCTAAGTGCCGTCTGACATTTCCATCGAAAATGTACATTTGTCTCAGCCTCCTTTGTTTATGTTGATATATTTCACATTAAAGACCAGGAAAAGGACTTATTCTTTGCCACAAAAGTGATATTGCTGAAGATACACACAGAAGCCTGATAAAAATGCTCATTTTAGAGGAAAATTGCAGATGTCATTTAGAGGTTTTTGCATCTAAACTCTTTAAATATACAATGTAGTTGAAATTATGTCGTTTGAATTTTTTTCCAATAACTTTACTTAAGTGACCAAACTCTTATTTTAAGGTTTATTTAAATGCACCAACATTTTTAGGTCATATTTATATATTAAATGATATGATATGATTATATATATATATATACAGTTGAAGTTTAAGAATTATTAGCCCCCCTTTGAATTTTTTTTTTCTTTTTTAAATATTTCCCAAATTATGTTCAACAGAGCAAGGAAATTTTCACAGTATGTCTGAAAATAATTTTTCTTCTGGAGAAAGTCTTATTTAAAAGCAGTTTTTAATTTTTTATGAACCATTTTAAGGTCAATATTATTAGCCCCTTTAAGCTATATATTTTTTCGATAGTCTACAGAACAAACCATCAGTATATAATAATTTGCCTAATTACCCTAACCTGCCTTGTTAATCTAATTAACCTAGTTAAGCCTTTAAATGTCCCTTTAAGCTGTATAGAAGTGTCTTGAAAAATATCTAGTCAAATATTATTTACTGTCATCATGACAAAGATAAAATAAATCAGTTATTAGAGATGAGTTATTAAAACTATTATGATTAGAAATGTGTTGAAAAAAATCTGCTCTCCGTTAAACAGAAATTGGGGAAAAAATATACAGGGGGGCTAATAATTCAGGGGGGCTAATAATTCTGACTTCAACTGTATATATATATATATATATATATATATATATATATATATATATATATATATATATATATATATATATATATATATATATATATATATATATATATATATATATATATATATATATATATATATATATATATATATATATATACTGTATACACACTCACCGGCCACTTTATTAGGTACACCTGTCCAACTGCTCGTTAACGCAAATTTCTAATCAGCCAATCACATGGCAGCAACTCAATGCATTTAGGCATGTAGACATGGTCAAGACGATCTGCTGCAGTTCAAACTGAGCATCAGAATGGGGAAGAAAGGGGATTTAAGTGACTTTGAACGTGAAATGGTTGATGTCAGATGGGCTGGTCTGAGTATTTCAGAAACTGCTGATCTACTGGGATTTTCACGCACAACCATCTCTAGGGTTTACAGAGAATGGTCTGAAGAAGAGAAAATATCCAGTGAGCGGCAGTTCTGTGGGCGCTAATGCCTTGTTGATGCCAGAGGTCAGAGGAGAATGGCCAGACTGGTTCCAGCTGATAGAAAGGCAACAGTAACTCAAATAAGCACTCGTTACAACCGAGGTCTGCAGAAGAGCATCTCTGAACACACAACACATCCAACCTTGAGGCGGATGGGCTACAGCAGCAGAAGACCACACCGGGTGCCACATGAAACATGAACAACATGAAAGCATGGATCCATCCTGCCTTGTATCAACAGTTCAGGCTGGTAGTGGTGGTGTAATGGTGTGGGGGATATTTTCTTGGCACACTTTGGGCTCATTAGTACCAATTGAGCATCGTGTCAACACCACAGCCTACCTGAGTATTGTTGCTGACCATGTCCATCTCTTTATGACCACAGTGTCTCCATCTTCTAATGGCTACTTCCAGCAGGATCATCTCAGACTGGTTTCTTGAACATGACAATGAGTTCACTGTACTCAAATGGTCTCCACAGTCACCAGAGCTCAATCCAATAGAGCACCTTTGGGATGTGGTGGAACAGGAGATTGGCATCATGGATGTGCAGCCGACAAATCTGCAGCAACTGCGTGATGCTATCATGTCAATATGGAGCAAAATCTCTAAGGAATATTTCCAGTAGCTTGTTGAATCTATGCCATGAAGGATTAAGGCAGTTCTGAAGGCAAAACAGGTCCAATCCTATACTAGTAAGGTGTACCTAATAAAGTGGCATGTTTTCACTGCATTTGTCTGTCTCACAGGTGCTTCACCTCAGTCTGGAGTATGGGACGTTTATGTGGCAGCTGGGTCAGGCTGATCAATACGTGCAAATCCACAGTCTGGAGAACAAGAAGAACTTTGTCGTTCACACCAAACAGGTTTGCGCTTCACATCTCTACATTCATTGGGCCTCATAAATGAACTTGAACTTGAACTTAATAGTGTTTGTGCTGTTTTTCTATAGGCTGGTCTTATTGTGAAGCTGCTGATGAAGCTAAGTGGACAAATCACACCAAACGACAGAGCTGTGTCTGATAAATATGCGTATGGGTAACCAAATCACACACAAGCTTTTTTATTTTAGTTTTATTGTTACACTGTCATAAATCTATATGACTAAATGTTGTTTTTACCAAAAGATGACAGTTTTATTATGATAGTTAACCCACTTTACCATGACATATTTTCTTACTGTATATGATATTATATGCATTTTATAATGTCATGATAGACTTGCTCTTTTAACTGTTTTTGTAAATATGAACAGTCATTTTAATAAAAAAAAATGCACAAAAAAAGAACAAATAGGATTTATTCATGAATGCATGGTTGTTGTTGTTATTATTTCATATACACAACCGGTCAAAAATTTGGGGTCAGTCTGATTTTTAAATGTTTTAAAATAAGCTTCTCCTGCTCACCAAGGATGCATTTATTTCATCAATAATACAGCAGACATTGTAAAATTGTGAGATGTTATTGCACTATAAAATAACTGTTCAAAAGTAGTTTATAATTTAATTTAATCATTTATTCCAGTGATTTTATTGATGAATTTTTCTTCTTCTTATTATTATTATTATTAATTGTAATAGCAATAAAAGCAGTAATGACTGGAGTAATAATTTCATTTGAAACTACATACAACAATTAGTAAATAAATATTTAATAAATAAGTATTTAACAATTGAACAATTTTTTTTTATTTAATAAATGCCGCCTTGAACAGAATAAACTAAAATTAATAATAATAATAATAAAAAGCTTTAAAAGCTTTTTTGCTTTGAAGAATGATAAATAAGGTAAAGTTTATTACATTTACAATTCATTACATTTTACCTTTACTGTAATTTTAAATACTTTATTTTATTTATAATTTTTATTTTGTATTTTGTATTCTAAGGAGGAACAAATTATTACTTGTCACAGCTTAAAATTCATTCATTCATTCATTTTCATTCATAACCGGCAACTTATCCTGTATATGGCCTTTCAGCTGCAACCGAATACTGGGAAACACTCATATACATTCATTCACAGACACACTCATACACTATGGCTAATTTAGTTCATCATTTCCCCTATAGTGCATGTGTTTGGACTGTGGGGGAAACTGGAGCACCCGGAGGAAACCCACGTCAACATGGGGAGAACATGCAAACTCCACACAAAAATGCCAACTGACCCAGTTGGGACTCGAACCAGCAACCTTCTTGCTGTGAGGCCACTGTGCTAACCACTGAACTACCGTGCCACGAAGTACATAATATTTTACTAGTTATTTTGCAAGATACTTGAATTCAGCTTAAAGTCCAATTTAAAGGCTTAACTACCCAGACAAATTAGGTTCATATTAGACAACAGTGCTGTGTTCATTCATTCATTCATTCATTCATTCATTTTCTACCGCTTTTCCGGGGCCAGGTCGTGGAGGCAGCTATCTTAGGTGAGAATCCCAGACTTCCCACTCCCCAGACACTTCCTCCAGCTCCTCCAGGGGGATCCCGAGGTTTTCCCAGGTCAACCAAGAGACATAGTTCCTCCAGCGTGTCCTGGGTCTTCCCCGAGGCCTCCTGCTGGTGGGACATGCCTGGAACATCTCCCTAACAGTGGCGGTTCTAGACCAGAGTAACTGGTGGGGGCCGGGCTGGGGCCACTTGTACTTTAACATGCATCACAAAATACTTAAACAATTATTCGAAGTCATTGTTTTCATGCATCACGCTGCAGTCTTCATAAACAAGCTAATTAAATAACTTAAACTCAAGATAATCTTCCATGTTAATTAATTTGACAAGTAACTTGTAGCAGGATAACACATTTCTAACATTCAAGTACATCAAGGCACATTTTTGCACCTGTAAACTTTAACAGACGCAGTTGAAGTCAACTTTTTTGCCCTCCCGTTAACTTAAAATAATGTTTTCCAAGTGATCTTTAACAAACCAATGAGATTTTCACAGTATTTCCTATAAAACAACAACAACAAAAAATTCCGGAGTCATAATAAGTCTTATTTTTTTAGTTTATTTCTTAAATAAAAGCAGTCTTAAATTTTTTAAAGCCAGTATTATTAGCCTCCTTAAGATATATTTACTGTATATTTTTTGATTGTCTACACAACAAACCAGTTATACTATAACTTGCCTATTTATTCCAACTTTCCTAGTTAACAAGTCTTTAAATTACACTTTAATCTGAATCAAAGACTTCAGAATACTTAAAGGGACTTTGTCTGAATACAACTTGCAAAATCTTGCAAAATAACTCAAATATTCTGCACTGACTGTCCCCATGGGAAAGATAAAAAGTAGTTATTAGAAATTAAACTATTATGTTTAAAAACGTGTTGTAAATAATCATGTGTTGAAGACTCGTGCTTGATGTCACGACTGAAAACAAAAATGAATGAAGGCACAACTAAACGAGTTGAATATTATACCTTTACATGAGCGTGACTGAACACTACATTTAATCATTGTCTTACATCATTTCTCCGGTACTTGTCGACTGTTTGTAAATTCAAGACTGCATTTTCTAACGTAAAACTATGTATGCAATTTCTGATTAATTATAGCCTCTGCATAGCCGAGGACTTCCTATATTAAAAGTGTAAAATCGCTATTGAAAACAGAAGTCTATTATAATCAACAGCGGACATTTTGATAGTTTTTCACAACATGAACATGACTGAATCTTTTTATTACCTGTTTCAATTTGGGGGTTAACTTCTGACGAATACGGGAAACTGACAGAGAGCAAGAGCGCGCGATAGAGGCCTCAGTCAGTGTTGCCAGATTGGGCGGTTTTGACTTCGATTGCATGCATGTATGTGCATTTTGGCGGGTTTTGGATAGTTTTTGGGCTGGAATCAGTCAGCTACATCTGGCAACACTTGCCTCAGTAATATCTCTCCGCAGTCTGCCACCGATGGCTGATCTCGCTTCTCCGACACAAAAATACGCATGATATTACTGAAATTTAGGGGGGCCGGGGGGGGGGGGGGGGTAGCTTATTTAAGCTAGAACTGCCACTGCTCCCTGAGTAGGCTTCCAGGAGGCATCCGAAACAGTTGCCCGAGCCACCTCAGCAGCGACTTTACTCCGAGCTTCTCCCGGGTGACAGAGCTCCTCACCCTATCCATAAGGGTGCGCCCTGCCACCCTGCGAAGGAAACTCATTTTGGCTGCTTGTATCTGAGATCTTGTCCTTTCAGTTATGACCCAAAGCTCATGACCATAGGTGACAGTAGGAACATAGATTGACCAGTAAATCGAGAGCTTTACCTTTCGGCTCAGCTCCTTCTTTACCACAACGGACCGGTACATCAACTGCATCCTTCCCTCACTCATGAACAAAACCCCAAGATACTTGAACTCCTCCACCTGGGGTAAGGACTCTCCTACAACCTGGAGATGGCAAACCACCTTTTTCCGGTGGAGCAACATGGCCTCGGACTTGGAGGTGCTGATTCTCATCCCCAGCCACGTCACACTCAGCAGCAAACCGCCCCAGTGCATGCTGAAGGTCCATGTTCGATAAAGCCAACAGAACAACATCATCTGCGAATAACAGAGATGAGATCCTGTGGTCCTCGAACCGGACCCCCTCCAACCCAAGGCTGCGCTTTAAAACTCTGTCCATAAGAATTATGAACAGAATTGATGACAAAGGGCAGCCCTGCCGGAGTCCAACATGCACTGGAAACAAGTCTGACTTATTGCCGGCAATGCCAACCAAACTCTTATTCTGTTCACACATTTATTTATTTTTATTTTTTTACATTTTTTAAATTTTAAAGAGAAATATAGTCGAAATATACTGTAATTTTCCTTGCTGTTAAACAGCACTTGAGAAATATCTGAAAGAGAATAATTCTCTCTTCAGCTGTCTGTCTTTCAGTACATCCCCTTCTCCCTTTCCTCGCGTATTCCCCTTTCGCAGTCATTGTACACAAAAGACACTAGACTTCTGTTCACGCTTCTCTAGAGAACCAAAAGATCTCTCTCTGCCTGCCAAAATGACACAGATTCTCCATTCCTCAGAGTATTCCTCCTCTTTATTCTCAAACAGTGATAAAAAAGCTCTCAAACAAACTGTTGAGTAACACGATGTCCGACTTCCCAACCGCTCACTGAAAAGAAAGATCCATCAGCGCCTAAAACCAAACTAACTTGGTGTAAAGCAGAGACAGTGAGATCTTTCTCACACCCCGTTTCTCACACAATGCCTGAATGGGAGCTTATGGAGGGCCAGACTGAAGGAAAGGAGGAGGGGAATCTTTTCACTTCTTCGAATGCAACAATAGTCTTTGTCTACAGTGCTCCTCCATTCTTATTGGGGTTACTGAAGGGGACGGGGTGGAGGGGCTGTTCGCCATAGTAACAGTGACAAAACAAGGGAAAGAAAAAAAAAGAGGCGCACAAAAAGAAACATGCTGCAGATTCGGGGAAGAAATCTCTACAGTTTATCGATCTCTGCATTTATAGCTGGAGGAGACCAAGAGTTGTGTGAAGGAATGGATGGAGATTTACTTGAGGAGTAATTGAAAATATTCGAGTGCTGTATGTATATATATATATTTCTCCGTCTGGACTATAAATCACTCATTTGGGACTTTTACGATATTCATTTGGAGACATTTAGGATATTTCTTGGTCTAGACTGATTCATTTTGAGACATTTGGGATATTTATGTGAGACTTTTGTGGATATTTCTCAGTCTGGACTCTAAATCCCTCATTTGAGTGTTGGGATATTTTTCAGTCTGGACTTTAAATCCCTCATTTGAGTGTTGGGATATTTCTCAGTTTGGACTTTAAATCCCTCATTTACGACTTTTTGGGATATTTCTCTTGTTCTGGACTAATATAATGAGCTCCGATACACAGTATGAGGATTCAGTCTCCATCATGGTTTTGGAGAACATTAAGAATAAGTTGCTACACGCTTTTAGGACATCCTCAGAACCCCGAAGTGCTGCAGAAACTGTCACTCATCCTGTAGGAAAGAGCTTACAGGTGAACGAAGAGCTCCGGAGAGCCAAAATAGATGGAGCCATCACTTGGTTAAGAACTGAACTGGTGAGTTTAGGTTGTGTTGACGCTTTTATGTTGTCTCTAAATGTGTTAGAGTGGGGATGTTGGGTTGATTGATTGATTTGTTTTATTTGTTTCATGACAAAGTGATTAAAGAAAAAAGATAGATAGATAGATAGATAGATAGATAGATAGATAGATAGATAGATAGATAGATAGATAGATGGATGGATGGATGGATGGATGGATGGATGGATGGATGGATGGATGGATGGATGGATGGATGGATGGATGGATGGATGGATGGATGGATGGATGGATGGATAGATAGATAGATAGATAGATAGATAGATAGATAGATAGATAAATGGATGGATGGATGGATGGATGGATGGATGGATGGATGGATGGATGGATGGATGGATGGATGGATGGATGGATGGATGGATGGATGGATGGATGGATGGATGGATGGATAGATAGATAGATAATGGTTCGATGATTGTTTCATGGATGGATGGATGGATTGACAGATGGACGGATGGATGGATAGATAGATAGATAGATAGATAGATAGATAGATAGATAGATAGATAGATGGATGGATGGATGGATGGATGGATGGATGGATGGATGGATGGATGGATGGATGGATGGATGGATGGATGGATGGATAGATAGATAGATAGATAGATAGATAGATAGATAGATAGATAGATAGATAGATAGATAGATAGATAGATAGATAATGGTTCGATGATTGTTTCATGGATGGATGGATGGATTGACAGATGGACGGATGGATAGATAGATAGATAGATAGATAGATAGATAGATAGATAGATAGATAGATAGATAGATAGATAGATAGATAGATAGATAGATAGATAGATAGATAGATAGATAGATAGATAGATAGATAGAT
>LR812537.1:56444655-56487155 GCA_903798195.1 Danio kyathit | reverse complement strand
GCACTTTCTGGCCTTGGATTATTTTCACATTTCATATGGCAAGCATATTAGTGCCTGTATAATACGTGAAATAATGGCCAAATATCAGTCAAACTTGGTGCTAAAGAATGTACGCAAAATAATAGATGTCTTCCTTTCCACCTGGCATTAACATTTATTTTTGGTGAACAGTTCACAATTGGATAGTATTCGGCCACACATATAAATGCATTATTATTATTAATATATACACTTTATTAGGTACACCTTACTAGTACAGGTTTGGGCCCCCTTTAGCCTTCATAACTGCCTTAATCCTTCATGGCATAGATTCAACAAGGTACTGGAAATATTCCTCAGAGATTTTGCTCCATATTGACACGATAGCATCACACAGTTGCTGCAGATTTGTCAGCTGCACATCCATGATGCCAATCTCCTGTTCCACCACATCTCAAAGGGGCTCTATTGGATTGAGCTCTGGTGACTGTGGAGGCCATTTGAGTACAGTGAACTCATTGTCATGTTCAAGAAACCAGTCTGAGATGATTCACGCTTTATGATATGGTGTGTTATCCTGCTGGAAGTCGCCATCAGAAGATGGGTACACTGTGGTCATAAAGGGATGGACACGGTCAGCAACAATACTCAGGTAGGCTGTGGCGTTGACACGATGCTTAATTGGTACTAATGGACCCAAAGTGCGCCAAGAAAATATCCCCCACACCATTACACCACCACCACCAACCTGAACCGTTTATATAAGGCAGGATGGATCCATGCTTTCATGTTGTTGATGCCAAATTCTGACCCGACCATCTGAATGTGGCAGCAGAAATGGAGACTCATCAGACCAGGCAACGTTTCTCCAATCTTCTATTGTCCAGTTTTGGTGAGCCTGTGTGAATTGTAGCCTCAGTTTCCTGTTCTTAGCTGACAGGAGTGGCACCCGGTGTGGTCTTCTGCTGCTGTAGCCCATCCGCCTCAAGGTTGGACGTGTTGTGTGTTCAGAGATGCTCTTCTGCAGACCTCGGTTGTAACGGGTGCTTATTTGAGTTACTGTTGCCTTTCTATCAGCTGGAACCAGTCTGGCCATTCTCCTCTGACCTCTGGCATCAACAAGGCATTTCCGCCCACAGAACTGCCGCTCACTGGATATTTCCTCTTTTTCAGACCATTCTCTGTAAACCCTAGAGATGGTTGTGCGTGAAAATCCCAGTAGATCAGCAGTTTCTGAAATACTCAGCCTGTCTGGCACCAACAACCATGCCACGTTAAAAGTCTCTTAAATCCCCTTTCTTCCCCATTCTGATGCTCGCTTTGAATTGCAGCAGGTCGTCTTGACCATGTCTACATGCCTAAATGCATTGAGTTGCTGCCAAGTGATTGGCTGATTAGAAATTTGCATTAACGAGCAGTTGGACAGGTGTACCTAATAAAGTGGCCGGTGAGTGTATATTAGAGTGATGGTAATCAAATAACTGAAGCCACGTCAGTCTCTACACTAAAAAAAAATGCTTTTCTTAAAATGTTTTTGTCTTGTCTAGGCCAAATATAAAAAAATTCGTAAAACCAAGTAGTATTTTTATAATAAAATA
Organism: Danio kyathit; assembly: GCA_903798195.1. Classification (NCBI taxonomy): domain Eukaryota; kingdom Metazoa; phylum Chordata; class Actinopteri; order Cypriniformes; family Danionidae; genus Danio; species Danio kyathit. The sequence goes on along the minus strand of LR812537.1, from coordinate 56,485,578 downwards.
ATTAATTTTAAAAGTCAAAATGAATTGCGTTTTCCCTGAAAACAATCAAAATAATCTTATTTTAATTGAAAAACATGAGCATTTTGCTTACCCCACTGGTAAACCGACTTAATTTTGACTTATCATTAAGCATTTTTTGCAGTGTAACTGGAGATGTGTTGGAATCATTTAAATTCATGTAGCTAAAAACAACTAAACAAAACAACACATACAGTACATATACTAATTTAATTAAAATAAATGTTAATGCCAGGTCTAATAGAAAGCCCAGAGAATTCTTGAGAAGACTGTTCTTTATAAATATGATGGGCATTAAAAACAATTCATGTGTTCTTACTGTTAATGAGATTATGAGCATCTGCTGTATGGGTTTGCACATATGGGATGAATAATTAGCATAGTCATGATGATTGCCATGATATGTTTATTAAAATGTCTTGATTTAAACTCATTGCTTCATGAAATGATTCCTCCAACACTGATCAACTTTTATTTCATACTGCATATCATTAATAACATGATATTTGTCTTGGAAGAGTTAGATTATCAGTGAAAATTTGTTCACGTCTTGATTTAAAAACCACCTAAATCTTGTCACGTACTCATGACTCTCATAATACAAAGAAATGTTCATTATTCAGCATTCAGAAATTACAGTTTCTCTATATGTGTTTACAAAACATCCATTTTAGTGATGCCAGCAGGGAAAATCTTGTGCTGTGGACAGTAAGCAACATGTATTGAGTCCACCATCATCACTATCTTTCCCACATCTGGGAGAGTTACGGTGTGGAGAAGCTCCAAAGAAGAGGCACTTCAGTTTTGTCAAGTGACAATCAAAGTGCAATCAAACGTTCATCGTCAGTCTGTCACCAAAGACATTGTCAAGTTCATCACAGTTTGAAACATTCACATTTGTTTTTACTTTTTTACTTTGTGTATATAATGTATAGTATAGTCTGTTCAGAGTAAACGATTTATGACATATCTCGAACTGTAAGACTGTTTATTAAAGGAATACTGTGCTTTTTTGGAAATAGGCTCATTTTACAGCTCTTCCAAAGTTAAACAATTGATTTTTACCATTTTTTAAACCTTTAAGTCGATCTCTAGGTTTAACGTAAGAACTTTTAGCTTAGCTTAGCATAGATCATTGAATCAGATTAGACCATTAGCATCTCTCTCATAAATAAGCCAATCACTAGGTTTAACGTAAGAACTTTTAGCTTAGCTTAGCATAGATCATTGAATCGGATTAGACCATTAGCATCTCTCTCATAAATAAGCCAACCTCTAGGTTTAACGTAAGAACTTTTAGCTTAGCATAGATCATTGAATCGGATTAGACCATTAGCATCTCCCTCATAAATAAGCCAATCACTAGGTTTAACGTAAGAACTTTTAGCTTAGCTTAGCATAGATCATTGAATCGGATTAGACCATTAGCATCTCTCTCATAAATAAGCCAATCACTAGGTTTGATGGAAGCACTTTTAGCTTAGCATAGCATAGATCATTGAATCAAATTAGACCTCTAGCATCTCTCTCATAAATAAGCCAATCACTAGGTTTGATGGAAGCACTTTTAGCTTAGCTTAGCATAGATCATTGAATCGGATTAGACCATTAGCATCTCTCTCATAAATAAGCCAATTACTAGGCTTGATGGAAGCACTTTTAGCTTAGCTTAGCATAGATCATTGAATCGGATTAGACCATTAGCATCTCTCTCATAAATAAGCCAATCACTAGGTTTGATGGAAGCACTTTTAGCTTAGCTTAGCATAGATAATTGAATCGGATTAGACCATTAGCATCTCTTTTATAAATAAGCCAATCACTAGGTTTAATGGAAGCACTTTTAGCTTAGCTTAGCATAGATCATTGAATCGGATTAGACCATTAGCATCTCTCTCATAAATAAGCCAATCACTAGGTTTGATGGAAGCACTTTTAGCTTAGCATAGCATAGATCATTGATTTGGATTAGACCATTAGCATCTCTCTCATAAATAAGCCGATCTCTAGGTTTGACGGAAGCACTTTTAGCTTAGCTTAGCATAGATCATTGAATCGGATTAGACCATTAGCATCTCTCTCATAGATAAGCCAATCACTAGGTTTAACGTAAGAACTTTTAGCTTAGCTTAGCATAGATCATTGAATTGGATTAGACCATTAGCATCTCTCATAAATAAGCCAGTCACTAGGTTAAATGGAAGCACTTTTAGCTTAGCTTAGCATAGATCATTGAATCGGATTAGACCATTAGCATCTCTCTCATAAATAAGCCAATCACTAGGTTTGATGGAAGCACTTTTAGCTTAGCTTAGCATAGATCATTGAATCGGATTAGACCATTAGAATCTCTCCCATAAAGGAACCGATCTCTAGGTTTGACGGAAGCACTTTTAGCTTAGCATAGATCATTGAATTGGATTCAATGATGTATTAGCATCTCTCATTAATTAGCTGATCTAGGTTTGACGGAAGCACGCTTGGCTTGGCTTAGCTTAGCATAGATCATTCTATATCGGTCTAGAATATAGCAACTTTTTATTTTCTGTTTAAAAAAAGTTTTTTTCTGAGATGCTAATGGTCTAATCTGATTCAATAATCTATGCTAAGCTAAGCTAAAAGTGCTCCCGCTAGACCCGGAGATTGGCTGAATGAATTCAAAAATGGTAAAACTCAACTGTTTACCAGCTATAAGATGAGCCTATTTTCAGAAAAAGTGGAGTGTTCCTTTATTGTAAGATGGATATGAGTGTAATTGTTGGTTCATGGCACAGAGCTGCGTCTGCTGAAGACCCGTTTGGAGAGAAGCGCTGGAGAAGCAGGACTCATGCATGAGCTGAAGGAGTAGATGGAGGTGCAGAAGCTCATTTCTCCAGAGTAGGAGGACATGCTGCTCGCTCCACCTTCACTGCCAGAGTCCCAGCCTGCTTCTTCTTCCTCCTCTTCTTCTTCCTCCTCTATGGCTTTTTCACACTCCTGCTTCAGTTCCTGAATGCCATCATGGAGATCCATCAGCTGGCGAATCAACGCTTGGTCCTGAGAGCGCATCTCCATCTACAAAGGAGGAGGAATGTTGATTTTACTCGGTTTTATACTGTTATAAATCTATTTTTAGATGAGCACAATGTTTTATGTATAAGAACTTATAGAAACATCATCTTTAAGGTGACACACAAGACTTGGACCAGATATCAAATGAAGTATTTGGCCAAGATGTTAAAAAATGTATATGTGGGCCACGCAAGTTTGTCCTTGACCCACTTTTAAAATACATTTCAATTATTTTTGAGTAATGAAACAATTCTACCAATCATGTTGCTTTAAGAAAACGTGCGGCCATAGAGCGAAATGCTTCATGGGTTTATCAAATTCATTGCAGTCGTGAAACACCAACATATCTGACCCAGTTATCGGTTGTTAACTTGGCTGAGACTTGGCCCAGATATGGTCCATGTTTGGCCCTTGTACGGAAGCCAGACTTGGTCCAATCATGTACCGTAATTCACTGCGGCATGTGGGTCAAGCAAAAGCATGATTGTGTGGGCCAGAAAAACTTTGCTATGTGGGATGCATTAACATTGAGGTAGCAAAGAATTCTGGCCCAAATTGGTATAAAGCTGGCTCAGCAGGCAATCGTCCGGCACTGGAATACAGCATCTGGGCCAAACATGGCCCTGGTATTGCAGAGGTGGCAGTGTCTTTAAGGCGGTACATAAGACTTGGGCCAGATATCAAATGTAGTATTTGGCCCAGATGTTAAAAATGTATATCTGGGCCACTTAAGTTTGGCCTATCTTGACCCGCTTTTAAAATACATTTCAATTTTTGAGTAAAGAAAAAATTCTACCTATCAGGTCGCTTCTAGAAAAAAAACAGCCATAAAACGGAAAGCTTCATGGGTTTATCAAATTCATTGCAGTCGTGAAACACCAACATATCTGACCCAGTTATGGGTTATTAACCTGGCTGAGACTTGGCCCAGATATGGTCCATGTTTGGCCCTTGTATGGAAGCCAGACTTGGTCCAATCATGTACCATAATTCACTGCGGCATGTGGGCCAAGCAAAAGCTGATTGTGTGGGCCAGATCTGGGCCAGAGAAATTTTGCTATGTGGGAATTCTATGCTAGAAGTCAATACAATTTTAATATACGACTAAAAACCCATGCCTTAAGGGATTTGGTAGTAAAATGAGCCTCTTTTCAAAAAAAGAGGAGTGTTCCTTTCATGTAAGATAGATATGAATGCTTTAAGTGATTCATTTAGGCATGAATAAAACAATTGTATTGCTTTTTGTTGCATTTTTATTACTTTATTTTCAACTGTTTTGACTGCACTCTAAAATCACCCATATGGAAAAAATAAAAAAATTATATTTATCAAGGGCGTAGGTTTGCACTTGACATTGGAGGGTACGGGTGAATACAATCCCCCCCCCCCACCACTTGATGGGGTCAAAAATGAATATCGCTTTTTTTAATATATATATATTTTGCTATTAATTATTTAACTCCTATTAAAATATATGATTAATTTATCCTCTCTTCATACAATTTATTAAGTTAAATTAAATAATCAGACCAACAGTTGGATTATTACTATTATGTTTGAATTTTTCATTTTATTCAAATGGAGTTGATTGTGTTGGCCAGTGTGTTATTTGCCTAAGGGCTTCAATTTTTCATTTAAAACAAGTTTTAACAGATTTCTAAAAAAAATAATTTAATAAATTTAATTAATGATAGATGATAATAAATTTGTATTTCTTTATTCAAAATTTTCATAATTATAAACTGTAATTTAAAACTTACAGTTTAAATGCACATTTGTAAATAAACACTTAAAATAGTCAAAGATGGTAAACACTTTGACAAAATGGTAGGAAATATGTTTGGTAAACAACTGTGGTTATGATAACCATCCGACAAGCTAATCCAGCTAAATTAGTTCTTAAAATGTCACTAAAATGCACTATTTTACCTCATAATTAAATAGAAAATAAACAACTGCAAAGAATAGATGCAAAAAGGTTCAGTTTTTCAGAAAAAAATAACCACCCCTTTCAATAAGCTGGCTATACAGGCCTGATAGTGTAATGTTAAAAGAATGTTTATTACTGAAAGAGTTCAATAAAGACTTTTCCTGTAGTTTTTCTGACAAAATCGAATGTGGACATGCTACTGTGAGAGATCAGGAGATCTGGCAGGGATCATACATGTACAAGTGCACTTTTGCATTTAGCTGTTTATTCTGCAGTTGGTTTACAGGACGTATTATTCACAGATGATGTCAGTCTGCTATATCGTTAAACTGTGCATTAATGCGGGGGAAAACATGAGCATTAACGACATTATCATGATGGAATCATTCAGTAGTGAGCTTGAGTTTATTTGACAGCATGATTTTTTTAAGTGAATTAAATTATTGGTGGGGACATTTCAATAGTTGATGGATATGGGTCCATGCTAAATCTACACCCCTGATATATATATATATATATATATATATATATATATATATATATATATATATATATATATATATATATATATATATATATAGCTAATATTTGAACATATGTATATATTTGTATATTTGTATTTCATATTGAAAAAAAACATGTAAATGCCATTTTTGCCATGTTACATTTAACTTATTTTATATATGTGAAATCTAAACATGAACTTGTGTGTTATAAATGGAATTTGCATATATTGCCATATATTATTTTTCTATATGGGAAATTTGGGTAAAATATGGACAAACCCAAACGGGTTTAAATTTGGACTATAAATATAATTAAAATAAATTAACCCAGTGGTTGGTAGTGTACATATTTTTTAATTAAATTTGGGTTGAAATAACCCAGCAACTTTAGAATGTGTAGAAAATGCAATCAGATTAATAAAGTAATGCAGTTATGTGTTTATTTTACAGGATAAGGTTTTACTTCACCGTTCACCCCCCTAATAAGTGGCTAAATCATACCAATCTAGTATGAAAACAAAACCAGCCTATGAATTCACACATTTCCGACTTGTGTTGAAATTACCCACTTATTTTGTAAGAGACATTTATATTTTAATGTGTCCGCAGTATGCTGTTATCCTTATATGATTATTTATTACCATAATATTTATATTTATTGTTATATTTATTAATATTCTGGTGGTTTGTAGCTGCTCTTCAGAATTCACCTTACTTCCGTTTTGAAAAATACGTTGGTTAGCGTGGTGATCTGGCAACCCTTTCAATTTGGTAGGTAATTTATTTACAAAAGTATGTCTTGATCGCGTTTTCAAACTACTTTTTAACGTTATATGTATATATTATTTATATATTATTTATACGTTATATATACCAAAATGCGGTCAAATTGCGAAAATTCGCGACCGTGTTGCTAGCCTAGCCTAACGTTAGTCATTTACGTACGTTATTTGGGTGAAAAGTTAACTTACGTTAGCCTTGTTCAAGTTAGCCATGAATGGTAGATTGTTTCTGACACGGATAAAAAGATAAAATGAGGTAAAATTATTTTAATTTCCCAACAAGTTCTGACAATATTTCCTTTCATTGGGACCTATCATACAGTTTTGACTTAACACGCAATGGTGTGTTAAAATGGCGAATCAAACTAATGTATGCTGTTTAAGTACAGTTATCATCAACTTTAATTTATATATTTTTACTTTTCAGAACATATTCCTATTAAGCTCAGTGAGGAATTTCTGTCTAAAAAGTGTGACAAAAACAAATTACTGCTCTTCCATATTCACATAGAAAAAGCAGGTCAAGGTGTTTTATCCTTCATTCACCGGGAGTTAAAAGAGTTTTAGAAAGGCTTTTCAGATGCAAATATTTTCCATTTTCCTTTCTGTTCTATTTATTGGGTTTGTAGGAGTCTAACGAGGCTTTGAAATGACATAAATAAAAGCTTATTTCGTGAGCTGAATTCTGACTGTAAAAAACAAAAACCCTGCATTAACTACACTGACATAAGTCTAATCAGTCTGTTTGTGTTTACATGTTTTCACCTTGTTCATATAGGAGGAAGGGCAGAGAGTTTGGGAAATAAAGCTGACTGGAAGTGAATACTGGAAGGAGCTGGATGTTTGAGGCTGAAATGAACAAGGTGAGTGATATATATAAACAGAGAAATTACAGGCATTTTACTAATGAACTACTAAGCCTTTAAAGTCAGTGTGAAATCAAAATGTGCAATGTTTATTTTGCTAACGCACATTGTTATTCTTGAGGTGAACATCTATTCTACTGAGAATAAAAATGTTTTGGTAGCTGAGGGGGATGTTAACAGGGTATATGCGGAAGGACTTTTAATTTGTCAGTAACCTGGGTCAAGCGCTTCCAGTGAACTGTATGCCATTACAAAATCGGCACGTTTCAGGTCTGTTTTCTTTAAAAAGAGTGATATCCGATATAAAGTGGGTCTCAGATTGTACAAGAAGCCCTGCATTATATTAAATGTTTCCACGCCATGTCTTTAAAATATAAACAGTTATTTTACCCCAGTGGATCTTCTGCGCTAGCCTCATGACGGCCGTGTGCGTGTAAATGGCTTTTTATCTCAGTTTACGCTTGTACAACTAAATGAATGCCAAAGTCTATTTAACTGATTATATTTTAATTACATTACAGCATTGATGCTGTAAAAGGAACCGTATAAAATGGAAAAAAGTCACATTAACCGTTCACTGGGAGTATATCAGTATGGGAAGAAGCAGGGGCGGACTGGCCATAGGGTGCACAGGGACATTTGGGGTCATCTGGCCTGCAGTCAGTCACAACATTTACAATAAGATGATGTAGAAAATTGTGTGGAGTTTGCATGTTCTCCCTGGGTTCGCGTGGGTTTCCTCCGGGTGCTCCGGTTTCCCCCACAGTCCAAAGACATGCAGTACAGGTGAATTGGGTAAGCTAAATTGTCCATAGTGTATGAGTGTGAATGTGTGTGTGGAAGTTCCCAGAGATGGGTTGCGGCTGGAAGGGCATCCGCTGCGTAAAATCGTGCTGGATAAGTTGGCGGTTCATTCCGCTGTGGCGACCCCGCAAGGGACAAAGCCGACAAGAAAATGAATGAATGAATGAATGATGTAGAAAATATTTATCAGCTTTTTATTTACATTTGAACAAAAAGTGGCATGTCCAAAATTATTTTGTGCCCCACACAGGATTTTGCTTCTTGTTTTTATACACTATGAACAGCAGCTACGCTAATTATTCTCCTTATTCTGTATTTCCACCTGGGGGTTCTCATCCCGAGGCCCTCAGACTATGCAGTGCCACTGATGCGATCCAAGACCAGTGACGAGATGATCCTAAGGTTTTCTGGACCAGGCCGTATCCTGAGCAGCTGCTGTGGTGGTCATCGTGGAGTGAGAGCCTGAGACTGACCCCTGTGACGCTCCAAGGAGAGACGAGTCTTCGCTGAGGTCCAGCTTCTTGCGCCTAGACTGCAGCTCTGCACAAGACGTTTGGCCACAGGAGAAATGGTCGTGCCCAACTGAGCCTGGTTTCTCTCGAGGTTTTTTAAATCTTCACTTTCGCCAATTGGTGAAGTTTTTTACTCGCCGCTGTCGCCACTGGCTTGCATGGTTCGGGATCTGTAGAGCTGCGCATCGATGGATTTGCTCTTCAGTGTTTGGACTCTCAGTAGTGATTATTAACCCACACTGAACTGAGCTAAACTGAACTGAACTTAATCTATGAAAACTGAACTGAACTGACACTGTTTCAATTCACTATAATCTTCCATGTGAAGCTGCTTTGACACAATCTACATTGTATAAGCGCTATACAAATAAAGATGAATTGAATTGAATTGAATTGAATTTAGCCCTTGCAAACTGTTAAAAAACAGTTGTTTTATACCATTTTTACATCATGTTTTGCAGGTTTATACCATTCCAAATAGTCCAAGCTGTCCTAATTATCCTTATTCATTTGAGAATAGCTATATATGAATACATGTGCTTGACACACTGCTGTTCTTGACTGTTTGGCGCCACCTTGTGACTGAATATGTTAGTTAATGTGGATTGCGCTCAGACATTTTTCTTTCTGAAGTTTTACATTTATTCATTCATTTTCCTTCGGCTTAATCCCTTTATTCATCAGGGGTCACCACAGCGGAATGAACCACCAACTCATCCAGCATATGTTTTACACAGCGGATGCCCTTCCAGCTGCAGCCCAGTACTGGGAAACACCCATACATACTCATCACACACACACTCATACACTACGGCCAATTTAGTTTATCAATTCCCCTGTAGCGCATGTGTTTGGACTGTGGGGGAAACCGGAGCACCCGGAGGAAACCCACACGAACGCAGGGAGAACATGCAAACTCCACACAGAAATGCCTACTGACCCAGCTGGGACTTGAACCAGTAACGTCTTGCTGAGAGGTGACAGTGCTAACCACTGAGCCACCGTGTTGCCCCACTTTTACGTTTAATAGTAAACTATTAGAGCTCTGATCAGTGTTTTGTGTCAAATTGTTTAGTTTTGTGACAAGTAGCCATGAAATAATCAGGATAATGTACATCCAGCTGGTTGTTTTTCCGAAATAAAACTTTTATTCTGTAAAAACCGACTTGATGTACATTATCCCTTATGTTTATACACTTTTATTGCATTAACTTGTCTTTAACATGTTTAAGCAGAAAAACTACATTACCCATGATGCAAAATATATCTTTAGCTCCACCCACTCATATTAAACAGCATATTGTTTAATTCCAGCTTTTACATTTTTAAACAACCGTGCGTTCATCAATTTCTAAGGAGGGCTAATAATTCTGACTTCAAGAGTACCTGTCAAAATAAAAGCGCTTTCTGAATGAAAATGTCACTGAAGTTTCACACAGAAGTACTGAACCAGTGAGACATAGAGAATGGGTTTCTGTGGGTCTTTGTGTAGATGTTGCCATGGCTGCTCATGAGCACAGAGGCTGTAAATGCCAGGCTGTATATCTGCGGATGGAGAATGGAGCTGCTCAGGATTGAACCCCTGGGATGTTTGTAATGCTCCAACATGAATGTTAATGACAAGCCTGTCCTATTTATCACTCCTATAGGGGCAACGTAGTAAAAATGCAAGCTGACCTTTGATTTTTATTAGAGTTTGAAACAAGACAAGTGTCTACTGGGATTTGCAATACGAATGGACACACATGAAATGTACAGACCACCCAGAAATACACAGGGAGAAGAAAACAATCAGAATGAACACATTTAATAATAATAGACACTTAGTTTTTTTTGCAATATATGCTAAATATATAAGATTTATTAATTAATTCATCTTATTCAGGGACTAACACGGCGGAATGAAACGCCAACTGTTCCTGCATATTTTTTACACAGCGGATGCCCTTCCAGCTGCAACCCAGTAGTGGGAAACACCCATACACATTCATTCACATGCACACTCATACACTCTGGCCAATTTAGTTAATCAATTCCCCTATAGCGCATGTGTGGGGGAAACCGGAGCACCCGGAGAAAACCCACGCCAACACGGGGAGAACATGCAAACTCCACACAGAAATGCCAACTGGCCCAGTCATGACTCGAACCAGTGACCTTCTTGTTGTGAGGCCACAGTGCTAACCACTGAGCCACTGTGCACCCCCAGGCAAGATTTAATTGATCATATAAAGAATAAAACTATCGTTTTGTATATACATTAATTATTTTGTAAATTAATTGATTAATTTGTTATAAATTAATTTATAACAATACGTCCATTTCTAATACGTTAAGCATGATTACTTAAAAGTTTTTTCATAATTGTTTCACAATCCGTCAGAAATCATCAGGAAACATTTCTTATTGTTGTAAAATTTGCCATCAATTGTGCATCAAAATTCATTTTCATGATTCCTTAAGGATTAATAATTTATACTTTAAATGAATAATTCCGTAATTTAAAGTGAAATAAAAAAATTAAGTATATTTTAGCAACTTTTGCAATATTATAAAAGATTTTGCTGTCATTTATTTATCAGTTTAAAGCAAAATTACATATTATCCTATTTAATTGTTTAATTATTTAAATATATTTAAATAATATATAAACAAATGACTTGATTATAAATTAATCTTAATTGATTATAAAATAAAAATATTGATTATTGATTGATTTTGTAAGCACATGAAAAGCATGTAAATGGTCTACTTTAATATTTCAGATTACATTGAAACTTTTAAAATATATAAATGAAATAACTATATATACAGCGCTCAGCATGTTTACACCCCTCACAAATCTCTCTTTTAAATTGCTATTTTCTATACGATGCTTTACAATAATACATTTTTCCTTATACATTAGATTAGTCAGTACCAAAACCGGAACTAATCAAGCAAAGAAACTCAGGATCACAGTACAAAAATTTGTACACCCAAAATAATATGTTGGGGAAAAATATTAAATAATTCATTTTCTTACTTAAAAATAGTTCGCATTAAAAGTCCAACAAATGTATTCAGGAATTATTTTAAAGTGGCTGAAAATTGGCAAAATATGACAAAAGGATGAAGTAAAAAAATAATAGATAACTTATACCAGAAAGATTGGTTGCATGGCAAAAATTCCCTGCGTGGCCCTTTCTAGAGGCAAAATGCTACAACAAGAAGACCAAATATAAGTGCCTGTTAATGTAATGAAGTCTTTTGGAGCGAATGGGCCGGTATAAGATTCTGACGGTATGATAACTTTGGATAAAAATAACACTGTTTCACGGTTTTTCGATATTGTAGTTACTGCTCTAAAATATATTCTTTTAAAATGTCTGTGTAATATATATTATATTTTATATACAATATATTTAATTTTGAGAAACACATTTTGGAAAAGTAAACACGTCAGGCTAAATAATTCAAATGAATCATTGACGTCTGCTGTCTTCATTAGTTTCAAAAACACAATTTAAAATGGCATCGTTGGATATATTTTCTGCTGAAGATACTGTACTGAAATAAACTCAAACTTTAAACATAAAAAACAACCTTACATATACCATAGGAACAGTACAGCAGAAAATGTTGGTGGTTTTAAAACCTTGACTTTTTCAAACCGCGGTATACCTTGAAAACGGTTATCGTCCCATGCCTATTTGGCAATGTTTGAAAAAACTTTCTTTCTTTGCATATGTAATATGTGGACAAAATTAGTCAAATGGAGACTCATTTATCCTAAATCTGTCTTCAGTAAAAACCTATTTGACAAAAAAAAATCTTTGAAAAGAAAACAAAATCTGGCATTATTCACCTTAACAGAAACTCTATCGACTAATGTGCATCATTCATATGTAATGTTTTAATATTCTTTTCATCATACTCTGCAAGATAAACAGGTCTTTACACTGCAATAATAATATCACAAAAAGTCATGACAACAAATGTTTTTGTTACTGTAACTTATTTTTAACAAGTTAATCAGGTTGCAACTAATTTTAGCTATATAGGGTTTAACTGAACATTTTAGTCAGCCATTTAATTTTCTTTCTTTCTTTCTTTGCATATGTAATATGTGGACAAAATATGTCAAATGGAGACTAATTTATCCAAAATCTGTGTTCAGTAAAACCTATTTAACAAAAAATGATGTTTGAAAAGAAAACTCGAGCAATTTGACAAAATCTGGCATCCTTTTATCTGTACCTTGAGAAAAACTTAATCGTCTAATGCATCATTATGCAATGTTTTAATAGTCTTTTCTTCATACCCTGCAATTTAAAAGTCTAATTTTAAAGTCTTTTGAGGGATTGCTTATGACGTGAGTGGGTTTATTTTTATCCATTTAATTTTATTTTTGTTTTTGCTTATGTAATATGTGGACGAAACATGTAAAATTGAGACTCCCGCATCCTTTATCCTGAATCTGTTACTTTAAGAAAATCTCTATGGACTAATGCATGTAGTCCATATGTAATGTTTTAATATTTTTTAATTAAATTTATAAAGTCATGTGATGTGGGTGGGCTTTTTTTTAATCTATTTAATTTGATTTCTGTCTTTGCATATGTAACACATGGAGAAAATATGTCAAACAGAGACTCATTTATCCTGAATCTGTCTTCAGTGAAACTTATTTGACAAAAAAAAGTAATAACCCTCACCAGCTCTTTCCTCAGCCACACGAGCGCAGTCTGAATGTCCAGCCGTCCCGCATCACTTTTCTTCTTCTCCACTGTTAAGGAATAATCCCTGCACACCATTGCTCTTTCACACTCATCAAAAGAGCTCTGCTTGCAGGAGAAATCTCTCAGTCTGTTCAGAACCACTTCCATGACTTCTGGTCAGCTGTAGATTCAGCTCTGTCACTGGACACTGGGCTGCGGGACGGACACTTTAAACACCTCCTCCCGGCTATAAACGCCTGTATTGTGATTCTGCATGCGATATAAGTGCGTGTGTGTGACGTAGAGACACTGACGTCAGCCTCCTCTTAGCTTTGGAGATGTTTAATGCATCTGAATGGGTGACGTGTGGATGTGGAGTTGCTGTGGGTTTTTGGGAAACACAAACGAAGACGGCTGGAATGTTCTTGGCAGCACCAGGATGAAAAACAGCAGTGTTGGGGGTAATGCATTACAGTTTATGTAATCAGATTACTTTTTTAAGTAAGTAGTAAAGTTACCAACCCATGCAGGCTTATTGGAAAATATTTGTCTCAGCCTACATTTTTGCGAAATGTAAAATACGTTGCTCCAGGAATGTTTTGTTGCACGTGTCAGATGACAAATCCACTAGAGGGCGCTGTCTATATTTTTAGTCAATTTAAAATATGTAACTTAGGGTAGTTTTTTGTATGTTCCTAATGACAAATCCACTAGAGGGCGCTGTCTATATTTTGGTCCATTTACAATACGTTACTTAGGGTAGTTTTTTTGTACGTTTCTGATGACAAATCCACTAGAGGCAACTGTCTATACTTTTAGTCAATTTACAATACGTTACTTGGGGTATTTTTTTATACGTTTCTGATGACAAATCCACTAGAGGGCGCTGTCTATATTTTTAGTCAATTTAAAATATGTAACTTAGGGTAGTTTTTTGTATGTTCCTAATGACAAATCCACTAGAGGGCGCTGTCTATATTTTGGTCCATTTACAATACGTTACTTAGGGTAAATTTTTTGTACGTTTCTGATGACAAATTCACTACAGGCAACTGTCTATATTTTTAGTCAATTTACAATACGTTACTTGGGGTATTTTTTTATATGTTTCTGATGACAAATCCACTAGAGGGCGCTGTTACCGAGGGTAGTTTTTTTGTATGTTTCTGATGACAAATTACACTAGAGAGCGCTGTCTATATTTTTTGTCAATTTAAAATACGTTACTGAGGGTAGTTTTTTTTGTATGTTTCTGATGAGAAATCCACTAGAGGGCACTGTCTATATTTTTAGTCAAATAAAAATACGTTACTGAGGGTAGTTTTTTTTGTATGTTTCTGATGACAAATCCACTAGAGGGCACTGTCTATATTTTTAGTCAATTTAAAATACGTTACCGAGGGCAGTTTTTTGTCATTTCTGATGACAAATCCACTAGAGGGCGCTGTCTATATTGTTAGTCAATTTACAATATGTAACCTAGGGTGTTTTTTTTTTGTACGTTTCTGATGACAAATCCACTAGAGGGCGCTGTCTATATTTTTTGTCAATTTAAAATACGTAACCTAGGGTGTTTTTTTTTTTGTACGTTTCTGATGACAAATCCACTAGAGGGCACTGTCTATATTTTTAGTCGATTTAAAATACATTACCGAGGGCAGTTCTTTGTCATTTGTGATGACATATCCACTAGAGGGCGCTGTCTATATTTTTAGTCAATTTACAATACGTTACCGAGGGCAGTTTTTTGTCATTTCTGATGACAAATCCACTAGAGGGCGCTGTCTATATTGTTAGTCAATTTATAATATGTAACCTAGGGTGTTTTTTTTTTGTACGTTTCTGATGACAAATCCACTAGAGGGCGCTGTCTATATTTTTTGTCAATTTAAAATACGTAACCTAGGGTGTTTTTTTTTTTGTACGTTTCTGATGACAAATCCACTAGAGGGCACTGTCTATATCTTTAGTCAATTTAAAATACGTTACCGAGGGCAGTTCTTTGTCATTTCTGATGACAAATCCACTAGAGGGCGCTGTCTATATTTTTAGTCAATTTACAATACGTAACCTAGGGTGGTTTTTTTTGTATTATTATATGTGTTGTTAAATCTTCTCACGTTAGTTAAAGCTGGTCCTCAAACTCTCCTAAATGAATATCATGTAGAGCTGCATGTCGTCTGTGTTTCCCAAGCAACCTGCACAAATGAGCAATCCATCCTAATTCAGGACAAAAATAGAGAGGCTATATTTAAACCCAATAGATCAAACTAACAAAGAGTGTGACGTTACAGACATTCACAGAGACAGAATCAGAGCGTGATCTGTTTATTCATGAAAAGAGACTAGTCGTCCCATTCTCTGGCCAAAACACCCCCAAAACAACTCATACTATTTCCTACATAACATTTAGCCAATTTGGGAAAATGTAAATGATACAGTATCTTTTAAGCCTTTTCCATGCCAATTTGTCTGAATGTAATTTTACATTTCTGTGAGCGAAGAGACACACCGCCACCTTGTGGTGAACAAGGAAAAACATTTAAAAACTTCAGCGGAAGCATTCATTTCTGCCACTGTATTATAATTATATACCTCTTATAAAAGAGTATTATTAAAAATATAAATAATATCATAATAATATTAATTTATTGTATTATATAGTATGTAATAATGTGTGTGTAATATTCATATTTTGCTGACATCCCTAAAAACAAAAAAGTAATTTATTATATTTTATATAGATGCATTATCCTACAAAATCACCTCAATCAATCTAAAATTATAAAGTCTTTACAAACAGATATATTTGTCTGATGAAATTGTACTTCTATCACAATATATTGCAGAAAAACAAATTATTGCAGTTTTTCCAACATCATGTAGCCCTACACTGTAAAAAGCGACCAGTTTTTAAAAAGTGAGTAAACACATTGCCTTTAAATTGACAAGTTACCTTATTAAAAAAAAATGAGTGAACACATTGTAATTTAGAGCTGTTAAATTGACTTAATTTTTTTTCAATAAAAGTAGTCAACAAATTCCTTCAAAAGCAACAGGTTTATTAACTTCTTAAAGTATAGTAAACTAATCCCTTTAAAAGCAACAGGTTTACTACCTTATTTTAAGTAGTCAACTAATCCCTTTAAAAGCAACAAGTTTACTCGTTTTAACTACTTAACTAATCGGTTTACCTCATGTTGTAAAGTGAAGTCAACTAACGGCTTTTAAAGCAACAAGTTTACTAATTTTAACTAGTTAACTAATCACTTTAACTCACGTTTTAAAGTAAAGTCAACTAATGGCTTTTAAAGCAACGGGTTTACTCACGTTTTAACGTAAAGTCAACTAACGGCTTTTAAAGTAAAGTCAACTAACGGCTTTTAAAGCAACAGGTTTACTCACGTTTTAAGGTAAAGTCAACTAACGGCTTTTAAAGCAACAGGTTTACTCACGTTTTAAGGTAAAGTCAACTAACGGCTTTTAAAGCAACAGGTTTACTCACGTTTTAAGGTAAAGTCAACTAACGGCTTTTAAAGCAACAGGTTTACTCACGTTTTAACGTAAAGTCAACTAACGGCTTTTAAAGCAACAGGTTTACTCACGTTTTAACGTAAAGTCAACTAACGGCTTTTAAAGCAACAGGTTTACTCACGTTTTAAGGTAAAGTCAACTAATGGCTTTTAAAGCAACAGGTTTACTCACGTTTTAACGTAAAGTCAACTAACGGCTTTTAAAGTAAAGTCAACTAACGGCTTTTAAAGCAACAGGTTTACTCACGTTTTAAGGTAAAGTCAACTATCGGCTTTTAAAGCAACAGATTTACTCATTTTAAATAAAGTCAACTTATCGCTTTTTACAGTGTATATCTTATCAACAAAAACCAATAACATAAATATCCACAAAAAGCCGGCTTGGTAATAAAGAAATGCTTGTTTATTAGTCAAAACAAGTGGTTTGCTGGCACATATGCATAAGCAAATTCAAGAAAAACATCAGTCTTTTCAATAAATCAAACTCGCTGTCCTCCTGAGGTTTATGATGTGACCTCTGTCTGCTCTCCTCCAGCGGGTCTGTGTTTTCTGTGTCTGCTTCTCTTTCTCTTCTTCTCTCCGTCTGGGTTTTTGGGCTGCTGAGGCGTTGCTTTCTTCTTCTTCTTCTTCAGGCAGCTCAGCGGGTTTGGATGGCTCTGTTTTCTCTTGCGTTTTCTTCCTCTCTTCTCTGCATCTCCGCTGATTCCCTCTTTCTCCTTCAGACTCTGTAAGCTCTTCTGCTGAGTCGGATTCACGATTTCGCCCAGCTGAACCGCTTCAACATGTTTCAGCGTTCGCTCAGATGGTTTGTCCAAAACCATGGTGTTGAGGATAATGTAGAGCAGAGGAACGCCGGGGATCTTTTTCAGCGCCGTTGTCAGCTGCTGGTCCTGGAAATGAGGATTGATGCGTGTTTGTTAGTGATGTGCAATACAGTGAAATATTGATCATAGAAATGTAATGATTAGTGGTGTAACGAATCACAAATCCAAATAGCGATATTAATGTCAATATCACATTATTGCATTTTTCTTTGATATCTGAAATGAAACCTGACAAGACATGCTACTTTATTTTTTATTTTATTTTAATTTCTGTTATTTCTGTATGTTTTCTGTGTGTATACACTCACCGGCCACTTTATTAGGTACACCTGTCCAACAACTCGTTAACGCAAATTTCTAATCAGCCAATCACATGGCAGCAACTCAATGCATTAAGGCATGTAGACATGGTCAAGACGATCTGCTGCAGTTCAAAGCGAGCATCAGAATGGGGAAGAAAGAGGATTTAAGTGACTTTGAATGTGGCATGGTTGTTGGAGCCAGATGGGCTGCTCAGAGTATTTCAGAAACTGCTGATCTACTGGGATTTTCACGCACAACCATCTCTAGGGTTTACAGAGAATGATCTGAAGAAGAGAAAATATCCAGTGAGCGGCAGTTCTGTGGGCGCAAATGCCTTGTTGATGCCAGAGGTCAGAGGAGAATGGCCAGACTAGTTCCAGGTGATAGAAAGACAACAGTAACTCAAATAAGCACTCGTTACAACCGAGGTCTGCAGAAGAGCATCTCTGACCACACCGGGTGCCACTCCTGTCAGCTAAGAACAGGAAACTGAGGCTACAATTCACACAGGCTCACCAAAACTGGACAATAAAAGATTGGAGAAACGATGCCTGGTCTGATGAGTCTCCATTTCTGCTGCCACATTCGGATGGTCGGTCAGAATTTGGCATCTACAACATGAAAGCATGGATCCATCCTGCCTTGTATCAGCAGTTCAGGCTGCTGGTGGTGGTGTAATGGTGTGGGGGATATTTTCTTGGAACACTTTGGGCTCATTAGTACCAATTGAGCATCGTGTCAACGCCACAGCCTACCTGAGTATTGTTGCTGACCATGTCCATCTCTTTATGATCACAGTGTACCCATCTCCTGATGGCTACTTCCAGCAGGATAACACACCATGTCATAAAGCGCGAATCATCTCAGACTGGTTTGTTGAACATGACAATGAGTTCACTGTACTCAAATGGCCTCAACAGTCACCAGAGCTCAATCCAATAGAGCACCTTTGAGATCTGGTGGAACGGGAGATTGGCATCATGGATGTGCAGCCGACAAATCTGCAGCAACTGTGTGATGCTATCATGTCAATATGGAGCAAAATCTCTGAGGAATATTTACAGTAGCTTGTTGAATCTCTGCCATGATTAAGGATTAAGGCAGCTCTGAAGGCAAAAAGGGGTCCAACCCAGTACTAGTAAGGTGTACCTAATAAAGTGGCCGGTGAGTGTAATTTGTGCTATTTTGAAGCCCTGGTGTATTTTACATAATTATACTACATCCAGTTGAAGTCAGAATTATTCGCCCCCCTTTGAATTTTTTTTCTTTTTTAAATATTTCCCAAATTATGTTTAACAGAGCAAGGAAATTTTCACAGTATTTCGGATAATATTTTTTCTTCTGGAAAAAGTCTTATTTGCTTTATTTCGGTTAGAATAAAAGCAGTTTTTAATTTTTTAAAACCCATTTTAAGGTCAATATTATTAGCCCCATTAATCCCCTTTTTTCAATAGTCTACAGAACAAACCATCATTATACAATAACTTGCCTATTTACCCTAACCTGCCTAGTTACCCTAATTAACCTAGTTAAGCCTTTAAATGTCACTTTAAGCTGTGTAGAAGTGTCTTGAAAAATATCTAGTCAAATATTATTTACTGTCATCATGACAAAGATAAAATAAATCAGTTATTAGAGATGAGTTATTAAAACTATTATGATTAGAAATGTGTTAAAAAAAAATCTCTCTGTTAAACAGAAAACGGGGAAAAAATAAATAAACAGGGGGGCTAATAATTCAGGGGGGCTAATAACTCTGACTTCAACTGTATATATTACACAGATCTTCTTCCGGACTCCTCACCTGGGTTGCAATGAAGTAATGGTGTGGATTTGTCTCTGCAAGCATTGATAACAAACACTCTGACGCAGGCACCGGATCTTTCATGTGTTTGCATTTCCTGATCTGAAATCTCTGTAAGATCAGTTTTGCTCCATAGAGGTCTTTCGCAAGGCTTTCCAGTTCCTTCAGCGCACAGCTACGAAGAAAATCACAGCAAATATAATATTATTAATATATAATATTAACTATAATAGCCATTAAGTACATTTAGTCCTGAAAAGGATGCATAAAAACATACAACTTTTTGCATCTTTTAAAACCCTTTCTTATTTTTAATTAATTTAAAATGATCTTAAAAATATTCTGGTCATTTGTAATTTTAGCATGCATGCTTGTAAAATGTACTTGAAAAATTATCTATGAAGTAATATTAGTTTTGTAAAATATATGTTGATTTTTCCTCCATCTTTTACACACTTTTAACAGAATTTTATTGATAATCAAACATCTTTTCATAGTTTATAATTTCATGTTTCCATGTGAATGAATTTGAACATGAATGAAATATATTTTTCTCATTTAAAGGTAAATGTTTATGCATATAAAATGAACCTGTTTTATTCAGAAACTTTTCACAGTAATATTTGTGTTATTTTGACATTTTATTGGTAATTCATAAGAAAGTGTCATAAATCTAGAGTGTTTTTGACCAATCATGGGTTATAATTAAAAGAAAAATCAATGAAATCCATTGAATCCAGTGGAGTTAACTGGAATAATTCTTGTATTTATATGATGTTTTTATACATTTTATACAGTGGTGTGTTTTACATTAATTCTGTCATTAATATTAGAGAAAAAAGTCCAACAAACACATATGCAATGCATAAAATGCTTTCCTACTCAGAGTTTTTGTCTTGATTTTAGTCCAAATATCTAAAGATTCTTAATTCAAAAAGCATTTTGTCTTGTTTTAAGAAATAATATGCCAAAATTCTGTGAGTTTTCCGCTTAAAACAAGCAAAATAATCTGTTTTTTTTCTTTTCTTTTCTTTCTTTTTTTTTCAGACATATTATTTAGCTTGTTTTAAGAAAAAAAAACTCAATATTTCTGAAAACAAGACTATGTTTTCCTCGTCTAGAAAATTCTTCTTGATTTAAGAATGTTTAGATATTTGGACTAGAAACAATATATAAAATCTAAGAAAAGCATGTTTTTGCAGTGTGTGTATATTGCATTAACTTTTAGATGTGGTTTGTGTTAATTTTCCTTTTTCCTTATTATAAATAAATATAAATATTATAAGTATTATATTATTATACATAAATATAAATACCTCATAAGAGTCAAAACAATATTCACTGATTAAAACCAACAAGAAGCTGCTGATCAGATTCAATATGTCTTTAATATATGATTAATTACGACAATATAATAAAAAAATTGGTTTTATATTCACACATTCAGACTTTCTCCTTAATATCATTTCACAAAAGTATTCTTTGCAAACTCTAAACAGTGAAATCATATTAGCAGCCAATGACGATCAAAGTACAACATTGTTTACAGTTAATTAAGTACTGCTAATGTTATTTTGAAGTCATACTTGAGTTAATTTCGGTCAGAATATTCAAAGTACTACAGTAAACAGTATAGGGAGGGTGTCACAAGATGTCACTGAACGAATGTCTGAATAAAAAACATTACCTCAATCAATGCAGCGTGGTAAACATTATAGAGGTCGTTAAAATGAAGGAATATGCGAATATAAACCCAACTTTACCTCAGTATAACGATGTAACTTACTTTGTGGTGCAGAGCTGAATCTCCCCCATCAGGTATTTCGGCAGCTGCTCTTTGATTTGAATCTTATTCTTTAACGCTGCTTGACAAAACGTGCCGTCGATTAATATCTGGAAAGGTTCCCTAAAGGAGAAGTTATACTTATAGAAACTGATGGTCTTCTTCGCGTGTTTCTGCCGTTTTATCTTCATGCTGAACTACTCGTAAACAAAGCGCAAACCGTTTAAATGAACTGAATATCTTGTAAAGTAGAATAATATCAGCAAATCCGCACACATGGAGATCGATGGTTATAAAAACATATCAACAAATCGAATCTCACGCCATCAGCATGGGAAAGAGTGTGGTTACAGTAAATACGTACCGGATGGAAACCAGCACATCTGGTGTAAAATAAAGACCGCGTTTATTCTAATAAATAAAAATAGCACTACATTTATTATGACAACAAGTAATAGTCATGTTTAGATAATTGTTGTTAAATAAAAATCCTTGAGAACTATGTTAGTTCATTTTGGGAACAGTTAACATAGTTCCTGTTTCTCTGGTCTGCTATAGTAGCTGGACGTTCAAGTGAATCATTTAATCGAATCGATTCTTTCAAAGTGTTCATTTCGTTCCTCTTCAGAATCACTCATTTTTTTGGTGTAATATTGACCCGTTTTACGTTCAATACGTAAATATTAAGTAATTAATAAAACATGTAAGCTTTTAATTAGCAGTGTGCTGAGATGGTTTTACATTGGTGTTTCTGTACTTGGATCTTTAACCTGTTTTATATGCTTTCTTATATTGTGAAGCACTTTGTGACACGTTTGGCATGTTTTCATAAGTTTGACTTTTATTATAACGTTTTATTATAATGTAAATTCCACAGATGCAAGTTTACAAAAAGCAAACATCTTTTAAAATGTATTTAAATGTGATATCTACGTCTATAAATAGTAAGGCAATGAAAAAACACATTAAAAATGACAATGTTTACACACGTGTACATCTTTTGTATTAAAAGTACATGAACATTTTGTAAATTTAATAAATTTAAACTTGCGTACCATCTTTTTTGTTAATTTTGGATAATTCAATTCATTTATTACTTTTTTATTCATTCTTGTGAAGACTGTTCATAAATCATAAAAAAGGCTTGTTTTAGAAACAGTTAGCTCATTAAAAAGATTCGACTCTAATGAATGATTCACGCGTCGCAAACGACTCGCCGGAAGCCGCTCGTTTAACGGTCTTCTTGATTCTTGAATCCCCGGCGCGCATCAAGATAATAATAATAATGGCATCCCGTAAAGAAACTCCGAATGGAAAAACACTGGATTCTCCTGTCAAACAGATCCAGATCGAGGGACTGGTAAGAGCACATATAAAGCAGAATAATTTCACAGAGAAAGACTCGCGTGTTTGTGTGATTCTGAACTGAATCATCTGTTTAGTTCACCTGCAGATTAGAATGACGCATGATGATATAACAAACTGAAAATACAATAATATATAATAATACAACAATCTGAAAGTTCACAGTTAGCCACAAATACAAGTGCAGTTGTTAGAAAATTAATTAGCCTGTTTAATTCAGAAACGACTATAGAAACGATCATATTTTTAAATATTTTTTACAGGTTTAGCTTTAAGTTGTTGTGCAATTGAGAGTTTATTTTAATTAATTGGTATTTTAATTCTGATGGCCACATTAGATGTAATTTCTGTAGCGTTATACATGAAAGGACAGGCTGTCTTACTTTCTATTGGCTGTAGTTACACAGTCACGTGACCAGTGCTGTTGAATTTCAGTTTGACAGCTTCATAAATGAAAATGTAAAATAAACAAAACAGATGCTATTATTGTTTACTGCATATGATTTTTACTATTTCACTGGTTTTTAATGTTACTATTTAGCTTTAAAGGAGATCTATTAAACCCCTTTTTGCAAGATGTGAAATAAGTCTCTGATGAGTGTGTATGCGACGTTTTATCTCAAAATCACACACAATTAATGTTTAATAACTCTTTGAAACTGACCCTATTATACATTGAACCAAGTTTGGTGACTGACGCTTTAAATTCAAATGAGATTGTGCTCTTTTTAAAGCAGTGCGGAGCTACAAATGCCTATGGTCAGCATAGTGGCAGATTGAAACTCTAATGTTGGTCGGCTGCTTCTCACTGTTT
The DNA here is from genome assembly GCA_903798195.1 of Danio kyathit. NCBI lineage: Eukaryota > Metazoa > Chordata > Actinopteri > Cypriniformes > Danionidae > Danio > Danio kyathit. The sequence goes on along the minus strand of LR812537.1, from coordinate 56,461,983 downwards.
ATGCTAATGAGATCGTCACTAGTGGGCGGGGCTTTCCCTGGGGCTTTTGTTTTTATAATTGTGATCATTCGTTCATTCATTTTGTTTTCGGCTTAGTCCCTTTATTAATCTGGGATCGCCACAGTGGAATGAACCGCCAACTTATCCAGCACGTTTTTACACAGCGGATGCCCTTCCAGCTGCAACCCATCTCTTGGAAACATCCACACGCACTCATTTACTACGGACAATTTAGTCTGCCCAATTCACCTGTACCGCATGTCTTTGGACTGTGGGGGAAACCGGAGCACCCGGAGGAAAACCCATGCGAACGCAGGGAGAACATGCAAACTCCACACAGAAACGCCAACTGACCCAGCCCAGCCGAGGTTCGAACCTTGGACCCAGCGATGTTTTTGCTGTGAGGCGACTGCACTACTTTCTGCGTCGCCACAAGTGTGATTATAAAAAACAGAATTAATGATTTTTTACTATTAGAGGATGACCATATTCACACACTGCTGACACACAACTGTGTGTAAACCCCTTATAAAAGTGATTTTTGCATAATAGGTCATATCGACTAATGACTTCTATGGAAGCCTATTCCTGCCACAAAATACAAAATGAAAAAAGGTTATAGATATAAGATAGATTTCTCTGCTGAATCATCTGTTGAGCTGCATCCCAATCATCACAAATACTGTTGAAGACCTACAGGAACCCACATGGAGCCAAAATTCTCACAGAATCAGTCAAGTTTGGTGAAGGAGAAATCATGGTTTGGGGTTACATTCAGTATGGGGGCGTGTGAGAGATCTGCAGAGTGGATGATCAACATCAACAGCCTGAGGTATCAAGACATTTGTGCTGCCCATTACATCACAAACCACATGAGAGGGACAATTCTCCAGCAGGATAGCGCTCCTCGTACTTCAGCCTTCACATCAAAGCTAATGAAAGCAAAGAAGGTGCTCCAGGATTGGCCAGCCCAGTCACCAGACTTGAACATTATTGAGCATGTCTGGGGTAAGATGAAGGAGGAGGCATTGAAGATGAATCCAAAGGATCTGGGAGTCCTGCAAGAACGCTTTCTTTGCCATTCCAGATGACTTTATTAATAAGTGATTGCAGAGATGTATGATGCAGTCCTCCAAGCTCATGATGGAGTCAGACACAATATTCATTCTGTTTCCACTGCAGCATGACTTTATATTCTATACTGGACATTATTTCTGTTCAGTGACGAGACTTTTGTCTAAGCAGAGTCAGACCTTACTGTCCTAATGAAATCATTAATAATCAAGGCATGATCATATTTTATTGTGGTTAAATAAGCATAATCTAGAGGCCTTTGCCTTTTAAATAAGCCACTTCTGATACCAAATGATCAACTAGAAGTCAAGTTATTATTTGTTGTTCTTAAAAGTCAGATAGGTGACAAGACTGTCATGGAATTGTATGGGCTAATGCAATTCATTCGCGCATGCATCTTTAACATTCCATTTATGGTCAGTCGCCATAAAAGGAAACTCCTTTATAACTCCTTTTTTAAGAATTCTGACTTTATATCACGCAATTGCAGCTTTATTTCTCACAATTGTGATATATAAAATAACCTTTTATTTTTTTATTCAGTGGCAGGAACGAGCCTGATTCTGAAATCAATCAATGAGCTGAATCGTGAATCGTTACATAATTGTTTTTTTTATTTGCAAATGTAAAATGCAGCCAGGTTACTAAAAATCATCATGATGTCAGTGTTATTGATCCGTTTAGTTTTCCTGTTAATCCTCCCTATATGAGCGCGTGCAGAAGAGTCTGATATCCACCATCTGCTGTATTTTTCTCTTTGACTTCAGCCACCTGAGCATCAGCCATTGTTGCCCAGCTCTATTCTGCAGACCTGCTGTTCACAGAGTTTTTAGATGAATACAAATAAGCTAAACGTATAAAGCAGGTGGATTAGAGCGACTGCTTCAGGGTGGGTAAAGCAGATTAAGCCCAGAGCTCCACAAAATCCCTTCCAGGAATATGTATCTGTGTCTCTTTCTCTCTCCGTCATATCAGACTCTTTATTTTTGACCTTTCAGGCAAAAGTTAAGCGTTTTTTAAATGGTGTGAAATCAGGCATGGCTGTGCATGAGAAGCAGAAATCAGAAAATCATCCATCTTGTTGATTCCTTCTGGAGTTTTTGACTTTTGTAGGCTTTAAATATAATTGGTCAAAGATCTGAGATCCCTTTATTTTTTTGCTTATTTGTTAGTTTGTTCATTTAATTTAATGTAAATTATTGCTGTCTACAGCAAATAAAATTGATTAAATTACAATAAATTCATACCCCTTTATTCATCAGGGGTCATTTCACCTCAAAATCACACACAATTAATGTTTAATAACTCTTTGAAACTGACCCTATTATACATTGAACCAAGTTTGGTGACTGACGCTTTAAATTCAAATGAGATTGTGCTCTTTTTAAAGGAGTGCGGAGCTACTAATGCCTATGGTCAGCATAGTGGCAGATTGAAACTCTAATGTTGGTCGGCTGCTTCTCACTCAGGGCTGTTTATGCTAATGAGATCGTCACTAGTGGGCTGGGCTTTCCCTGGGGCTTTTGTTTTTACAAGTGTGATTATTCATTCATTCATTTTTTTTCGGCTTAGTCCCTTTATTAATCTGGGGTCACCACAGCGGAATGAACCGCCAATTATTCCAGCATATGTTTTAGGAGGCGGATGCTCTTCCAGCTGCATGAGTACTGTGAATCACCCATACACACTCATTCACACACACATACACTACTGCCAATTTAGTTTATTCAAATCACCTATAGCACATGTGTTTGGACTGTGGGGGAAACCGGAGCACCCGGAAGGGCTGGAAATATATATATCTCTGGACTTGTTTACTCTATATTGATCTAAGAGCCATTCACACAGCAGAAATGTGCTACATAGGGGATTCTAAAAGTGTGTTGATATTAGAGATGTACCAAATTTTCGCCCACCGAAAATGTATCGGCCAAAAGTATGATATGCCATTTAATGGACCCTCTAATTTTTGTGGCTTCAGTCAATGTTGGGGTACTCTTTTAAATTTGGATGCATTAACAATTTACATCGAAATATATATCGTTCAATATGGAAAATAATTATCAAGACTGCATTTTTGCATATTGGCCAGCCCTACCCAGCCGGGACTCGAACCTGCGACCTTCTTGCTGTGTGCTAACCACTGAGCCACCGTGTCGCCCTAGATGACATTAAATATTCATTCATTTTCTTTTCGGCTTAGTCCCTTTATTAATCTGGGTTTGCCACAGCGGAATGAACCGCCACATGTTTTACGCAGCGGATGCCCTTCCAGCTGCAACCCATCTCTGGGAAACATCCATACACACTCATTCACACTCATACACTACGGACAATTTAGCTTACCTAATTCCCCTATAGCGCATGTCTTTGGACTTGTGGGGGAAACCGGAGCACCCGGAGGAAACACTCGCAAACGCGGGGAGAACATGCAAACTCCACACAGAAATGCCAACTGATCCAGCCGAGGCTCGAACCAGCGACCTTCTTGCTGTGAGGCGACAGCTCTACCTACTGCGCCACCACGTTACCGACATTAAATATGTATACTTTAATGTTTCAAATAACTTTTGTAAAAATAAATGTCAAAATATGGGTGAAATAAAGGTTTGGGCTTTGAACTTGTTCATTTAAATAAATAAAATCTAAATCAAGCTAAAATAATAATAATAAAACATTGCAATGCCGATTTTCTACCTTATATTCTTTTGCAAAACATGATTCAGTGTAACAGATACATTTATGGTAACACTTTAAAATACTAGTTCATTAGTTAATGTATTTACTAACATCAACAAACGATTAGTAAAACATTTATTTAGGTATTTATTCATCTTTGTTAACGTTAGTTAATGCTATTTAAGTTAAATGACGTTAGTTCATGTTAACTCACGGTGCATTAACTAATGTTTATTCATTCATTCATTCATTTTCTTTTCAGCTTAGTCCCTTTATTAATCCAGGGTCGCCACAGCGGAATGAACCGCCAATTTATCCAGCACGTTTTTACGCAGCGGATGCCCTTCCAGCTGTAACCCATCTCTTGGAAACATGCACACACACTCATTCACACTCATACAGGGGCGGACTGGCCATAGGGAGCACCGGGACATTTCACGGACACCGTGATTCTGGCCTGCCGCGCATCTCCGTGCCCCCTCCCTGCTCTTCACTTTCTAGATCGCATCAGATGTGGCCTGACTGACAGTTACTTTTGCCCGGTTGAAAATGCTTTCCCAGTCCGCCCCTGCACTCATACACTACGGACAATTTAGCCTACCCAATTCACCTGTATCGCATGTCTTTGGACTGTGGGGGAAACCGGAGCACCCGGAGGAAACCCACGCGAACGCAGGGAGAACATGCAAACTCCTCACAGAAACGCCAACTGACCAAGCCGAGGCCCCCAACTATTTTTTCATATGTTTTATGCCCTTTCAGCCGCAACCCAATACTGGGAAACATCCATACACACTAATTTACAAACAAACTCATACACAAGGGCCAATTTAGTTCATCCAATTCACTTATAGCGCATGTGTTTGGACTGTGGGGGAAACACAGAAATGCCAACTGACCCAGCCGGGACTCGAACCAGCGACCTTCTTACTGTGAGCCGACAGTGTTAACCACTGAGCCACCATGCCACCCTTCACATTTATAATATTTAATAATTAATATGATTAATAATTAATATGATTACGGTAGTGCAGTGGGTAGCACGATTGCCTCACAGCAAGAAGGTCGCTGGTTCGAGCACCGGCTGGGTTAGTTGGCATTTCTGTGTGGAGTTTGCATGTTCTCCCCGTGTTGGCGTTGGGATGCGGCTGGAAGGGCATTCGCTGCGTAAAAAATAAGCTGGATAAGTTGGTGGTTCATTCCGCTGTAGTGATTAATAGAGAGAGTAAGCCGAAAATAAAATAAATGAATGAATGAATATGATTAGTATTATTTATTTAGTTATCATTATTATATTTTACGTTTTTTTTTTCACAAATGTTGTGGTTCAGTGACGTTTAAAGATTAAAAAATTATAATTAATATTAAAATTACATTAATTAGCAATTATTGTTCTAAATATTTAATTTATGGGGGTATGTAGACTAATACTATAATGTATTTTATAAATCATACTAAAATGCATGAAACTCATTATTTTTGACATCATTTTTACTCCAGCCAAAACTAAAAGAAAAAAAAGACTTTCTCCAGAAGAAAAATATAATAGGTTACGGTTAATAATAATTTTAATAATAATGATAATAATAATAATAATAATAATTTCTTCCTTTTTTACGGCCCCTGCTATTGTCAAGCCTTGATTCTCTCTCTGTATGATCAGATAACACAGTGAGGTCAGTGTGTCGGTCAGCAGGGGGCAGCAGTGCTCCACACATTCACTGAACTGCGTCTGTGCTCTTCTTAATGCACATCAGCACTGCTTCACATCTCCAGCAGTGACGCTCACTGTCAGTCTCTTCTGAACACGCTGACGACTGAGACTTACATCCAGACATCAGAGCCTACAAGCAGACAGCCCTCTGGAATATTCACTTTCATCTCAATAGATTCTGCGCTTTATATATTTATATCAGAACGTACATTTATGTATATGACGTATATATGCAGCGCTTCAGGCATTAAAAGTTGCACCGGTTCCACCAAGTTCTTCAGACGGTGGCACCAGGACATGATTTGGCAATGCTGTATGTGGTATCACTGAAATTATACGCTGCAAAATTAGCAGTGTTATTTCAACTTTAACAGAGTCAAATCAACTCTGAATGAGTGAACATAGTGTTTCAATGTGTTCAGAGTTAAAGTAACACTCTTAAGAGATTTACACTATATTTGGGTCATGTTTTACACTGTATCGAGTTAAAAAATAACTCTGGGAATTGATTGTTCCTTGACTCTAGTGTAAAGAGTAAAATTCAACACTACGAGAATTTAACTCTGTTTTTTAAACTCTAGGGTACCTAGTAAACATTACAATACTCATGATTTAGATGATGAGGGAAGTCTCCGGTGATTCAAATGACCTTCTCAGAGCGAGTCTTCAGTTAGTGATTCACTGATTCAAATGAATTGCTCAGAGTGAGTCTTCAGTTAGTAATTCACTGATTCAAATGAATTGCTCAGAGTGAGTCTCCAGTTAGTGATTCACTGATTCAAATGATCTTCTCGGAGCGAGTCTCTAGTCAGTGATTCACTGATTCAAATGACTTTCTCAGAGCGAGTCTTCAGTCAGTGATTTACTGATTCAAAGGATCTGCTCAGAGTAAGTCTTCGGTTAGAGATTCACTAATTCAAATGAACTGCTCAGAGCGAGTCTCCAGTTATGATTCACTGATTCAGATTATCTGCTCAAAGTGAGTCTTCATTTAGTGATTCACTGATTCAAATGATCCGTTCAGATTGAGTCTTCAGTTAGTGATTCACTGATTCAAATGATCTGCTCAAAGCGAGTTTTAAGATTGTGATTGACTGATTCAAATGATCTGCTCAGAGTGAGTCTCCAGTTAGTTTCACTGATTCAAATGATCTGCTCAGAGTGAGTCTCCAGTTATGATTCACTGATTCAAATGATCTGCTCAGAGTGAGTCTCCAGTTATGATTCACTGATTCAAATGATCTGCTCAGAGTGAGTCTCCAGTTAGTTTCACTGATTCAAATGATCTGCTCAGAGTGAGTCTCCAGTTATGATTCACTGATTCAGATGATCTGCTCAGAGTGAGTCTCCAATTATGATTCACTGATTGAAATGATCTGCTCAGAGTGAGTCTCCAGTTATGATTCACTGATTGAAATGATTTGCTCAGAGCGAGTCTCCAGTTATGATTCACTGATTTAAATGATTTGCTCAGAGCGAGTCTCCAGTTACTGATTCACTGATTCAAATGATCTGCTCAGAGCGAGTCTCCAGTTAGTGATTCACTGATTTAAATGATTTGCTCAGAGCGAGTCTCCAGTTATGATTCACTGATTTAAATGATTTGCTCAGAGCGAGTCTCCAGTTATGATTCACTGATTTAAATGATCTGCTCAGAGTGAGTCTCCAGTTATGATTCACTGATTTAAATGATTTGCTCAGAGTGAGTCTCCAGTTATGATTCCCTGATTGAAATGATCTGCTCAGAGTGAGTCTCCAGTTATGATTCACTGATTGAAATTATTTGCTCAGAGCGAGTCTTCAGTTACTGATTCACTGATTCAAATAATCTGCTCAGAGCGAGTCTCCAGTTAGTGATTCACTGATTTAAATGATTTGCTCAGAGCGAGTCTCCAGTTATGATTCACTGATTTAAATGATTTGCTCAGAGCGAGTCTTCAGTTAGTGATTCACTGATTTAAATAATCTGCTCCGAGCGAGTCTCCAGTTAGAGATTCACTGATTCAAATAATCTGCTCAGAGCGAGTCTTCAGTTAGAGATTCATTGATTCAGTATTGACAGTATTTCTGCTTCTCATAATTCAACTGGAGGATAAAATCAGCTTCACTTTTCCTCCTTATGACACATTTTTAGGTGCCTTTAAAAGACATCACACCCTTTATCATGATTCAAAGTGAATGTGAGAGTGAAGCTTATATACGGCCCTCGAGGGCCCTCTGAGAGCCGACAGCATCTCTGAAGTGCAGATTAACAGTCTGAGAAGAGCCCGATTCGCCATAAACTCCAGCACTTGTACAGCAAGAGGGAAAGATTGACAATAAGGGTGCTTTCACACCTGCCTTATTTAGTTCGGTTGAATCGCACTAGAGTTCGTTTAGTCTGTTGGTACGGTTCGTTTGGGCAGGTGTGAACGTAGCAATCGTACTCGAGTGCGCACCAAAAGCGGACCAAAAAAGCGTACCGAGACCTCCTTGAAGAGGTGGTCTCGGTACGCTTTCAAACGAACCCTGGAGCGGATCGTTTGGGGTTGAGAACATGATCCTTACTAAAACAGACCCAACCGCAAAAAGTACTGCGCCTTTTTGGACTAATCCAGCTGCCGTAGGCCGATGCGCTGTGCATTATGGAATGTGGAGGAAAAGTATTTGTTGACAGCGCTTTACCAAGAGAGAGAGAGAGAGAGGGGGAAAACATTACCTGATGGATCGTTGGTAATATTTCCGGAAGATGACCATGTTGCAGTTTAGCTAAATTAATTTACGCCTCCTCCTGAAGTGACGTACGATGCACCTTCGCCGTTTGCAATGCCTTAAAACATTGTTTTCCACCCACAGCCGCGCTTTATCCTCGAAATGTATAGTTTGTTTAACGTGATGTATACAAACTATATAGTATACTATGAGCAGGGATACAATCAGCTAGCGCAGTCGTCCCTCCATAGTGTAAAGCCACATTTTGTATCTGCTGGTTTGTTTATTTGCGGGAGTTCCATTGGCATTTTCCTGCACGTGAATTCTGACCAATCGAAAAGCAGTTTAGGAAATATATTCAACAACATCTGGCCAATGAGTGATGTGGATTTTGTCACATGAATGCATTTTGGTTCTTTTCAACTGGTTCGGACCAAAGCAATCAGTGTGGTGTGAAAGCGGCCCAAAGACGGCAGAAAATGCTACAATGTATCATTTATTGCCCTTGGTCCGGACCAAATAAAACGAACTACAGATGTGAAAGCACCCTAAGACTCTGACTGGGAAGAGGAAGAAAAGTGAAGCTGAGTTTCCTATTTGTCCTTCAGTGTTGCTCCTGATTGGCCGCTGGGCCTCGTTCTGGCGAAGGTCAAAGTGTCAACAGGAGACCACAACCACTTCTGCTGCAAGCTTTTACTTTATCCTGTAAATAGGGTTGCTGAGAGATTTATTTATTTATTTTCCTGTGCTTTCTAAAAGACTTCTTTTTTTATATCGGAAACTATTAATATCAGTTCAACCATCTAAATGCTGAATCTAGCTCTGTTTTGACCCAGGAGACATACAGCTTTATGGAAAAAAAATCTAAAATTCTGTCTTTCTCTTTAAGATGTGTTTATAAACACATGAAAATAATGATAAAATTTCTTCTGAATTTAGAAATAAAAAGGTTTTTTTTTGCAGTAAATAACATAATGTGCCTTATTATATACGCAAGGCGTGACGCAATTGTTGTTTGCTAGTTTCAGCTGGACGCAAGTGCCACTTCTGATACCAAATGATCAACTAGAAGTCAAGTTATTATTTGTTGTTCCTAAAACTTGGATAGGCGACAAGACTTTGTCAGGTAGTGTATATGTATTACCTTCAGAAGAGTTGAGAATTCTCTAAAAATGCTCTAAATTGCATTGATTTTACTTGATAGGTGAGCAAATGTTATCAGATCTTTATAAAATAAAACAAATATTAACATATTACTCAAACCAAGACCTAATAAAACTAGAGAAGCTGAGAATTGTCAAGTGTTTTTCTTTGCATTATTTCTATAGCTGTATATAAAATTATCTTTAATTTTTTGTAAGAGAAAAAACTTTCTGTATCAACCATAGACTGTAAAAGATATGGATGTAGTATGCGTGATGTCACCCAAAAGTTTCTGAAGAACGTAAATTAAGCTACAAGTAGGCGTGGCCAACCGTCGCCATTTGTTCGCGCGTCATCGCACCCACCGGGGGTGACCAAATAAGGGCAAAGAGGCGGAGCTACAGACGCCAGCTAGCATTTTGCTTAGACGGGATTTTCTTTGGGAGAAACGCTTAATACTTCATTACCTGCGACTCGTTTGTGTTCTGACCGCATGTGCTTGGTTGTACACTATATCAATAAAGTGTTTAGACTTTTAAAAACACTGTTGTAATACATTGAGCCATTAAACATTGTTCTTATGACGTTTTTCTACAGGAGGAAAATGCGAATTACATCCAAACACTTCAGATATAGTCTGTGATAAAACAAATTCATTTATAGAGATGGTATACAAGTACATAATTTCTCTCACCTGGGAAATGGAGGCCATGTGAATGGTTTGTGAGCACAATTAAGTGCACACAGCATGTTATAGTATCTGATAATTGTAGGAAATAATTCCAAAAGGCGTCTGACTGTGTAAAGCCACATAAAACAACACAAAAATACGATGAATTTGCTGAGCTTAACGGCTAATCAGCCGGAATCATCTGAGTTGACGAGACAGCGACCAGCGAGACCTAGCTGTCACTCAAGTGACCTTGCCCTTAATTATGCAAACTTAATAAACTTCAATAAAAACGAAACGAATGAGTTATAACCCCCCCCCCACAGTTGTCATGCAGGGTAATATTAGCTATATAAACCAAAACCATCTTTGTACCAGGCTGTAAACATGTTTTTATCAGCTGTTAAATTGGCCAGTTTAGCATTGCAGTCAGTGAACATCTGGAGTTTCTGGAGCCAGCCCCCAAAGGCGAGTCGATGAATTGCAGTATCAGTTACTTCCGTTACGGAGGTTGCCGTTTGGTATAGACCAATGAACAAAGAACAAAAAAATAAAAATATATGTCTATTAACGTATATGAATATCTGGGGATAATACTTATAATTCTCATATTATTTTCTCAGAAATTATACAATATTTTGTATTCACTGTAAAAATGATTAGCTACCTTACTGGAAAATGTGAGTAAACATGTTGTAACTTTGAACTGTTAATAATCCTACAGAATCAAGTGAAATGAAAAATGATTACTTTTTTATTATTCATCAGTGTGGATGGACGCAAACATATTTTTTGTTATTATATGTATAGTTATTGTGCTTGGTGTGATGTTCGAGCCTTTAGTTTTGACTCCGAGTGGATGTTTGAGGTCGTTGGTTCAGTGTAGTTGATTTCTGAAGCTCCTGTCTGCTGTGTGAGCGTCAGTGTGCCGGACAGATGCTCTGCAGGGACTGAAACTCAATGCCTTTCTCATTTTCACTCCTCGTCCCTGGTGGCTTCAGCTTCTGTTAGACATCAGTCTCCTCTCCACCTGTGAATGCATGCCGTTTGCTCTGTAGTTCCTCCGGTCACCTTGTCCCGCTAAGACTGGGAGCAAGGGCTTTGTTCAAACTTGACACATCCGGATGTATTCATTGCTGTGTGAACTCGCTGTTTTCTACTCTGGCTCTTACTACTTTGCTTTATTTCAAGAAAAAAAAATCTGTGTTTTTTTGTGAAGGGTTTGACAGTATTGATACCTAATAGGGTCCTGATGTCTTATGTGTTTTTTTGTTTTGTTTTTTTGTCATGATTGATCATATAGCTTGTTTGGCATGCTGTCCCGGGAGAGAGCCCTGAGCTCAAGGGATCCTCGAGCCCAGGGCTCCCCCCTTTCACATGGCGAGGGGAGATTGAGCTCAGGGCGATCTCAAACTCCCCCGCTGCTGAGGCCAAGGTGAACTTTTTGAGAGTAAGAAATTAGAAAAAAGATTTAGCCTTATTTATCTATAATATAGAGCATATTTTGGCGGTGGGAGGAAACCGGGGAACCCGGGGGAAAACCACGCGGACACGGGGAGAATATGCAAACTCCGCACAGAAATACCTAATGGCCCAGCAAGGACCCGACGCCATCGGTATTCTTGCTGTGAGGCAATAGTGCTAGTCACTGGGCCACCGTGCCGCCCATTCTGGATAAAGGTGGAAGAAGGGGAGGAGGGGGGTTTCTTCCAGACGAAGATAGTTGTAGAAAGGAAATGAGGATATATATAGTGACTTGGGATCCTTTAATTGGAAGATCATGATTAGCTAATGTGGGCCTGCTGGGTCAATCATGAGCACGTGCTCCTCTCAAAATTATGGATTACTAGTGATGCTCCGATTGATCGGCCACCGATCACGATCGGCCGATATTGGCTAAAAATAGCTTGATCGGCTTACCCCAATAGCGCCGATCACTTGACGTAAATTACTCGCACGACTTTTTCACATGTGCATGCACGGCGCACAGGTAAACAACAACAGAGCGGAGCTTTACCATTGGCAACATGAGTTCCCCCGTCTTTTTCAAAGTGTCCAATAAAGACGTAAAGTTAGCCGTTTGCAATGTACAGTATGTCGTGATAAAATCCCTTAAGCAAGCAACGGCATTTTAACAGCACTAACATGATTAGGCATCTTAGAACACGCCACACAACTAAATATGCCGCGTATGAGAATCCCTCAACCAGCCGATTGTGAGTGATGCATTTAAACAACGTAAACCACACAGCAGGGATAGTACGAGTTGGAAAGACATCGCGTTCAGAATTATGGAATTCATTTGCCTTTACGAACAACCTGTGATATATGGAGTGCAGACGCCTGTCCAATGTGTGTGTGTGGCACACACTCTCCAGCTTGCTGTGCATGTATGGCAAAACTAGTATCTATTTTCATGTTGCTTATTTTTTAGATACTAGTGCTTTTTAAAAATAAACTAGTGCTTACTCATTAGACTAGTTTATTTTATTAGATACTAGTACTTATTTTAATAGTAACTAGTAGCTATTCTGTTGTTACCATGGTTGTTACTAGTAACAATTTTGAATTATTTCCATTGATTTCTATGGGATCTGTCATTGAGATATCAACTGTTCAGTTTTGACTAGTATGTATTCCAACTGGGACTAGTACATATTTTTATGTACTGCTAGTTAATCATCAAGTACTGATACTTATTAGATAGATACTAGTACCTAACTAATAGATAATAGTACATAAGCATTAGATACTAGTACTTATTCATTAGGTACTAGTTCTTAATCGTTAGATACTAGTATCTATTTAATCTACTTATTCATTAGATACTAGTTCATCTGGTTGTTCCTGCTTGTTTCTCTGCCTTGTTAATTAGGAAGGACAGCATTGTCTTACAGTAGCTTACTACATTATTAGTTGGTTCCTTAACTACATCAGACGTTCATAATAATAACTGACAAAAACACTTGCCATATTGGCCTTTGTGGCATTTGCCAGTTTTGGTGTAACTAGTTTTACATTTTGCTGCCAATAATAAAGTGTAAATAGGTGTATTAAGAGGCTACATCCCATTAAACTGGTCTGATTTGTCTGCCTGACCCCTCTTTGTTTGGAATAATTTTAAGTTACTCTGCCTTATTTGGGAAAGATGGCACACTTTACAGACTCATTAACTTTATTGAATGGCCATTCTGTGATCGGCAGTGATCGGCAATCGGCAGATCATGATTTTGGTGATCGGCCCCAAAAATGCTGATTGGAGCATCTCTATGGATTAAGATGCATGATATTTCATATTTTGGTTTTCGTCTCTATTTATATTCAGCTTTCTTGATAGGAAATGCTACAAAATGTAAAAACTGAGCTCAAGAAGTTTCTGAAATTTAGTTGATTTGACATGCTATGACCCTGCTTATTAATGTAAAATTCATTCATTCATTTTCTTTTCAGCTTAGTCCCTTTATTAATCTGGGGTCGCCACAGCGGAATGAACCGCCAACTTATCCAGCACATGCCTTTCCAGCTGCAACCCATCTCTGGGAAACGCCAATACACTCCCATTCACACACTTACACTACGGACAATTTAGCCTATCCAATTCCCCTATACCACATGTCTTTGGACTGTTTTGGGCTCGAACCAGTGACTTTCTTGCTGTGAGGCGATCATGTTACCCACTGCGCCACCGTGATGCCCTAATGTAAAATTAAACTAAAATTATTTTGATGGCATATTGTGAGTTTTCTATGGTTTTAGACACTTATTATTATTTTAGTGCGTTGCACAAACTTACACATTTTCATTCAATCTTTAGTGGGTCAGTCTCAGACATTTATGATGATGTTTTGAAATTATTGAAACAATCCTATTTATTTTCTATATCCTTAATCTCCAGAAACACTTTAAAGTCCTGCATTGCTTATTTATTTATTATTTTTGGTGCAGTGGTCCTGGTTGAATGTTAATGGAGCTGCTAATACTGGCTCTTTGACCTGCTGGAGTTTTGCCTAATAGGATTAATGCTCACTTATTCCCAAGCCGTCAGTTTTATTGATAATCAGATGGCAAGCAACCAAAACAGCCAATCATCTGACAAGCGGGAATTGAAGATCCTGCCAGCTTACAATCACTCACATCGCTCTACCTGTCGCTCAGGGCATTATGGGCATGAATGTTCGCTGTCAGGTTACTGACGTCCTGAAAATTAAGTGCTTTCCATAAGAAAAATGGGACTTCTCAGTGCAGGAATAGTATGAGGTCATGTTCAGCAACAGCAAATAAATATACACTCACCGGCCACTTTATTAGGTACACCTGTCCAGCTGCTCGTTAACGCAAATTTCTAATCAGCCAATCACATGGCAGCATCTCAATGCATTTAGGCATGTAGACATGGTCAAGACGATCTGCTGCAGTTCAAAGTGAGCATCAGAATGGAAAATGATTTAAGAGACTTTGAACGTGGCATGGTTGTTGGTGCCAGATGTGCTGATCTGAGTATTTCAGAAACTGCTGATCTACTGGGATTTTCACGCACAACCATCTCTAGGGTTTACAGAGAATGGTCCGACAAAGAGGAAATATCCAGTGAGCGGCAGTTCTGTGGGTGCAAATGCCTTGTTGTTGACATAAGTCAGAGGAGAATGGCCAGACTGGTTCCAGCTGATAGAAAGGCAACAGTAACTCAAATAATCACTCGTTACAACCGAGGTCTGCAGAAGAACATCTCTGAACACACAACACGTCCAACCTTGAGGCGGATGGGCTACAGCAGCAGAAGACCACACCGGGTGCCACTCCTGTCAGCTAAGAACAGGAAACTGAGGCTACAATTCACACAGGCTCACCAAAACTGGACAATCGAAGATTGGAGAAACGTTGCCTGCTCTGATGAGTCTCTATTTGCCACATTCGGATGGTCGGGTCAGAATTTGGCGTCAACAACATGAAAGCATGGATCATCCTGCCTTGTATCAACAGTTCAGGCTGCTGGTGGTGGTGTAATGGTGTGGGGGATATTTTCTTGGCACACTTTGGGTCCATTAGTACCAATTGAGCATCGTGTCAACGCCACAGCCTACCTGAGTATTGTTGCTGACCATGTCCATCCCTTCATGACCACAGTGTACTCATCTTCTGATGGCTACCTCCAGCAGAATAACGCACCATGTCATAAAGCGTGAATCATCTCAGACTGGTTTCTTGAACATGACAATGAGTTCACTGCACTCAAAAGGCCTCCACAGTCACCAGCCCTCAATCCAATAGAGCACCTTTTGGATGTGTTGGAACGGGAAATTGGCATCATGGATGTGCAGCCGACAAATCTGCTGCAACTGTGTGATGCTATCATGTCAATATAGAGCAAAATCTCTCAGGAATATTTCCAGTACCTTGTTGAATCTACGCCACGAAGGACTAAGGCAGTTCTAAAGGCAAAAGTGGGCCCAACCCGGTACTAGTAAGGTGTACCTAATAAAGTGGCCAGTGAGTGTATTATATGATGACAAAATAAAATACAAAATAGATTTATTTGCTATTATAATATAATAATATAAGCAAATATATATATATTTTTATGCTACTATATTGTAATACCTATCAATAATATAAAGTATATAAAGTAATAAAGAGAACTTTCATGTATAGCAGAAATATTGTGCGTATCGTCTGAATAGGCATGGACTGCAGTATATATGATAAAAAAGTGGACAGTCCAAGGGATTTCTGGAAAGGTGAATGTGGTAGCAGGTGGATTTGGGACAATATGAAGCTTAATCTTTAATCCGTAAAGTTTAATACAGATCATAACCATTTGGAATTAGAAATGTCCCCTATAGATAACAGATGAGGGCAGAAAGAGAATGGGGAAAATGCGCGGGAAGGCTCGGGAATGTGACGCTGGTAATAACACTGGATGAAATAGCACAGGTGAAGAGTAAAGCATCCCACACGGCGACGATAAGCTCAGTGTTAGAGCCGAGCGCTGCGTTTTTATAGAAAAAATCTAATTCATCTTCAGCCGAGCAGAGCAGGGGCTCCAATCTGTCCACAAAGCAGTATCGATCCTGGAGTCCGGGAGACCTGGCATCCAACACAATAATAGATTTTCAATTGTGACCACCAGCAGGCACAACCTTATTTAAATCTTAACCAAAAAAAAAGGTCTGAAATGAATATAGGTGGGAGATACAGTGATAAACTGTGTTCAGCAGAGCAGCACTGAAAGGTCAGCCGGGCCCGAAGGAAAGACATGGTTAACAAGATCCTGGTTCAGAAAACTCTGACATCGGCCTGTGCTTAAATCTCCCCATGCTTAACCAGGATTAAGGAAGCAATGTGGGGGAAAAAAAAAATCAATACAAGACACCATCCATTCATCTTCAAAGCCTGATCCTCATCCAGAGCCTGTGCTTGGAAGCAATTTCTGAGAGTTAAGGAGACTTTTATAACCAGAACCCACAGATCTCATATGTAGTGGAAAGATATAAAATACCCTTTTGTCATTTATGAAGTAGATTCAGCGTGTCTTTGATATTCACAATGTTCTGGTGGACTGAATATTTTATAACATTTGTGCAATGCAATTAAATGAAATAAAAATACTCTTATGGGAAATGCTTTTGGTTTGTTAGGACTGATGAAGTTAAAGTCGAGAATTTTTTAGGGTGGAGATAAAAAGTGAATAATGCATACATATAATAAGTGTCACATGAAAACTTAACTTTGCATAATAAAGTACATTGTTTAAAATAATGTGAAATTTAATACTGCATAAGGTCGACACGGTGGCTCAGTGGTTAACACTGTCACCTCACAGTAAGAAGGTCGCTGATTTGAGTCTAGGCTGGGTCTGTGTGGAGTTTGCATGTTCTCCCCGTGTTGACGTGGGTTTCCTCCGGGTGCTCCGGTTTCTCCCACAGTCCAAACACATGCGCTATAGGGAAATTGATGAACTAAATTGGCTGTAGTGTATGAGTGAGTGTGTGTGTGTGTGTGTGTGTGTGTGTGTGTGTGTGAGTGTGAATGAGAGTGTATGGGTGTTTCCCAGTACTGGGATGCAGTTGGAAGGCATCTGCTGTGTAAAACATATGCTGGATAAGTTAGCAGTTCATTTAGCCATGGTGACCCCTGATGAATAAAGGGACTAAACCGAAGGAAAATGAATGAATACTAAATAACAATTCAAGATATTGCATATAATTTAATTAAATAATTGGCAATATGTCTTGCCAACTGAAACTAAGTTTGGCTAAAGCGAAACAAAACAAAAAACAAAACAAAACTAACAGAAAACAAAAACAAAACTAACAGAAAACAAAAACAAAACTAACAGAAAACAAAACAAAAACAAAAC
>LR812537.1:56380487-56444555 GCA_903798195.1 Danio kyathit | reverse complement strand
GGACACATCTTAATTTCTTTATTAATTTTTTAACACCAAGAATCATTGATTTCTGTAGTTTATATAAAGGAAACACTGAGACTGAAGTGACTAAAGCACAATCTGGTATTGCAGCCTCTCCAGGATAAAAAAAAAAAAAAGAAACAGATTATTGCTACTAAAATGATTTATTTTTTTGATTGGTTTTGCGAAATTTGCAGCAAATTCTGTGCTGTTTATTTTATTGTTTTGCTGTAAAAAAAATACACAAATGTACACAACCAAATTTTTTATTCATTTTTGACCTCGAGAATCATTGATTTCTGTCATTTATATAAAGGAAACACTGAAAGAAACAATAAATAATAATAATAATAATAATAATAAGAGAATGAAGTCACATGCATTGCTCAGGTGTGAGTTTTTCACAGACTTCAACAGAGTGTCAAAATCTTGATGGTTCTGTGGGTCTCGTCTATCAAATCTGAGCTTTATTCTGTATTTTCTATTGGATTCAGTTCAGGTGATTGGCTGGGCCATTCTACAGTTTGATTTTCTTTCTCTGAAAGCATCTGCGAGTCTCCTTGGCTGTGTTTTGGATCATTGTCTTGCTGAAATGTCCACCCTGGTTTCATCTTCATCCTCCTGCTAATGTAGATGTTGGACTGAAGCAGCTGATGTTCATTTACACTGAGGAAGGGCAGAGGGTTGCTGAAGAACTACTGAGAGATTTCAGCTGCTGTCTGGGCTTTCACTGCCGGAATACAGCTCCCTTTCTTCATGTGTTTAATACTTTTTCCCTGCGGCATTTCATTTTATTATGCAAACTAATTATATGTTTTCTTTGACTATATGGTTTTCTTTGGTTGTTACCAACATCTGGAGAAAATTTCATGTCAACAGCACCTTTATAAACATGTTTTCTGAGAAAAATGGTCACGTGTTAAATACTTATTTTCCCTGCTGTAACTTAATCTTTAATTACTTGCTAGCACTATTCATTCAGGAGTAATTTCCCTAATTACATTTTACTATCCTAAAGTATAACATCATTTTTGTTGCTTATGTTTGTGTTATTTAGACTTTTACCCATTGTTTTGTATCGCTTTTCCTTATTTATGCTCAAAGTAATACTCGATGCCACCCAGATGACTTTCTCAGAAATGTAATCTTTATCTGAATATATTGTGGGCTCCCTGAAGAAGTGTTGAACTAACCATTATAAGCAGCTTTGGGGAGAAAGCCAATGACTCTGATATGGATATTGAGATGAGCTACATTAAGTTCTGATGGAGTGCAGATAAAGAATATCCACAAATATGATTTCTGGGAATGCTGCAAATGTGTTCACCGTTAGATAGCGATCCTGCGCTATTTAGATCGTTCTGCCTTAAATCGTGTCTGATAAGACTGTCAACAACTTTCTTATTCAGTAAGCAGCCATTTGATTAGAAACACACACTTGCACTTCTACTCGGTTTTGATTCTTATTTATTTCTAAGCTTTTCAGTATGTTGGTCAATTTCTTTTATGTATACATACATATATATATATATATATATATATATATATATATAATTTTTTGGTTGATTGATATTTGGCGGTTCATTCTGCTGTGGTGACCCCTGATTAATAAAGGGACTAAACCAAAAAGAAAATGAATGAATGATACTTTTCTCTGGATATTTATTTATTTATTTGTATGCTTATTTATTTATTTGTTTATATATTTATGTATTATTTATTTATTTGTGTATTTATTTATTTATTTATTTATTTATTTATTTATTTATTTATTTTTTCTGTTTGTGATATTAAATAGAGCAAAGCACAAGATCCTTATTTGTTTATTTATTTATTTGTTAATTTATTTATTAATTTATTTATTTGTGTATTTATTTATTTATTTACTTATTTTTTTTTCTGTTTATGATATTGAATAGAACAAAGCACAAGATCCTTATTTATTTGTGTATGTGTTTGTGTGTTCATTTGTAAATTTGTGTGTTTATTTATTTGTTTGTTTGTGTATTTATTTATTTATTTGGGTATTTGTGTATTTATTTAGTTACTTATTTCTTTAATTTTTTTTCTGTTTTTGATATTGAATAGAATAAACCGCATGTCCTTATTTATTTTTTAATTTGTGTGTTTATTTATTTGTGTATTTATTTATTTATTTATTTGTGTATTCATTTATTTACTTATTTTTTTCTGTTTGTCATATTGAATAGAACAAAGCACAAGAACCTTTATTTATTTATTTATTGATTTATTTGTGTATTTATTTATTTGTGAATTTGTGTGTTTATTTGTGAATTTGTGTGTTTGTTTGTGTATTTATTTATTTATTTGTTTGTGTATTTATTTATCTGTTTGTTTGTGTATTTATTTATTTGTGTATTTATTTGTGTATTTATTTATTTACTTATTTGTTTTTATATAAAAAGCGCAAGATCCTTTGTGTTTATTTATTTGTGAATTTGTGTGTTTATTTGTGTATTTGTTTGTTTGTGTATTTATTTATTTGTTTGTTTGTGTATTTATTCATTTGTGTATTTATTTGTTTGTGTATTTATTCATTTGTGTTTTTGTTTGTGTATTTATTTATTTGTGTATTTATTTATTTACTTCTTTAATTTTTTAAATAAAAAGCACAAGTTCCTTTATTTGTGAATTTGTGTGTTTATTTATTTGTGAATTTGTGTTTACTTGTTTGTTTGTGTTTTTATCTGTTTGTGTGTTTGTTTGTGTATTTATTTATTTGCGTTTTTTGTGTGTTTGTTTGTTCGTGTATTTATTTATTTGGGTTTTTTGTGTATTTATTTATTGAATTTTTTTCTGTTTGTGATATTAGCTAGAAAAAAGCACAAGATTCTTTCTTTATTTATTTAAATACTTGTGCATTTATGTGTTTATTTATTTGTGAATTTGTGTATTTATTTATTTATTTATTTATTTATTTATTTATTTATTTATTTATGTATTTGTGTTTTTATTTATTTGGATATTTGTGTATTTATTTATTTAATTATTTATTGAATTTTTCTGTTTGTCATAGAATAAAACAAAGTGCAAGAACCTTATTTTTTTTTAGTTTTTATTTATTTGTGTATTTATTAAATTTTGTTCTATTCAATATCACAAACAGAAAAAAGTGCAAGATCCTTTATTTATTTATTTGTGTATTCATTTATTGGTTTGTTTGTGTTTATTAATTAATTTATTTTCTGTTTGTGATATTCAATAGAACTAAGCATATTATCCGCCTTTTTCCCCTCATTGTTGCGTGCAGTAATGAAGGCAAAATGTAAATTTAACAAAATATATTTAAATCCCACCAGGGCGAATTTTAATTTCATTTTATCACTCGTCCTCCCATTTTGCCACGCATTAGACTCTTCTACAAGTCTATGCTTTTGTGTTTTATCACAGTGCAGCCTCCGTTTTACTGCCTGCCAGCCTGTCAGTGATCACCAAGGCAGAAAAACGTCATCGCCGATAGTTGCGCTAGTAAACGTTGGAGTAAATTGCAGTGTAATTCAACAGAAAGCTGTATCGCAGTGAATGTTTGGGCTCCGTTTTTATAGGATGAGAACGGAGGGTTGTTTATTCGCTTTTTTTACAGCCTGCGAGATCTCAGATGTGGGCAGAATGAGGCTGGGTTGCATTATTAAAAGTGTAATGGGCTGTAGAGGCTCAGAAATGGAGAGCGAAAAGGGACCAAAATTGATCAGGGTGTTGTTTTTTTTGAGGGCCAACAAAATAGAGCCTGGTAATGTGAATGTATATATGACAATGGGGGGAAATGTTCTGTTATTTTGTCAGTACTTATTGGGAGATATACAGCTGAAAGATGACTCGTGGAGAATGAAGTCACATGCATTGCTCAGGTGTGAGTTTTCACAGACTTCAACAGAGTGTCAAAATCTTGATGCTTCTGTGGGTCTCGTCTATCAACTCTGAGCTTTATTTAGTATTTTCTATTGGATTCAGATCAGGTGATTGGCTGGGCCATTCTAAAGCTTTATTTTCTTTCTCTGAAAGCATTTGAGTGTTTTCTTGGCTGTGTTTTGGATCATTGTCTTGCTGAAATGTCCACCCTGGTTTCATCTTCATCCTCCTGCTAATGTAGATGTTGGACTGAAGCAGCTGATGTTCATTTACACTGAGGAAGGGCAGAGGGTTGCTGAAGAACTACTGAGACATTTCAGCTGCTGTCTGGGCTTTCCCTGCCGAACTACACCTCCCTTTCTTCATGTGTTTAATACTTTTTCTCTGCATTTATTACACATAACTTCATTTGTAAACTAACTAGATTTGTTTTCTTTTCATATATAGATTTCTTTGGTTGTTATCAACTGTTACTGGTAACATTTTGATGTGACTCAGTTTGTAGTAAGTTGGTGGCAAAATAGCAAAACGACAATCAAATAATGCAAAAATAAGTGAATTTATTTACAAAAGTGAAATGTCGAACAGCAAAAATATTATGTACAAGTTGGAGTTTCACAAAAGAAAATAAATCAATTAACGTATGTTATTAAAGGGGAAAAGAGAATTTCAAGTGGCGCCAAATAAAAGAAAACAAAATAACAAAAACCCCAAAACTAGCTAAAAAGTACCCTCTAAACTAGCTAATAGAAAATAACAAACAAAACTTCTTCAGCGTTTGCACGCTACATCTAATACTACACTTCTAACAGAAAATATACGTAGAAAACTTACAGCAGGTGGCGCTCACTTCTAAATTAGTGTGTTTACTCAGTGGAGTTTTCTGTGTGTTGTGTGATGTATGTCACGTGACATTTAGGCCCCGTTTACACTAGTACGTTTTAGTTTTAAAACGGCGTATTAGAATGAAAACGATCCGCGTCCACACTAGCGTTTCACCCAGCGTTTCTGAACAGCTCTCCGTCTACACTAAAACGGTGAAAACGCACATCACGTGACTAGGGATGCAACGATTATAGATTTTGGTTGTACGATTATAGTCTGAGAAATAATCACGGTTTCACGGTTATCACGATTATTATGCATTCATTAATTTCAAACACCACTAGTTTAGAAAATAAGATGAAAACTCCTTATATTTTAAGTGTTATTTTTTTGCTGCTCAGTAACCAATTAATACAGCATTTATGCTTAAAAATAAGTGAATGTTTTTGACATTTAAAGAAATAATTTTACACTGTAAAAAAATGACAGAACAATGAATAAATAAATTAAAATAAATTAAAAAACAGTATTTGTCTAATGCAGAGCTTGAAATGAACCTTTTTACCTGGTAGCACCGGTGCTTACAACTTAAAAAAAATGTAGGAGCACCAGAAAAAATGTAGGAGCACCCACCAAAAATTTATGAGCACCACTGCAAATTGTATATTAACAGATTTATTGTATTTGAAAACAACATCAATAGGACTAACAAAAACCAGAAACAACTATCTAACTAATTCTGTGATGACTTATTGATATTTGTGCAATAATTCCAAAATGAATGTCTAATAATTATAAAATATTAATGATGACTATGATGACAATAATACTAACAAAGAATTACATTTCTCATTATCATGCTGCTTGAATGTGCTTGAATGTGAGTTATCTGCTATAAAAATCCTACTGTTACTTTATGAAAAATAAATCTATGGTTTGCATCAAATAAAAATTAAGCATTGCCGTAAGAAATGTTTATTTTGCACTATTGTTTTATATGCATGACAATTTAATAAACAGAAATAATGGACAAAATAAAATAAGAAAAGTCTCACGTCTGCACCTCTTTAAAAGTTTTGGTTTCGGTTTGGTCGTTTTAAATGCTCAGTCTCGTTATAACCTGATCTTCATTTCTCTGTGTTTGTGGAGTAAAGCAAGCGAGTCAGCTGACCCAATATATAAGCGGGGCAGAGCAGGATTCTCATTTTAAACTTGGTAAAGGCGAGCTTCTTTGGCGACAGTGTTAGATTTTCTCGACGCAACGCATCGAGATTCAGGCCATTAAACAGCTAATCCACTCCGAGTCTTACAGCACTCTCTCCGAAATCACTCGATTGATCTCAACTGGCGGATCAACATTCACCACATCTTATCTTCAGCCGTTTGCAGTTCCCGCGGCCACAAAAGCCCCCTGTCATCTCAACGAGGTGCGTCTAAAAAAAGCGTGAGCGCGTTGCGTCGCATGTTCCTCCATTGGTAATAACGAACGTGCACAGGCTTGCCTTAGTTAGCCTCAGTCATCGTTAATCTAGTGCGCGTGGTTATTAGTCTCATTGTACAAACTACCGCACAGTTTGCATAACTGTTTAGTTGCTGCAGTTTTGTTTCGTGCAGAAACGCGGTGTTGAGAAGCCTTTACGATTAATTAACCGTGAAGAATTAAAGCGCGGTTAATAGTGAAACCGGTTAATCGTTGCATCCCTACACGTGACCACACACACACAAACACTCTCTGGCATGCGCTGCAGCGTGCTTTGAGCGCACACACACCCACATGAGAGCTGCGCAAGTCGGACTGTTCATCACGGATCTACCGCTGGATCTAATCTCACTATATTTGTTAAACGTGATATTTAATTCATCTTGTTGTCTATATCTGACGACATATTCCCCGACTTTGGTCTTTTGAATCTATTACTTGTTCTCAGGTAACGTGTTTTGGCTGAGCGCAAAGATAAGTTAGGTTAAATATTAATGTAACCGCGGACAGCGATTCTGCACATCTGACTGATTGTTTGCCTTTATTTTGTCTATTGTATAAACTTATTGTGCGTTATACTTTTATAATGGCCATTATTGATCATTAAAACGGATATTCAGTGAAAGAGAGAGTGTATGTTTCGTATTTTCAATGAAAATGAAAGGAGGCAGTAGCCTAATGTTATAGGCTCCGTTTTGTTATATGCTTGAAGATGACGCTCATATCATGCAGCTACACGAGGCCTCAACATTTTTGATGTCTGTTAAGTTGCTAATATCAAAGTGAAAATAGGCAGTTCCTCACATCATGTTTTCATTTTATTGTTAAGATAGTGAAACAGCATAGCCAGGGTGATGTGAATGACTTTATAAAGTACACACTCGGGAGTTTGTTTTCCATATCAAACTTGCTAAGTCTGAACTTACACGGAGAGGATGAAGACTGAACTGTGTGAAGGCTACTTAATATTGAGGAAAAAGCCCCAATCAGATAGGTAAATGTCTGAAGCCCCGCCTCCGTTTTCAGATGTCTCCGTTTTTCCTCATCCACACTGAGACGGAGCAGCAGCGTTTTCAGAATGAAAACGGCCTCTCCAGCGTTTCCAAACGCTCCGTTTTCGGGGCTCGAAAACTCCGGCGTAGTGTGGACGGATGGCGTAACCGTAGCAAAACTTATGCGTTTTAAAACTAAAACGTATTAGTGTAAACGGGGCCTTAAACTCCTCGATTCCCAGGGGAATTCGGACACCAAAGATCAGGGGTTGTGAAATACACACATACAAGATGGTAACAGCGCACCAAAACTGAAACGAGAACAAAAATTCTAACTCTAAAGTCACATCAACATAATAGCACACAACGCAAACCAAAACACACACATAGAGCAAAAAGCCAAGCAAGACAAAAGCAAGAGAACAGCTTTAAGCTGGTTGTTGCTTCATCAGATATGGTTGCGGCCGGAAGTTAACGAGAATTATTTATATTATTTATTAAATTTCCTATTTATTGTATTTTATTAACGTCTACCCCCACCCCAACCCTAAACCTAACCGTCACAGTAGACTCCACACAGAAACGCCAACTGGCCCAGCAGGGACTCGAACCAGTGACCTTCTTGCTGTGAGGCCACAGTACTAATCACTGAGCCACTGTGCCGGCCACAATAGTAACAATAAACACATTAAATCTAAAATATTGAAGGTGGTAGTTCATTCTGATAGATGGCCTGTGTGACGTCATGACTCAAACACTCAACACTGTCTTTAATGATCATTGATTCATTTATCAAGAGGAGCTGTGCTGGTTGTAATTGTAAATGTGAAGTAAATGTGAAGCGTTAAGCCCGGAGCGCCGCATCTGCAAGTGTACATTAACTCAGTGACTGCGACACTGCCTGTGGTGTGTGTCCTCACGCTTCATTTACTCGCTACAGGGTGTGTGTGTGTGTATATATGACAACGTGTGTTTGAGTGACCCTGTTTCTCTCCTGTCTTTAGCCTGTAGGGCCTCGTCTGACAAATTACAGCATCTAATGGATATTTAAACACCCTTCATATGCAAAGCAGGAGCCCTTGAACTGTACGCGCTGCAAAAGGTGTAAATTCACTGTTTAATGAGCAGCCGAGGCTCTTGCGCTTGTTTTTCCTGCAAGGCAATTGCTTTATTTATTACTGGAGTTCCCACTTGAGTATCTTTTTATTTATTTATTTTACAAATTTATTTATTTATTTATTCGCCTTTTAAAAGCTATTTCATTATTATTTTGACCTCTCTTAAAAGGTATTTAATTAATAATAATAATTATTATTATTTAAAAAAATAATTTAATATAGTTTTTTTTACATTACTGTAATATATTTATGCACATGTTTGTGCAGGTATGTGTGCATGTACAGTTGAGGACAAACTTATCAGCCCATGTAAACAATTTATTCTTTTTCAAATATTTCGAGAGCAAGGAATTTTTCACAGTATTTCCTATAATATTTTTTCTTCTGGAGAAAGTCTTATTTGTTTTATTTCGGCTAGAATAAAAGCAGTTTTAATTTTATTTAAAGCCATTTTAAGGTCAATATTATTAGCCCCCTTAAGCAATATTTGTTTTGGATTGTCTACAGAACAAACCACTGTTATACAATGACTAGCCTAATTAAATTATATTATTATTTAAAGACACAATATTTATGTTTTTTGCATTAAAATATCTTTAAAAAACACTAGAACTAGTGGTGTAACGGATAGCAAATCCCATGGTTCAGATCACATTATGTTTTTAGTCACGGATCAGATCATTTTTTGGATCAGCTAAAAAGGGGAGGAGATTAATGTCATTTGCTTTCCATTTATTACAGAAACAGCACTGCAAGACACTTTTGGTTTTAACAAGCAGAACTTAGAAGCTGTAATTTTATTAAAAATAAAATGAAGAAATAATCAGCTGAATAAAAATAAATAGTAAAATAATCAGTGCTGTGAAAAATTCACTGTTACTACTGTTACTGATGACGCTAAATGTAGAAATCTTACATTATAATTTATACAACCCATATTTATTTTTCAACAAATGATTCAGTTCTTCACTCATAAAACCTCATGTTTCATTGCTAGATGATCATTTCTGAAGAATTATTTAGTGGCATGTTTTTGATGGCTGGTTGTCGCCACCTTTTGGTTAAATCATGTAATTGCTGCCTACAAGTTTACTTTTAAAGCGTCAAGTTAAATGCATATGATGGTGATTTAAATTTTTACCATAAACATCAGTGGTTTTATCCACACTATAAACTGTTATGCTGAGTGTTTGACTGTTTACCTTCATAACTAACTCAAAAGACTAAAGACTGAATCTCTTTCTTGATTTTTGCATTTTCAGAGTTGAATGCAGCGATTGGTAGGTTTAATAAACATGTGCAAATCATCATCATTTATAATTTATGTTGCGTGGGTGTTGAGATCCCGATCTTGTAAAGATTAATCGTGCAGCTTACACTGAATGCATTAACGCAGGCTAAACCCTGTAGTGACAGAAAACACCTTTAATAACCTAAGCAACCCACCACATCCAGAATAACCCACCACAACTTCTTCCATCATCATTATATTTTACAGGAAAGCCTAGATGCTTCCATACATGTGATTTGAATGACGCAAGAGACGATCTCTCTGTGATCGTTACAAATTTAGGATTAATCTACCAGTAAAAAATAATGTATTAGCCTAATCTGTGGGTCACGTGTGTTCAGAAACCGTGGGTTGTGATCCGTATGAATAACGGATCGACCGTGATCCGTTACACCCCTATCAAGCAATATTTGTTTTGGATTGTCTGCAGAACAAACCACTGTTATACAATGACTTGCCTAATTCAATTTTATTAATATTTAAAGACACAATATTTATGTTTTTTGCATTAAAATATCTTTAAAAAACACTAGAACTAGTGGTGTAACGGATAGCAAATCCCATTGTTCAGATCACATTATGTTTTTAGTCACGGATCAGATCATATTTTGGATCAGCTAAAAAGGGGAGGAGATTAATGTCATTTGCTTTCCATTTATTACAGAAACAGCACTGCAAGACACTATTGGTTTTAACAAGCAGAACTTAGAAGCTGTAATTTTATTAAAAATAAAATGAAGAAATAATGAGCTGAATAAAAATAAATAGTAAAATAATCAGTGCTGTGAAAAATTCACTGTTACTACTGTTGCTGATGACGCTAAATGTAGAAATCTAACATTATAATTTATACAACCCATATTTATTTTTAGTCTCATTTTCAATAATTGATTTAGTTCTTTACTCATAAAACCTCATGTTTCATTGCTAGATGATCATTTCTGAAGAATTATTCAGTGGCATATTTTTGATGGCTGGTTGTCGCCACCTTTTGGTTAAATCATGTAATTGCTGCCTACAAGTTTACTTTTAAAGCGTCAAGTTAAATGCATATGATGGTGATTTAAATTTTTACCATAAACATCAGTGGTTTATCTAAACTATAAACTGTTCTGCTGAGTGTTTGACTGTTTGTAACGTCATAACTAACTCAAAAGACTAAAGACTGAATCTCTTTCTTGATTTTTGCATTTTCAGAGTTGAATGCAGCGATTGGTAGGATTAATAAACATATGCAAATCACCATCCTTTATAATTTATGTTGCGTGGGTGTTGAGATCCCGATCTTGTAAAGATTAATCGTGCAGCTTACACTGAATGCATTAACGCAGGCTAAACCTGTAGTGACAGAAAACACCTTTAATAACCTAAGCAACCCACCACATCCAGAATAACCCACCACAACTTCTTCCTTCATCATTATAATTTACAGGAAAGCCTAAATGCTTCCATACATGTGATTTGAATGACGCAAGAGGCGATCTCTCTGTGATCGTTACAAATTTAGGATCAATCTACCAGTAAAAAATAATTAGATTAGCCTAATCTGTGGGTCACGTGTGTTCCGAACCGTGGGTTGTGATCCGTATGAATAACGGATCGACCGTGATCCGTTACACCCCTATCAAGCAATATTTGTTTTGGATTGTCTACAGAACAAACCACTATTACACAATGACTTGCCTAATTAACCTAACTTTAACCTAGTTAAGCCTTTAAATGTCACTTTAAGCTGAATACTAGTATCCTTAAGAATATCTAGTCAAAAATTATGTGCTGTCATCATGGCAAAGATTTAAAAAATCAGTTATTAGAAATGAGTTATTAAAACTATCATGATTAGAAATGTGTTGTAAAAAAACTTCTGTTAAAACTAATAAATAAGAGGGTGAGTTGAAGTCGTTGGTCTCCATCTAGTTCAGTTTATTTCATGGCTGTTTTGATTTTTGTCCATTATGAAAAGCTGCTGGTGACCTGATGTGACTTCATCAGTTGTGTCTATTTTTAGCTGGTGTTTGACCGACTCAAACAGAGCTAGAGTCTTTCAGGATTGAGTCTTATCTGATGCGGGAGTGCAGGTCTGCTTTGGAGAGACTGAAACAGGAGGCTGGAACACCTAAAGAGTCTAATACAAACATTCACAGGCCTCCGAGGACCAGATAAGCTTTGTCTGTGACCTTCCGTTTGCAGAGTCGGAAACAGACATAAAAAGAGCTTCAGATTCAACTCTGCATATTTATTAAGTCTGTGTTAAAGGGCCAGTGCACCTGCAAATTAGAACGGTGCTGTTAATGCTCTTAAAGGGACAGTTGACCCAAAAATGATATATTTAGTTGAGTTAGATGAGTTATTGGACAACAGTGGTTTGTTTTGTAGAGTTGGAAACAGACATAAGCGCTCCAGATTCAACTCTGCATATTTATTAAGTCTGTGTTAAAGGGCCAGTGCACCTGTAAATTAAAACGGTGCTGTGAATGCTCTTAAAGGGACAGTTTACTCAAAAATCAATATATTTAGTGACCCTTTACTTGTTTTAAACCTTTATGAGTTTTCTGTTGAACACAAAAGAAGATATTTTGAAAAATGTTGGAAATCCGTAACCATTGACTTTCATTGTATTTGTTTCTCCTACTATTAAAGTGAATGGTTACTGGTTTTTAACGTTCTGTAAAATATTTTGTTAGTGTTTAAAAGAAGAAAGAAACTCATTTGGTGGTAAATAGTGAGGATATTTCACTAGTTATTTTTAAAGATACTTTTCAGCTTAAAGTGCAATTTAAAGGCTTAATTAGGTTAACTAGAGAAGCTAATTGGACAAGTTATTGGACAACAGTGGTTTGTTTTGTAGAGTTGGAAACAGACATAAGAGGTTCAGATTCAACTCTGCATATTTATTAAGTCTGTGTTAAAGGGCCAGTGCACCTGCAAATTAGAGCGGTGCTGTGAATGCTCTTAAAGGGACAGTTGACCCAAAAAGGATATATTAAGTCACCCTTTACTTGTTTTAAGCCTTTATGAGTTTTCTGTTGAACACAAAAGAAGATATTTTGAAAAATGTTGGAAATCGATAACCATTGACTTTCATTGTATTTGTTTTTCCTACTATTAAAGTGAATGGTTACCGGTTTTTAACTTTCTGTAAAATATTTTTGTTAGTGTTTAACAGAGTAAAGAAACTCATTTGGGGTAAACAATCAGGATATTTCACTATATATTTTTCAAGATACTAGTATTCAGCTTAAAGTGCAATTTAAAGGCTTAACTAGGTTAATTAGGGAAGCTAAATTAGTTAGACGAGTTTCTGAACAACAGTGTTCTGTAGCTAATCGGGGGCTAATAATGTTAAAAATGGTTGTAAATGTTAAAACTGCTTTTATTCCAGCTAAACTTAAACAAAAAATATTTTCTAGAGGTGAAAAATATTGTAGGAAATACTGTGAAAAATTTCTTGCTCTGTTAAACATCACTTGGGAAATATTTAAAAAAGAATAAAAAAAAAATCACAGGAGGGCTAATAATTTTGCCTAACACTGTATGTGCATATGTATAGATATGTGTGTGTGTGTGTCTGTGTGTGTGTGTGTGTGTGTGTGTGTAAGAATTTCAGATTCAACTCTGCATATTTATTAAGTCTGTGTTAAAGGGCCAGTGCACCTGCAAATTAAAACGGTGCTGTTAATGCTTTTAAAGGGACAGTTGACCCAAAAAGGATATATTAAGTCACCCTTTACTTGTTTTAAGCCTTTATGAGTTTTCTGTTGAACACAAAAGAAGATATTTTGATGTTGGATGTTGGAAATCGGTAACCATTGACTTTAATTGTATTTGTTTTTCCTACTATTAAAGTGAATGGTTACCGGTTTTTAACTTTCTGTAAAATATTTTTGTTAGTGTTTAACAGAGTAAAGAAACTCATTTGGTGGTAAATAGTGAGGATATTTCACTAGTTATTTTTTAAGATACTAGTATTAAGTGCAATTTAAAGGCTTAACTAGGTTAATTAGGTTAATTGGGGAAGCTAGATTAGTTAGACGAGTTATTGAACAACAGTGTTCCTTAAAAATGGTTGTAAATGTTAAAACTGCTTTTATTCTAGCTAAACTTAAACAAAAAATACTTTCTAGAGAAGAAAAATATTGTAGGAAATACTGTGAAAATTTTCTTGCTCTGTTAAACATCATTTGGGAAATATTTAAAGGAGGGCTAATAACAATTTACCTTACCCAATTCCCCTATAGTGCATGTGTTTGGACTGTGGGGGAAACCGGAGCACCCGGGGAAACCTACGCTAACACGGGGAGAACATGCAAACTCCACACAGAAATGCCAACTGACCCAGCAGGGACTCGTACCAGCGACCTTCTTTCTGTGAGGCCACCATGCTAACCACTGAGCCACTGTGCCTCCTATTGTTATCCAATAACACATTATTATTGTTAACATATATGTTAATGTCAAGAAATAAATCGAACTATTACTTTATTTATTTATTGTTTATTTTTTAAGCATTAAAATGGTTGGGTTAATTTAAAAAGGAAATTAATGTATTTATTATCCCTAGAGAAGGTCATCGAGCTTCATCCTCAAGCCTGTAAAAATGCTCTTGTATTTGTGTAGCGCGCTCTGTAAGTGGCAGCAGTGTTATGCTAATGTGCGTGAGATCTCCTCAGGGGATTGTTTCTCTCTACATGCTTTGACACAGCCATGATTTGATTTCATGGGCCTGATTCTGTACAAATTTGTAAACGTGAATGGAAAGCCCTAATGTTTGGTTGGTAGCACACACGCGTGTCTACTGCATTTTGTGTTGTTTTGGAGTTTATTTCTGTAGCTTTTAGTCGGAGAGAGTTCACCGCTGCCGCTGCAGGCGAATTAATGCTTATGAACTCTTTTTACACTGTGTTTACTGCAGTAATTGTGAGCAGTTTCTCTCCATCAATCATGTTTGCTACAGATGTGTTGTTTTCTGATCTGTACTCACAGTGCTGTTGTTGTTTTTTAGGATTTTCAGATGTTATGAGATGTGTTTCTAAAATACATCATTAGCAAGGTGCACGTCATGATTTTGCCAAGTACGATGTGATCCTGGATTAACCTCTATGTTGATCCTGGAACATTATTTTTGTTGGAAAATGAAATGCATACCTATTCCCAACCCCTAAACCCAACCATAACTGTACACTATTCCCAAAATCAGAGGAGAATAATAGTTGATAACACTCATGTAGAAGCGCATAAACAACTGTAAGCCTAAACTTTACATAACAGGGTATCCGCAGGGTCTTAAAATGTCTTAAATCTCAAAAGCTAAATTTTAGGCCTTAAAAAGTCCTACATCTACTGAAATGGTGTGTTGTGGGTCTTAAAGGGCACCTATGGTGAAATATCTACTTTTCAAGTTGTTTGGACAGACATATGTGTAGGTATAGTGTATAGAGCGTCATATTGGGGTGATATAAACACACTCAGTGCTTTTTTTCAATTTAACAACATAAAAACGGTGGACCAATTGGAGCGGTTTGGGACTGACCGCAACTTGACGTAGGAGTGCGGTCCCCCCGCCCACCGAATTGATTGACAGCTGCGTATCAGTGTTGCCAGATGTACAATAATTATCGTATTTGTACGATAATTTCGACCTCTGTACGATCAATAATGAAAAAATCCTATAATGTACGATAATTTCAGAAATGTATGGCATTTAAAATGAGTTTTATTGTAATCTTAGGGCTTCTATACTTATTGATAGCTGCATCTTGTGTCTGCTGTCTGTGACAGGAGAAGGTGGAGTTAGACACGTTTTCTATCATCTTACGTTACATCTTCTCAGCCAATCAACGTGGAGAACGGCTCTCTCTCACGAGTTAACGTTCCTGCTGGGCGCAGTATTGCCAGATATTTTTTGCATTTTGGCGGGTTTTGGATAGTTTTTGGGCTGGAATCAGTCAGCTACATCTGGCAACACTGGCTGCGCGCGGCCGTGCTTCAGTTGTTTGTAAAGTTTTAGCAGTAAAGTAGTGCTGAAAAGGAAGGTGAGAAGGACAGGGGAGTTTGCCCTTGTTCTCGTTTTTCCCCATTCAAATGCATCATGTGAACGTGTTTTTCCAAAGTTAATCTCATCAAAACAAAGTCACGAGATCGGCTCATTACAGATCCTCTGGATGGGCTCGTGGTGCACACCTCAGACTAGTGTGTTAAATTCGGGAGGGTGCTCTGCTTTCAAGCCAACTAGCACTATGTTGCGCTCCATGTAGGCATCCAATTTGTACCGCAAAATGAATCCCTCAACATCTGACAACACACGCAGATATTCGATGACAGAGACTCTGAGGTGGAGTTTGAACCTTTCCACTAAGGTACGCCTTTTTTTTTTACGTATTGTGGTGATTTGCACGTTGTGTCAAAACGCTATTTGTCTAGATAATATCTGTATACTCTCAGTTTGACTCGTGTTAGATAATTTTCCTCCAAATACGATAATTTTGAGGTTCTGGTACGATACTTTCACATTTCCAACCTGGCAACACTGCTGCGTATTAACATGTCTCCGTAGTAACGTTTATAATCCTATCAACATGACAGGACGTGCACAAAGCAACCAAGAATAAAAGGTCTGTTCAGTTTGCTAGGATCATCAATCATCATGAAATGTGATCAAGAGTGAGTTTGACAAGTTTAAAATGTTTTAAATCAGTGCATGTGTGTAATGAATTACAGCGATTTACTTCAGCTTTACTTCATCACCACAGCCGCGTGTCAGAACAATTATACAAGAAGACGATTCAATCCCGGTTTGTGGACGTTAAATCAGGTTTATTTTGTACATTAATGTAACAGATATCCATACAGCAGTGGACATTAACCTGTATCCTGTCACATCTGCGTGCAAAGACAGTGCAAAGCTAAACACGCGCGCTGTCTGTGTGTGTGTGTGTGTCAGCGCTGTGTGTGTGTGCGTGAACTTTGTAACAACATTGTGTGCGACTCATAGTTTCAACTCCACAACAAATGCATCAAATACTCATTGTTAAAGCTCTTACTGTAGTGTTTCTCACAAATGTTACGTGAGATCTGCTTCCTGAGGCAGCAGAGGGCGGAGATTGAAGCACGCTGACAGGCACCTGGGAACAGTGGGCGGGGAGGACTAGCCTTAAAGGCGCAGTACACAAAAACAGCAAAAAGCTGTTGAGAGCTATAAAATACAAACCAGTGAAAGCTATAATCAATAATCTGATGGGTGTTTTGAGCTGAAACTTTACAGATACATTCTGGGGACACAAAAGACTTATATTAAAACTGGAAAAAGTGGAAACTTATAGGTGCCCTTTAAATCTTTTTTTAACAGGTTTTAACTTTCCTGTTAATTTTTTACTTATTTTTTATTATTGTAGACTGAAGTAAATGACAGACATGTTTTGTTCTATGAAAGGGTTTGTGAATGGATATGTTTGAAAATTAATAAAACAATATTCAAAAGTTATTATTGAAAAGCAAAAAAAATTATGATTATTATTATTGTATTTTTAAATTTATTAAATTTTAATAATTTTTTCAAATGATTATAGGTCAAGTAAAAATCTTTTCTAACTGGATTATTTGAAAAAAAAAAAAAAAAAAAATCCTTAGCATTTAGCCCTGTACAGGGCTGGACTGGGGCAAAACATCGGCCCTGGCATTTCGGCCCACTACATACAATCAAAATGCCACCCATCTGTGCATGTCCAATATGTTTATCAACTCCTATTTTACAAAAACACAAAAGCCATATATATAAAATAAATAAATACAGACATTAATCTCAATTTAATTTCTGTATACTGTCCATAAAGATTTTTGTTAGGTTCTAAAAAATACATTATTCATTTGTTCATTCATTCAATTATTTTCCTTCGGCTTAGTCCCTTATTTATCAGGGGTTGCCACATTGTGTACAAGTACAAATTAGTTAGCAAGTACAAATCCTCTATTCGCTTGATCAACTGGGTCATTAGAAAACATCTATAGCATTCAGCCCTGTGTAAGTCTGAAATTTCATTCATAATGGTCTTAAAAAGGTCTTAAATTTGACTTGGTGAAACCGGCAGAAACCCTGTTATTCACTTTTGATGTATATTTCAATTAACGTTTGAATCATGACAAATATTGCATGCTTAAACATTACCTTATTTGTTTTTTTTCCATATTTACATACATTTAAAGGATAAAATAACTTTTTGACTGTATAATATACAATTGGGGGCAATAATATTCACCCTCCTGTGCAATATTTATTCTTTTTCAAATATTTCACAAGTAATATTAAGGATTTTTTTCACAGTATTTCCTATAATATTTTTTCTTCTGGCAAAAGTCTTATTTGTTTTATTTCGGCTAGAATAAAAGCAGTTTTTTTTTTTTTTCTTAAAAGCCATTTTAAGGTCAATATTATTAGCCCCCTTAAGCTAAATTAGTTTTGGATTGTCTACAGAACAAACCACTGTTATACAATGACTTGCCTAATTACCCTAACATTACCCTAATTAACCTAGTTAAGCCTTTAAATGTCACTTTAAGCTAAATACTAGTATCTTGAAGAATATCTAGTCAAATATTATGTGCTGTCATCATGACAAAGATAAAAGAAATCTAAATATTCCGGCTGAGTTGCAGAATAAGAGCGCAGTCTTGTGTTTCTCCAGCAGGTGTCAGTGTGGCTCTTATGAAATCTGCCTTGTGTTTGTGAGTTTAACTTCTCCATCTGGGTGTGTGTGTGTGTGGTGGTGTTGGTGGGGGGTGTTATCTGATAAATGCATAAATAAAACTGCGTATGACTTAAAGATTGCAGCTCTGTGCTGTCGGAGGTAATCCGCAGCCCATATTTCCTGCCAGAAAAATTGAGTATTCATTGTGGAAATGATCTTGTAGATTAACTCGGTTTGCAGGCGGAGGTGCTGCGAGAATGGATTATCCATTTAGGCTGTTTGTAAGTTTGTATTTTGTACATGAACGGAGCATTAGGTGACAGGAGTGATGTATTTTTAGCTTGATTTGGGGTTTGTGACAGAGGAGAGGTGTGTGGCACAGTTAACAGCGAGCGGCTGGAGAAAAATGAAGGCTTTCAGGGATGTCGTCAGTCGGGTGTCGTGCTCCGCATCCTAATGTGCTCCGGGAGGGATTTTTATTTTCTGTCTTCTTCATTTTGCTGAATTCGAGGGTGTAAAACTGCAGAGCCTGCTGGAAACAACATCTTAAACTAGTCTTCGCTTTTCTCCTGTGTGAGTGGTTTTAAAGCTGGACCAGACCAGAGTAAAGTTGAACTATTCCTGGACTTTACCAATCACAAATTCATTACAGATAAAAAAGTACATGATCTGTTCAGACCTACAGTATTATACCCCTTTTTACAACATGTAAAGAGTGTAGAGTGTGTATGTGTGAAGTTTCAGCTCAAAATACCCCACAAATAATGTTTCTAAGGGTGCTTTCATACTAGCACTTTTGGTCCGCACCCGGGTTCCTTTGACGTCATAGTACGGTACGTTTAGCTAGTGTGAACGTGTCTTCTGAACTCGGGTGTGCACCCGTGAACCGTACCAGAGTCCGCCTGAAAGAGGTGGTCTGGGGTACGGTTCGTGCAAACTCTGGTACGGTTCACTTCTGGTATGAATGCAATCGTACCAAATAGCGGAAGTGAACCGGCAACTGTACAACAAACTATCGTTTTCATAACGTTCATTCGTGTGTGTGTGTGTGTGTGTGTGTGTGTGTGTGTGTATGTGCGCCACATATTGTACCTTTGTGACAAGCGGGACTGAGCCAAGCACAGTGATACACAGTGATGTCTGCTTGTCTCCTCCAGAAACAGCTTCTGCAGTCACTGTGTGATGTTCTGAATGTTTATAATATTTTTGCGGCAGACAGACGCGAGTCGCTTTCTGTATGTCCAAAACTTATGATTCAGTAAAAGCAAATCGACCGCGATGTGCGGAAGTCTCCATTTTGGCGCTTTGCTTTCGTGACTGTCACCTAGCAACAGCCGTAAACAAAACAGCAGCTCTATGACGCAAGCGTACCGGGGTTCAGAAGGAAAAAAGACAGTGTGAACACAAACCAACCGAGAAGGTGGCAAGGGGGGACAATCGAACTTGGGTACGGTCCAGGCAATTGAACCAAGTGTGAAAGCACCCTAACTCTGAAACTGACCCTTTTATAGGCTTTGATCCTAATTGTGGTGTTTTGGTGACTGTCGCTTTAAATTAAATTGAGATTGCGCTCTTTCCAAAATCTTCTTCAATGTGCGCTCTCGTTGACAGTTTTGCGCTTGAGCGCCTCCAAGTGCTGTTTACTGTTACTTCAGCAGCTCCGTGCACGTGAACAAAAGTGCCAATCTGGGGTGCTTTTCCCAAAACCATCGTTAGCCAACTTTGGCCCGTGCACACCGAGACGTTTTTTGCTAGCGTTTTCCGTCGACGCTTAACGCCTCGTGACTAAATAAAGGGCGCCAATGTGATCGTGCACACCAACGCGCAAAACGGCAGACGCAAAAGCGTCATTTAAAAAAAAAAAACGCCTCATGCTCGTTTTTTTGTTTTGACGCGACACGTCAAAACCTTCTCCACCAATCAGATTGGCACTTTTGTTCACGTGCACGGAGCTGCTGAAGTTACAGTAAACAACACTTGAAGGCGCTCAAGCACAAAACTGTCAATGCGAGTTCACACTGAAGAAGATGCCCAGAGGCGATATGAACGTGGAGCTGCTTATTGCACTGGTGAACAATAATCACTTCTTCATCGCTAGAGCTGGAGCTGCTACTTGAACCATCCATAACAACAAGCATGTCAACGTTGTCTTCTTTTTCTGTGTTACAAGCGGGTGTCAGAAGCTTAAAATTGTGTAGCGCCATCTAACATCAAGGAGTGATTTTGCACACTCTTCTGCTTGACGCCTGTGAAAATCGCGTGGGGTTGAATCCGGAAAAACGTCTTGAAAAACGCTGACGATAAACGCAAACGAAAAGCGTTCCGGTGTGTACGAGCCTTAAGGTCGCAAGTTCCGTCGTTACAAAGTTCGTTGATTTGGTGTTTCCCAAATCCATCGTTCTAACGAACATTCGCAAACTGCGTTGCAACCTTGAGCACTTGAAACTACACATCTGGAGCTGTAGTTAGAAACATAGTTCCTGGCTGTGTTCTATTCCCAGTTATCCTCCCTATGACCTATTCATTTAGAACGTTCTAACATTCAAACTTGGAATGATCAAAAATAAAAAAGCATTAAGGTCATCTCTCTTAGGTGTAATTTGCTTTCAAAGTATTTTTACAGTTCAGTTTTAGCGATCTTCATGTTTACAATTGTGCTCGCTTCACAGTGCACTTTGAAAACATTGATGTCATGTTGAACACAGCCATGGCTCATGACGAAAGCAAAGGTGACCTATTATTTAAAAGTGGAATTTATGTTACGTCCCCAAAGCTTGTGAAAACAAAAAAACATGGCCTTTTTTAAAATTATTTTAGACTATTTATTAAGTATCTGTACTGTATATGACATGGGCCTGTTGGTTAGCACATTTCTGCAGTGATTTGAATGTGTCAAATTGTAAAAGTAGACTTTTCAAAAAATAAAAAATAAATAAACAATATCCTACTTAATAATAATAATACTCATCATCATCATTAATATTATTAATATTATTATTAAAGTAGAATGTTTTCATTTCCTAATAAATCGCCTCATTATTTATTTATTTATTTATTTATTTATATGATTTATATATTAGAATAGTGTTAGCTTTTGTAAGTGATTTTATGTTTTAGATTAGAATATGTAATGTTCTCAATAATATTAGTAAAGGAAACACAGGCCCTATATGTGTCATTTGCATATATTTCAATTCATATAAAAACGAGTGCATGTTTTTACCAAAACTAATATTGGATTTTATTAAAAACGCGTGTTTGTGTAAAACAATATAATTCGCACAAAGAAATGATGGGGTTCTTCTCTTAGGAAGTTGCTACTCCACCCCAGTTAGAGCATTATTATTGGCGTTATACGTTATAACTAACGAGGTTCAAACGATGCATCTGCGACAGAGAAACTACGAGTTTTGGGAAACACTCGTCACTACATCGTTCTTTTCCTAAACGAAGCATCGTACTATGATAGTTCAGCCGCAAGTTACATCGTTGTTTGGGAAACGCAGCCCTGGTTGGTGAGTACCGATCGAGACATTAACTGTGATTATCGGTCGATACCAATCTTCAGCCGATCAATCGGAGCATCCCTAGTTTTTACATATAAAAAATCATTGTTTTGCAGATTATTTAGCTTGTTTTAAGGGAAAACTCACTTAAATTTTGGCATATTATTTTTTAAAACAAAACAACTTGTTTTGCTTGTCTAGAAAATGCTTCTTGGTTCAAGAATGTTTAGATATTTGGACTAATAACAAAACAAAAAATCTAATTAGGGTGGCTCTCATAGCAAGAAAGTCGCTGGTTTGAGCCAGTTGGCATTTCTGTGTGGAGTTTGCATGTTCTCACCGTGTTGGCAGGGGTTTCCTCCGGGTGCTCCGGTTTCCCCCACAGTCCAAAGACATGCGGTACAGGTGAATTGGGTAGGCTAAATTGTCCGTAGTGTATGAGTGTGGATGAGTGTGTATGGGTGTTTCCCAGAGATGGGTTGCGGCTGGAAGGGCACATGCAGTATAGGTGAACTGATGAACTAAATTGGCCGTAGTGTATGTGTTTTAATGTGTTTCCCAGTGCTGGGTTGCGGCTAAAAAATATAGTTGGCGGTTCACTCTGCTGTGGCGACCCCTGATAAATAAGGGACTAAGTCAAAGGAAAATAAAGGAATGAATGAAAAATCAAAGTAAGAAAAGCCTGATTTTGTAGTTTACAGCACGGCGTAATGAGGTTTTGCTCAGTCATTTGCCCTGACTGTCGAGGGTGTATCGCGGGCCGTCACGTCTCCTCCGCAGCCTGTGGTGAGGATTAAAGCCGCGGTTAATCTCCGGTTAGATCCGATCAGATCAGCGCTGTTCACCGGCCCCTGGGCACCGCACTTTTCTCAGAAATATTTGCTTTGAAATGCATTGCTCTGCACCATAACAAACTCCTCTTTTTCATTTTCCCCCTCCAGCAACTCCTCCTCGTCTCGCTCTTTTCTCCTCCGCCTGTCCTGGAGGATGGTTTGTAGGTCAGTAATAAGTGCCCGAAGGCTGCGGCTCACCCCGAGGCCAGCCAAAATTCGGGTCGGGGTCGCTGGAAAAGCATGTGTGCTTGTGGCAGATGTTTGGGTTTGTTTGTCCACTAATGGCGCTCGTGTCCATTTCCATCTTTCCATTTGTAAATTTCACCCCGAGACACATTCTGATGCTCCTATTAGCATATTTCAGCCTGCGCTGTTGCGCATCGCTCATTGACTAGTGTTTATTTCATGTGATTTGTTTTGGTTAGGCGGTCAGAATCACAGAAATGACTTCTGGGCTCATATTAGACTTGGCGTCTGTGTTTTTTTTTTTGCTTTGCACATTGGTTTGTTTTGCACCGGTGGAGGCTGTCGTAGCGTTGAATGTGCACATTAGGGATGGTAACTACGTAACTAACACTGCACATTACTAATTACTGTAATTACAGTAACTAATTTTGAACTTTTTAAAAACATTTAAAGACGCATCTTTTCTTTTAATTATTAACAGTAGGGTGAGCTGCTTTTACATTGGTGTTTCTGTACTTGGATTTTTAACTTTTCTTTTATTGATGTTTTTCTTTTACCTGTTTTCTTTTGTAAAGCACTTTGTGACTTAATGTCTGTGAAAGGTGCTATATAAATAAACCTTTACTTACTTTATTTACTTAACTACTGTAATTAAATGACCGAGGGATTAGTGTTCAGTTTGGGGGTTATTTACAGGAATCAGGTTTTCATGTCAGAAACAATAACTTGAGTAAGAAATGAGTTCAAATCTGATTAACCTGCAACATCTAAAAATTATGACTTTGTCATTACATTTTTACAGTGGGGATGTCAATTGTTTTTTTCCTTAACGTTCTTCGGAAAATCTTGTTTTGTTTTCAACAGGTGAAAAAAATTCTTAAAAGTTTAAATGAGTGTGAGTAAATGAAGCGAGGAATATTCATCTTTCACTCAAAACTCAAACTTTGTTCAAACTACTTATTTAAATAGAGCTGAAACAACACGATTACTGCGTTTTTTTATGACAGCTGAACTGTTTTGTCCTCAATCCATTTAAATTTCAGAGTGCTCACACCGATTAATTTTTCTATTTCTATTTTTATTTTTTATAAAATACACATCTTACTTTGGTTGCCAAATTTTTGAGAACTTTTATAATCAAAAGTAACCAAAGTCAAACAATAATATTTGGTACGGTAATATACGTTACTTAAAAAAATCACTTAAAAGAAGATTAAATAGACTATTTGTAGAAAAATCAACAGTGAATATTAAAGCCCTCAATTTAAAGCTGCAATATGCATCCATGTTTGCTCTGAAAATATTCATTATTTTTGTCTGATTTGACAACTTCGTTGTTTTATGTTCAGTCCAATTAATTTGTAAAAACTAATAAGTTAACTTAATATTGTATATGCACAGCTAGTGTTATTTCCCCTATCAATAAACTTCCCGTGAAAGGTTAAAGCAACTATTTTCAATTGCATAAGGTTCCTGTAATTAAAATATAATCAGTTAAACAAACTTAAGCATTAATTTTGTTGCTTGAGCATAAAACAAGATGAAAAGTTGTTTAAACAATCAAAAACTCCATTCATTTTTGTGACCAGGCATGGTTTCATATCACAGAATTAAAAAGAATTAATACTATTTTATAGTGTTCAACTTCCGGTGAAAGTTTAATATGACTTTTTAATTTCATACGGTTCCTTTTACAGCATTAATGTTGTAATGTAATTAAAATATAATCAGTTAAACAAACGCAAGCATTCATTTAGTAGCTCAAGCGTAAAACGAGATTAAAAGCCATTTAAACACCATAGATATATACATTAGATGTCGCCTACCCTGCTGTTGCCTATTAGAAAAAATGCGTCAATAGAGCTGCCATTTTAGTACAGGGTAGCGCTCCTTTGAAATGAATGCAGGACCAAGGTGCAGTAGAGGACTGTGGCCATCCAAAGCCAGAGATACAGACATATACACATATATCTGTGATCAGGAGTTTGCCCGGTGGTCAGTATACAAATATTTCTTCAAATTACAAAAAATTATAATTTTACATCACTTTTCTACATTGATGGATCAGTGACCGCAGGGGTATTGCTGATAAAGAGTGTGTGTTTGTGTGTATGGAAATGCATTATCCTCCCTCTCTGTTTAATTTGATATAATCCGAATGCTCAGGGTCCCTATGTGATATCTAGTGTATATATCTATGTTTAAACACAAGCGCCATCAGGAGCAGCAGGCAACCGCAGAAACTCCATTGAAAATACTGGAGTAAAATCAATGTTCATCTTTAAAAGACAGGGTGCAAGACAATGGTATTTAATGCAGTGCTTCTGGTACATTCTGAGACCTGCTATATAGTGTATATCAATCAGGCAGTAAAAATCAGTGATTTTTAAGTAAAACAGACCTTAAACTCTGTGATTTTGTAACTGCATAGTTCACCAGAAGCGATTGAACTGGGTTACTAAAAATTCCTTCTGCATATACCCTGTTTCTTCATGTTGTCCCAACACAAATTGATTATGTGGAATCCAGCATTCTTTACAGTGTTGGGTGAACTATTAATTACTAAGTAAGTAGTTATACTTAGTAATTAATTTCTTTTCAGAAGTAAGTTCCCCAACACTAGCGCCTCGCTGCCGTTCCTGATCCCCACACAAGTGTTATTCACATTGCGCCCAAATTGATGTCTCACCTCCTGCGTTTGCGTGGCTTCGGCGGGAGTGTGGAGATGTCTGGGCCAAGGTGTTTGGCAGGCTTGGGATTTGAGCGTTTCAATGGGTGCGCATGTCTGTGTCGGGAGATAAAGTTATCTGTGTCGGGCACACGCTGGGTCGTTTCCATCCCTCACGCAGACTCCTGAGTGCAGAGCAGATTGGTGTGCTGAAGTGGAGGAGAACTGTGTGCTGACGGATACTGAACGTGTTTGTTTCGCGCAGCGGCGACAAAGTGGATGAAAACACTAATGCCGCTAATGATGCGACTCCTCCACATACGTACACAACCCAGATAAGGATGAGCGCTGGTGGGAGAGGCCAGGACGAGGGCTATGCTGTGAACATATATAGAGTTTGTAAGATATACTGTAGTTGAG
The DNA here is from genome assembly GCA_903798195.1 of Danio kyathit. Taxonomy (NCBI): domain Eukaryota; kingdom Metazoa; phylum Chordata; class Actinopteri; order Cypriniformes; family Danionidae; genus Danio; species Danio kyathit. The sequence goes on along the minus strand of LR812537.1, from coordinate 56,418,682 downwards.
TAGTCATGAAAAAGTAAGTACACCCTATTGAATTACATGGCTTTCAGTATCGGGATATACTGTAATACAAAAACTACAGACTGTTTCAATGTGGCAATGTCACTGACCCATGAATATTTCCTGCTTGTTGTCAAACTATTTCATAACTGTGACAGGAGGGAATTCAATCATATCAAATGTTAAAACTGAAGCCATAACATTCACCCATTTTCTTTTTGGCTTAATCCCTTTATTAATCAGGGGTTGCCACAGCGGAATGAACCGCTAACTTATCCAGCACATAGTGGATGCCCTTCAAGCTGCAACCCATCACTGGGAAACACCCATACACACTCATTCACACACATACACTATGTACAATTTAGCTTAACAATTCACCTGTACCGCATGTCTTTGGACTGTGGGGGAAACCGGAGCGCCTGGAGGAAACCCACGCGAACACCGGGAGAACATGTAAACGCCACACAGAAATGCCAACTGACCCAGCTGGGGCTCGAACCAGCGACCTTCTTATTGTGAGGTGATCATGCTACCCACTGCGCCACTGTGACGCCCCTGCCATAACATTATTTATTTATTTATTGGACCTTTTTGGATTCTCTAAAGCTATAAAAGTAAAAATGTATAACAGGAACGAGGTCAGGACTGTTGTTATTGTTTACACTCCTCAAAATGTTTTGAGTAACGAAAAATGAGATGCAAGTAACGAATAACAGAATTTACTGTGCTCAAATCACTGTAATTCAGAAGTATTTCTCATAAATTGTGCTTGAATGAGTAGTCTAAATATGTCTTTTACTTGAGTACGTTTTTAGTTTTGCATTGGTACTTTTACTGCATTATTTTCCTTTAAGCTGCAGTCATTTGTAAGTTTGTTTTTATTGGTCTATGGCAAGATTTCACACACATTTCACTCAGCAAGTAAACATACAGTATCAACTTGATTTCTGTTGGCTTAATGTGAATTACAGTCACTGGCCACTTTATTAGGTACACCTTACTAGTACCGGGTTTTCCTTCAGAACTGCCTTAATCCTACGTGGCAAAGATTCAACAAGGTACTGGAAATATTCCTCAGAGATTTTGCTCCCTATTGACATGATAGCATCACTCAGTTGCTGCAGATTTGTTGGCTGCACATCCATGATGCCAATCTCCCGTTCCACCACATCCCAAAGGTGCTCTATTGGATTGAGCTCTGGTGATCGTTGAGGCCATTTGAGTACAGTGAACTCATTGTCATGTTCAAGAAACCAGTCTGAGATGATTTACGCTTTATGACATGGTGTGTTATCCTGCTGGAAGTAGCCATCAGAAGATGAGCACACTGTGGTCATAAAGGGATGGACATGGTCAGAAACAATACTCAGGTAGGCTGTGGCGTTGACACGATGCTCAATTGGTACTAATGAGCCCAAAGTGTGCCAAGAAAATATCCCCCACACCATTACACCACCACCACCAGCCTGAACCAGTGATACAAGGCAGGATGGATCCATGCTTTCATGTTGTTGACATCATATTCTGACCCGATCATCTGAATGTGGCAGCAGAAATGGAGACTCATCAGAGCAGGCAACGTTTCTCCAATCTTCTCTTGTCCAGTTTTGGTGAGCCTGTGTGAATTGTTGCCTCAGTTTCCTGTTCTTAGCTGACAGGAGTGGCACCCGGTGTGGTCTTCTGCTGCTGTAGCCCATCCGCCTCAAGGTTGGACGTGTTGTGTGTTCAGAGATGCTCTTATGCAGACCTCGGTTGTAACGAGTGCTTATTTGAGTTACTGTTGCCTTTCTATCAGTCTGGCCATTCTCCTTTTGCATCAACAAGGCATTTGCGCTGGATATTTTATCTTATTGGACCATTCTCTGTAAACCCTAGAGATGGTTGTGTGTGAAAATCCCAGTAGATCAGCAGTTTCTGAAATACTCAGACCAGCCCGTCTGACACCATCAACCATGCCACGTTTAAAGTCACTTAAATCCCCTTTCTTCCCCATTCTGATGCTCGCTCTGGACTGCAGCAGATCGTCTTGACCATGTCTACATGCCTAAATGCAGTGAGTTGCTGCTATGTGATTGGCTGATGGGGCTGCAGAATAAGATCATACAGAATATGTACTTTGTAAGTACTAATAAACAGCTAACATTTTAATGATAGGCAGATAATAAGCCTCATCTTTGTAACCAATTACACCCAATACTACTCACTGCTGACCTATTCAAGAAGACCCCTTTAAATGTCTAAGTATTATGATGATTGAGGAAATCGTACAAGAAGCATCAAGCACGTTTAACGTGAATGTGAAGTCATTATCATAGTGGAATATAGCATACATAGCACCTGCTCTTGGAAAACAGCCTCATGTTTCTCGGCTGTTATTTGATCATGAAGAGCAATCATTGGAGGAAATGACTTCCATGCGGCAGCTGCCCTTGCGTTCAATGTTTGACAACAGCATTGATGCTTTTAGGGCCTTTTGGCTCTTGAAAATAGGGGTGAAAAAAGATACAACAAAATATAATGCCTTTGCCATCATTTTAAAGCTCTTTACCGCAGGTTATGCTCAACCTGGGAGCAGGGTTGCATTTGCTGTAAGTGGTTTTTATGAAGTTTAGATTTTTTTGAGAGTGCTCACTGCGATGATGATTCAGTTTTCTATTTTATTTATAAAATAAACATTTGACTTTGGCTGCGAAATGTTGGTTTGACTTTGGTTGCCAAATATTTGGAACTTTGATAATATTCATATATTCATTCATTATGGTGGCTTGAGAAAGCCACCACTCTGATATTCTACATAAACTTCTTCTTCTTCCGTCTTCTGAGACTAATTTTAAAGTGCATCTCCTCCTAAACCTTTCAAGCTACATACTTCAAACTTTTATCAAACCTTCAAACTGGTCTGACTCGGGTTGCTATATCTTTTCTAACTGATCTGAATTTCGGTTTTCCGAAAAACGACCCAGAAAATTCCCAAAAGTCCCATTGACTTAACATTGGGTCAAACTTTGTGAGCTCATAACTCTGCATCAGACTGTCCTACAGACTTCTAACTGGCCTCATTCAACTCAGTCTAGCCAGCAGCCAATAACTGATGACTTTTTAACTTACTAGCCACTCCCTAGCAACCACTTACAGCACCCTAGCAACTGTCTCATAGACTTCCATTGTAAAAGACTGTCATTGACTTAACATTGTATCAACCTTTGTGTGCTCATAACTCTGCATCAGACTGTCCTACAGACTAGAGTCTGGCCTTATTCAACTCAGTCTAGCCAGCAGCCAATCACTGTCGATCTTTAAACTTACTAGCCACTCCCTGGCAACCAATTTCAGCACCCTAGCAACTGTTCCATAGACTGTGACTAGCTGTTCTAAAACATGCTAATAGTTTTAACATGCTACTGACATGCTAATCTAGCACATGCTTATTCATGCTAACAACATGCTAATCCATGCTAGAAACAAGCAGATTCATGCTAACAACATGCTAATTCATGCTAGAAATAAGCAGATTTATGCTAACAACATGCTAATTCATGCTAGATTCATGCTAACAACATGCTAATTCATGCTAGAATCATGCTAACCTCATGCTAAAATCATGCTAATATCATGCTAGAATCATGCTAACAATATGATAATTCATGTTAGAATCATGCTAGATATATGCTAATTCATGCTAGAATCATGCTAATATCATGCTTATTTATGCTAGAATCATGCTAGTTATATGCTAATTCATGTTAGAAACATGCTAACAACATGCTAATTCAAGCTAGAATCATGCTAATTCATGGTAGTATCATGCTAATATCATGCTAATTCAAGCTAGAATCATGCTAGTTATATGTTAATTCATGCTAATTTTATGTTAATTCATGCTAGAATCATGCTAGTTGTATGCTAATTCAATGCTAATTTCATGCTAATTCATGTTAGAATCATGCTAGTTATATGCTAATTCATGCTAGAATCATGCTAAAATTATGCTAATTCAAGCTAGAATCATACTAACATCATGCTAATTCATGCTAGATTCATGCTAACAACATGCTAATTCATGCTAGAAACATGCTAACATCATGCGAATAATGCTAACAACATGCTAATTCATGCTAGAAACATGCTAACAACATGCTAATACATGCTAGACTGGCTTGTTTTACTCTTTACAGTAGTTGCATTGTTGACTACAGGCATCTTAAACATTCTTTTAGCCAACTTAATACTTTTTCAAACTAAAAAAACTACTTCTAACAGGTTTTCTCAAGCCACCATAAAGTTTGTCCTCAAACTTTAATATCTAGTTTGTTTTAATGTCCAGTCTTTAGGCATAATTGAGTACTTGACACCCAAAACAACAATAGTGAATTGCGGTAGTGTATTTAAACCAACGCAATCTCACGGCAATTCGTAACTTTTTGATTTAGTGGCTAATTTGTATGAATTCGTACGATCTAATTCGTACAATTTAGTACGATTTGCTCATCACCCAATGACGGTTGGGGTTAGGGGTGGGGTTAGGTGCCACGCCTCCTTTTTAAAATCGTACATTTTTGTACGACTGAACTCGTACGAATTATCCACTAAACTGACAAAACATAAAATACTTACGTTTCCTCGTGAGATCAGGCGGATTTAAACAGGTGTATTGTGTTTTTATACAAAGTCATATCACCACCTAATGACCTGGCATGCAAAATGCACCACTTTTAGTCCATATTGATCTGTGTTGTTATTTGTATGCAAACCATCATACACAATTGCCCATAATGACAGATTTAGAAAATAGCTCAAGACCCTAACATATTAGCATATAAGCATTTTATTATGTAACTACAGCAACACTAGCGGTGGCAGAAGTAGAAACGGGCCTTATGCTATTCTGCCAGGGGAACATTTGGGTAAAATGGGGATTTTACAGGACTGTGTGAGTCTGTGATTTTGTCAAGACGTTGCAGAGATGAAGCAGCCAGAGCAGATGCTACAGCAGATGGAGTGCACAAACACTAGTCCATTTTTGGGATGTTTAGTGGATATAGCGCTTAATGTATTATGGTCTGTATGTAAAGAATTATGCAGAGTTCTGCTTGATTTGGCAACATCAGTTTGATGTGGAGTTCACTGTGTTATGACGATTCCGACATTGTTTGTTTATATCAGTTTTTTTTAGTTACATGACATCTATTAGAAAAGTTGTCCATATTGGGATCGACAGATGAGGCAAATGTAGTTGATTACAAATCACCATTCAGTCGTTTTGTGGTATTTATTTGGTGTAATTCAAAGAGCTGCATGAAAATATTATTTTTTTTGTTGATACTATCTTCTTTTAAATATCATTAGTGGTAAAAGGAACCAAAGTTATTGCCGTCATACTGCCCTCTAGTGTTCATTGTACCTAGAAACTGCATTAAAATGAATGTTTAAAGAGGACCTATTATGTAAAAATCACTTTTATAAAAGGTGTAAACACTGTGTGCAAATATCCAGCCTCTAATCAGAGGGAGAAAGCCCCGCCCATTAGTCACTATCTCTCCCTCATTAGCATAAACAGTCCTGAGCGAGAAATAACCTTCCGGCATTAGAGTTTTGAGCTGCTAAACATAATAGGTGCTTTCGACTTCATGCAGCGCTGCACAGATTGATCAAAATCTGTCTTAAAGCGGTGCATGATGGTTAGAAATTTCGGCCGGATTGTTGCTGCGTTGACGTCATGTGACTGTCACATGTGGCATCAAAGTACCGTGACAGCGCTCCGAGATCAGACGACTGACTCAGCCAGTGCAGCATCTGAAGCGCGACTGCTGTAACTGTGATGACGACACCAATATAACACGATTGGCCGAGTTCACCGCATGACAACAACCACGTGTGTTTCGCGTTTATTATTGGACAAATTCCGTCTTACAAATTTCAAAACAAACAATGAACTGTTCATACCCTCTCTATCTTGTACCAACGCAATCTCACAGCTATTCGTAACTTTTGATTTAGTGGCTAATTCGTATGAATTCGTACGATCTAATTCGTACAAATTAGTACGATTTGCTCATCACCCAATGACGGTTAGGGTTAGGGGTGGGGTTGGGTGCCACGCCTCCTTTTTAAAATCATACTGAATTCGTACTAATCAGCCACTAAACTGACAAAACGTAAATACTTACGTTTCCTCGTGAGATCAGGCTGCGTGTACACATCATGCTTATTAAAAGACTACAAATATTTTACTGCAGGATCATCTTTTGTTAAATAATTTGTTCTTAATGACTAGATTGTTTGCAGGTTTATTCTGCCATTTTTATACAGACTACTGTATTCAGCTCCATAAACGATTTAAATGATATATTTTAGTAAATAACCTAAATATAAACTCAAATAACTGTAATAAAATGATTATCATCATTGATCCTGATGATTTCTTAGCAAATTAAGTTAAAAAATATTTTATTAAATATAAAAATATATGATTATAAAATATTTTATTTCCTGTTAAACCGTTTAATGTTAAAAGTGTCATTGATGTAGCTGCTCTTTCTGGGAAATGTCTACTTAAAGTGTAGCTCATTTATTCTGGTCATTTTGTTAAGTCTTTTTGGATTAAAGTGCTTTTTTAAAATTGCTTTCATTACCCAAAATAATCCTATTCGTGGATATTTATTCCCTTTTTAAGTGCCCTCTGGTTTTCCCCTTATTTCTCATGCATTTGTTATGTAGGCTACTTAAAATTAATTTATAATTCCCTTATTGTTTAAAATAGGGCTGGACAATAATTCGATATCAATATATATCGCGATAGAATTTTTTTCAATAACGATGATATGATTTTTGAACCCATTTCCGATATTTCGATATAAATTTGCATATCTATAAATATATATATTATTATTTATATAAGATCTTATACATGTATCACTTGTCACTGAATGACATTCAGTGCTCAGCCGTCAGAAAGAGCGTGATCTGATCTCACTTACGTGATGACGAACAACACAGACACGCTGCCACTGCCAGCGCTCAGCACAGCAGGTGGTTAAGCTGCGCCGCAAAAAGTTTTAGCTACAAAATGAGTGCTCTGAATACATATGCGAATGAACAAGCTTCCACAAGTAAGAATGCAGACGAAATAGTTGATAAGAAAGGAAAGACTAATGCAGTGGTGTGGAAGTGGTTCAGTTCAGTAAAGTTAGCAACAGATTCGCAGATTCGTCTTTTCCGGATCAATAACTCATGACCGAAACATTGTTCCTACACAAATAGCACATTTTTTCAACTGTCGCAATGTATACAACCACCTACAACCTTATTTTCCTAAAAATGAGCTTTCCTACGCGCTGGACGCATTATATTGATCTCTATGCGCAGGCGGCAAAGAGACCGATCCTTAGGGACCGTCTACAAAGAGCAAAACGCAAAAACCAATACTACAAAAGCTGTCAATAACTTCCCTCTAACTCATTATACTGCCATCAAACTCAAGATCACACGTCACTGCTGTCCTGCTGGTAAGACTACGACACTTATTTTTCTAAAAAACTATTTTGCATATTTGTAATGAATTTTTATTATGAAAAATATTCAATAACTGTACTGTAAATTACTGTACTCTCACCAAATTCAGTTCACACATCACTGCTGTCCTGCTGGTTATACTACAAAACTTATTTTTCTAAAAAACTATTTGAGCTTTATTTATTTGATAGTTTATTTCACATTTCTTGTTTGTAAAGGCTAAATACAAATAAAAGTGAACAAATTTTTTTGTACTGTTTTTATTTAAAAAAAAAAGTTATAAGAGTCTGGAGGTATTATCGACTTTGCAAATTCACTTTGCAGACATTTGTAGGTACAGACATCCATTGTGTGCGTTCTTGGGAGTTTTTCCTTTCTTTTTAATATTGTCCATATCGATATCGGAATTATATCGTATCGACCGAAATAAAAAAATATATCGTGATATAAATTTTTGCCATATCGTCCAGCCCTAGTTTAAAAATGAACTATAGTTTGTAGAGGCTGTATTCTGATTTATTTGTACTGTATATCTTTTGTTGTTATTTCAATAAATAAGCAAATAAATGATCATGCCGTGTGATCGGTCATCATCACTGCAGCAACTTTGAGCCCCCGAAGTGGCCGGCTTGACGGCTCCATTTTCAACTCCGCCCCCGCCTGCACTCGGCTAATCTCGTTGATCATTGGCTGCAGCTGTGCTTCATGTCGAACGCACCTAAAGTCAGCGACTAAAGTCCCTTTCACACATACAGACTACTTTTCCAGAAAATGGTTTCCGGCAATTTTCCGAAAAGGGGATAATGTGTGAACAGGCCCTTTTTGAAAATACTGGTAAATTTGTTCTGGCAATTTTCCGGAAAGAGAAGTTGTAACATTACCAGTAATTTGCCAGAATGCTGCTCTGTGTGAACGGAGAAGGAAAATTTCAGGAAAGCGCATGTTCACGATTAGAACGTGCTGACATTAGACGCACTCCGACCAATCTGAACATTTAGACACATTCACATATGCGCTGTTAATGAAAATAAACACCTTTGAATACTTTTCCAGACACATTTAGCTGCTAGTTGTTAGTCAGATAATGTTTCTATGTTCATTATTAATATCAATTGTGGAAAAATTATCGATGAAATGCTTATGGTAAACCGCTGTGAGTTTACCTGCAAGTGTTCAGCTGCGTGGCGCTAGTGCACATGAAGCAGTGCTCCGATGAGTGCTAGCACACAAACAAAAGTACATCTCGACATGCAAAAGTGTTCCTCCATATGTTTTCATCGAAGTTGTTCACAATACTGATCCATCCACAGAATTTATAATGTAGTCAAATGTGTAAACATTTAGCTGCGGTTCACAATTCTGCCTTTGGATGTCTCTGGGACAAAGCAGCTGCATGAATGCTAAAGCTTTAAATAAAAGGGAACCTATCAACAAAAGCCCGACCCCTTCTATGTTTACAAATATAAGCGCAGTTTAGAGCTCATTTCTGGTTAATGATGTCGGAATTTACAGGTATTTTGGAATCTAAGAATATATACAGTTAAGGTCAAAATTATTTGCCGTCCTGTGAATTAATTTTTCTTTCTTTTTTTATCATTATTTTTCTGGGTTTTCACCTTTATTTGATAGGACAGTAGAGAGTATTGACAGGAAAGCATGGGGAGCAGTGAGAGGGGAAGGATCGGCACAGGACATCGAGGTGGAATAGAACTCTGGTCGCCGTGAGCACCGGAGTGCATGTGTCGACCATAGACTGTAAAAGATATGGACGTAGTATCCGTGACGTCACCCATAGGTTTCTGAACACTGCAAAAGAAGCCACAAGTAGGTGCGGCCAACCGTCGCCATTTTGTTAGCGCGTCATCGCACCAAACGCAGCATACCAAATAAGGGCAAAGAGGCGGAGAGTGAGCGGAGCTACAGACGCATGCTGGATTCTCAGCCTTTTGCTTAGACCTGGATTAAAACAGATTTATTACTTTGGGAGAACGCTTAATACTTCATTACCTGTGACTCGTTTGTGTTCTGACCACATGTGCTTGGTTGTACACCATATCAATAACGTGTTTAGACTTTTTAAAACACTGTTGTAACACATTGAGCCACTAAACATTGTTCTTATGACGTTTTTCGACAGGAGGAAAACGTGAATTACTATCAAACACTTCAGATATAGTCTGTGTTAGTAAATGCAAGGCTGTTTATAAAATCCAGCACTAACACTGTATGACAACGCTTCAGATGACTGTTTTATAGCCTACAGCTAATCAATGTGTCAGATTCTGGAGTGCAATACTGGTCTAAAGAACATTTAAATGATAAATGATCTTAAATAAAACAAATACATTTATAGAGATGGTATGTAAGTATATAAATTCCCTCACCTGTGAAATGGAGGCAACTTGAACGGTTTGTAAGCACAATTAAGTCCACACAGCATGCCATATCATCTGATAATTGCAGGAAATAATTCCAAAAGGCAAATGACGGTGTAAAGAAACATTAAACAAAACTAAAATACGATGAATATGCCGAGATCAGCGGCTAATTAGCCAGAATCAGCTGAGGTGACGAGACAGCGACCAGCGAGACCTAGCTGTCACTCAAGTGGCCACGCCCTTAATTATGCAGACTTAATATAACTTCATAAAAACGAAACGGATGAGTTATAAAAAAATTCACCCCCCTCAGAGTTGTCATGAAGGGTAATAGCATATATGCACCAAAGCCATCGTTTGTACCAGGCTGTAAACATGTTTTATCAGCTGTAAAAATGGCCAATTTACCAATGCAGAAAGAAAGCCCTTGGACTTCCTGGAGCCAGCCCCCCAGGCGAGTCGATGAATTGCAGTTTTAGTTACTTCCGTATTGGCTTCCCGAGGGAGAGCGGGAGGTTGCCGCTTGGTGTCGACGCACTAACCACTACACCACTGGTGCTGACTTTTATGTCTTTATTAAATATTTTCCCAAATGATGTTTAACAGATTCAGGAATTTGTTCACAGTATTTCCTATAATATTTTTTCTTCTGGAGAAAGTCTTATTTGTTTTATTTTGGCTAGAATAAAAGCAGTTTTTAATATTTTTAAAAGCCATTTTAAGGTCAATATTATTAGCCCCCTTAAGCTATATTTGTTTTGGATTGTCTCCAGAACAAACCACTGTTATACAATGACTTGCCTAATTCCCCTAATTAACCTAGTTAAGCCTTGAAGTGTCACTTTAAGCTGAATACTAGTATCTAATAGTCAAATATTATGTGCCGTCATCATGGCAAAGATAAAATAAATCAGTTATTAGAAATGAGTTATTAAAACTATTATGATTAGAAATGTGCTGAAAAAATCTTTCTGTTAAACAGAAATTAGGGAATAATATATACAGGAGGGCTAATAATGCTGACTTCAACTGTAGAATACAAGGAGTATGTTTGTAACTGTGGAAAAATAAAAGACAGAACAGCTGAATTGGGAGCAGCGGAGATCCAGGCTGTGAGGGAGACGTATGAAGGATGTCTGATTCCCCGATGTTAAAGAGATAACCTGCTGCTGGAGTCTTGCAGAGCATGACCAAAGCCAGCCTCGGCCAGAAGCTCATATCCATCACTCACTCAATGCTTTCTGTCAGGCTCAGAGAAAGACGCCCTATTTTATGACACGAGGGGTCCCACAAAAATAAAACGGTGAATCACACACAAGCACACAGAGTCCCGGCGCTCGCGAACAGCCTGTGGTGTGGAAGCAGGGAGGGTTTTTTTGGAGAACTAAACTCAGCCAGTTCATATCCAGCACAGCCAACATTGTCAGTAAGTACCCTTGGAGAAGGCAAACTAGGGTTGGGTACATGCAAGGCTGACCCAGAAACAGGGCGTGTGTTATTGGCAGAAATCAACACAAGTTCCCAGAACAAGAAATAAGCTATTAAAGACTTGAGTAAAGTCTTGGACAGCTCAAGAACAAAATATACAGTTGAAGTCAGCATTATTCGCCTCCCTGAATATATTGTTCCTCAATTTCTGTTTAATGGAGAGAAGATTTTCACATTTCTAATCATAATTTTAATAACTCATTTCTAGTAACTGATTTGTTTTATCTTTGCCATGATGACAGCACACAATATTTGACTATTAGATACTAGTATTCAGCTTAAAGTCACATTTGAAGGCTTAACTAAGTTAATTAGGGTAAAGTTAGGGTAATTAGGCAAGTCATTGTATAACAGTGGTTTGTTCTGGAGACAATCCAAAACAAATATTGCTCAAGGGGGCTAATAATATTGACCTTAAAAAAATGTAAAAACTGCTTTTATTCTAGCCGAAATAAAACAAATACGACTTTCTCCAGAAGAAAAAATATTATAGGAAATACTGTGGAAAATTCCTGAATCTGTTAAACATTATTTGGGAAATATTTGAAAAGTAAAAATAAAGGGGCAAATAATTTTTTACTTCAACTGTAGTTAAAAAAAAATGTGTGTGTGTGTGTGTGTGTGTTGGTAGTACTGCTTTACAAGTCAAATTTGTGATTTAAAGGGACAGTTCACCCCCAAAATTTTTAATTCTCTCATTATTTACTCACCCTTCACTTGTTAAAAACCTGTTTGGGGATATTTTGAAGAATGTTGGAAGCTTTTAACCATTGACTTCTATAGTATTTTTACATATGGAAGTCAATGGCTACCAGTTTCCAACTTTATTCAAACTTAATATGTTGTTGTGCTCAATATAGAAAAAGAAACTCATTAGGAAGTGTTAAAGCTATAGTGAGCAAATGCAATTTGTTTTGTGTGTGAACTGTCCCTTTAAGACCTTCACCAAACAGCACAGAATGCTCCTGTTTGTTTTACATTCAATTTATACCATATTTTATGAGTTACAGAAGTCGGTAGCATGCTTTTTTATTAATTTGCTCTGCTGAATACTTGTGTGTATATTCACATGTGTGTGTTGGTAGTACTGATTTGCAAGTCAAGGTTGTGATTTAAAGGGACAATTCACCCAAAAAAATATAAATTCTGTCATTATATACTCACTCTTCACTTGTTACAAACCTGTTTAAGCTTCTTTCATCTGTTAAAACAAAAGGAGATATTTTGAAGAATGTTGGAAGGTTTGACTTCCACAGTAATATTTCCTACTTAAGAAGCCAATGGCTACCAGTTTCCAACTCATTCAAAATGTATTTGTTTTGTTTTGCTCAAAAGAAAAAAGAGACTCATTAAGGTTTGAGTGCTGAAATGGTGAGCAAATGGTCATTTTTTTTGCGTGAACTGTCACTTTAAGACCTTCACCAAACAGCAGAATGCTCCGGTTTGTTTTACATTCGATTTATAGCATATTTTATTAATTAAGGATGTTGGTAGCATGTTTTTTTTATTTATTTGCTCTGCTGATGACTTGTGTATGTATTCATGTGTGTGTGTGTGTGTTGGTAGTACTGCTTTACAAGTCAAATTTGTGATTTAAAGGGACAGTTCACCCCCCAAAAATTTAATTCTCTCATTATTTACTCCCCCTTCACTTGTTAAAAACGTGTTTGGGGATTTTTGAAGAATGTTGGAAGCTTTTAACCATTGACTTCCATAGTATTTTTAGATATGGAAGTCAATGGCTACCAGTTTCCAACTTTATTCAAACTTAATTTGTTGTTGTGCTCAATATAGAAAAAGAAACTCATTAGGAAGTGTTAAAGCTATAGACGAATTACCATGTTTGTAAACATTTAGGATGCGTGCGCAGGGAGGTGGCAGAAAAAAACCGGGAGCGCTAGCATTTGCAGCGAGGGAATGACATCCGATGCGGTACAGAGTTTGTTGTTGTATTAGAGATAAGTTATATTGATTACAGTATATATATATATATATATATAATGCTTTCAGCAAATTATAACAGCTTGTCACCTAGTGATAAGCACAGTGATTCAGCAAATTTAACATTAAAGTGAGCGGCGTTCGTCTGACAGGTCCATTTGCGATAGCACCCTCCCAATGGATATTGGATAAGACGAAATGGCCAAGCATCCAGCCTCAAATATACAATTTCATTGAAACTCCAAGTGTTTTAGCAAGATGTGAGGTTGTGCAAGAAATAATATTCCATGATTACCAGATTCAAAACTATGTAGTGCTAAAAACCGAGGTTCTGCCTAGCCAAAGACAAGAAAAAAGACAGGACTATACAAGGCCTGGGTAATCATCAACAAGCAAAACTGCATTCTGACAGCAAACTGCACCTGTAGGGCAGGATATGTGAACTTACACATAGAGGTAAAGTTGGTTTTATATTCACACATTCAGACTTTCTCCTTAATAATTTAACTTTATAAAAGTATTATTTGCAAACTCTAAATAGCCAAATCATATTAGCAGCCAATGACTATCAAAGTACAACATCGTTCACAGTCAAATAAACAGTGTTCATGTTGTTTTCAAGTCACACTTGCGGGTTATTTCAGACCGAATATTCAAAGTACTGTGGTAAACAATATAGGGAGTGTGTCACAAGTTATCACTGAATGAATGTGTGAATATAAAACCAACTTTACCTTATTAACTTACACTTTCACGTTTCAGTCTTAGCATTCAGTGTCCGCAGTTTAATTCACCATATTTAACTGTTTATGCTGAAATCATTGCTGCAATCAAAAACGAGTAACGTGCATGATTCAGCATAGCGTGAACTTACCTGATATAACATGACAACTGCAAAGTCCAGCATTTTTAATTAGGTCGTCACTTTATTCAGCTCTCTTTTAGCTAAAGACGTCTGCAGTCGGCATTAAAAGTAGTGTGGTGTACGGTAAATGTTAAGTTTTCTATTTTTCGAATTTGACATCCTACCGCACAACACGACATGTTTACTATTGCCACCGGTCTCTTTTTGCAACCGGGAACCCATGTGACGTCATGTGTGACGTAGGTTGGTAATTCGTCTATAGCAGGGGTGTCAAAGTCAATTCCCAAAGGGCCGGAGCCCTGCAGAGTTTAGTTCCAGCCCTGCTTCAAAACACCTATCTATAGGTACCAAACAAGCCTAAAGCACTCAATTAGTTTGATCAGGTGTGTTTAATTAGGGTTGGAACTAAACTGTGCTGAGCTCCGGCCCTCCAGGAACTGGCTTTGACACCTGTGGTCTATAGTGATCAAATGCAATTTTTGTGTGTGAACTGTCCCTTTAAGACCTTCACCAAACAGCACAGAATGCTCCTGTTTGTTTTACATTAAATTTATAACATATTTTATGAGTTATGGAAGTCGGTAGCATGCTTTTTATTAATTTGCTCTGCTGATTACTTGTTTGTGTATTCATGTGTGTGTTGGTAGTACTAATTTACAAGTCAAGGTTGTGATTTAAAGGGACGGTTTACCCACATAATGAAAATTCTGTCATTATAAACTCACTCTTCACTTGGTACAAACCCGTTTAAGCTTCTTTCTTCTCTTAAACGCAAAAGGAGATATTTTGAAGCTTGATGTTGGAAGCTTTCAATGGCTACCGCTTTCCAACTTTATTCAAAATGTAGTTATTGTTGTGCTCAATAAAAAAGAGACTCATTAAGGAGTGTTTAAACGGTGAGCAAATGCTATTTTGTTTTTGGTGAACTGTCCCTTTAAGACCTTCGCCAGAGAGTATAATGCTCCTGTTTGTTTTACATTCAATTTATAACATATTTTATGAATTATGAAAGTTGATAGCATGCTTTTGAAAAAGTTTGCTCTGCTGATGACTTGTTTGTTTATTTAAATGCATCTGTTGGTTCTGTTTTACTAGTCGAATTTGTGATTTAAAGGGACAGTTCACCCAAAAAATTGACTCAGCCTTCACTTGTTTCAAGCCTGTTTGAGTTTCTTTCTTCTGTTGAACACAAACAGAGGTGTTTTGAAGAATCTTGGATGCTTTTAACCATTGACTAGTATCTTTTCCTGCTGTAGAAGTCAATGGCTTCCAACTTTATTAAAAGTGTGTTTGTTGTTTTTACTGTAATGTAATGTGTATTTAGAAAATAAATAGAAAAAAAGAGACTCAGGGTGCTTTCACATATGTGGTTCGGTTCATTTGGTCCGGACCAAAGGCAACATATGATACATTGTAGCATTTTTCTGCCGTTTTGGGCCGCTTTCACACCACACTGATTGCTTTGGTCCGAACCAGTTGAAACGAACCAAAATGCAGTCACGTGACAAAATCTACATCACTCACTGGCCAGATGTTATTGAACGTATTTCCTAAACTGCTTTTCAATTGGTCAGAATTAACGTGGAACTACCGCAAATAAACAAACCGGCAGACACACAATGTCGCTGCGCTGGCTGACGCAGTATCCCTGGTCATAGTATACTATGTAGTTTGTATGCATCACTTTAGACAAACTATACATTTTGAGAATGAAGGGCGGCTGGGGCTGGAAAACAATGTTTTAATGCATTGCAATCGGCGAAAGCATTAGGAGAAGGCGTGAATTAATTTAGCTAAACTGCGACATGGTCATCTTCCGGAAATATCACCAATGAATGATCCATCAGGTGATGTTTCTCCCTCTCTCTCTCTCTCTCTCTCTGTTTAAAACGGTTGGTAAAGCGCTGTCAACAAATATTTTTCCTCCAAACCCCATAAGATAGACAGCGCATCGCACTACGGCAGCTGGATTAGTCCAAAAAGGCGCAGTACTTTTTGCGGTTGGGTCTGTTTTAGTTTGGATCACGTTCTCACCACAAACGAACCGCTCCAGGGTTCGTTTGAAAGCGTACCGAGACCACCTCTTCAAGCAGGTCTCGGTACGCTTTTTTGGTACGCTTTTGGTGCGCACCCGAGTGCGATTGCTACGTTCTCACCTGCCTAAACGAACCGCACCAAGAGGGAAAACGAACGTGCGATTTAACTGAACTAAATAAGGCAGGTGTGAAAGCACCCTCATTAAGGTTTCAGTGTTTAAACGGTGAGCAAATGCTAATTTTTGAGGGTGAACTGTCTCTTTAAGACCTTCGCCAAACACCAGCATGCTACTGTTTGTTTTACATTCAGTTTATAGCATATTTGATGAATTATGGAAGTTGGTAGCATGCTTTTTTTATTAGCTCTGCGCATGTCTTGTTTGTGTATTCACATGTGTGTGTGTGTTGGTAGTAGTGCTTTACAAGTCAAGGATGGATTTAAAGAGACAGTTCACGCAAAAATGAAAATTCTGTCATTATTTACTCACCTTCACTTGTTACAAACCTGTTTAAGCTTCTTTCATCTGTTTAAACAAAAGGAGATATTTTGAAGAATGTTGGAAGCTTTCAACCATTGACTTCCATTCTACTATAGAATCCAATGGCTACCAGTTTCCAACTTTATTCAAAATGTCAATATAAAAAAAGAGACTTATTAAGGTTTGAGTGTTTAAATGGTGAGCAAATGTTCATTTTTTTTGGGTGAACTGTCCCTTTAAGACATTTGTTAAAAAGCAGAATGCTCTTGTTTGTTTTGCATTTAATTTATGGCATATTTTATGAATTAATAAGTCAGTAGAATGCTTTTTAAAACGTTTGCTGTGCTGATTACTTTTGTGTATATTCACATGTGTATTGGCAGTACTGATTTACAAGTCAAGGTTGTGATTTAAAGGGACAGTTCTCCCCAAAAATTTAAATTCTGCCATTATTTACTCACCTTCACTTGTTACAAACCTGTTTAAGCTTCTTTCATCTGTTAAAACAAAAGAAGATATTTTGAAGAATGTTGGAAGCGTTCAACCATTGACTTCCATAGTATTTTTTTCTCTAGAAGTCAATGGCTACCAGTTTCCAACTTTATTCAAAATGCTTTTTTGTGTGTGTGTTCAAAAGAAGAAACTCAATAGAGACTCAAAAGAGACTCATTAATATTCAAGTGTAAATAATGAGCAAATGTCAACATTTTAGGTGAACTGTCCCTTTAATTAGTACGTGACTGTGAAACTGCTGACTCTAGATGGCGCCATTGCTCTTTCTCTAAACTGTTTTCTCTGTGCTGTTTTTGTGAAGTGTGAATAGTGTCTTTAATACTTCACATTCATGTAGTGCTGGAGCATAACCTCAGCTTTGACGTGTCTGCTATTTCTGCTCTCATCAATAGGAGAAAATAACGTGGACGGTCGACTCTGAGCGTCTGCTTAGGCTTAAGAAACACAAAAAGAGAAGAAAAGGTCAAGGTTTTTAAACTCTGACAGACTCACAGAAGTCTGAATAAAGCTGAAGTTTATAGTGTAGCATCAGAAAACTAAACATAAGAGTCTCCAAACACCAGAGTAAAAAAATGAGTCTATAAAATAGCTGTACTTGTGTGTGGGTATAGGTAATATCATTGATGATTTTGTGAAAATAAGATTGTTAATTTATATCATTTATTATAAAGACATTTCTACTGATGCACAATTGATAATGAATTAATTTGATCATTTGTATAGGTCAGTATTGTTTATTTATTTGAAATATGTATCCCTAATGCTTGCTTTTCTTTTAAAAATGCTCATTTTTCTTTTAAAACTAGCATTTTAGGCCTTAAAAAGTCTTAAATCCACTAAAATATTGTGTTGTAGGTCTTAAATCATTTTAAACAGGGTATAATCAGGTCTTAATTTTCCTATGTCCATGTAAAGCTATACCCAATTGGGCCAACACCCATCCAATCGCTAACAGTATTTCAATAAAAGCTTTAAGAAACGTTTATTTATTAACTCTATTTACTTATTAATATGGTTTAATTATCTTTCTTGCATTAACATTTGTTTATAATGTTTTTTACGGTTTTAACTTGGACATTAAAAGCTTTTTTTAATATTAGCGTTTTATTAATCTTTAGCGTTTTGTCTTGTGGAAGTCTGAAATTTCATTCATTATAGTCTTAAAAAGTCTTAAAGTCTTAAATTTGACTTGATAAAACCTTTAGAAACCCTGTTTTTCACAAAGATTTTCACTTCTAATAAATGCTAATTCAATATTTATTTATTTTTTGTACATTAATCTTGCAATTTTATGAAATCATCTTATTTTTATTATTCAGAAGGCTCCTTTTTATAGCGAGTAAACAGGTTAATTTTGCTCATTTTGAAGATTTCAAAAGTCTGTAAATGATTTTATACATAATAATTTATTGAAAAATTTCCACTTATTATTATTTAACTTTTTCTATTATTTTGCCAATAGATTTTGCTTGTCCTGAACATTTTTAGAGACTATAAATTATTTTATTCATTGCCGGTTTCCACTTATTACCATTTAATATTTTGGACTTTTATTCTGCCTATAGATTTTGCTCATCCTGGACATTTTTTACAGACTATAAATGATTTTATTCATTGACAATCTTCCACTTATTATCATTTAATATTTTGCACATTTTGGACTTTTATTTTGCCAATAAATCAAATTCATTCTGAACATTTTTACAGTCTAAAAATGATATTATAAATAATAATTCATTGAAAGATTTCCACTTATTATTATTTAACTTTTTCTTTTATTCTGGCAATAAATTTTGCTCGTCCTGAACATTTTTTACAGACTATAAATGATTTTATTTATAGACAATTTTCCCCTTATTATCATTTATTATTTTGCATATTTTAGGAGTTTTATTCTGCTAATAAATTTAGCTCATCCTGAGCATTATTACAGTCTAAAAATGACTTTTATAAATAATAATTTATTGACAACTTTCCCCTTATCATCATTGAAAATTTCGGATTTTTGTTCTGCCAATACATTTGCTCATTTTGCTCATCCTGAACATTTTTTACAGACTATAAATGATTTTATTCATTGAGAATCTTCCACTTATTATCATTTATTATTTTGCACATTTTGGACTTTTATTCTACCAATACATTTTGCTCATTCTAAACATTTATACAGTCTAAAAATAATTTTTATAAATAATCATTTTTTGACAATCTTCCACTAATTATCATTTTAAATTTTGCACATTTTGGAATTTTATTCTGCCAATAAATTGATCAAAAATATTGTTTATTTATAAATAATTACTGCATATTTGTCACTAATGATCCCTTTAATGTTTTTGAGAAGTAACAGGTTATTTTTACCCTTTTTTAGCCAATAGGTTCATCCATAATACTTGATAATAATTGCATATTTATCACCAATTATGCATGATGAATGAAATGCTTGATGTTTACTGTCAAATTTAAATTGAGATTTTTTTTGCAACAACTTCATGTTCAATCCACTTAAATCTGTAAAATTAAATAAGCTAACTTAATTCCTTCATGTTGTCCCAACACAGATCGATTGGGTGAAACCCAGAATTTTATACACTGTATACACCCATAAAGAAGGTGTGATGCTAAAAATTCTGTTTTTCCATCTCAAAAATATAAATACTTTTTGCAAATAATTTTAAATTATTATTTTTCATTAGGCTTGGTACCTTATTTATCAGGGGTTGCCACAGCAGAATGAACCGCCAACTATTCCAGCACATTTTTTAAGCAGCTGATGCCCTTCCAGCTGCAACCCAGTACTGGGAAACAACCATACACACTCACATTCACACACACACACACATACACTACGGCCAATTTAGTTTACCCAATTCCCCTATAGCGCATGTGTTTGGACTGTGGGGGAAATCGGAGCAACCGGAGGAAACCCACAGCAACACGGGGAGAACATGCAACCTCACATGAAATGCACACTGACCAAGCAGGGACTCGAACCAGCGACCTTCTTGCTTGCTGTTAATTACCAAGCCACTGCGCCGCCAATATAAAATGAAACAAAATATAAAAGTTAAATAACAATATATATTTATTCTTAATTAGAAACGTGTAGAATTTAACAATAGGGAATTGATCACTTTGTTGGCCATAATTTGAAATCAATATAAACACTGGTCTGCGTCTTGAATGTTAATTAATGTTGCCTGTCGCTTATGTTATGCTGAGGTCTTGAATTTGCATGCCTTTATGTTAGCAGTAGATCTTCAAATATTTTTCTGGCCTCTCCTATCTTGTCGCAGAGCCTTGACAAGCTGTCAGTGTCTGAATTGATCTAACAAGTGTGTGAGACAGAAAGAGTCTTGTATCAGAAAAGGAGAAAACAGAAATGAAGCAAAGGAAAGGATGGAGAGATTGAGATGTGAGTGGAGACTGATGGCGGCTCTCATTAGCACTGCAGCTGCCGTGCACACACACACACATACACACACACATCTGATGTGTGTCACCTGTGATTTTGGGTCTTATTTATCCACAACACATCTGTGGAAAATAAGAGTCGCTGTTGCCGTTTACAGATTCATTTTGCACTTTTGTCAGCCAACAAGTTCTTACTAATCAAACATAAAATAAAAAATATATATTTGTAAAATTAATAATAGATAAAAAATGGATTCAAAACAGATTCAAAGCACTTTTTGCAGCCAATACATATTTAAATAACCCTCATTATTTATTTATATATAATCATTGTCACGATCACCAGCGATCCAGGCTTGTAGATTGCTGGTAAACATGCACCACAGGGCTCGACAGTGCGACCATTTCGCTCGCATTTGCGACTAAAAATAGACGTGTGCGAACTGGTAAATTTATTTAGTCGCACATTCACTCTGCCTCGGTAAAACAACATGCTCTTTACTCTAACTAATGGTGTATTACGTTGGAAACCTATTGTGACATGCTGACACAATCAACAACAGCACATCTCTACAGGTTTATTTACTTCACGTCAGGCGGTCTTTACATTGTATACGTTGCTAAGCAACGCATGGCACCGAATGGTGGCGTGTCGCTCAACGTGCGAGCGTCATAGAAAACGTCTACAATTCGGCCATGCATGGCATATCGTGGCACATCTAGTCTAGTGTGAGACCCAATTCAACATCAGCGCTTGCCACACAGACTTTACCTGGGCGGCCCGGATCTGTGTTCGCGAAACGCGAGAAATTGAGAACACTGCCACAGACTCACATGCTCTGCATGCAGACCCACAGAGACGCGCTGAAGATCGCGCTGAATGCAGAACTATTGTTCTGACTTTCGTAGCCGCTTTGAGAAGAGCGCGAGGAAACAGAATAGCATTTTACTAAATAGACGGATCCAGCTCATTATTTGGGGTGACAATACATTCTCTTTTCCCAGGACATGTCCGATATTCTACTTTCGCTTTCGATATTAATTGTCGAGAGAGAGAGAGAGAGAGAGAGAGAGAGCATATTTGACCTGTCAGTGGTGCACACTGAAAAGAAACAAACTTTTTTCAAATTTGTTTGTTAAATAAGAATAAGAAATCAATAAGAAATTATTCTGTTGCTGAAGGTCATTGAAGGTATATAGAAAATAGAAAAGATGGCGTTACTTTGGGGCAGAAGGAAACTTTAATTCATAAAGGGATTCCCATATTCATGTCTTCTTTAAGAAGCCCTGAATGATGAAGTGCTCTGATAAACAGTGTCAGCTTTGCACATGAGTTTGCAGTTGTGTCTTTCTTTACATTGTCTTACTGTTCCCATGTGGGAAGTAGGGTGGAATCAGTTGAATATGTTAAGCAAATAATTAATTTTGATAAAATTATTCTTAATAGTAAATTTTTTTATGTGCTGTAGAGAAAAGGTGTGTTTCAATCCAGCTACTGCAAGTATATTTATATTAAAGATAATGTGTACAATATATATTATTATAAAATTAATGTTTTGCTTGGGAGCATTGATACAGCCATAATCTTCTTATGATACAAACACAGATTAAACTGATCTGGTCATGTGAATGTTTGCACTAACCATACTAAACATTTTTATTAACTTAACAATAACTTAATAATAACTCCCTATTTCTGCTGCCCAGTGTGAAAGAGATTTTTCAGCTCGAAACTGGATCAAAAAATTGAATAAGAAGCTGCCTAGGCATGTCCACAACTGCAGACTTGATTCAGATCAGTTTAAAGAGACCTTCATTACAGCAATTTGATCCCAGTCCTGCTGTGGACCACTAGCTAAACTCCATACAGATTAAATTCATTTATTCATTCATTTTCTATTCGGCTTTATTAATCTGGGGTCGCCACAGCGGAATGAACCGCCAACTTATCCAGCACATGTTTTACGCAGCGGATGCCTTTCCAGCCACAACCCATCACTGGGAAACATTCATACACTCTCATTCACACACACACACACACACCACACACACACACACACACACACACACACACACACACACACACACACACACACACACACACACACACACACACACACACACACACACACACACAGACATTTGGTTTTCATGTTTTACAAGGTCTCACCATATAAATAAGGATATATTTATATTGTACAAAGCTCAAAAAATTACTGGTATTGCTATACTTGTGGGGACATTTGGTCCTCACAATGTGATGCATACCAGGTGCACACAAACACACATCACATGCTGCATATCAATATCTTTCAGCACCTCACACACACACACACACACACACACACACACACACACACACACACACACACACACACACACACACACACACACATTTGATTTTCATATTTTACAGGGTCTCACCATAGAAATAAGTATGTTTATACTGTACAAAGCTCAAACAAATACTGGTATTGCTATACTTGTGGGGACATTTTGTCCTCAAAGCGTGATGCATACCAGGTGCACACACAAACACACATCCCATACTGTATATTAATATGTTCAGCACCTCACACACACACACACGTATTTGGTTTTCATATTTTACAGGGTCTCACCATAGAAATAATGATGTTTCTTTGTACAAAGCACAAAAAAAATACTGGTATTGCTATACTTGTGGGGACACACACACACACACACACACAGACTACGGACAATTTAACTTACCCAGTTCACCTATAGTGCATGCCTTTGGACTTGTGGGGGAAACCGAAGCACCCAGAGGAAACCCACACCAACACGGGGAGAACATGCAAACTCCACACTGAAATGCCAACTGACCCAGCTAAGGCTCGAACCAGTGATCTTCTTGCTATGAGGCGAACGTGCTACCCACTGCGCCACCACGTCGCCACAGCTTAAATTATAAATAATTATTAAATACTATTTAAGCTGTTATACAGTAAAATAAATATATTGTACTTATTGTATTCAAATAAATGAAACTGCTTTGCTTTTAAAGATCTCCTTGTGTACATTTATTAGGCAAAAACACTATTTATTTTATATATTTTCACTGCGCTCCTAAAATTCTTTACTGTGCTCCTAAATTTTTAACTTAGGAGCACATGTGCTACTCCTGAAAAAAGTAAGCGTCAAGCCCTGCACCATCACCCGGACTACAGTTCTGTCACTTTATGCACTACATATCCCGTCATGCACCTCACACACTCCTGTTTCTGAATCTCTGATGATAACACACACACACACACGCAGCTGGTAGCTGATCAAAGATGGATTAGATGGAGCCTAATTTCTTGACCCTAGCCTTGTTTCCTCATTTATCTTATTGCCGCCTGTGCTGACATAATTGCCTGTGACTTGACTACTCTTCTGGATTGCCTTCATGCCTGTTTGTACCTGTTGACCGTTGCCTGCCTGACCCTTCTCTGTTAAATAAAGGTGCACGTGGATCCTCACTCTGTTGTCACTCGACTTCCTGGTTGTATCTTTCATGTATTCATATATACACTCACCGGCCACTTTATTAGGTACACCTTACTAGTACCGGGTTGCACCCCTTTTGCCTTCAGAACTGCTTTAATCCTTCGTGGCAGAGATTCAACAAGCTACTGGAAATATTCCTCAGAGATTTTGCTCCATATTGACATGATAGCATCACGCAGTTGCTGCAGATTTGTCAGCTGCACATCCATGATGCCAATCTCCCATTCCACCACATCCCAAAGGTGCTCTATTGGATTGAGCTCTGGTGACTGTGGAGGCCATTTGAGTACAGTGAACTCATTGTCACGTTCAAGAAACCAGTCTGAGATGATTCACGCTTTATGACATGGTGCGTTATCCTGCTGGAAGTAGCCATCAGAAGATGGAGACACTGTGGTCATAAAGGGATGGACATGGTCAGCAACAATACTCAGGTAGGCTGTGGCATTGACATGATGCTCAATTGGTACTAATGAGCTCAAAGTGTGCCAAGAAAATATCCCCCACACCATTACACCACCACCACCAGCCTGAACCGCTGATACAAGGCAGGATGGATCCATGCTTTCATGGTGTTAACACCAAATTCTGACCCGACCATCCGAATGTGGCAGCAGAAATGGAGACTCATCAGACCAGGCAACGTTTCTCCAATCTTCTATTGTCCAGTTTTGGTGAGCCTGTGTGAATTGTAGCCTCAGTTTCCTGTTCTTGGCTGACAGGAGTGGCACCCGGTGTGGTCTTCTGCTGCTGTAGCCCATCCGCCTCAAGGTTGGACGTGTTGTGTGTTCAGAGATGCTCTTCTGCAGACCTCGGTTGTAACGAGTGCTTATTTGAGTTACTGTTGCCTTTCTATCTGCTGAAACCAGTCTGGCCATTCTCCTCTGACCTCTGACATCAACAAGACATTTGCATCCACAGAATTGCCACTCACTGGATATTTCCTTTTTTTCGGACCATTCTCTGTAAACCCTAGAAATGATTGTGCGTGAAAATCCCAGTAGATCAACAGTTTCTGAAATACTCAGACCAGCCCGTCTGGCACCAACAAGCACGCCACGATTTAAATCACCTTACTTCCCCATTCTAATGCTCGGTTTGAACTGCAGCAGATAATCTTGACCATGTCTACATGCATAAATGCATTGAGTTTCTGCCATGTGATTGGCTGATTAGAAATTTGCTTTACCGAGCAGTTGGACAGGTGTACCTAATAAAGTGGCCGGTGAGTGTTTGGATGAATACAATTTATAGAAATGCTACTGTGGATAGATTAAATAAACCCTTATTGAACATGTTATTCAGCCAATAAATTATATGTATTTAGCTAATACTTTACTCAATTACATGGTTCATTTTGCATATTTTATTCAAAAATTATTAATATTCATCATTGATAATTGTTAATATATTAATACTTGTTTTATTAATTAGTAGGTTATCAATAATCATATTTTTAATAATAATTCAGAGAAATGTAGGTTAGTTTTTCCTGTTTTATTATTATTATTATTTTTGCCACTAAGTTTATTAATAAACCCTCATTGCATCGTATCACTAGTTGTCATGCAAAATGTTCTATTTTATGTTCAGATTTATTATGAACATTTTATTCAGCTAATAAATGTTTTATTAATAATAATAAAAAATCATATTCATCTCTATCGTCATATTTTCCTCCATATCTGTTATTTGCAGCAGTGGGGCGTCCCATTTGACATTTGAAGGCGCTCATGAATGTGACGATGTGCTTTTTTTAGTGGCGTAGACCAGCGGTTCTCAAAGTGGGGGTCGGGACCCCCCGAGGGGTCGTGGGACAATGAAGAGGGGTCGTCTGGTGATTTCCAAAAATCTATTTATTTTTTATTAAACCATAAGAATTACCATATTTTATCCATAACCTACTGAAGAGAAAAAATAGTCATTTATAGTTACTATATACAATATAGTTACTATAGTAGATTATAGTTACTAGTTCAATTGATTTGCGACCCCTGGGGTAATCACATTACCTTAAAGACACAGCAATAGTGTCAGATACAGCAGATTGATTTGATAACACCAGGTTAAACTTTCTGGCACATTTACAGCACTGACATACAAAAAAAAATGTAAACGAAGAATAGACTTGGGTCTATTGATGTGTGTGCGCCATTGCATGCAAGGTTTCTGTATTTATAACAACTTCAGAGGATATTGGGGGTCGTGAGTCACTGGCATTGTTATTTTGGGGGTCGCAGGCTGAAAAGTTTGGGAACCCCTGGCGTAGACGGACGGTTGCCTAGCAGGCAGTGCTTCTGTTTTTTGGGTCGGAGCCGATGTTCAGACCTGAACTCTCTCCATAACCAGTGTCTCATGTGAGGGACACGCTGAACACATTACCACAGCACAGGCTTGCTTTTAATATATTTATATATATATTTATTTATATCTTTACATGGCACTGGAGGATTGAGAGTCACATGGTGAGCTGTCTGCTGAATCATGCTGCTCTCTCTCTCTCTGTCTGTCTTTATGACCCTCTCATTAGTCATATATTAGGGTTAAATATAGTCTGAGGTTGTGTTACGGTTGATGTTAGAGGAGCAGATGATGTAGGAGACGGGTAAACATGTCTGACTGTTTCTGAGAGAAAAAAACATTCTGGGACAAAAAGTACAGTGTGATCCATTCATCCATCCATCCATCCATCCATCCATCATTCTGACCTTTCATCCATTTATCATTCCATCCATCATTCTGACCTTCCATCTATCCATCCTAACACCCATCCTAACATCCATCCATCCATCCATCCATCCATTCATCCATCTATCCATCCATCCATTCATCCATTCATCGATCCATCCAACATCAATCATTCTGATCATCCATCCATCCATCCATCCATCCATCCATCCATCCACTGATCATTCTGTCCATCCATTCATCCATCCATCATTTTGACCATCCACCCATTCATCCATAATTCTGACTATTCATCCATCCATTCATCATTCTGACCCCATCCATCCATCCATCATTCTGATCATCCACCCACCCACCCACCCATCCATCCATCCATCCATCCATCCATCCATCCATCCATCCATCCATCCATCCATCCATCCATCCATTCTAACTTCCATCCATTCGTCCATCCATCCATCCATCCATCCATTCATCCATCCATCCATCTATCTATTCTAACTTCCATCCATCCATCCATCCATCCATCTATCCATCCATCCATCCACCCATCCATCCATTCTAACTTCCATCCATCCGTCCATCCATCCATCCCATTCATCCATAATTCTGACTATTCATCTATCCATTTATCATTCTGACCCCATCCATCCATCCATCCATCACTCTGATCATACCTCCGGCAATCCATCGATCCATCCATTCTAACTTCCATCCATCCATCCATCCATCCATCCATCCATCCATCCATTCTAACTTCCATCCATTCATCCATCCATCCATCCATCCATCATTTTGACCATCCACCCATTCATCCATAATTCTGACTATTCATCCATCCATTTATCATTCTGACTACATCCATCCATCCATCCATCACTCTGATCATCCCTCCGGCATTCCATCTATCCATCCATTCTAACTTCCATCCATCCGTCCATCCATCCATCCATCCATCCATCCATCCATCCATCCATCCACCCATTCATCCATAATTCTGACTATTCATCCATTCATTTATCATTCTGACCTCATCCATCCATCCATCCATCCATCCATCCATCCATCCATCCATCCATCCATCCATCCATCCATCCATCCATCCATCCATCCATCCATCCATCCATCCATCCGTCTACTTATTCATCCATCATTCTGACCATCCATCCATCAATACTGGAGAAAGCTGCTGACTCTCATAGTATTTTTGGTTTCTGCTATAGATGTCAGTAGCTATATTTCCTTTTAATGTGAATTAGACATAAAATAGCCACGAGATCTCATTGGAACATCCCATATATATTTAGTGTTCAACAGAAGAACACAGAGTTCATAAAAGTTTAGAACCACTCGAGTGTGAATAAAGAATGTGGAAATTTGGAACTATTAACACTGTTTCAAACTTTCTGGTCAAGTGTTTTAAAGCCAACATGGAATCTTGTTTGGCAAACCTTATCTACTTGGATGTGAATACATGTGCTGTGTGTGTGTGTGTGTGGACTGAAGTTGTTAGAAATAATTTCATCTTTTGCAGGATTTTATGTTTTGCTAGATGAAAGTCCAACTCCAATTGCCTGGGAAATGATGCATTTCTCTGCAACAAACCCACAATTCATGACTATTACATTTACACGACCCAAAATACACTGCGCTTTTGCTCCTTTGACCTGGAGGTGATGGAGGGTGAAGTTGATGTTGTACTGTTTAATTTGAACCCTCTTTGATCATTTCTCTTTCAGTTCTACTTTAACATTAGTGTTTTGAAATCACCTTGCTGTTCCAGATCTGCTGTTTTTGGCTTTCCCGTTTTTCGGTTTTATAAACCACTACATTTATAACCCATCATTCATCATTCTGACCATCCATCCATCCATCCATCCATCCATCCATCCATCCATCCATCCATCCATCCATCCATCCATCCATCCATCCATCCATCCATCCATCCATTCAATGCATTCATCATTCTGACCATCCATCCATGCATTCATCCATGAATCCATCCTTCTGTCTGCCCATCCATCCATCCACCCATCCATCCATCCATCCATCCATCCATCCATCCATCCATCCATCATTCTGACTATCCATCCATCCATCCATCCATCTATCCTTCCATCCATCCATCATTCTGACCATCCATCCATCCATCCATCCATCCATCCATCCATCCATCCATCAATCCTTCCGTATGCCCATCCATCCATGCATCCATGTGTTCATCCGTCTGTCCACCCATCCATTCCTTCAATTCATCCGTCATTCTGTCCATCCATCCATCTATCTATCATTCTGAGTATCCATCCATCCATCATTCTGTTCGTCCATCCGTCCATCCATCCATCCATCCATCCATCCATCCATCCATCCATCCATCCATCCATCAATTCATCCATCATTCTGACTATCCGTCCATACATACATCAATCATTCTGACTATCTATCCATTGATCATTCTGACATCCACCCTTCCATCTGTCCATCCATCCATCCATCCATCCATCCATCCATCCATCCATCCATCCATCCATCCATCCATCCATCCATCCATCCATCCATCCATCCATCCATCCATCCATCCATCCATCCATTCCTTCAATTCATCCATTATTCTGACTATCCATTCATCCATCCATCCATCCATACATCCATACATTAATCATTCTGACTATCTATCCATTCATCATTCTGACCATCCATCCTTCCGTCTGTCCATCCATCCATTCATCCATCGGAGGGATTGATGGATGGATGGATGGACCATCCATCCATCCATCCATCATTCTGACCATTCGTCTGTCCATCCATCCATCCATCCATCCATCCATCCATCCATCCATCCATCCATCCATCCATCCATCCATCCATCCATCCATCCATCCATCCATCCATCCATCCATCCATCCATCCCTTCAATTTATCCATCATTCTGACTATCCATCCATCTATCCATCCGTCCGTCTGTCCGTCTGTCCGTCCATCCATTCCTTTAATTCATTCATCATTCTGACTATCTATCCATCCATCATTCTGTCCATCCGTCCGTCCGTCTGTCTATCTTTCTGTCCATTCATCCCAGATGAATGTCCACTTTCAATTGCCTGGGAAATGCCACACTTCTCTGCAACAAGTCCTCAATTCATGACTATTACATTTACACGACCCAAAATACACTGCGCTTTTGCTCCTTTGACCTGGAGGTGATGGAGGGTGAAGTTGATGTTGTACTGTTTAATTTGAACCCTCTTTGATCATTTCTCTTTCAGTTCTACTTTAACATCAGTGTTTTGAAATCACGTTGCTGTTCCAGATCTGCTGTTTTTGGCTTTCTCGTTTCTCTGTTTGTAAACCACTACATTTGAAGTGTCCGCACGAGAAGTCAGAAAGTTAATGCAAGGTCTCGGCTCATGCAATAGAACAAGAAAAAAAGAAATCTTCCATGCAAAATCCGGTGGGTTTGGCCTTGTTTTGCTATTTTTTAGGGTGGTGTTTTTTTTTCCCCCGAATGAAAATCCATTTAATTACAGGATGCCATCAGCTAGACTCTCATTATCTTGTTTTTTGTGTTGTTGTTTCAAGTGTTTTAGGGGCTTTGGGTTGGTGCGTTTTGTCTCCTTTTTACATCTCTGTTTTCTTTTTTTGTTGAATTCTCATGCAACTCATTTGTACTTTGCAGGATCTGGTCTGTGGTTTTTGTATGCACACATTTTTTCACTGCTTTTGAAGTGCGTTTTGTGTCCTCTCTAAAATACTTTTCCATCTTTTCATCCCCTCCGACACTCTTGTAACACACATTTCCGTTTGCAGTCGTGCTTCCCAAAGGATCGCCCATTTGATTCGTTTAATTTATTTATTTGTTTTTGAGTTACTGTTGCCTTCAGTCCTATGGCTAGTCTTCATGTCGCAGATGTTTTCTCATGAGAGTGAATCGTTTGTTATTTTATGTACCTTACGATACTCTCCAGCTGTTTTAATAAAACGAAGACCCTTGTTATGCTCATGTTAATAATCCTGCTATCTCTTTAGCATTTGGGAATGAAACTCAATGGTTTCTTTTAGGACATCAGGACTCTGTTTTGGCACACAAGAATGGAAATTGTTGTCCAGCTTTAATGTGTTTGTACATTTATTGCTTTTTGTAGGACCAAATCTGGCTGTGTTTGGAGAGTTTTCCAGAGTTGACTCTTTACTGAAAAGCTTGTTTGTCCAGAGAGAAAAACATTTTGGGTCAAAAAGTACAGTGTGATTCATCTATCCATTTATCCGTCTATCTATCCATCTATCCATTTGTCTATCCATCCATCATTCTGACTGTCCATGCATCAATCCATCCATTCATCCATCCATCCATCATTTTAATCATTCATCCATGCATCTGTTTGTCCGTCCATCCACCATCCACCCATTCATCCATCCACCCATTTATCCATCTTTTTATCCATCCGTTTATCTATCCATCTATCATTTGCCTATCCATCCATCATTCTGACCATCCATTCATCCATCCATCATTCTAACCATTTATTCATCATTTTGACCATCCATCCATCCGTCCGTCCGTCCATTCGTCCGTCCAACTATCCCTCCCTCCATCCATCTATCTATTTGTCTGTCCATCAATCCATCCATTCATCCATCCATCATTCTATCCATCCATCCATCATTCTGACCATCCATCTGTCTGTCCGTCCATCCATCCATCCATCCATCCATCCATCCATCCATCCATTTGTCTATCCATCCATCATTCTAATTATTCATTCATCATTCTGACCATCCATCCATCCATTCATCATTCTGACCATTCATCCATCCGTTTGTCCATCCATCCATCCGTCCATCCGTCCGTCCATCCATCCATCCATCCATCCATCCATCCATTCATCCGTCCGTCCATCCATCCATCCGTCCGTCCATCCGTCCATCCCTCCGTCCATCCGTCCATCCGTCTATCCATCTATCCATTTGTCTATCCATCCATCATTCTGACCATTCATCCATCCATCTGTTTGTCCATCCATCCATCCATCCATCCATCCATCCATCCATCCATCCATCCATCCATCCATCCATCCATCCATCCATCCGTCTATCCATCCATCATTCTAATTATTCATTCATCATTCTGACCATCCATCCATCCATCCATCCATCCATCATTCTGACCATTCATCCATCCATCTGTTTGTCCATCCGTCCGTCCGTCCGTCCGTCCGTCCGTCTGTCCGTCCGTCTATCCATCTATCCATTTGTCTATCCATCCATCATTCTGACTGTCCATGCATCAATCCATCCATTCATCCATCCATCATTTTAATCATTTATCCATGCATCTGTTAGTCCGTCCATCCACCATCCATCCATTCATCCATCCACCCTTTTATCCATCTTTTTATCCATCCGTTTATCTATCCATCTATCATTTGCCTATCCATCCATCATTCTGACCATCCATGCATCAATCCATCCATTCATCCATCCATCATTCTAACCATTTATTCATCATTTTGACCATCCATCCATCCATCCATCCATCCATCCATCCATCCATCCATCCATCCGTCCGTCCGTCCATTCGTCCATCCAACTATCCCTCCATCCATCCATCTATCTATTTGTCTATGTCAATCAATCCATCCATTTATCCATCCATCATTCTATCCATCCGTCTGTCCGTCCATCCATCCATCCATCCATCCATCCATCCATCCATCCATCCATCCATCCATCCATCCATCCATCCATCCATTTATCCGTCTATCTATCCATCCGTCCGTCCGTCCGTCCGTCCAAGTAAACTTGTGTACTGATGTGAACATACTATACCCTAGGGATACAGCAATTACAGTTATTTTGACTATATCATACAATAAACACTTTTTGCTCTGATTTTTGCTCTTCATTGGTCATGGCTTATAAATCTGTAAATTAAAACAATAAAACCTCATCAAGATTGCCTGAAAGGTTTCTGGTACATCATAGAAAAAGATGCATTTTTACATGGTACTGAAGCACAGATGAACATGAGGAGTCTGATGTTTAATCATTTGTGGATTTAAATAAGATTACCTTGATCTTACTTACTTTATCCTCACTTTATCCTAAAATCCTCTTCAGTATTAAGAAAGCAAGATGCTAGTGTGCTACATGGTGAACATGTTTTGAAAGGATAGTTCAAGTTCACACGCTTTTTTTTTTTTTTACAAATCGCAAAATCCGTCCATGAAGATATGGTTGTTGTGTTCTGAAATTAATTTCTGTAATTGTTTATAATTAAAAAAAATAATAATTACAATTCCATATTCTAATGTTGTTTCTGTTGAATATTTCTTCTGAGCAGGTTTAATAATAATAATGATGATAATAATAATAATAATAATAGTGTGGCGACGCAGTGGCGCAGTAGGTACTGCTGTCGCCTCACAGCAAGAAGGTCGCTGGTTCGAGCCTCGACTGGGTCAGTTGGCGTTTCTGTGTGGAGTTTGCATGTTCTCCCTGCATTCGCGCGGGTTTTCTCCGGGTGCTCCGGTTTCCCCCACAGTCCAAAGACATGCGGTACAGGTAAATTGGGTAGGCTAAATTGGCCGTAGTGTATGAGTGTGTATGGATGTTTCCCAGAGATGGGTTGTGGCCGGAAGGGCATCCGCTGCGTAAAAACGTGCTGGATAAGTTGGTGGTTCATTCCGCTGTGGCGACCCCGGATTAATAAAGGGACTAAGCCGAAAAGAAAATGAATGAAAGAATGAATAACAATAGTATTATTAATAATAATAATAATAAAATGAGTATAATAATAGTAACAATAATAACATAAATATTACTATTAATAACATTAATAATAACAGTGATATTAGTATTGGTAATGATAATAATAATAATAATGATATTTGTATTAATAATAAAACAAATGATGATAATAATAATAATAATAGTATTAATAATATTAATATTAATAATAATAAAAATAATAATTATATTTTTAAACAATAATAATGATGATGATGATAATAATAATATTAATAATAGCAATATTAATAATGACAATAATATTTGTATTAATAATAATAATAATAATAATAATAATAATAATGATAATACTTTTTTATTAATAATAATAATGATGATGATGATGATGATGATGATAATACTACCAATAATACTATTAATTATAATAAATATGATTAATAACAAGTATAATAAATATTATTCTATTGATATACTTAGTATTGTAATTTTGATAATTCCTTTTTAACTAAATAACTGACATTTTTTTTTAATAATAAAAACCATTGTTTGTTTGTTTGTTGTTGTTTAGGTAATGTTATGTTATTCTTATTATTGATATTTATCATCCTTTTAAAGGATGTTCAGATTTGATTTGAAAAAAATTCACTTTAGTAACCAAATGTCTTATTTTGTAGTGGTGCGTGTATAATCATGTCTTCTAAATGTATTTAAATGTTCAAACATTTGTTTTTGCAGTTTTCATATTCATAGGCAAAATATCATCATCTTCATTCAAGACATATTTACAGCTGAAAACCTCATATTGGTTGAATATTGGTCCCCAGACCCTCAGTGTGTGGGATGGATGGAGAGATGGATGGATGGATGGATAGATGTAGTGATAGATAGATAGATAGATAGATAGATAGATAGATAGATAGATAGATAGATAGATAGATAGATAGATAGATAGATAGATAGATAGATAGATAGATAGATAGATAGATTTAATCTGTTTTTGAATGATAGATGAACAGCTCGGTGTAATCTGCGATATATTATATTGTGTGTGTACAGTATGTGTATGTGTATCTGTGTGTGTTAATGTTGTTTGCAGTGTCTGTGACCTGTAATTTAGGTGAGGAGTTGCTCTGAGCTCCACATAATAATGAAAACAACAGTAATAATCCAGCAAAATTGAGAAATCACAGCATCATGCCTTTATTTTCTCTTTTCTCTTGCAGTTCAGTATCAGATGGAGATGATGAGAAGTCTGCGGCATGTCAACATTGATCATCTTCACGTGGGTTGGTACCAGTCAACTTTATACGGGTCTTTTGTCAGCCGAGCGCTTCTGGACTCTCAGTTCAGCTACCAACACGCCATCGAGGAGTCCGTCGTGCTAATATACGGTACGTTTCTCTCACACCTCTCTCTTTGCACACACACACACACACACACACACACACACACACACACACACACACACACACACACACACACACACACACCACACACACACACACACACACACACACACACACACACACACACACACACACACACACACACACACACACACACACACACACACACACACACACACACACACACATACTGTACAGCAATATGCTTCAGCACCTCTTACCCAAACACACACATTTGGTTTTTATGTTTACAGGGTCTCATCATAGAAATAATGGTGTTTATACTGTGCAAAGCTCAAACAATTACTGGTATTGCTATACTTGTGGGGACATTTGGTCCTCAAAGCGTGATGCATACCAGGTGCACACACAAACACACATCCCATACTGTATATCAAAATGTTTTAGAACCACACACATGCACACACATACACAGACATTTGGTGTTCACATTTTACAGGGTCTCACCATAGAAATAAGTATGTTTATATTGTACAAAGCTCAAAAAATTACTGGTATTGCTATACTTGTGGGGACATTTGGTCCTCACAATGTGATGCATACCAGGTGCACACAAACACACATCACATGCTGTATATCAATATCTTTCAGCACCTCACAGACACATTTGATTTTCATGTTTTACAGGGTCTCACCATAGAAATAAGGATATATTTACATTGTACAAAACTCAAACAATTACTGGTATTGCTATACTTGTGGGGACATTTGGTCCTCACAATGTGATGCATATCAGTTGCACACACAAACACACATCACATGCTGTATATCAATATCTTTCAGCACCTCACACACACGCACGTATTTGGTTTTCATATTTTACAGGGTCTCACCATAGAAATAATGATGTTTCTTTGTACAAAGCACAAAAAATACTGGTATTGCTATACTTGTGGGGACATTTGGTCCTCACAATGTCATGAATACCAGGCGCACACATAAACACAACACATACAGTTTATCAATATGTTTCAGCACCTCTCTCTCTCTCTCTCACACACACACACACACACACACACACACACACACACACACACCCACACACACACACACACACACACACACACACACACACACACACACACACACACACACACACACACTCTCTCTCTCTCTCTCTCTCTCTCTCTCTCTCTCTCTCTCTTTCCTACAGCACTGCTTCTCTGTGTTTCTCTCTGCTGTGGTGTTCTGGCTGTGTATGGCTGTTCCCCCCTTGTGTAAACAGGAGGCTGGTGTGTGTAGCAGCCGACAGCAGCCTCGTCTAGACAGGGTTTCCTCCGCTCTGTTTATTTAGCCTGCTATCGCTGAGCTGATGTGTGGATCGGGAACCGGACACCGCTCATCCAGCAGCACAGATGTGGACAATGGAGGAACCGCGTTAACAACAAATCTGCTTCCCTACATTCACTAAAACTAATGACTAAAGACATGCTGCAAACACTCTTGGATTACACTAAGGGTGCGAATTAGCATAAACGAGACTTGAGTTTGAATTTAAATTAAAATTGACTCAAATGAATCATTCAAAAACAGATTGAATCTATTTATCAATCTGAATTCATCCATCCATCTTTCCATCATTTCATCCATCCATCCATCCATCATTCCATCCATCCATCCATCCATTCATCCATTCATCCATCCATCGTTCCTTCCATCTATCCATCATATCATCCATCCATCGTTCCATCCATCGTTCCATCCATCGTTCCATCCATCGTTCCATCCATTCATCCATCCATCCATCCATCCATCCATCCATCCATCCATCCATCGTTCCTTCCATCCATCCATCATATCATCCATCCATCCATCCATCCATCTATCCATCCCACACACATCAAATGATTCAAATAATTCATTGACTCAAATGAATCATTAAAAAACTGATTGAATTTATCTATCAATCTAAATCTGTCAATCAATCTGAATCCATCCATCCATCCATCCATCCATCCATCCATCCATCCATCCATCCATCCATCCATCACACGCACATCAAAAGATTCATTGACTCAAATGAATCATTCAAAAACAGATTGAATCTATCAGTCTGAATCTATCCATATATCCATCCCACACACATCAAATGATTCAAATGACTTATTGACTCAAATGAATCATTCCGAAACAGATAGAATCTGTCTGTCAATCTGAATCTATCAATTGATCTGAATCTATCCATCCATCCATCCATCCATCCATCCGTCCATCCATCCATCCATCCATCCATCCATCCATCCATCCATCCATCCATCCATCCATCCATCCATCCATCCATCCATCCATCCATCCATCCATCCATCCATCATTCCTTTCATCCATCCATCCATCCCACACACATCAAGTGATTCATTGACTTAAATGAATAATTTAAAAACAGATTGAATCTATCTATCTATCTATCTATCTATCTATCTATCTATCTATCTATCTATCTATCTATCTATCTATCTATCTATCTATCTATCTATCTATCTATCTGTCTGTCCGTCCGTCCGTCCGTCCGTCCGTCCGTCCATCTATCTGTCCTATCTATATTGAATTTGAATCAATCTATCCATCCATCCCACACACTCACACATCAAATGATTCAAATGATTAATTGACTCAAATGAATCATTCAAAAACAGGTTCATTCAAGAACAAAATGGCACAGTGCTGCTTTGAGATGCTCAGTTATGGGATGTCTCTGAACTATATCATATACTCTAAAGTAAAAAACACAAACTAATACTGAGATATCTTCTTGCCTTAATAATAATATTGACTAATTCTAACGGCATTTGTGTAGGCTTCATCAAACAATCAATGCTTTTGGACTCTCAAAATAAGTTTGTTTAATTGAATACTTCACAATGTCAGCTCACACATCATTAAAACAGCAGTTATGATATTATCCCAGACTATAAATATCACAGATCTCTAGTTGGAGATGTGAATATGCATGCCCTGCTCTGGGCTCGTGGTCTTTTCAGTCTGTGTGTTTCCCAGATGTGGATCCGTATCAGAGTGTTTGTTCAGTCTCCTCCTTGTGGTGGCAGGCAGTCGCTCCTCACTAAAAATATATCAGACACCTCGCAGCTGCCAGAAACCCCACCCTGCAGCAAACACACACTCCACATGAACAATGAGCGCATTCAGAGGCCCATGAGTCCAGAAACTGAGCATGATGGACGTTTCAGACACTCTTC
>LR812537.1:56302987-56377987 GCA_903798195.1 Danio kyathit | reverse complement strand
CTATTCTTACGCCATCGGGGACGTTTCAAGACTTTATAAAAAGACAGACCAGCATCTTTCAATGTCTCACAGCATTTATTATCAGAACAGAATCCTGCTTTAAATTCCCTTTTTGGGTTTTGGAAATAGGTTGAGATGGCTGGCAGGTTTTGCCCATTTTCCTCTCAGATGTCAGCCTTCTGTCAGTGAGATTAATCCAACACAGACTCATTGAAAATACCTGCTTCAGCCTAGATCTTAGTTAAACTCCAAAAGCATATGTATAACTGGAGTTTCTGGGTAAAATGAACACTAGGCGGCAGTATGACTACAGTAACTTTTGTTGCTTTTCACACTAATGATATTTACAGAGACATATTATAGACAAATAAAGGGTTATAATCGTGCGGTTCCTTGAGCAACACTAAATAAATACCATAAACAACAACACTGTCTAGTGCATTTGTCATCTGAAACACACAACAAATGTACCATTCATTCATTCATTTTCTTGTCGGCTTTGTCCCTTGCGGGGTCGCCACAGTGGAATGAACCACCAACTTATCCAGCACGATTTTACGCACCGGATGCCCTTCCAGCTGCAACCCATCTCTGGGAATTTCCACACACACACATTCACACTCATACACTACGGACAATTTAGCTTACCCAATTCACCTGTACTGCATTTCTTTGGACTGTGGGGGAAACCGGAGCACCCGGAGGAAACCCACGCGAACGCAGGGAGAACATGCAAACTCCACACAGAAACGCCAACTGACCCAGCCCAGCCGAGGTTCGAACCTGCGACCCAGCGACGTTCTTGCTGTGAGGCAACAGCACTACCTACTGCGCCACTGCGTTGCCTAAGATTCGCAAAAAAAGTAGGCAGCGCCCTCTAGTGGATTTGTGATGTGAAACGTAAAACAGAATGTACCCTAAGTTACACATTTCCAATTAAAAAAAAATGTAGACAGTGCCCTCTAGTGAATTTGTCGTCTGAAACACACATCGAAATGTACCAATAGTAAGTTATTTTAGATTTGCAAAAAAAGTAGGCAGCGCGGATTTCTCATCTGAAATGTACATTAAGTTACACATTTCAAATTTAAAAAAATGTTGACAGCGTCCTCTAATGAATTTGTCATCTAAAAAATACAACAAAACGTACACTACGTTACACATTTCCAATTAAAAAAAATGTTAACAGTGCCCTCTAGTGGATTTGCTATCTGAAGCACAACAAAATGTACCAAAAGTAATTTATTTTATGGTCGCAAAAAAGTAGGCAGCGCCCTCTAGTGGATTTATCATCTGAAACGTACAACAAAATGTACCAAAAGTAACATTTCGAATTCATTTTGAGCATTTCAAATTCACAAAAATGTAGGCAGCGCTCTTTAGTGGTCTTGTAATCTGAAACATACAGAAAAACGTATCCTAAGTTACATATTTCGAATTTAAAAAAATGTAGACAGCGCCCTCTAGTGGATTTGTCATCTAAAAACTACAACAAAACGTACAGTACCTTACACATTT
The DNA here is from genome assembly GCA_903798195.1 of Danio kyathit. Classification (NCBI taxonomy): domain Eukaryota; kingdom Metazoa; phylum Chordata; class Actinopteri; order Cypriniformes; family Danionidae; genus Danio; species Danio kyathit. Next base: position 56,376,469 of record LR812537.1, on the reverse strand, counting down.
CCAATTAAAACAAATGTTGACAGCACCCTCTAGTGGATTTGTCATCTGTAACATACAACAAAATGTACCAAAAGTAACATTTCAAGTTTGCAAAATGTAGGCAGCGCCCTTTAGTGTATTCATAATCTTAAACGTACAAAAAAAAGTATCCTAAGTTACATATTAGAATTTTAAAAATTGCAGACAGCGCCCTCTAGTGGCTTTGTCATATCAAATGTACAACAAAACGTACCCTAAGTTACACATTTCGAATTTTAAAAAATGTAGACAGCGCCCTCTTGTGCATTTGTCATCTGAAAACTACAACAAAAAGTACCAAAAGTAACTTATTTCAAATTTGCAAAAATGTAGACAACTTCCTTTAGTGGACTTGTCATCATAAACACAGCAAAACGTGCCACAAGTAACACATTTTTTGTTTGAAAATTTTTTAAAAGTATCCTCTAGTGGATTTGTCATTCGAAACACACAACAAATTGTACCAAAAGTAACTTATTTCAGGTTCACAAAAATCTAGACAGCGCTCTCTAGTAGATTTGTCATCTGAAACGTACAAGAAAACGCACCCTAAGTTACATATTTCCAATTAAAAAAAATTTGACAGTGCCCTCTAGTGGATTTTTCATCTGAAACACACAACAAAATGTATCATAAGTAATTTATTTTAGGTTCGCAAAAAAGCAGAAAGTGGATTTGTCATCTGAAACAAAGCAAAATGTACCAAAAGAAATGTATTTCTGCCATGAACACTCTTGGGATTTAATATGGTAATGAATATTTACATGACAATGTTGATGTATTTGGTCTTGGCGGTATAGATCTGCTATGCTACTGCTACTGCTTTGATTATTATGGCAGATCAAGTACCGAGACCTGCTACTGCCAGTATATACACTGACATACCACCTGAGAATATAACATGCTGCTGCTGCAAACATATATATAAGTTATTATTATTATTAATAATTACTAATTTTCCTTTTTAAATATTTCCCAAATGATGTCAAACAGAGCAAGGAAATTTTCACAGTATATCTGATAATATTTTTTCTTCTGGTGAAAGTTTTATTTGCTTTGTTTCGGCTAGAATAAAAGCAGTTTTTAATTTTTTATACACCATTTTAAGGACAAAATTATTAGCCTCTTTAAGCTATTTTTTTTTACGACTGTCTACAGAACAAACCATCATTATACAATAAATTGCCTAATTGTCCTAACCTGCCTAGTTAACCTAATTAACCTAGTTAAGCCTTTAAATGTCACTTTAAGCTGTATAGAAGTGTCTTGAAGAATATCTAGTCAAATATTATTCACTGTCATCATGGCAAAGATAAAATAAATCAGTTATTAGAGATGAGTTATTAAACTATTATGTTTAGAAATGTGTTGAGAAAATCTGCTCTCTGTTAAACAGAAATTGGGGAAAAAAATAAACAAGGGGACTAGTAATTCTGACTTCAACTGTATATACATATGTAAACCCAGTAGCAGATCTAAACACAGGTGGAGCTGGGGCAGAGGAGGGTCTCCGAAAACGCGCCGCTGCTTAATAGCGTAAATCGACATGGAGCATTTAAACTGATGAGGAGCAAGCTCATTGGCTGCCGAGGTGGCAGCAACCAATCTCGAGGTGGCAGCAGCCAATCATCGCCATATAGTTAATGCCGCAGGACCAGATTAGGTGACCTATCAGCCTGCAACAGCAGAGTTTCATGGCTGAAATTTCACAAAAATGTAGACAGCACCCTCTAGTGGTTTCGACATCGGAAACGTACAGCAAAACATACCCTAATTAATGTATTTCATAATCAGAAGAAATTTAGGCAGCGCCCCCTAGTGGATTTGTCATCTGAAACGTAAAACAGAACGTACCCTAAGTTACACATTTCCAATTTTAAAAAAATGTAGACAGCGCCCTCTAGTGAATTTGTCGTCTGAAACACACAACGAAATGTACCAATAGTAATTTATTTTAGATTTGCAAAAAAAGTAGGCAGCGCCCTCTAGCGGATTTGTCACCTGAAATGTACATTAAGTTACACATTTCAAATTTTAAAAAAGGTTGACAGCGTCCTCTAATGAATTTGTCATCTAAAAAATACAACAAACGTACACTACGTTACACATTTCCAATAAAAAATAAATGTTGACAGTGCCCTCTAGTGGATTTGCTATCTGAAGCACAACAAAATGTACCAAAAGTCATTTATTTTATGTTCGCAAAAAAAGTAGACAGTGCCCTCTAGTGGATTTGCTATCTGAAACACATCAAAATGTACCAAAAGTTATTTATTTTATGTTCGCAAAAAGTAGACAGCGCCCTCTAGTGGATTTGTCATCTGAAACGTACAACAAAATGTACCAAAAGTAACATTTCGAATTCACAAAAATGTAGGCAGCGCCCTTTAGTGGACTTGTAATCTGAAACATACAGAAAAACGTATCCTAAGTTACATATTTCGAATTTTAAAAAATCTAGACAGCGCCCTCTAGTGGATTTGTCATCTAAAAACTACAACAACACGTACAGTACGTTACACATTTCCAATTTAAAAAAAAATTAGGTTGAGATGCCTGGCAGGTTTTGCCCATTTTGACAGAAGTTTTTCCTCTCAGATGTCAGCCTTCTGTCAGTGAGATTAATCCAACACAGACTCATTGAAAATACCTGCTTCAGCCTAGATCTTAGTTAAACTCCAAAAGCATATGTACAACTGGAGTTTCTGGGTAAAATGAACACTAGGCGGCATTATGACTACAGTAACTTTTGTTGCTTTTCACACTAATGATATTTACAGAGACATATTATAGACAAATAAAGGGTTATAATCGTGCGGTTCCTTGAGTAACACTAAATAAATACCATAAAACAACAACACTGTCTAGTGCATTTGTCATCTGAAACACACAACAAATGAACCAAAAGTCATTTATTTTAGATTCGCAAAAAAAGTAGGCAGCGCCCCCTAGTGGATTTGTCATCTGAAACGTAAAACAGAACGTACCCTAAGTTACACATTTTCAATTTTAAAAAAATGTAGACAGCGCCCTCTAGTGAATTTGTCGTCTGAAACACACAACGAAATGTACCAATAGTAATTTATTTTAGATTTGCAAAAAAAGTAGGCAGCGCCCTCTAGTGGATTTCTCATCTGAAATGTACATTAAGTTACACATTTCAAATTTTAAAAAATGTTGACAGCGTCCTCTAATGAATTTGTCATCTAAAAAATACAACAAAACGTACACTACGTTACACATTTCCAATTAAAAAAATGTTGACAGCGCCCTCTAGTGGATTTGCTATCTGAAACACAACAAAATGTACCAAAAGTAATTTATTTTATGTTCGCTAAAAAAGTAGGCAGCGCCCTCTAGTGGATTTATCATCTGAAACGTACAACAAAATGTACCAAAAGTAACATTTCGAATTCATTTCGAACATTTCGAATTCACAAAAATGTAGGCAGCGCCCTTTAGTGGTCTTGTAATCTGAAACATACAGAAAAACGTATTCTAAGTTACATATTTCGAATTTAAAAAAATGTAGACAGCGCCCTCTAGTGGATTTGTCATCTAAAAACTACAACAAAACGTACAGTACGTTACACATTTCCAATTAAAACAAATGTTGACAGCACCCTCTAGTGGATTTGTCATCTGTAACATACAACAAAATGTACCAAAAGTAACATTTCAAGTTTGCAAAATGTAGGCAGCGCCCTTTAGTGTATTCATAATCTTAAACGTACAAAAAAAGTATCCTAAGTTACATATTTTGAATTTTAAAAAATGTAGACAGCGCCCTCTAGTGGCTTTGTCATATCAAATGTACAACAAAACGTACAGTACGTTACACATTTCCAATTTAAAAAAATGCTGACAGCACCCTCTCGTGGATTTGTCATCTGTAACATACAACAAAACGTACCAAAAGAAATTTAGGTAGCGCCCTCTAGTGGATTTGTCGTCAGAAATGTAACAATGCATACCCAGAACAATGTATTTTACAAAAATGTGGACTGAGGCATGTATTTCCGATGAGCCTGGGTTAATCCTTTCTGACTGGCTGACAGTGTGTTTGTCTGATAGATTAAAATCTACATGTGTTTCAACTTCTTATCTTCAATTTTACCTCTTGTAATGTTGATGTAAGAGCACCTGCTGTCAGTTTTGGTCTTTCCACACACATTTAGCATTTCGGAAGCTTATCGATAGTGAAAGCCTGTGTTGAGCAAGTCAGATCACTATGGTTTGTTTGCTATCTTCAAAGAATCTGTCTTTTTCTTTCTCTGTAGATCCCATCAAGACAGCCCAGGGGTCGCTGTGTTTGAAAGCCTACAGACTGACCCCCAAACTCATGGAGATCTGTAAAGAGAAGGACTTCTCCGCAGAAGGGTAAGCCTTTAAATCCCTCACACTCCATAATGCTTTTACAATCTCAGCTTTCTTCTGTGTGAAATGTTGCTGTTGAGTGTGAAAAAAGATCTGAGAAGTTACAAAGCACAAAGTCACTCCAGCGGGAGTTTCTCTCTATATAACTAATATTGTTTCTGAACTCAAGCCGCTCCATTAAAGATGAGTGTTTTCATTTGGTGATGAAAGCGTCATGATATTCTGAATTTACAGTAAAGAGTTCTGGTTCAAACGGGTGTGGCTTGGTTGAGAAAAAAAAAGAATAAAATGCCATTGTGGCTGTTGCACAGATCTAATTTACTGATACACATGCAGTTACATTAACAGTAATAACCAACATTTCAGCATTATGTCAAGAATTTTATATTATATTATATTGTGATGTTTAATGAAACTATTTCTTGTTGCCGACATTTATATAGTTTATTTACATGTGTTGAGAGATTTTGTTTAGTTTTAGCCAGCTTTAAAATTATTTTTATTTTATTTTATCTTATTTTATTTTATTTAAATTTTTTAAATTTATTTTTATTATTTTATTTTGTTTTATTTAATTTTATATTTTTTAATTTTATTATTTTATTATTATTATTATTATTATTATTATTATTATTATTTAATTTTTTTGTTTTACTTACATTTTTTTTATTAAATTTTATTTAATTTAATTTTACAATTTTTTTATTTTATTTTCTTATTTAATTTTGTTTTTTCTTTTATTTTCCTTTATTATTTTTTATTTTCATTTTCTTTTCTTTTCTTTTATAATTTTTTTAAATTTTTATTTTTTTTTTTATTTTATTATTTGATTTGATTATTTTATTTTATTTTAAAATTATGTGTTAGTGCTCACAAAATCTTTTATGTTTATACTGGGCTTAGAAAAAAAACACACACACACTCACACACCAAAAACACACACAAACACTGAACACACACACATCAAACACACATACCCAGAATACACACACCTTGAACACACACCTCGAACACACACACACACACACACACACACACACACACACACACACACACACACACACACACACACACACACCCTGAACACCCCACCCCCCCCGAACACACACACCCCCTGAACACACACACACACCGAACACACATTAAACACACACTGTGAACACACTCACACACTGAAAACACACATACCCCAAACACACGCACACCTTGAAACACACACAAACACAGAACACACACAACAGACCCCCCCCCCCCACACACACACACACAACAGACCCAGAACACACACACCCCCCTGAACACACACATTAAGCACACACTGTTAACACACTCACACACTGAAAACACATACCCCAAACACACACACACCTTGAAACACACACAAACATCGAATACACACACACACACACACACGGAACACATCAAACACATAGACCCAGAATACACACACCCCCTGAACACACACCCACACCTCTAACACACACAAACACTGAACACACCCACACCGAACACACATCAAGCAAACAGACTCAGAACACACACACACACCCCTGAACACACTCACCCCCCCCCCCCAAAAAAAACACACACACACACACACACACACACACACACACACACACACACACACACACACACACACACACACACACACACACACACACACACACACACACACACACACACACACACACACACACACACACACACACATCTTGTTTACTTCAACCTGGGCTCAGACGTGAGATATCCTGCGATAAATAAGCAGAAGTAAAACAGAGCCTTTGAAATGAGTGGACTAATCAGCCCGGAGTGCTCGTCTAATGGAGCGATTAGTGATGGAGGAGAGTTGAAGTCATCCAGTCGTTTAATTAGAGTGATCAGTTCATGCAGCCCAGACTCCACCACAAACAGACCCTAATGAGAGCGAGCCAATAAAAGAGTGCAGGATGAAGAAGGAGAGAGGGCACAGATAAACATAATGAAGGATGTGTGCTTTTGTCTTTGCATGCACTGAGCGTCAGGACAGTTTGTCTGTTTATTTTATGGTCACACTTCATGAACTCGCACGTCATCATTTTGCCAAGTACGATGCAATCTGGATTCACATCTATGTTGATCCTGGAACATAATTGTTGTTGGAAAATGAAATCCATACCGAATCCCTTCCCCAAAACCCAACCATAACTGTACATTAATCCCAAAATCAGAGAAGAAAAATAATTGAGTAACAATCATGTAGAAATAACAAAATTAAGACCCCTTTAAAATGATTTAATGACCTACAAGATAGTTCTCACATGCTGTATATATACTCTATATATTATTTCTTCTACATTATATTATTTCAATCTACTAAAATGTCAATAAAAATAGCTTTTGTTAAACTGTAGAGTTGAATTTTCAACATCAAAAGTCGACAGAGCAGAGATCAACATCCTATAATGCAATTCACAACCGTATATATATATATATATATATATATCTGTGTGTGTGTGTTGTACAGGCTGAAGAAGGCCAGTGTGGGCTACGAGCACATGTTCGAGGAGGTGCCGATCGTCATCAAGAACTCTCATCTCATTAATGTTCTGCTGTGGGAGCTGGAGGAAAAATCCACCGCCGCCGACAAACACGAGCTCCTGAGCCTCTCCAACAGGTCTGAAAAAATAAAGTACTTATGGGAGCATGCATTGAACTGATTACCAGTTGCTTCTAGTGTCTTCAGATTTGGAATATAGATATAATACGGAATGAATGAATGAATTAATGAATGAACGAATGAAGGAACAAACAAATGAATGAATGAACAAACAAATGAATGAATGAACGAATAAACGACTGAACAAATGAATAATAAATAATTGAACGAATGAACAAACAAATAAACAATCAAATGAATAAACAAAATGAATGACTAAACAAATGAGTGAATGAACGAACAAATGAATGAACAAATAAATGAATTAATAAATGAACAAATGAACGAACAAATGAACTAATATATAAATGAATAAATGAATCAATGAATGAATGAATGAAGAAACGAATATAGGAATAAATGTATGAATGAACAAATGAATGAACCTATGAAAAGAATGAACAAACAAATGAACAAACAAGTAAATGAACAAATAAATAAATAAATGAATGAACAAATGAACGAATATATAAATAAATGAAGAAACAAATGAATGAATGAATAAATGAATGAACGAACACACGAATATATGAATGAACAAATGAATGAATGACTGAATGAACGAACCAATAAACAGACAAATGAATGAATGAACAAATGAACAAACAAACAAGCGAATAAATGAATGAATGATTGAATGAATGAATAAATGAATGAATGAACGAATGACCAAACAAAGAACAATCAAATGAATAATGAACAAACAAAATGAATGACTAAACAAATGAATGAATGAACGAACGAACAAATGAATGAACAAATAAATGAACGAATAAATGAACAAATGAATGACCAAATGAAGTAATATATAAATGAATGAAGCAACAAATAAACGAATGAATAAATGAATGAATGAACAAACGACCAAGCAAACGAATAAATTAATGAATGAACAAACAAATGAATGAACGAACAAACGAACAAATGAATGCACAAATGAACAAACAAATGAATTAATTAATTAATAAATGAACGAACAAATGAATGATTGAATGAACGAACCAATGAACAGACAAACAAATAAATGAACGAATGAACAAATAAACAAATGAATGAATGAACCAACAAACAAACGAATGAATGCACAAATTAACAAACAAATGAATGAATTAATTAATAAATGAACGAACAAATGAACAAATAAATAAATGATTGAATGAATGAATGATTGAATGAATGAATGAACAAACAAATGCATGAATAAATGAACGAACGAATGAACAAACAATTTAACAATTAAATGAATAAATGAAGGAATAGAATGGATGACTAAATAAATGAATGAATAAACGAACAAATGAATGAACAAATAAATGAATGAATAAATGAACAAATGAACGAACAAATTAGCTAATATATAAATGAATGAAGCAACAAATAAACGAATGAATCAATGGATGAATGAATGAACGAACAAACAAATTTAATATATGAATGAATGAACCAATGAACATATGAACAAATGAATGAATGAACGAACAAATGAATGAACAAATAAATGAACAAATGAATGAATGAATGAATAAATGAACAAACAAATATACAAATGAATGAAGGAACGAATGAATTAATGAATGAATAAATGAACGAATGAACAAACAAATATACAAATGAATGAACCAATGAACAAACAAACAAATGAATTAATAAATGAACAACCGAATGAATGAATGAATGAATGAACGAACGAACGAATGAATGAATGAATGAATAAATGAACAAACAAACAAATGAATTAATAAATGAACAACCGAATGAATGAATGAACGAACGAACGAATGAATGAATGAATGAATAAATGAACAAACAAACAAATGAATTAATAAATGAACAACCGAATGAATGAATGAACGAACGAACGAATGAATGAATGAATGAATGAATGAACAAACAAATGAACAAACAAATGAACCAATATATAAATGAATGAAGCAACAAATAAACGAATGAATCAATGGATGAATGAATGAATAAACAAACAAATTAATATATGAATGAATGAACCAATGAACATATGAACAAATGAATGAATGAATGAATGAACAAATGAATGAACAAATAAATGAACAAATGAATGAATGAATGAATAAATGAACAAACAAATATACAAATGGACGAAGGAACGAATGAATTAATGAATGAATAAATGAACGAATGAACAAACAAATATACAAATGAATGAACCAATGAACGAATGAACAAACAAACAAATTAATTAATAAATGAAGAACTGAATGAATGAATGAATGAATAAATGAACAAACAAATGAACGAACAAATGAACTAATATATAAATGAATGAAGCAACAAATAAATGAATGAATCAATGGATGAATGACTGAATGAACAAACAAATTAATATATGAATGAATGAACCAATGAACATATGAACAAATGAATGAATGAACGAACAAATGAACAAATGAACAAACAATGGACGAACAAATAAATGAACAAATGAATGAATGAATGAATAAATGAACAAACAAATATACAAATGAACGAAGGAATGAATGAATTAATGAATGAATAAAGGAACGAACGAATATACGAATGAATGAACCAATGAATGAATAAACAAACAAACAAACAAACGAATTAATAAATGAACAACCGAATGAATGAATGAATGAATGAATAAATGAATGAATGAATAAATAAATGAATGAACAAGTGAACGAATATATACAGTAAATGAATGAATGAATGAATAAATAAAAGAAACAAACTAATAAATAAACAAACCCATTATTATTATTATTATTATTATTATTTTAATTGTATTACTATATTATTATTAAATAAAGTAGATATTTTAATCTTTTGAATCCTAATCCGGCTGTCAAATATGTTATACAGTAACATGTTTTATAGGGTTTAGAGGTGAACTCTAATGTTTCTCTGGGTGTTTCCTTTATATAAATGAGCGAGCCCGCTGGTTCTGAAAGAATATTTTCTCTTATTTTTTTGGAAAATATAAAACATTTACTTTTATTGATTTAGCAGAGAATTTTATCCAAAGCGATTTACAAATGAGCATTAAAGAAGCACTTCAAATCACACACTCTTCAATACAAGAAATACAGCAAATATTGCTGTAATTTTTGAGAAATGACACCACAAAATCAACCATTTCAACCATCATAAGCTAGAAAGATGACCTGACACACACACACACACACACACACACACACACACACACACACACACACACACACACACACACACACACACACACACACACACACACACACACACACACACACACACACACACACACACACACACACACACATTACCACAGGAGTAAAGGATTTCCTAATGTAAATTTATCCTAGCGCTGCGATATCCTAATGATGCTTGCTCTCTCTGATGAGGACTAATGAAGAGGTCAGAGCCGCCCAGGTGATTTACTCTTAAAGAACCTCTGTCTTTAATGCTTTTCTGGATCCATTTTGTGGAAGAGTTTAGTTTCTAATGCAAATTCAGATGTTTTAAATGGGCCCCATTTGAAAATTAGTGTGTACCACAGCTCGAAATAAATGAAAATCTCCTGCTGAGTTTTAAATCACTGAAAGTGCACCGTGTATATACCGATTGTTCCTCAAGAAGAGTCGAATCAGAGTCATTAAAACTAGGCAATTAGTCTTTGTCCGAATGAATTCCAAGTCATTTCATCGTGATGTTTGAGTGAAATATTGCCCTGCCACTTATTTAATATTTAATAAATATTTAAAATAAAATGAAATAAGGTAAAGTTATGTACAAAAAGTCAAGGTAACAAATATTTGAATGTTGATTTAACTTATTTTAACTTATAAGTTAATCAGGATTTAACAAAAGTTTGTAAGTTATACAAAGTTTAACTTAACATTTTTAGTCAACTTGATTAATGTAATACATATATATTCACTACCTGACAAAAGTCTTGTCGCCTATACAAGTTTTAGGAACAACAAATAATAACGTGGCTTACATGAAAGGCAAAGACCTCTACGTTACGCTTATGCAGCCATGCTCAATAATGTTCATGTCTGGTGACTGGGCTGGCCAATCCTGGAGCACCTTGACCTTCTGTGCTTTCAGGAGCTTTGATGTGGAGGGTGAAGTATGAGAAGGAGCGCTATCCTGCTGAAGAATTGTCCCTCTCCTGTGGTTTGTAATGTAATGGGCAGCACAAATGTCTTGATACCTCAGGCTGTTGATGTTGCCATCCACTCTTCAGATCTCTCGCACGCCCCCATACTGAATGGAACCCCAAACCATGATTTCTCCTTCACCAAACTTGACTGATTTCTGGGAGAATCTTGGGTCCATGTGGGTTCCAGTAGGTCTTCTGCAGTTCTGATTCTTCCATCTGATTAGGATGCAGTTCAACATGGAAAAATCAACCTTCTGCCACTTTTCCAAATGATTCAATTCAATTCATCTTTATTTGTATAGCGCTTATACAATGTGGATTGTGTCAAAGCAGCTTCACATAGAAGATTATAGTGAATTGAAACAGTGTCAGTTCAGTTTTCAGAGTTTAAGTTCAATTCAGTTTAGTTTAGCTCAGGTCAGTGTGGGTTAATATTCACTACTGAGAGTCCAAACACTGAAGAGCAAATCCATCGATGCGCAGCTCTACAGATCCCGAACCATGCAAGCCAGTGGCGACAGCGGCGAGGAAAAAACTTCACCAATTGGCGAAAGCGAAGATTTAAAAAACCTCGAGAGAAACCTGGCTCAGTTGGGCACGACCATTTTGCCTATGGCCAGATGTCTTGTGCAGAGCTGCAGTCTAGGCGCAGGAAGCTGGACCTCAGCGAAGACTCGTCTGTCCCTGGGGCATCACAGGAATCAGTCTCATGCTCTCACTCCACCTTGGCACCACAGCAGCTGCTCAGGATACGGCCTGGTCCAGGATGATGAAAACCTTGGGATCATCTCATCGCTGGTCTTTGATCAACTAGAAGTATTATTTGTTGCTCTTAAAACTGGAATCGATAGCAACACTTTTGTCAGGTAGTGTGTATATACAGTTGAAGTCAGAATTATTAGCCCCCCTAAATTATTAGCCCCCCTGTTTAATTTTTTCCCTAATTTCTGTTTAACAGAGAGAATATTTTTTTCAGCACATTTCTAAACATAATAGTTTAATAACTCATTTCTAATAACTGATTTATTTTATCTTTGCCATGATGACAGTAAATAATATTAGACTAGATATTTTTCAAGACACTTCTATACAGCTTAAAGTGACATTTAAAGGCTTAACTAGGTTAATTAGGTTAACTAGGCAGGTTAGGGTAATTAGGCAAGTTATTGTATAATGATGGTTTGTTCTGTAGGCTATCGAAAAAAATATATAGCCTAAAGGGGCTAATAATTTTGTCCCTAAAATGGTTTTTAAAACATTAAAAACTGCTTTTATTCTAGCCAAAATAAAACAAATAAGACTTTCTCCAGAAGAAAAAAATATTATCAGACATACTGTGAAAATTTCATTGCGCTGTTAAACATGAATAATTCTGGGGTGAATAATTCTGACTTCTACTGTATATGTGTCAGACGGACACAGAGGCACAGTGAAAATCCCCATAAGAGTGTTTATTGAGGGAGTGGAGCAAAGGATAAATGCGCTGGGATGTGCACAGCATTGAATTCAGTGTCCAGGGGTCCAGTGATTGTGTTAATAATATACAAAATACTGAAAATACTAAAATAAACAACATTTTCAATACTATAAAATGTCATAATATCCCTGTTTATTTGATAAGGAGCATTTGACATTTTCTAAAACATTGTCATTGCAGTATTTTTGGACTCATTTTTTTTTGCTCTCTTATTTGGTTGTTTTATTTATTTATTTATTTATTTAGTTATTTATTTATTTATTTATTCCCCTAAAATAAGTGACATGCTCAACAATGTTGCTTGTACATGACCTGACAAAAGTTTTGTCGTCAATTCCAGTTATAAGACAACAAATAATAACTTGACTTCTAGTTGATCATTTGGAAAAGTGGCAGGAGGTGGATTTCTCTGCTGAATCATCTGTTGAGCTGCATCCCAATCATCACAAACACTGCAGAAGACCTACTGGAACCTGCATGCAACCAAGATTCTCCCAGAAATCAGTCAAGTTTGTGAAGGAAAAATTATGGTTTGGGGTTTCATTCAGTATGGGGGCGTGCGAGAGATCTGCAGAGTGGATGGCAACATCAACAGCCTGAGGTATCAAGACATTTGTGCTGCCCATTACATTACAAACCACAGTAAATGGCAAATTCTCCAGCAGGATAGCGCTCCTTCTCATACTTCAGCCTCCACATCAAAGCTCCTGAAAGCAAAGAAAGTCAAGGTGCTCCAGGATTGGCCAGCCCAGTCACAAGAAATGAACATTATTAAGCATGTCTGGGGTAAGATGAAGGAGGAGGCATTGAAGATGAATCCAAAGAATCTTGATGAACTCTGGGAGTCCTGCAAGAACGCTTTCTTTGCCATTTCAGACGACTTTATTAATAAGTGATTTGAGTCATTGCAGAGATGTATGATGTAGTCCTCCAAGCTCATGATGGAGTCAGACACAATATTCATTCTGTCTCCACTGCAGCATGACTTTATATTCTATCCGCTTGTTAAGTGGTGACATGTTTGTGATGTATGTAATACTGTTTCCGGGTCCAAGCCGCCACTCATTTGAATTGACAAAATATTAGTTTATGATCACTTTTTATTCCTATCACACATTAAAGGGAATTTTATTTCTTTAGTCATAGTGTACACAACAATCTCTGGGCTTGCTGCATCAAAAATACCAAAAATTTTAACTATTTATAAAAACATTAAGCACTTTCTGGCCATCAGATATTAGGCATGGACATATATATTGCGATCGTGATTTTCGAAAGTATTACATGGCTTTATAAACGTTTATTATTAGGATATGATGAGTCTCCTCATTCAGTTTCATAGAGCGATTGGACCCGGAAGCCCCTTCGTGTGACGTCACACTTAACAAGCGGATACTGGACATTATTTCTGTTCAGTGACGAGACTTTAGTCTAAGCAAAGTCAGACCTTACCGTCCTAATGAAATAATTAATAATCAAGGCATGATCATATTTTATTGTGCTAAAATAAGTGTAATCTAGAGGCCTTTGCCTTTCATATAAGCCACTTCTGATACCAAATGATCAACTAGAAGTCAACTTCTGTTACTAAAAGCTTGTATAGGTGACAAGACTTTTGTCAGGTAGTGTATATTCTTAAAAGAACAATGATCATACTATCATAGACAATCAGAGACTATCATGCAACCATAACCCAAATATAGACTCAACAGAAAACGGCAATCTGCTCCTAGCTTTTGGAAAATACAGCAGACCCAAATTACATTATCTAATACAGGGGTCACCAAACTTGTTCCTGGAGAGCCGGTGTCCAGCAAATTTTAGCTCCAACCTTAATCAAACACACCTGAACAAGCTAATCAAGGTCTTAGGCATACTTGAAACATCTATGCTGCGTCCCAATCCGCATACTATCCGTCCTAAATAGTATGTGAAAATAGAATTAGTATGTCCCAAATCGTAGTATGTTGAAAAGAGTATGTAGTAATTTTAAGTGTAGAAGCGTCCATACTCTAACCGCTGATATTACCCACAGTACATTGGGCGTTGGACGTGAATCCGATTAGAACTACAAAACGCGGGCGAAAAGTGTAAACAAACTACAAACACGATGGACGCGCGAGACCAACCGTCAAGCAGAGAGGCTTCAGTAATGACTATTAGTTAATATCTAGCCCACTGGAGAATATTTAAATGGTGTTGTCTGTGTTATATTTCATCTGCAACAACAATACTGAACTTATATAACGTGTTTGGACATTACCGTCTGAATGCAGAATTATCCAAAGGCCTGAGGAGATTTCTCTGCATGAAAGACTCGTGAATGGGAGATTATCCTGCTGCTGCTTCTCCAATAAGGTAGGAAATTAAATACGACAGAAATGTGGATGATTGACAGGGCTCTTAACTAAGCAACACAACCATCTGTGTAACGAGGAAGTAGTATGTCCCAAAGCTTGCATACTCTTCTGTTACACACTGAAAAGTATATACTTTTCGTTCACAAAAAAGTACATACTTTTACAGTGTAGGAAATCAATCTACGTTAAAAGATCGATTTAGGAATTATTAGCTCATATCAATGACTCGGATCTTGAAGATTCGAATCATTGATTCGACTCAATTGAGTCGGATTGAATCAGATCAAAGATTCAAACTTTGTCGGAAGTGTGTCCAATAATAGAGACATCAAATTTATTAATTCTCGTCTATATTATTTCCGTGGCCACCGGTCATAACATAACAAAGAATAGGATTAACTTTTCAGCAAGGTAACACGATCTACAGCTTGAGGCAAAGACTTAGAAACACATAAACAAGAACACAGTTCTTACGAAGGAGAAGAAAGGTTTATTGGGCTACGCTACGATACATGAGGCTAACTATGTAATAAACAAACGACAAACAAACGCACACACACGTTCACACACACACACACACACACACAGGCAGTTCAGAGGATGCAAAATGAGTCGACAGTCCCAGACCATCTAGTATTTCGTACTAGATCTTAGAATCACCTGAGAAACCACAAAAGCAGAGAATTGACTAATCTTTAACTGCTTAAGATCATATGCACCAGATCAGACAGAGGCAACAGTTGTTGTGATACTTGCGATTGTGTTGAACGTCCTTTTGACTGGATTTTCCCTCGCCGAGATGGCCTGAGGAAACACGTGGTGCTCAAGGGTGGCTTCTCTGTGACGTCGGCGTGAGTGGAGCTCGTTTGTCCTGGGTTACCGTGGTGACGGACTCCGTAGAGAGTCAGTCCGCGGAAGCTTCAGCGGTTGCGAAACTAAAAAGGTTTCGATGAAGAGTTTGTGGTGACCCAACCGCGTGGTGGCGATTGGGGGCGAAGAAGCAACAGCGGGTGGACACCAGCTTGATGCTAAGAGGCTGCGCGCCGATTCGGGGTTGCAAAGACATCTTAAGGGACACGTATTGATCCATCCCTCTAAGACTGTCACCCAATGACCGACTAGATGAGGGGCGGGTCCACTCCCCGTACCAGTGTAATCAGGTTTAATCATTAACCCACTGCAAGAGACTTTACGTGATAAAATCTCTGGTAAGATTGTAACTATCTGACATCAAATGTTACAAGACGAACAAGGTTCATATTACAAAATTCTCATTTACACTAATGTATTGCAAATGAAAAACAGCTCAGTTTAACACTAAGCACGAAGCATTTCAAACACATACAGATCATTTTAGCCTGTTTTAGGGGTAAAACCCACACATTATGAACCTGGTCGGTTGGAATAAACACAGCACATCAGTACCTATAAATGTCATTCAAAATATCAAATTTTGCCTTGGTTATGACATCTATAAGAATCGTCTTTAAGTCTCATTCATTTCTTTTCTTTGTCTCTACATTCTGTCCATCTCGTGGTCGAACGCATGGCCATCACATGATCGGTCATTCAAAAGTCTCGTGATGGAGGTTCTGAATGCTCTACTGTCTCAGCCGGCTAATATTTTACGAAATTAGCTGCAGGGTCCCGACAGCTGCAGCCAGAGTAAAGAGAGTTAAAGGAATTACTCTTCCTGTTAGAAGCCCTGGAGCGAATGAAGCAATTTGCGCTCAAAATTCCAAGCCTGATTCGAACTGGTTTTGATCCGGTGAATTACTTCAACGGCGTAGTATAAGTATGCGAATTGGGACGCAGCACTAGGCAGGTGTGTTGAGGCAAGTTGGAGCTAAACCCTGCAGATACACCGGCCTTCCAGGACCGAGATTGGTGACCCCTGCTCTAATAGATAGTTTTCCATGTTTTTTTTGCTTGTTTGATTTTCTTTTACTCAATATATACATTTCTTTTGTGTGTAAAAGAATAAAACGCAACATTGCGATATAAAATAAATGCAAAATAAATGAATGATGGTTTTCAATAGATGATTGTGCTGGTCAATTTTTCTTCCTCGCCCTCGGTGATCTCGCAGATGAGACAATACATCAGACGCCATCAATATTTCACACACTTTTATTATTTCATTGCTTTTCCACACTCGTTTTTTTATTTCTTCATTTATATTCAGTCTCCGCGTTCAGCTTGTAAGGATCTGCTGGGGAAGGCAGAGGAGCTTTGAGTTTTCCAATTATCATTTTAATCTATTAATTATTTTTCGGAGCGGCCATGGTTGAGATGATGCTTTTTGGGACAGAAACATTCATTTTTGCCGCTGCTTTTTTTGAATTGTCAAAGGTCCAGGAGGGGTTTGAAGGTCTCTCTCAGCTGAGTAGAAAGGGAATTTTATCTGTTTAATTTGTCTCTCCTAATTCGGCCTGCCAGATCTGCTTTTTTTCCAGATGAAAGGAGGAAACCTTCAGCACACCGCTGAGGACTTGAAGAAATACATTCATAATTACCTTCCTTTCTGAACACACACACGCACGCACACACACACCACACACCACACACACACACACACACACACACACACACACACACACACTCACACACACACACACACACACACACACACACACACACACACACACACACACACACACACACACACACACACACACACACACACACACACACACACACACACACACGGGTAGAAATGACATCAACTATAATATAATATAATATAATATAATATAATATAATATAATATAATATAATATAATATGAGATTTAGTGTTAAGTGATTTGTGTTGTGTTGTGTTGTGTTGTGTTGTGTTGGGTTGTGTTGGGTTGTGTTGGGTTGAGTTGTGTTGTGTTGGGTTGAGTTGTGTTGGTTTGGGTTGTGTTGTGTTGGTTTGGGTTGTGTTGGTTTGGTTTGAGTTGTGTTGTGTTGTGTTGTGTTGTGTCGTGTTGGTTTGGGTTGTGTTGTGCTTTGTTGGTTTGGTTTGTGTTGGGTTGGTTTGGTTTGGGTTATGTTGTGTCGTGTTGGTTTGGGTTGTGCTGTACTTTGTTGGTTTGGTTTGTGTTGGGTTGGTTTGGGTTGTCTTGTGTCGTGTTGGTTTCTGTTAGGTTGTGTTGTGTTGATTTGGGTTAAGTTGTGTTGTGTTTTGTTGGTTTAGTTTGTGTTGGGTTGGTTTGGGTTGTGTTGTGTTGGTTTGGGTTGTTGTATTGTGTCATGTTGGTTTGGGTTGAGTTGTGTTGTGTTTTGTTGGTTTGGTTTGTGTTGGGTTGGTTTGTGTTGTGTTGTGTTGGTTTGGGTTGTGTTGGTTTGGTTTGAGTTGTGTTGTGTTGTGTTGGTTTGGGTTGAGTTGTGCTTTGTTGGTTTGGTTTGTGTTGGGTTGGTTTGGGTTGAGTTGTGTTGTGTTGATTTGGGTTGAGTTGTGTTGTGTTTTGTTGGTTTGGTTTGTGTTGGGTTGGTTTGTGTTGTGTTGTGTTGGTTTGGGTTGAGTTGTGTTGGTTTGGGTTGTGTTGGTTTGGTTTGAGTTGTGTTGTGTTGTGTTGGTTTGGGTTGAGTTGTGCTTTGTTGGTTTGGTTTGTGTTGGGTTGGTTTGGGTTGAGTTGTGTTGTGTTTTGTTGGTTTGGTTTGTGTTGGGTTGGTTTGGGTTGTGTTGTGTTGTTTGGGGTTGTGTTGTGTTGGTTTGGGTTGAGTTGTGTTGGTTTGGGTTGAGTTGTGTTGGTTTGGGTTGTGTTGTGTTGGTTTGGTTTGAGTTGTGTTGTGTTGTGTTGTGTTGTGTTGTGTTGGTTTGGGTTGAGTTGTGCTTTGTTGGTTAGTTTGTGTTGGGTTGGTTTGGGTTGAGTTGTGTTGTGCTTTGTTGGTTTGGTTTGTGTTTGGTTGGTTTGGGTTGTGTTGTGTCGTGTTGGTTTGGGTTGAGTTGTGTTTTGTTGGTTTGGTTAGTGTTGGGTTGGTTTGGGTTGAGTTGTGTTGTGTTTTGTTAGGTTAGTTTGTGTTGGGTTGGTTTGGGTTGAGTTGTATTGTGTTGGGTTGTGCTGTGTTGGTTTGGGTTGGGTTGTTGTATTATGTTGGTTAGTTTGTGTTGGGTTGGTTTGGGTTGAGTTGTGTTGTGTCGTGTTGGTTTGGGTTGGGTTGTTGTATTATGTTGGTTAGTTTGTGTTGGGTTGGTTTGGGTTGTCTTGTGTCGTGTTGGTTTCTGTTGGGTTGTGTTGTGTTGATTTGGGTTGAGTTGTGTTGTGTTTTGTTGGTTTAGTTTGTGTTGGGTTGGTTTGGGTTTTGTTGTGTTGGTTTGGGTTGAGTTGTGTTGGTTTGGGTTGTGTTGGTTTGGTTTGAGTTGTGTTGTGTTGTGTTGTGTTGGTTTGGGTTGAGTTGTGCTTTGTTGGTTTGGTTTGTGTTGGGTTGGTTTGGGTTGAGTTGTGTTGTGCTTTGTTGGTTTGGTTTGTGTTGGGTTGGTTTGGGTTGTGTTGTGTCGTGTTGGTTTGGGTTGAGTTGTGTTTTGTTGGTTTGGTTAGTGTTGGGTTGGTTTGGGTTGAGTTGTGTTGTGTTGGTTTGGGTTGAGTTGTGTTGTGTTTTGTTAGGTTAGTTTGTGTTGGGTTGGTTTGGGTTGAGTTGTATTGTGTTGGGTTGTGCTGTGTTGGTTTGGGTTGGGTTGTTGTATTATGTTGGTTAGTTTGTGTTGGGTTGGTTTGGGTTGAGTTGTGTTGTGTCGTGTTGGTTTTGGTTGAGTTGTGTCGTTGGTTTAGTTTGTGTTGGGTTGGTTTGGTTATGTTGTGTTGTTTTAGGTTGTTGTGTTGTGTTGTGTTTTGTTGGTTTGGTTTGTGTTGTGTCATGTTGGTTTGGGTTGTGTTGTGTTGGTTTGGGTTGTTGTGTTGTGTTTTGTTGGTTTGGTTTGTGTTGTG
Source organism: Danio kyathit (assembly GCA_903798195.1). Classification (NCBI taxonomy): domain Eukaryota; kingdom Metazoa; phylum Chordata; class Actinopteri; order Cypriniformes; family Danionidae; genus Danio; species Danio kyathit. Next base: position 56,356,487 of record LR812537.1, on the reverse strand, counting down.
TCGTGTTGGTTTGGGTTGAGTTGTGTTGTTGGTTTAGTTTGTGTTGTGTTGGTTTGGGTTGTGTTGTGTTGGTTTGGGTTGTTGTGTTGTGTTGTGTTTTGTTGGGTTGGTTTGTGTTGTGTTGTGTCGTGTTGGCTTGGGTTGTGTTGGGTTGGGTTGAGTTGTGTTGTGCTTTGTTGGTTTGGTTTGTGTTGGGTTGGTTTGGGTTGTGTTGTGTCGTGTTGGTTTGGGTTGAGTTGTGTTTTGTTGGTTTGGGTTGTGTTGTGTCGTGTTGGTTTGGGTTGAGTTGTGTTTTGTTGGTTTGGTTTGTGTTGGGTTGGGTTGTGTTGTGTCGTGTTGGTTTGGGTTGAGTTGTGTTGTTATTTGTTGGTTTGGTTTGTGTTGTGTTGGTTTGGGTTGAGTTGTGTTGTGTTTTGTCGGTTTGGTTTGTGTTGGGTTGGTTTGGGTTGTGTTGTGTCGTGTTGGTTTGGGTTGAGTTGTGTTGTGTTTTGTTGGTTTGGTTTGTGTTGGGTTGGTTTGGGTTGAGTTGTGTTGTTTTGTTGGGTTAGTTTGTGTTGGGTTGGTTTGGGTTGAGTTGTGTTGGTTTGGGTTGAGTTGGGTTGTGTTGTATTGTGTTGGTTTGGGTTGAGTTGTGTTGGTTTGGGTTAAGTTGTTGTGTTATGTTGGTTTGGGTTGATTTGTGTTGGTTTGGGTTAAATAGTGTTGTGTTGTGTTGGGTTGTGTTGTGTTGTGTTGGGTTGAGTTGTTGTGTTATGTTAGTTTGGGTTGATTTGTGTTGGTTTGGGTTAAGTTGTGTTGTGTTGTGTTGTGTTGGGTTGTGTTGTGTTGGGTTGAGTTGTTGTGTTATGTTGGTTTGGGTTGATTTGTGTTGGTTTGGGTTAAGTTGTGTTGTGTTGGTTTGGGTTGATTTGTGTTGGTTTGAGTTAGGTTGTGTTGTGTTGGTTTGCCTTGTGTTGTGTAGGTTTGAGTTATGTTGTATTTTTTTGTGTTGGGATATCTTGTGTTGTGTTTTGTTGTGTTGTGTTGTTTTGTTTAACAGCCAATAATTTGCTTAAAATGATTCATTTAGAAACAAAGCAACTAACTGACCTCATGAGTGAATCATTGACTTTGCATTCAGAGATTTTTGTAATCAGATGAATTTATAATGCATTTTCTCTCTTCTGTCTGTCGTTGGTCTCTCTCTCTCTCTCCCTCTGGGCGTGACTTTAAACACCCAAATTCCAGCAATGCTCACAGACAAGGCGGATTTATCTGTGGCTTTTCAGTTTCGTTATTTTTCCCGATTTCTTTTTTTGGGTCAGTTTCTCCCTCCCCCTCGCTCGGCTTCTCCACATCTGCTTAAGTTATCTCTGCCGTTCCCCCAGAAACCAAAGCAAACACTGAACCGCCGCAGCCTCACCAACACAATACCTCCCTGTCTTCCCTCCGTCCTCCTCTTTCCCAGCAGGCCCTCCTCCTCTGGGGCACAAATTCAATTGCATTTTTTAAAGCTAAATGAAAAAAGAATTATGAGTTTTACAGCATGTTGGCGTTTGGATGGGATTCGGGTGGGTGTGTAAGAATCTGTAAGTCTGGGGCAGAAACGGCCCTAATTTAAAATGAGCTCAACCCTCTTGTGGGTCCAGTGCAAACCCTGTTTTATTCCTTTTATTATTTTCTCTACATTTTTCTCATGTTCTTGGCGCCCTGGTGCTTTGGCTTGCTTAAAGGGATAGTTCACCTAAAAAGGAAAAGTTGCTGATAATTTATTCACCCTCTGGCCATTCAAGATGTAGGTGACTCTTTTCTTCTTTTTCAGAGGAAGAACAGAGTTTTTTTTTAGCTAAAACGTTGGTCTTTGGTGATTCATATAGTCAACGCTACTGGAAATTTAAGCTCTGGTTTAACAGAGTGCCATCTAGATCGCCGTCTGCTGTTAAAAACTAGTCTAGAGCGCCATCTGCTGTTAAAAACTAGTCTAGAGTGCCGTCTGCTGTTACAAACTAGCCTAGAGCCCCGTCAGCAGTTTAAAACTAGTCTACAGTGCCGACTATTGATTTAAAAACTAGCCTAGAGTGCCGTCTGCAGTTAAAAACTAGTCTAGAGCGCCATCTGCTGTTAAAAACTAGTCTAGAGTGCCGTCTGCTGTTACAAACTAGCCTAGAGTGCCATCTACTGATTTTAAACACTAGCCTAGAGCACCATCTGCAGTTAAAAACAAGCCTAGAGCGCCATCTGCTGTTCAAAACTATCATAGAGTGCCATCTACTGTTAAAAACTAGCTTTGAGCGCTGTCTGTTATTAGTCTAGAGTGTCGTCTCTTGTTAAAAACAAGCCTAGAGCGCCATCTATTGTTCAAAATTAGCCTAGAGCGCCATCTGCTGTAAAAAACTAGCCTAAAGTGCCATCTACTGTTAAAAACTAGCCTAAAGCGCCGTCTGCTGTTCAAAACTAGTCTATAGAGCGCCGTCTACAGTTAAAAACGCCTCTGCTGTTAAAAATTAGCCTAGAGCGCTGTCTGCTGTTAAACACTAGCCTAGAGCGCCGTCTGCTGTTCAAAATCTAGGCTAGAGCGCCGTCTGCTGTTAAACACTAGCCTAGAGCGCCATCTGCTGTTAAACACTAGCCTAATGGGCCGTCTGCCGTTTAAACACTAGACTAAAGCGCCGTCTGCTGTTACAAACTAGTCCAGAGCGCCATCTGTTGTTAAACACTAGCCTAGAGCGCCGTTTGCTGTTAAACACTAGCCTAGAGCTCCGTCTGTTGTTTAAAACTAGCCTAGAGCGCCGTCTGCTGTTAAACACTAGCCTAGAGTGCTGTCTGCTGTTAAACACTGGCCTAGAGCACCGTCTGCTGTTAAACTAGCCTAGTGCGCCGTCTGCTGTTAAACACTAGCCTAGAGCGCCATCTGCTGTTAAAAACTAGCCTAGAGCGCCATCTGCTGTTAAACACTAGCCTAGAGTGCCGTCTGCTGTTAAACACTAGCCTAGAGTGCCGTCTGCTGTTAAACACTAGCCTAGAGCGCCGTCTGCTGTTAAAAACTAGCCTAGAGCGCCGTCTGCTGTTTAAAAACTAGCCTAGAGCGCTATCTGCTGTTAAACACTAGCCTAGAGCGCCGTCTGCTGTTAAACACTAGCCTAGAGTGCCGTCTGCTGTTAAACACTAGCCTAGAGCGCCGTCTGCTGTTTAAAAACTAGCCTAGAGCACCATCTGCTGTTAAACACTAGCCTAGAGCACCGGCTGCTGTTAAACACTAGCCTAGAGTGCCGTCTGCTGTTAAACACTAGCCTAGAGCGCCGTCTGCTGTTTAAAAACTAGCCTAGAGCACCATCTGCTGTTAAACACTAGTCTAGAGCGCCGTCTGCTGTTAAAAACTAGCCTAGAGCGCCGTCTGCTGTTAAACACTAGTCTAGAGTGCCATCTGCTGTTAAACACTAGCCTAGAGCGCCATCTGCTGTTAAACACTAGCCTAGAGCGCCATCTGCTGTTAAACACTAGCCTAGAGCGCCATCTGCTGTTAAACACTAGCCTAGAGCGCCATCTGCTGTTAAACACTAGTCCAGAGCGCCGTCTGCTGTTAAACACTAGCCTAGAGCGCCGTCTGCTGTTAAACACTAGCCTAGAGCGGCATCTGCTGTTAAACACTAGCCTAGAGCGCCATCTGCTGTTAAAAACTAGCCTAGAGCGCCGTCTGCTGTTAAAAACTAGCCTAGAGCGCCATCTGCTGTTAAACACTAGTCCAGAGCGCCATCTGCTGTTAAACACTAGTCCAGAGCGCCATCTGCTGTTAAACACTAGCCTAGAGCGCCATCTGCTGTTAAACACTAGCCTAGAGCGCCGTCTGCTGTTAAACACTAGTCCAGAGCGCCATCTGTTGTTTAAAACTAGCCTAGAGCGCCGTCTGCTGTTTAAAAACTAGCCTAGAGCACCATCTGCTGTTAAACACTAGTCTAGAGCGCCGTCTGCTGTTAAAAACTAGCCTAGAGCGCCGTCTGCTGTTAAACACTAGTCTAGAGTGCCATCTGCTGTTAAACACTAGCCTAGAGCGCCATCTGCTGTTAAACACTAGCCTAGAGCGCCATCTGCTGTTAAACACTAGCCTAGAGCGCCATCTGCTGTTAAACACTAGCCTAGAGCGCCATCTGCTGTTAAACACTAGTCCAGAGCGCCGTCTGCTGTTAAACACTAGCCTAGAGCGCCGTCTGCTGTTAAACACTAGCCTAGAGCGGCATCTGCTGTTAAACACTAGCCTAGAGCGCCATCTGCTGTTAAAAACTAGCCTAGAGCGCCGTCTGCTGTTAAAAACTAGCCTAGAGCGCCATCTGCTGTTAAACACTAGTCCAGAGCGCCATCTGCTGTTAAACACTAGTCCAGAGCGCCATCTGCTGTTAAACACTAGCCTAGAGCGCCATCTGCTGTTAAACACTAGCCTAGAGCGCCGTCTGCTGTTAAACACTAGTCCAGAGCGCCATCTGTTGTTTAAAACTAGCCTAGAGCGCCATCTGCTGTTACAAACTAGTCCAGAGCGCCATCTGCTGTTAAACACTAGCCTAGAGCGCCGTCTGCTGTTAAAAACTAGCCTAGAGCGCCATCTGCTGTTAAACACTAGCCTAGAGCGCCATCTGCTGTTAAACACTAGTCCAGAGCGCCGTCTGCTGTTAAACACTAGCCTAGAGCGCCGTCTGCTGTTTAAAAACTAGCCTAGAGCGCTATCTGCTGTTAAACACTAGCCTAGAGCGCCGTCTGCTGTTAAACACTAGCCTAGAGTGCCGTCTGCTGTTAAACACTAGCCTAGAGCGCCGTCTGCTGTTTAAAAACTAGCCTAGAGCACCATCTGCTGTTAAACACTAGCCTAGAGCACCGGCTGCTGTTAAACACTAGCCTAGAGTGCCGTCTGCTGTTAAACACTAGCCTAGAGCGCCGTCTGCTGTTTAAAAACTAGCCTAGAGCACCATCTGCTGTTAAACACTAGCCTAGAGCGCCGTCTGCTGTTAAACACTAGCCTAGAGTGCCGTCTGCTGTTAAACACTAGTCTAGAGTGCCATCTGCTGTTAAACACTAGCCTAGAGCGCCATCTGCTGTTAAACACTAGCCTAGAGCGCCATCTGCTGTTAAACACTAGCCTAGAGCGCCATCTGCTGTTAAACACTAGCCTAGAGCGCCATCTGCTGTTAAACACTAGTCCAGAGCGCCGTCTGCTGTTAAACACTAGCCTAGAGCGCCGTCTGCTGTTAAACACTAGCCTAGAGCGGCATCTGCTGTTAAACACTAGCCTAGAGCGCCATCTGCTGTTAAACACTAGCCTAGAGCGCCGTCTGCTGTTAAAAACTAGCCTAGAGCGCCGTCTGCTGTTAAAAACTAGCCTAGAGCGCCATCTGCTGTTAAACACTAGCCTAGAGCGCCATCTGCTGTTAAACACTAGTCCAGAGCGCCATCTGCTGTTAAACGCTAGCCTAGAGCGCCGTCTGCTGTTAAACACTAGCCTAGAGCGCCGTCTGCTGTTAAACACTAGCCTAGAGCGCCATCTGCTGTTAAACACTAGTCCAGAGCACCATCTGCTGTTAAACACTAGCCTAGAGCGCCGTCTGCTGTTAAACACTAGTCCAGAGCGCCATCTGTTGTTTAAAACTAGCCTAGAGCGCCATCTGCTGTTACAAACTAGTCCAGAGCGCCGTCTGCTGTTAAACACTAGCGTAGAGTGCCATCTGCTGTTTAAACACTAGTCTAGAGCGCCGTCTGCTGTTTAAAAACTACACTAGAACTCAATTTGTTGTTAAAAAGTGACCTAGAGCTCCATCTACTGTTAGAAACAAAGCCTGTACACAAAAAAATCAGACAATGATGAGCAAGTCATATGATTAAACAGCATGATTTTTTCATGTTTGGGCTGAAACTATCCTTTTAAACAATGTGTGTATCAGGGCCAACCCAGATCCACATCAACATTTCAGCAGAATAGTCAGATAAAATAAGAATAACACTTCCCAGATCCCAGATCTTTGTTGTTGCATGAATCTTGAATACCCAGGATAGGGCTCAAGTGCAGGAGTTTCCTCATCTGAAAACAAAATCATCCCTCATTGGGTTGTGCCAATCCATCATGGCTGTCAATGCACTGGTGTTAGACCTCCATATCTGGCCTGAATGAGGCTCCGCAAACCGCTATGAAAACTCCATGATCCAGGATCTCCGTGATCTGGACACTCCACTGGAATCTGTTTGGTCTCGAGACGGGCTGTAATTGGCCAAGAACGAGAGCGGCGCCTCTGATCATTTCCTTTACATATATCCAGCAATCATCACTATAGTCCAGTCCAGGAGCTGGATTCACAAATCCTATTTAAGAAGACGTGTAGGACCTGCTCTGTGTGTTTTTCTGTGATCTGAAACGGGATGGTGTGATTTTTATGAGTCTCGCTCTTGGTTCCTCCGTCATGAAAGGTGTTTTCCTTCCTGATCAAACACAGGTGTTTCAGGAGATGTTTTACTATTCACTGAGTCCGCAGTCAGTGCCTGTTTCTTCAACAAGCCCGGTTTAGATCTGCAGAGTTTTGTTTGGATTTGTTTGTGTGTCTCGGACAGAGCGAGGAACAGTAATGGTGACATGTTGTTAAATATGTTAATGAAAGCCAGCAGATGCAGATATTGGGCCGTAAGTCTGTCTGTTTTGGCTGTTTGAGAGTTTATGCGGCTGGAATTTAGGGACATAATATTTGACTTTAGATATTTTTCAAGACACTTCTATACAGCTCAAAGTGACATTTAAAGGCTTAACTAGGTTAATTAGGTTAACTAGGCAGATTAGGGTAATTAGGCAAGTTATTGTATAACGATGGTTTGTTCTGTAGACTAAAAATATAGCTATTAAAGGGGCTAATAGTTTTGACCTTAAAATGGTTAGAAAAAAATTAAAAACGGCTTTTATTGTAGCCAAAATAAAACAAATAAGACTTTCTCCAGAAGAAAAAATATTATCAGACTTACTGTGAAAAGTTCCTTTCTCTGTTAAACATCATTTGGGAAATATTTAAAAAAGAAAAAAAATACAAAGTAAAGCCGTGGTCACACTAGACTTTACTCCCCATAGACTTCCATTCATACGCACGCGAATGCGTCAGACCGGAAACGCAGGGTCATGCGTCGAGTTTCACAGGTTACTGCAGTGCAAAGGTTAAGCTTGGTGAACTTTGACCTGCGAAATCGCATTACTTGACTGCGTAAGACCAATCCAGGATCAAAACATGACCTCTCTGAACAGAAATTTAAAACATGGACCAATCGCTTGCTTTTTTAATGTCTAATCATCTTGTTTAATCCCGCCCCTTTTCGCAGCGCCGTACGACAGAATTTCGCAAGCTCAAACTCTAGTGTGACCGCGGCTTAACACTTTTTGGTTTTGGCCAAATAATGAACAAAGTAATGGGGTTAGACAAACCATATTTTTTTTACCAACAATACACAAGCCTCTCCTACAAATGAGCACTGGTTGTATGATCGCCGGACGGTTTCTGTGCAGTGTTGCTAAAAATGCCAGGAGTATAAATGTTACTATTTACCCCACCTGCGGGGCAAGTTGTAACAGACAGGGGGTTAGTTGTAACACGTGCTAAAAAGGGCAAATTTTACACAATTAATTTAAATCCAGTTTAGTTTAAATAGTAGCTATATTTACTCAGTGCTTAACTCATTTTATTTTTTATTCTACATAGCACAGTATGTTTATTTACTTTTTTAGTTATTGGATAAACACATTTGGATTTATTTGGATTATCCATTATTTTACAATGCGTTTATTTGTAGTTTTAGTAATAAAATATATTTTTTGTCTATTAAACAATATTTTCTATTAATAACATTTTATTTAAAGTTTTAAAGTTTTTACCATTACACTCAAAATTCTAAAATTATTTTGTTAGTTTAGTTGGTGCCCAACAGTGTGTGGATTAATTGTAACACTCTGTTACAACTAACCCCGCTGTGTCATGTTTTCCTCAAAACTGGCTAGCAGTCACTGTGTGTGTTTTACATCTTTCGAAATGGTTCCATATTTTAGCCTAGAAGACGGTGATCACAGCAATATAACATTTTATGTTCATACTTTCACTGATTTTTTTAGAATAAAAAAATATCGACTACAATAAAAAATACTTTTATACTGCAAAAATGGTTTCTCCTGTGTTTCTCATCCAAATTTCGCTGAACAATAATTGGCAGGAAGATGTCTGCTGACACTGTGGTGAATACCTCGGAAGCATGCCATGGTTTACCCTTAAATAGCAAATACCTTAAAACTCAGTGTTACATTTTACCCCATGTTACTTTGTGCCCCGCGCTCCCCTATATATATGCCAAGGTTATTATAGTTAACAAAACGAACGAAAAAACGAAAACTAAAATGTAAAATAATTGTCGTTAACTGAAATAAAAATAAAACGAGTTTTTTTAAAAAACTAGAACTAACTGAAACTGTATGGTGTACATACAAAACTAACTGAAACTAACTAAAATTATAGCAAAAACCTCCTTCATTTTCGTCTTTGTGAATGTTTTTAATACATTATCTTACTGTAAGCCGTTTAGAAGTAAATCTAATTCGCGCTGCAGGTGTTTGACCCTTTCGTACCTCAGAGTCTGTAATCCTGCTGCCATTGGCCAGATCGAGCCGGTTCTCCTCCAGTCAGTCATCGCTGTTGCTCCCGCGACAAAAACAAGTGGACATGAAAGCAGCATGGTGACAGCATTACAGGCACTTAAAACTATTACTTTAACACATTTGTGCCCAATGATGGGTTTTAATTGTGTATCGCGACGCGAATGAATCTTTTTAACGGGATCTTCTAAGTGAACCAGTTGAACTAGTTCATCAAAACGAACTGAATCATTTGAAACAATTCGCGTCTCCAGTAAGCACTTATCCACAAACTACTTACTTTTTAGCAAGCCTAATAGCCACCTCTGACTCGAAATAATCCAATATATACTCTCATTCAGTTATTAGAACAGTAACGTTACACTTGAGATAAAATTTGATAATACTGCGCATGCGTGATTCAGTGAACCAAACACAAACAGCACATGACAGCCTGCTGTGACTGAACTAAACTTGAACAGCACCGCGGGTAAACCGAGAGCTTATATGAGAGGATCTGGTGAAAAAACGTAAGTTTATTTCATAACAGAAAATCGTAATGGAATTTAAATAAGTGAATCATGCTTCAGTTGGGTTGCAAAACTTTACTGTAAGACATTTTTCAGATCATGGTGATGTTTTAACTGACTCAAATTACCATTGCTGACTACATCATTTTGGTATGTTGAGTCCAAACATCCGCATTAAATATCTGAACTTCCCATCACTACTGTGTATCTAACCTCAGAGCAGCCTTGCACACATATTGCACTAAAAGCTGCTATCTTGTGTTGTATTTGAATTTGAGGATGGGTAGATGGTAGTGGTAGATGATGTGTTCATGTGTCCTCTAAATACAGGTTTCAAAAAATGTATGGCTGAGTTTTTATTATACAATATTTATTCTATTAATTTTGAGTCTTGCACCTTACAAATATCCTTATTTAGAAAAAAAAAAACTAAAACTAATACTGAAACTAATAAAAACTAAACTAAAACTAAGTCATTTCAAAATATAGAAACTAATAAAAACTAGTAAATCTGCCTCTAAAAACTAATTAAAACGAACTGAATTTAAAAAACAAAAAGTCAAAACGAAATAGAAACTAAAACTAAATCCAAAACTATTATAACCTTGAGATACGCACACACATATACATGCAAACACAAGATTAATGCTACACTCTGGCCAGGCTAATCTGCAGTTAATGTGCTTCAGCAAGTTCAGATAAACTGCTTTTGAAGACTCCCCTCATGTCTGCTCCTGTGGGCTGCTGCTGTCCCGTTATAGAAAATGATTTTCATTCTGCTACAGCTGCAGCAGGACCTGTTTTGCATATGGCATGATATATGTGCAATGTGATGAATTATTAATGAGGAATGCATGTTATCAGCTTTTTCTGTGTCGATGATTAAGATGTGCTTTGATCATTTGATGCTCACACAAGTGTTTGATCTTTATGCAGTTGCCAAGATACTGGCAGAGTTTTACATGTCTGATCATTCATCTGTGAGTTTATCTGGCAGACTTAATGTTAATGAAAATAATCTATTCCCTGGCGTTGAGTAAATATTACTACCATGTCAATTAAATCTAATTTCTTCAAAATTTCAATTAAAAACACACCTATTGTAAATATCAGTACAGCAAATGTTTTCATTAAAGGGCACCTATGATGAAAATCATCTTTTGTAAGCTGTTTGGACAGAACTGTGTGTAGGTATAGTGTGTCTACTAGAGATGCGCGGATCAGCTCAAATGTCACCCGAATCCGCTCCTTCATTCTAATCATCCACCCGCCACCCGCCCGCACATATTAGTTTATCTGATATATATATCCGCACCCGACCCGCACCCGATCGCCACTTTAATAATTCTAATTCTTTGTTTTAGGCATGATGATAGGTGTAACTTTCTCCTAATGTCCGGCGGCAGAGTAACAGCTCGTTAATTCATGCTCGAGCAAATGATGAGATGGACAAAAGTACTCGATGCATGCCCTTCTTTTACTTATTTCAGTGTTTTCAGGTTCACAGTGCAAAACAGTTCCCGGGTGGAATTACTGAAGTAAACATAAAACAAAACTGGATAAAACTTTCTCCCTCTAATTCACCGCACGCACAGCACACAGCGAGAGCTCACGTCACACAGCATGCGTGTCGAACTACACTACCCACAGCTATGGACTACAACTCAACGTAAAAGCAGTCCTAAAGCGGCCACACTATTTCCCCTCTCCTGCAACATAGGTCACCGTGGATGGTTCGTTTTTAACAGCAGATTCAGCTTATTTACATATACAGGAAAAAGAACAAAAACGGTGTCACTTCAGCCTAAACAGCAGTTATGTTGTGTGTACTTGGCCCTTTTCTTAACACTGCAAAAACAGCATCTACTGTGCCTGGATTCGGGCGATTCCGCCTCGCCTCCAAAACACGGCTGGCTGCACTAAATGAGCGTTCGAGCGAACCGCTTGTTGCAGGAATGCACAAGCTTCTTGCAGGGCGCTGCAGTCGTGTAAATAAGCGATCTTGTTTCTCCCAGAATGATAGTAGATTTACCTGATGACTCCTCTAACTGAAGTTAGCACAGTACTTTTGCACTTCATCCATTATTTTGGGCGTCTCTCATCTTCACATTCTGCGAAGTCCACTCTCTGCTTTTTTGCTGGTCAACTGCTATGACCCGCGACCCACCCGCAATTAATCATAATGTATTTTTTTTATTACCCGACCCGCCCGACCCGCGGATTATCTGCAGCGCCCGCGGATTTAACCGCCATCCGCGCATCACTAGTGTCTACAGTCATATTGGGGTGGTAGAAACACAATAAGTCTCTTTTTAAAAATTTCCTGACGTTAAAATAGGATCCAAATCCCTCCCATTTTCAGGCCCACCGCAACGTGACGTAGGAGTGCGGTTTCCCCGCTCATCGAATTGATTGACGAACGCGTATAACATGTTTTCATAGTAACACGTAATATGATATCCACAAGACAGGACATGCGCAAAGCAACCGAGATTAAAAGATCTGTTCAGCGCTCTGTGATCATCTGCACCTCAAGAATGAGTTTTACAGGTTTTACAATGTTTTTAAAATAGTGCATGTTTGTAATAAATACAGTAAATTCGCTGTAACTCATCACCACAGCCGCGTGTCAGTACAATTATCAAAGAAGATGCTTCAATCCCGGATTGTGGACATTAAATCAGGTTTATTTTGTACATTAACATAACGAATATCCATACAGGGATATTAACCTGTATCCTGTCACATTTACTATGCAAACACTAAATGCTAAATGTGTGTGTGCGCGCGCATGCGAACTTTATAACGACATTGTGTGTGACTCATTGCTGCAGAAAGGCTTGAATTAACTCCACAACAAATATATCAAATAGCAGTTGGGAAAGTTCTTACTGTAGTAAGGGAGGTCTACTTCATTCTTGTCTGTCACCGTGCTGCTTATCTACGTGAAGGCTACACGCATCAGATCAATGGTGAGCGATCTCTATGGCAAATATACATACATGTATATGTGCTGTTTTAAGGGAAAAATGCTCAAAATAACATTTTTATTTTACATTATTTGAAAGAATTCTCATCTGTACAATGCAGAATAAACAAAAATGACATTGCATTTGCAACAACACACACACATAGTTTTAATAACTGATTTCTAATCAGCAGCAGAAATGCGGTCGATGTACCAGTTCGTTGTGGTAAAGAAGGAGCTGAGTCCAAAGGCAAAGCTCTCGATTTACCGGTGAATCTACGTTCCTACTCTCACCTATGGTACTGAGCTTTGGGTCATGACTGAAAGGACAAGATCCCAGATACAAGTAGCTGAAATGTATTTCCTTCGCAGGGTGACAGGGCACACCCTTATAGATAGAGTAAGGAGCTCTGTCACCCGGGAGGAGCTCGGAATAGAGCCACTGCTCCTCCACATGGAGAGAAGTCAGCTGAGGTGGCTCGGGCATCCCTCCAGGACGCCTTCTTAGAGAGGTGTTCCAGGCATGTCCCACCGGGAGGAGGCCTCGGGGAAGACCCAGGACACGCTGGAGGGACTATGTCTCTCAGCTGGCCTGGGAACGCCTCGGGATCCCCCCCGGAGGAGCTGGAGGAAGTGTCTGGGGAGAGGGAAGTCTGGAGTTCTCTCCTAAGACTGCTGTGCCCGCGACCCAGCCCTGAATAAGCGGATGAAAATGACATGACAATGACATGATTTCTAATAACTGATTTCTTTTATCTTTGCCATGATGGCGGCACATATTTGACTAGATATTTCTCAAGATACTAGTATTTAGCTTAAAGTGACATTATAAGGCTTAACTAGGTTAATTAGGTTAACAATTTCGGTTAAATACGCAAGTCATTGGATGACAATGGTCTGTTCTGCAGCCAATCAAAAAAAAGGGGGCTAATAATGTTGACCCTAGAAATTAAAATAAAAAAATGACAATTATTCCAACCAAATTAAAACTAATAGACTTTTTGTAGAAGAAAAATATAATAGCAAATACTGTGAAAACTTCAGTTGCTCTGTTCGTCTCTTTATACACTCATAATGAATAGTGCTGCTTGGTTAAACTACACTGTAAAAAAAATTATGATCACTTAGTCATGACAACATATGTTTTTAGGTAATTATAACTTATTAAACTAAGTTAATCATGTTCTAACTTAAATTTATAAGTCAACTTGATATAACGTAAGTTCAAATGACTCATAAGGTTAATTTAATTCAGTATTTTCTTTACAGTGTACTTATTTAAAATGAGCTGAAACAACACAATTCTTAAGTGTTTTGAGGGACAACTTAAATGTTTTATGTTTAATCCATTTGAATTTGTAAAAACAATAAAATGAATCAATTTGTGGGGGGCACGGTGGCCAAGTGATTAACACTTTTACCTCACAGTAAGAAGGTCGCTGGTTCAAGTCCCGGCTGGGCCAGTTTGCATGTTTTCCCCATGCTGGCGAGGGTTTCATCTAGTTTCCCCCAGGTGAATTGGATGAACTAAATTGGCCGTAGTGTATGAGTGTGTATGGGTGTTTTCCAGTATTGGGTTGCGGCTGGAAGGCCATTCGCTGTGTAAAACATATGCTGAAATAGTGATTCATTACCCATGATAGTAAGGGACTAAGCCGAAGGAAAATAAATGAATGAATGGATGAATAATCGATTTGTGTTGGAACAGCATGAATGAATTGTGTGGAACTCAGGATTTTTTGCAGTATGTTTTCGCTGTAAGATGCAGCACTGTGGATAAGACACTTTCCCAAAATAAGAAGCAATTAGCATTCATCATCTCTGTTGTTGAGACGTCTTGTTTTCGTTCCTCCTTAGTTCTCATCTGGAGAAGAGTCTGCAGATGCTGATGGACCGTGTGGATGATATGAGCCAAGACATCGTCAAATACAACAACTACAGCCGCAGCCTCAGCAAACAGCAGCAGCAGAAACACCAGGTGACCCTCACACGGATACACCTGTCTGTTTACATACACACACACTCTCCTGCACCAGCTCATCAAAACTAGTGCTAATTGATCATCTGTATAATCTAATATTTTATTATGTTATATCTAATATAATATTTTACTGTGATTTCTTGGCCAATATTCAGACTTTTTTCAGCCCTTGTGTGCTGTTGGGGTCGTTTTTATCCAGTCTAGGGTGATTTTGAGTTTCAATTTGGCCACAACTTTCTCTGTGTTTCAACTAATGCAATGGTTTTTGGTTGACAAATCTTATTTTGACACATATTTTGGGAAAATGCTTTGAATTTTTTTTTTAAATCTATACAATCTGGGCAAATTTACTTCACTTTCGTTATGTTGGTGGCTGTTTTTGCCCCATTGACTTCCTTTTTAATTGCAAAGCTATGACAGCATATAATCATGCATTCTTGATTGTTGGTGGATTTCCCTGTTGGGAAGAGGTCAAATTTGTCATTTTTTAGACTGTATAATTTAATATGGATATCTGTAATCAGATACTTTACTCTTGCATGTCAGATGAACGTCATGTCATTGCTGTATTTGTGTTTAAATAATTATGTTTTATGATAACAAGATATTATCAAGTATGCAATTAATGGTTCATCCCTAATGAAAACAGAGCTGTCCTGTAATTGCAGATGCAGGCTGTGGACGCTGAGACTTTTAAATATGTTGATGTGCCGCTGGATGAAAGCTATCATAAGCATGTAAATGCTAGTTAGCGTTAATGGTAGCTTTGCTAGCGTGACGTCTGCTGGCGGAAAACAGTTTGTCACCACAGAGATCACAATGAGGGGCTTGTGCTCAACGAACATCCCATGAGCTTGATGTTTCGCTCTTAATGTTACGCTCTGGAAGATATAATTATAATACAGTCGTAATTGATGAATCTGGGCTGCTTGAAAGCCAGGAATTAGCGATGAGGCTGTAATCATACCGTAGCTTTGTTTGGAAAACACAGAGTGCACTTTGGAGGATTGTTGGCGCTTTTGGAGAGTAAAGATTTTACTCTTAAATCAGTGTTTATTTTTAAGCATGCAGTAGAGCGGTGTAATAAAGAGGGATTCTTATGAAAACAGAAAATGTTTGGATCATATTTCAGCTCAAATGAAAGATTAGGAAATTATATTGTTCAAACTACAGAACAATTAAAAAGCAGACCATGAATAATGACGAAAACAATATTCACATTTTATATAAATGTAATAATGATAAATAATATATATATACAGTTGAAGTCAGAATTATTAGCCCCCCTGTTTATTTTTTTCCCCCAATTTCTGTTTAACGGAGAGAAGATTTGGGCGTCGCAGTGGCGCAGTAGGTAGTGCTGTCGCCTCACACCAAGAAGGTCGCTGGGTCGCAGGTTCAAGCCGCGGCTGGGTCAGTTGGCGTTTCTGTGTGGAGTTTGCATGTTCTCTCTGCATTCGCGTGGGTTTCCTCCGGGTGCTCCGGTTTCCCCCACAGTCCAAAGACATGCGGTACAGGTGAATTGGGTGGGCTAAATTGTCCGTAGTGTATGAGTGTGAATGAGTGTGTGTGAATGTTTCCCAGAGATGGATTGCGGCTGGAAGGGCATCCGCTGCGTAAAACACATGCTGGATAAGTTGGCGGTTCATTCCGTTGTGGCGACCCCGGATTAATAAAGGGACTAAGCCGAAAAGAAAATGAATGAATGAATGGAGAGAAGATTTTTTCAACACATTTCTAAAAATAATAGTTTTAATAACTCATTTCTAATAACTGATTTATTTTATATTTGTCATGATGACAGTAAATAATATTAGACTAGATATTTTTCAAGAAACTTCTATACAGCTTAAAGTGACATTTAAAGGCTTAACTAGGTTAATTAGGTTAACTAGGCAGTTTAGGGTAATTAGGCAAGTTATTGTATAATGATGGTTTGTTCTGTAGACTATCGAAAAAATATATAGCTTAAAGGGGCTAATAATTTTGACCTTAAAATGGCTTTTAAAAAATTAAAAACTGCTTTTATTCTAGCCGAAATAAATCAAATAAGAAGAAAAAATATTGTGAAAATTTCTTTGATCTGTTAAACATCATATATATATATATATATATATATATATATATATATATATACAAGGTTTCCGCTACATTCATTCATCCGTGGTGGGCCGCCACGGCAAAATTCATCCCGCCACGCTACATTACAACTTCTTATTTAAAACATTTAGTCGTGTTTTTTATAGCGGATTATAATCGCACCAAAACATATTAGAGGTAAACAGCGCAAACTTTTCTGTAACCGTAGTAGTGCTGTGCGCTTTTTGTTCAAGGTGACATGCTGACTGACTCTCTGACAGACTGACTGACAGGTGCGTGAGTCTAGCAAACACCGCGTAGCTTTCAGTTAAGATGAACACAGTTTCCATAAGTATACTTTATTGATAAAGGTCAATGGCTCTGCATACAATGACTTTATCTTGCTGGAGTTTATAGCAGTTTCATTTTACTTCAGGACGCGTTGATGTCGGAAAACGCACAAAAACTCACTAAATCGCGCTTCAGCAGCGCTTACTGGAGAGCGCACAAGAAGATCTGCACTTGAACGTGTAAATTTGAGCGCGTGCAAGAAGTTCTGTGCTCGAACTGAGGAAATCGGCGCGCAAGCAAAGAGATTCACATGCTCGTATTACATGAATGCTATCTCGACTTGTTATACTGCGTGTAATATTTGTCTTTGAAATAGTTGGCAGATCTGTGTAAAAAAAAAGTCCTGCCGCCACTGCTGGAAAAAATTATAAAAAACTGGAAAAAACTATACATATAAAACTATATATATATATATATATATATATATATATATATATATATATATATATATATATATATATATATATATATAAACTATACATATAAAACTTTATATATATATATATATATATATATATACTGTATATAAATATATATATATATATACATAAACTATACATTTTCATTTTGAATATAGTTTTCCCCCAATCAAATGAATTATATTTCTTATTATTATTAACCTTATTATGAAGAATTATGATCTGGGTGTCTGGGTGGATCACTTAAAAATTTTGTTTTGTTAAAAAACATCACATTGCATGGTTAAAATGGGATTACATGATTAAATAACACAATATTAGAGTAATCATTTTAGGTAATGCATTGTGGCTAATTTTGGATTACTTTAAGTTACTTTTAACCTAATATTTTGTTTTACTTTGTCAGCAAATGAAGAAGCATGGATTGTAAATTAACATATATACAATTGAAGTCAGAATTATTAGCCCCCCCTGTTTATTTATATTCATGGTCAGCACAATACTCAGGTAGGCTGTGGCGTTGACACGATGCTTAAATAGTACTAACGGGCCCACCACCACCACCACCAGCCTGAACCATTGAAACGAGGCAGGATGGATCCATGCTTTCATGTTGTTGATGCCAAATTCTGACCCTACCATCCGAATGTGGCAGCAGAAATCAAGACTCATCAGAGCAGGCAACGTTTCTCCAATCTTCTATTGTCCAGTTTTGGTGAGCCTGTGTGAATTGTAGCCTCAGTTTCCTGTTCTTAGCTGACAGGAGTGGCACCCGGTGTGGTCTTCTGCTGCTGAAGCCCATCTGCCTCAAGGTTGGACGTGTTGTGTGTTCAGAGATGCTCTTCTGCAGACCTCGGTTCTCTTTTTCAGACCATTCTCTGTAAACCCTAGAGATTGTTGTGCGTGAAAATCCCAGTAGATCGGCAGTTTCTGAAATACTCTGACCAGCCCGTCTGGCACCAACAACCATGCCACGTTCAAAGTCACTTAAATCACCTTTCTTCCCCATTCTGATGCTCGGTTTGAACTGCAGCAAATCGTCATGATGACCATGTCTGAGTTACTGCCATGTGATTGGCTGATTAGAAATTTGCATTAACGCGCAGTTGGACAGGTGTACCTAATAAAGTGACCGGTGTGAGTGTGTGTGTGTATATATATATATATATATATATATATATATATATATATATATATATATATATATATATATTTTTTTTTTTTTTTTTATTTATTTATTAATTTATTAATTAATTTATTATTTTTTAAGTCTTTTGTAATGTGTCGTAAAAAGGTTTACTTAAAAAAAATCTGAATAATATTTATGGAGAATAATGCATTCATATATTTGTGTAATCCTTAGTAAATTACTGTAATCTGATTATGATCACTGTATCCAAATAATAATTATTACCTGTTTGCAATCAAATTATTTAATACAGATAACTTGTGAGCCATTTCTTCCCAGCACTACCTGGATGTTTCTTTATGGGGTTCAACTAAGTTCAAGAGTCTCTGTTCATTTTCAAATATAAGGCTGCAAATCTTCCTATTCATGTGAGAGTGTCTGGGATTTTTGTGCCACGCAGCCGGCTGAGGCAATCACGGGCATCGCTCAGAATGACTCCATAAAGTCAGTGAAGTTAAAGGAGATTTATTGAGTGGCTGTGCATCAAGGTCTGTATGGGACAGAGCGGCTGAAGGCCTTGATGGACTGCATGATTGATGGAAAAACATGTGACCTCGCAGATTCCTCTTATACTGTAACCGCAGCCGCAGTCGTTCTCTCTTTATTTACTCGTCACTTTAATCACGTCTAATTCTTGATGCTGTAAAGCTGATTGATTATGTTCGGACGAGGCACAAAGGGCACAGTTTTCCATTTCATGAAGTACAGTTTAGATTTATTAATCATTCTTTCTGGTTATTAGAGTTCTTTCTGATATACACACAATAATGTTTGATAAAGGTGTAACGAATCACAAAAATCACAATTTGGTTTGAACTTTAGTTTTCAAGTTACTTTTTCATTGGAAAATCAAACAAACACTACTTAAAAAAAAAATTAAACAGTGATTTACTGAACAAAGTTAAGACTTTGTTTTGTTTTAGCATGATTTGCTACACTAATAGCGTGTTTACAGCACACTGTAAGCATTTTTCTGGCTTGATTTCACACTGCTAACAAGTTTTAGCACAATGTTGAATGTTTATAGCATGATTTAGCTCACTTATAGCATGTTTAACATCATTTGCTGGTTTTAGCATGATTTGCTACACTATTAGCATGTTTACAGGAAACTGTTAGCATTTTTCTGGCTTAATTTCATACTGCTCTCATGTTTCTAGCATTCTTTTGGATGTTTGTAGCATGCTTATGTTGTCTGGTAGCATGTTTAACATTTTTAGACTTGATTTAACACTGCTAGCATGTTTTAGCACAATGTTGAATGTTTATAGCATAATTTAGCTCACTTTTAGCATGTTTAAATTCATTTGCATGTTTTTAGCATAATGTGCTAGACTAATAGCATGTTTAAAGCACACTGTTAGCAATTTTCTGGCTTGATTTCACACTACTGTCATGTTTCTAGCACTCTGTTGGATGTTTGTAGCATGCTTATGTTCACTGGTAGCATGTTTAACATTTTTAGGCTTGATTTAACACACTGCTAGTATGTTTTAGCACAATTTCGAATGTTTATATCATGATTTAGCTCACTTATAGCATGTTTAAAATCATTTGCATGTTTTTCCCTGCTGAAAAATCCAGCTTAAACCAGCCTAAGCTGGTTGGCTGGTTTTAGCTGGTCGACCAGCCTGGTTTTAGAGGGGTTTTGGCCATTTCCAGGCTGGTTTCCAGCCATTTCCAGCCTGGTCTTAGCTGGTCAGGCTGGAAAATGACCAGCTCAAACCAGCTAAAACCAGCTTGACCAGCCTGGTTTAAGCTGGACATAGCTGGTTTTGGCTGGTCAAGCTGGTTTTAGCTGGTCAACTCCCAGCCTGACCAGCTAAGACCAGGCTGGAAATGGCTGGAAACCAGCCTGGAAATGGCCAAAACCTCTCTAAAACCAGGCTGGTCGACCAGCTAAAACCAGCCAACCAGCTTAGGCTGGTTTAAGCTGGATTTTTCAGCAGGGTTAGCATCATTTGCTACACTAATAGCATGTTTACAGCAAACTGTTAGCATTTGTCTGACTTGATTTCACACTGCTCTCATGTTTCTACCACTTTATTGGATGTTTATAGCATGCTTACGTTCACTGGTAGCATGTTTAACATTTTTGGGCTTGATTTAACACACTGCTAACATGTTTTAGCACAATTTCGAATGTTTATATCATGATTTAGCTCACTTATAGCATGTTTAACATCATTTGCATGTTTTTAGCATAATGTGCTAGACTAATAGCATGTTTAAAGCACACTGTTAGCAATTTTCTGGCTTGATTTCACACTGCTGTCATGGTTTCTAGCACTCTGTTGGATGTTTGTAGCATGCTTATGTTCGCTGTTAGCATGTTTAACATTTTTAGGCTTGATTTAACACACTGCTAGCATGTTTTAGCACAATGTTGAATGTTTATAGCACAATTTAGCTCACTTATAGCATGTTTAACATCATTTGCATGTTTTATCATGATTTGCTACACTAATAGCATGTTTACAGCAAACTGTTAGCATTTTTCTGGCTTGATTTCACACTGCTGTCATGTTTCTACCACTTAGTTTGATGTTTATAGCATGCTTATGTTCACTGTTAACGTGTTTAAAAGTTTTTAGGCTTGATTTAGCACACTGCTAACATGTTTTAGCACAATGTTTAATGTTTATAGCATGATTTAGCTCACTTATAGCATTTTTAACATCGTTTGCATGTTTTTAGCATGATTTGCTACACTAATAGCGTGTTTACAGCACACTGTTAGCAATTTTCTGGCTTGATTTCACACTGCTGTCATGTTTCTAGCACTCTGTTGGATGTTTGTAGCATGCTTATGTTCACTGGTAGCATGTTTAACATTTTTAGGCTTGATTTAACACACTGCTAGCATGTTTTAGCACAATGTTGAATGTTTATAGCACGTTTTAGCTCACTTAGCATGTTTAGCTTGATTTGCATGTTTTAGCATGATTGGCTACACTAATAGCGTGTTTACAGCACACTGTTAGCATTTTTCTGGCTTGATTTAACACAATTCTAGCATGTTTTAGCACAATGTTGAATGTTTATAGCATGATTTAGCTCACTTACAGCATGTTTAACGTCATTCGCTTGTTTTTAGCATGATTTGCTTCACTAATAGCATGTTTGCAGCATGCTTTTATCACACCGTTTACATGTTTTAACATGATTTATCACATTGTTAACATTTGTCTGGTATGCATCTAGCATGTTTAACATGTTTTTAGAACAACAATGCTATCATGTTTGTTTCATGATTTAGCACAGCATGTTTAAGCATATGTTAAAATGCATCTAGAACACCATTAGCATTTTTAGGTGTGGTTACCAATCTTTTATCATAAATTAAGACAGTATTGCATGTTTCTAACATAAATTACCACACTGCTAGCATGCTTAGAGCACACTGTTAGCATTTTATGGTTTGATTTACCACACTGTTAACATGTTTTAACATGATTTATCACATTGTTGACATGTTTTAGCACACTGGTAATGCATCTAGCACAGGTTTAACATGTTTCTACAACAATACTATTATGTATCAATACTATAAATACTACAAGTTGTTTTAGCACATTATAAGAATGCTTCAAGAACACTATTAGCATGTTTTTAGCACAGTTACCTTCATGAATAAAGACACTGCTAGCATCATTGTACCATGATGTAGTACAGCATATTTTCTTACATTGCTAGGATATTTTTATCATGACTTAAGGCCAGTGCAGAATGTTTTGGTTATGTGTGTACTGGGTAATAACCAGTAATTATGCTAATTATCAGTAATGGTATGCTCATCATTTTCTTCTTCTCCAGTATGTTCAGAGACGTCAGCAGGAGAACACACAGAGACAGAGCCGGGGAGAACCGCCTCTGCCAGAAGAAGACCTGACTAAGATGTTCAAGCCTCCGCAGCCGCCGCCACGCATGGACACGCTGCTCATCGCCAGTATGTCATCTATACACTCTCATCATTTATTCACTGTACATATATATACATTGGGTATGTCACTAATTACCATATATTTACAATATACAATATACTGATTTAGAAACCATTCTCATTTTCATATATTTTGTCTAAACGTTCCATACTGTTAGTTGTGAGGTACATGTTAGCCTTTTCAGGGTTAAGTAACTGGTTTGAATATAAATAGTTTTGATATGCTTTGATCTGGTTTGAGTGTGAAAAGGTTTGGTTTGGATGTTAAGTGGTTGTTTAGATGTGAAAATATTTACTGTCTAGTTTGATCTGGTTTAAAAAAATATTTAAAAAACATTATTTTTTAAACATTTTGAGGTTTAGTTAGACTTTTCAGGGTTAAGGTTCTGGTTTGGATATGAATAGGTTTGATCTGCTTTGATCTGGTTTGGATGTTATGTGGTTTGATCTCAATCTGGTTTGGAAGTGAACGTTTTTTTTATCTGTTTCTGTATCGGTCTGGTTTAATCTGGTTTGGATGTGAATACGTTTGAACTGGTTTGATATAGTTTGGATATGAAGAGGTTTGGTTTGGATGTAAAGAGATTTGGTTTGTATGTGAAGAGGTTTGGACTGATTTGATATAGTTTGGATGTAAAGAGGCTTGGTCTGGTTTGTATGTGAATACGCTTGCTCTGGTTTGATATAGTTTGGATATGAAGAGGTTTGGTTTGGATGTAAAGAGATTTGGTTTGTATGTGAAGAGGTTTGGACTGATTTGATATAGTTTGGATGTAAAGAGGCTTGGTCTGGCTTGGATGTGAATATGTTTGGTCTGGTTTGATATAGTTTTGACGTCAAGAGGTTTGAATGTGAAGAGGTTGGATCTGGTTTGATATAGTTTGGATATGAAGAGGTTTGGATGTTAAGAGGTTGGATCTGGTTTGATATAGTTTGAATGTGAAGAGGTTTGGATGCAAAGAGATTTGGTTTGAATGTGAAGAGGTTTGGTTTGGATGTAAAGAGATTTGGTTTGTATGTGAAGAGGTTTGGTCTGGTTTGGATGTGAAAATGTTTGGTCTGGTTTGATATAGTTTTGATGTCAAGAGGTTTGGACATGAAGAGGTTGGATCTGGTTTAATATAGTTTGGATATGAAGAGGTTTGGATGTAAAGAGATTTGGTTTGAATGTGAAGAGGTTTGGTTTGGATGTAAAGAGATTTGGTTTGAATGTGAAGAGATTTGGTCTGGTTTGATATAGTTTGGATATGAAGAGGTTTGGATGTAAAGAGATTTGGTTTGGATGTGAAGAGGTTTGGTTTGGATGTAAAGAGATTTGGTTTGAATGTGAAGAGGTTTGGTTTGTATGTAAAGAGATTTGGTTTGGATGTGAAGAGGTTTGGTCTGGTTTGATATAGTTTGGATGTAAAGAGGCTTGGTGTGGTTTGGATGTGAATACATTTTGTCTGGTTTGATATAGTTTGGATATGAAGAGGTTTGGATGTGAAGAGGTTGGATCTGGTGTGATATAGTTTGAATGTGAAGAGGTTTGGTTTGGATGTAAAGAGATTTGGTTTGGACGTGAATACGTTTGGTCTGGTTTGATATATTTTGGATATGAAGAGGTTTAGATGTGAAGAGGTTGGATCTGATTTGACATAGTTTGAATGTGAAGAAGTTTGGTTTGGATGTAAAAAGATTTGGTTTGGATGTAAAAATATTTGGTTTGGATGTGAGGAGGTTTGGTCTGGTTTGATATAGTTTGAATGTGAAGAAGTTTGGTTTGGATGTAAAGAGATTTGGTTTGTATGTGAAAGGGTTTGGTCTGGTTTGATACAGTTTGGATGTAAAGAGGCTTGGTCTGGTTTGGATGTGAATACGTTTGGTTTGGTTTGATATAGTTTGAATGTGAAGAGGTTTGGTTTGGATGTAAAAAGATTTGGTTTGGATGTGAAGAGGTTTGGTCTGGTTTGATATAGTTTGGATGTAAAGAGGTTTGGTCTGGTTTGGATGTGAATACATTTGGTCTGGTTTGATATAGTTTGGATATGAAGAGGTTTGGATGTGAAGAGGTTGGATCTGGTTTGATATAGTTTGGATGTAAAGAGACTTGGTCTGGTTTGGATGTGAATACCTTTGGTCTGGTTTGATATAGTTTGGATATGAAGAGGTTTGAATATGAAGAGGTTTAGACGTAAAGAGTTTGGATCTGGTTTGATATAGTTTGGATGTAAAGAGGCTTGGTCTGGTTTGGATGTGAAGAGGTGTGATCTGGTTTGATTTGGTCTGGATGTGAACTGGTGTGATCTGGTTTGATATAGCTTGGATGTGAAGAGGTTTGGTCTGGTTTGGATGTTAAGACTGTTGGCCTGGTTTGATTTGGTTTGGTTGTGAAACGCTTTGTCTGCTATGGATGTGAAGAGGTTTGAGCTAGTTTGATTTGGTTTGGATGCCAAGTGGTTTTGCCTGGTTTGGATGTGAAGATGTTTAATCTGGTTTAATTTGGTTTGGTTTGGATGTGAAGATGTTTAATCTGGTTTAATTTGGTTTGGATGTAAAGATGTTTAATCTGGTTTAATTTGGTTTGGATGTGAAGAGGTTTAGTCTGGTTTAATTTGGTTTAGATGTAAAGATGTTTAATCTGGTTTAATTTGGTTTGGATGTGAAGAGGTTTAGTCTGGTTTGGATGTTAAGACTTTTGGCCTGGTTTGATTTGGTTTGGTTGTGAAACGCTTTGTCTGCTATGGATGTGAAGAGGTTTGATCTAGTTTGATTTGATTTGGATGCCAAGGGCTTTTGCCTGGTTTTTCTATGTGAAGATGTTTAATCTGGTTTGAATGTAAATAGATTTGATCTGGTTGGGATGTGAGGAGGTTTGATCTGGTTTAGTTTTGCTAGGATGTGAAGGGGTTTGCTCTTCTCTCTGTTTCTGTCCTGTGGAAATGGAGGGAGGAAGTGTAGTTTATGAGGAACATTACAGAGGCCTTGCCAGAGATGGATTTAAAGCGATTGTTTCTAACTTGTTCTGGAGGCAGTAGATTATAGATGAGCTTCTGTCTGAGAGCAGGATGATCCGTCTGTCACATCCACTCATATCCCAGACTGATGGACTCTACAGAATAAAACTGTACAGGCCTGTTCACACACAGCTTCATGATTTTAATGAAATTTGGGAAGCTTTTGCATTCAAAACAAAACCTTGATTGAGCAACTATACAATGTTTGCTCTAATTATTATTAATATCTGATGCAATAGAAATCATTATACACATCATAATTAAATCACACATTCAATTTCAAGTAGGGCCATTTTAAAAGTCACATGCAAATAGTTTTATTTATAGTTCAGCCAAAAAAGGAACATATTTACCCTTTATTTGGTCTAATGTGAACAACACAAAAATAAGATATATTTAGGAGAGTAGTTAACATAAGTTATAATATATTTTGTGTTCAGCAGTAAAATCACTCATAAAGGTTTGCATGTGGAATGTAAATAAATGAAATAAATGAGAGAATATTCCTTTAAAGTATCCCTTTAAAGTGTATCCCAACTTAAAGCGAGTTCACCCAAAAATTAAGATTTACTCATTATTTACTAACCCTCAAGTGGTTCCAAACCTTTATGAGTTTCTTTCTTCACCTAAACTCAAAAGAAGATATTTTGAAGAAAGCTGTAAACCATTTACTTACATAGTCCAAAAAACAAATACTATGGTAGTCAATGGTTACAGGTTTCCAACATTCTTCAAAATGTCTTCTTTTGTGTTTAAGAGAAGAAACCTAAACACAAAAGAAGATATTTTGAAGAAAGGTGGAAACCATTGACTTGTATAGTAAAACAAACAAATAATATGGAAGTCAATAGTTACAGGTTTCCAACATTCTTTAAAATATCTGCTTTTGTGTTTAAGAGAAGAAAGAAACTCATAAGGAGTTTCTTTCTTCACTCAAACACAAGAGAAGATATGTTGAAGAAAGCTGGAAACCATTGACTTGCATAATAGAAAAAAACAAATACTATGTAAGTCAATGGTTACAGGTGTCCAACATTGTTCAAAATATCATCTTTTGTGTTTAATAGAATAAAGAAACTCATAAAGAGTTTTTTTCTTCACTTAAACACAAAACAAGATACTTTGAAGAAAGCTGGGAACCACTGACTTCAATAGTAGAAAAAACTAATACTATGGAAGTCAATGGTTACAAGTTTCCAACATTTTTCAAAATATATTCTGTGTTTGAGAGAAGAAAGTCATAAAGAATTTTTTTATTCACTTAAACACAAAATAAGATATTTTGAAGAATGTTGGAAACCTGTAACCATTGACTTCCATAGTAGAAAAAAACCTAATACTATGGTAGTCAATGGTTACAGGTTTCCAACATTCTTCAAAATATCTTATTTTGTGTTCAAGAGATGAAAGAATCTCATAGTTTCTTTCTTCACTCAAACACACAAGAAGATATTTTGAAGAAATCTGGAAACCACTGACTTGCATAGTAGAAAAAACAAATACTATGAAAATCAATGGTTACCGATTTCCAACATTCTTTAAAGTATCTTCTTTTGTGTTAAAGAGAAGAAACTCATAAAGAGATTCTTAAACACAAGACATTTTTTTAAAGAAAGCTGGAAACCATTGACTTCCATAGTAGAAATAACAAATACTATGGAAGTCAATGGTTACAGGTTTCCACCATTCTTCAAAATATCTTCTTTTGTGTTTAAGAGAAGAAAGACACTCATGAAGGGTTCTCTCTTCACTTAAACGCAAAAGAAGATATTTTCAAGAAAGCTGGAAACCATTGACTTGCATGGTAGAAAAAACAAATATGGTACCATGGAAGTCAATGGTTACAGGTTTTCAACATTCTTCAAAATATATTCTTTTGTGTTTAATAGAAGAAAGAAACTCATAAAGAGTTTTTTTTTCTGTACCTTACCACAACATAAGATATTTTGAAGAAAGCTGGGAACCATTGACTTCCATAGTAGAAAAAACAAATACTATGGTAGTCAATGGTTACAGGTTTTCAACATTCTTCAAAATATCTTCTTTTGTGTTTAACAGAATAAAGAAACTCATAAAGGTTTGTAACAAGTAAAAGGTTGAGCAAATGATGACAGAATTTTCATTTTTAGGTGAACTATCCTTTTAATAAAAGCCAGCTAAAACATTTACCTTCAACTCCCTCAAGATCTCCTCTTCTTGCCTTGTATTTTCCAAAACATGTCTTGTTTCCTCTTTTCAGGTCAGATCAACACATACTGCCAGACCATCAAGGAGTTCACGTCTCAGAATCTGGGGAAACTCTTTATGGCTGAAGCTCTGCAAGGGCCGAGTAGTTAAAACAAAATCAGGAGTCTGGTTAATTTAACACACTCAGCTGCTTTTTAATGCTTTTATTTCACATTTCTAGACCAAACTAAGTAAATACAGGCTCAACAGGGGCTTGAATACCCATCAGACGGGTCTGTTTATTTCAGCATGAATAATATCAAATGTAATCATTTCTTTGAGAGGAAACCAGTGTACCTGTCAATAATGTGTGAAAAGAGATGTCGGAGATGGGTAATAAATGGTTTGGTGTCTACTTTGTGTTTTGAAAGTCTCATTGTGGAGTATAAATGAGTTTGACAGCATTAAAGGATGAAGAGAGATGATGGAACTGGAAAGACGACTGTGTCTCTGAAGCCTGGAAGAGAGTTTCTATGAGTTTTTTAACTCAGTCTTTATTTTGTCTCGTTTATTTTTACTTATATAATGTTTTAGAAAGTAGAAAGGCATCTACACTCATGTTTACAGACACTTTACAGATCTATCTATCTATCTATCTATCTATCTATCTATCTATCTATCTATCTATCTATCTATCTATCTATCTATCTATCTATCTATCTATCTATCTATCTATCTATCTATCTATCTATCTATCCATCCATCCATCCATCCATCCATCCATCCATCCATCCATCCATCCATCCATCCATCTATCCCTCCATCCATCCATCCATCCATCCATCCATCCATCCATCCATCCATCCTTCCGTCAATCCATCTATCCATCCTTCCGTCAATCCATCTATCTACCCATTCATCCATCCCTGTATCCATCCATCTATGCCTCTATCCATTTATCCTTCCGTCCGTCCGTTTATCTACCCATATATCTATCCCTCCATCCATCCATCCATCCATCCATCCTTCCGTCAATCCATCTATCTACCCTTCCATCCATCCATCTACCTATCCATCCATCCGTCAATCCATCCATCCATCCATCCACTCATCTATCCATCCATCCATCCATCCCTCTATCCATCCATCCATCCCTCCATCCATCCATCCATCCATCCCTCCATCTATCCATCCATCCATCCATCCATCCATCCATCCATCCATCCATCCATCCATCCATCCATCCATCCATCCTTCCGTCAATCCATCTATCCATCCTTCCGTCAATCCATCTATCTATCCATTCATCTATCCCTGTATCCATCCATCTATGCCTCTATCCATTCATCCTTCCGTCCGTCCGTCTATGTACCCATATATCTATCCCTCCATCCATCCATCCATCCATCCATCCATCCTTCCGTCAATCCATTTATCTACCCTTCCATCTATCCATCCATCCATCCATCCATCCATCCATCCATCCATCCATCCGTCAATCCATCCATCCACCCATCCATCCATCCATCCATCCATCCCTCTATCCATCCATCCATCCATCCCTCCATCCATCCATCCATCCATCCATCCATCCATCCATCCATCCATCCATCCTTCCGTCAATCCATCTATCTACCCATTCATCCATCCCTCTATCCATCCATCTATGCCTCTATCCATCCATCCATCCATCCCTCCATCCATCCATCCATCCATCCATCCATCCTTCCGTCAATCCATCTATCTACCCATTCATCCATCCATCCATCCATCCATCCATCCATCCATCAATCTACCCATCCATCTATCCCTCTATCTATCCATCCATCCATCCATCCATCCATCCATCCATTCATCCATCTATCTCTGCCTCTATATATCCATCTGTCTGTCTCTCTGTCCGTCCTCCCTCCCTCCATCTATCCGTCCATCTTTATGTATTTATTTTGAAAAGGGATTTTTTTAAAGTTTTTATTTTATTTTATTTTATTTTATTTTATTTTATTTTATTTTATTTTATTTTATTTTATTTTATTAACTATAAACATCTTTTCCAAAAGTAATACTCTAAAACTCTCCAAAAATGCTGGGTTGTTTTAATCCAATTTTGGACAAGCCCACCAGTTAACCTAATCATGGGTTAAAAAAAAAACACACAAAAAAAACCAGCAGTTTTTTTAGATGTAAATGCATAATTTTGAGGAAAACTATATTTAAGCAGTGTGATTTTGTTCCTATTTATTCTACTGTACAGGGCCGGAAATCTTTTTGTCAATCGATGATATTTCCTTTTCCTTTATTTGATTTAGTCAAAAATCACTTTAATTATATTAAATGAAGAGTAGCATTTTCCAGGATCAAAACAGTGAATTCCCAGAACTGTTGAGTTTATTTCTTTAACCGTATCAGGAAAGAAAGAGCTTCATCTGAGTCACAGCCTGTGTTTTTACGTTCATTTCCTCTTCACTTCAGGTGATTAAAGCAGATAAAACCTGACAATAACAGTGCGGGAGGATTGAGGAGAGTTTGAGCTGTAATTGCAGATGAGCTTTTGGCATCTTCAGCATGTTCATCTTTTCAGAGATCGCCAGCAGAAAAATAACATGCAAAAAGTAGATTTAATGTCCTTTTCCACCTCCATTTACAGATGAATTACAGTAATCACAGAGCCGACCTTCTGCACTTGTAATTAAACACCAGATCCTGTCATGATGGGAATGATTACATTTACGGATGAGTTCTGCTTATAGAAGTTAAAGACACAGACAATGGCAGAAATACTACAGAGGTCAAGGTCTCGTCCTGACGTCTGTTCAGGCTCTTCAGCACTGCTTTAGTTTTAAAGTCTGGCTTACTTCAAAATTAAAGCATAAAGCATCATAGATTCAAAAAGGAACTGGAAATATTCCTCAGAGATTTTTGACACGATGCTCAATTGGTACTAATGGGCCCAAAGTGTGCCAAGAAAATATCCCCCACACCATTACACCACCACCACCAGCCTGAACTGTTGATATAAGGCAGGATGGATCCATGATTTCATGTTGTTGATGCTAAATTCTGACCCGACCATCCGAATGTGGCAGCAGAAATGGAGACTCATCAGACCAGACAACGTTTCTCCAATCTTCTACTGTCCAGTTTTGGTGAGCCTGTGTGAATTGTAGCCTCAGTTTCCTGTTCTTAGCTGACAGGAGTGGCACCCGGTGTGGTCTTCTGCTGCTGTAGCCCATCCGCCTCAAGGTTGGAAGTGTTGTGTGTTCAGAGATGCTCTTCTGCAGACCTCGGTTGTAATGAGTGCTTATTTGAGTTACTGCTGCCTTTCTATCAGCTGGAACCAGTCTGGCCATTCTCCTCTGACCTCTGGCATCAACAAGGCATTTGCGCCCACAGAACTGCCGCTCACTGGATATTTCATCTTCTTTGGACCATTCTCTGTAAGCCCTAGAAATGGTTGTGTGTGAAAATCCCAGTAGATCAGCAGTTTCTGAAATACTCAGACCAGCCCGTCTGACAACAACCATGCCACGTTCAAAGTCACTTACAGTAAATCCCCTTTCTTCCTCATTCTGATGCTCGCTTTGAACTGCAGCAGATCGTCTTGACCATGTCTACA
The DNA here is from genome assembly GCA_903798195.1 of Danio kyathit. Classification (NCBI taxonomy): domain Eukaryota; kingdom Metazoa; phylum Chordata; class Actinopteri; order Cypriniformes; family Danionidae; genus Danio; species Danio kyathit. The sequence continues at coordinate 56,325,638 of LR812537.1, read as the reverse complement.
TGCCTAAATGCGTTGAGTTGCTGCCCTGTGATTGGCTGATTAGAAATTTGCGTTAACGAGCAGTTGGACAGGTGTACCTAATAAAGTGGCCGGTGAGTGTAGGTTATATCTTTTGTTAAAATAGTTTAAAAATGTATTTCGTGTGTTGTGTATTCATTTGTGTGTTTGTTTTTCTATGTGTGTGTGTGTTTTGTGTGCTACTGTGAGTAGTATGTGCATGTGTCTATGTATGTGTATTTCTCTCTCTCTGTTTCTTTCTCTCTCTCTCTCTCTCTCTCTGTGTGTGTGTGTGTGTGTGTGTGCGTGCATTGTGCATTCTCTTCATCTCATTAGTCATTTCTTAGAGCGTTGTCGTTGTGTTTGTTTTGTGCTGTGTATGTGTATGTGTGTGTGTGTGTTCACCGCAGGAGCTCCAGCTTTTGTTCCATTATTGATGAAGTCCCTGGTGTCACCACACACACACACACACACACACACACACACACACACTGCTCCCGGACGCTCCTGTGGAGCTGTTTGATGCTGGTGTTTGTTGCACCTGCTTTTACCACAAATACAGTAAAAGAAACTCTTCTTCCATCTTCCCATCAGGAGTCTGTGGTGTCTGTTTCTGTCAGCGTAAATACACTCAACATGATTCATTGCATTTACTACATTATTTTAAGGTAAATGCTTGCAAACAATTTATATGGGCTGAATTTAAACTAACAAAGTAAGTTGAACATTACTAATGTCAGTGATTTCAATAGTAAAAATGCTACAGTAAAAAACTGTAACCTGGTAAACACTAAAGTTTTTTTTTATTTATATGTTTTTTTTATATGTTTGTTCATACAGGTGGTACAAAAAATGTAAATTGTATAATATTAATAATATTTATTAAAATTGCACGTTGCACGTTCGCCTCACAGCAAGAAGGTCGCTGGCTCGAGTTCCAGCTGGGTCAGTTGGCGTTTCTGTGTGGAGTTTGCATGTTCTCCGCGTGGTCGTGTGGGTTTCCTCCGGGTGCTCCGGTTTCCCCCACAGTCCAAAGACATGCGGTAGTGTATGAGTGTGAATGGGTGTGTATGGATGTTTCCCAGTGATGGGTTGCGGCTGGAAGGGCATGCGTAAAACATACTGGATAAGTTGGCGGTTCATTCCTCTGTGACGACCCTGGATTAATAAAAATTTCAAATGAAATTATTACTCCAGTCATTATTGTTTTTATTACTATTAATAATAATAATTCATTCATTTTCTTTTAAACATCGAGTAAATGTTTATTTTCAGGTGAACTATCCTTATATACTCAAAAGTTGGAAGTTGTGCACACGTATTTCTTATTCAAATCTGTTCCTATTAAAATGAATGAAAACATTACTTAGATTTATGTCAAAAGCTATTTAAATATTTTTTTCCTATAATTTTATATAATCTTATTAGCAGAAAAATACAAACAAATCTTGCATGCATATATAATGCATATTATAAACTACATCTTAGAGATTGTGCAACTGATCATTTCTCTTATTTTTATAACCCTGCAATGATGCCATGTTGCTCCACCGGAAAAAGGTGGTTTCCCATCTCTAGGTTGGAAGAAAGTCCTTACCCCAGGTGGAGGAGTTTAAGTATCTTGGGGTTTTGTTTACGAGTGAGGGAAGGATGGAACGTGAGATTGACAGGCGGATTGGTGCAGCGGCAGTAGTAATGCGGTCGATGTACTGGTCCGTTGTGGTAAAGAAGGAGCTGAGCTGAAAGGCAAAGCTCTTGATTTACCGGTCAATCTACATTCCTACTCTCACCTATGGTCATGAGCTCTGGGACAAGATCTTGAATACAAGCAGCCGAAATGAGTTTCCTTCACAGGGTGGCAGGGCGCACCCTTATAGACAGGGTGAGGAGCTCCGACACCTGGGAGGAGCTCGGAGAAGAGCCGCTGCTCCTCCACATTGAGAGAAGTCAGCTGTTTCAGATGCCTCCTGGACGCCTACCTAGGAAGGTGTTCCAGGCATGTCCCACTCGGAGGAGGCCTCGAGAAAGACCCAGGACACGCTGAAGGGACTATGTCTCTTGGCTGGCCTGGGAATACCTCGGGAGGAAGTGTCTGGGGTTCTCTCCTAAGACTGCTGCCCCCGCGACCTGGACCCAGAAAAGCGGTAGAAAATGACAGAATGAATGAATGTTTACAACCCTAAAAGGTTTGTATTGTTGATTCCTAGCTTATTTTTTTTTTTCAGTTTAAGCACTTTCTCCATAAATCATTTGTTACAACTAAGTCTGTTTTTTTTCTTTCCATTTCTGGTCCTGTTTTGTTCTCGGTTTGTGCAAAGTGGCTCTTGGTGGAGGATGAAAATGTCACTGAAATCTTCTTCATCCAGTCTACTGCTTGACGTATTTTCAGCAGGATGTCATCAAAATGATTTCGAGGAAGCAATGTCAAGATGTTCTTCAAAGCATGATGGTCAATCAGAAGACACAGAAACACAAAATCAAAGCTGAACGAAGACGTCTGAGAGCAGCTTCAAGATGTTTGTTTTGATTTCATATACTGAGAAATGTGTGTGTGTGAGTATTTTTTTAACATAATAAAACATCAGTACAAAACACAGTAATTGTAATGTAGGGTGCCACGGTGGCTCAGTGGTTAGCACTGTGCCCTCACAGTAAGAAGGTTGCTGGTTCGAGTCCCAGCAGGGTCAGTTGGCATTTTTGTGTGGAGTTTGCATGTTCTCCCCGTGTTGGCATGGGTTTCCTCCGAGTGCTCTGGTTTCCCCCACAGTCCAAACACATATAGGTGAATTTATTAACTAAATTGGCCGTAGTGTATGAGTGTGTGTGTGTGTGAATGAGTGTGTATGGGTGTTTCCCAGTGCTGGGTTGCAGCTGGAAGGGCATCCGCTGCGTAAAACTTAAGCTGGAATAGTTGGCGGTTCATTCCGCTGTGGTGACCCTTGATAAATAAGGGATTAAGCTGAAGGAATGCAAGTTATTTTTTTGTTAGTCGTCTTTAATTAAAGTATGATTATTTGCTTCAGCAATTGGAGTTGCTTCTTCTCTGTTGACGTCAGTTTGATGCTTTAGCCACGCCCCTCTACTCGTAACCATGCCCCTTTTACAGTTAGTTAGCTATGACCGAATGACGCACAAAAAGAAAGCCCCGCCCCCTACTCAATATTCAGTTTCAGTTGGAAGTACATCAACATTCATTCATTCATATTCCTTCGGCTTAGTCCCTTTATTCATCAGGAGTCACCACAGCGAAATGAACCACCAACTATTCCAGCATATGTTTTACGCAGCGGATGCCCTTCCAGCTGCAACCCAGTACTGGGAAACACCCATACACTCATATACACACACAGACTACAGCCAATTTAGTTAATCAATTCACCTATAGCGCATGTTTTTGGACTGTGCCAGAGCAACCGGAGGAAACCCTCTCCAACACGGGGAGAACATGCAAACTCCACACAGAAATGCCTACTGACCCAGCGACCTTCTTGTTTATCAACATACTGAAATAAAAGTCTCAGCAACTTCTGATTTACACAGACATTAAAGGGTTAAAAATCAATACACAATACACAAAGCTAGTAGTTTAAAAGATAAGTGGCAAAGGAAAAATGGTAAAGTATAAACATTTAAAATGGCTTTTCATTTCTCATCCAAGTTTCTAAATAGGGCTGCACAGTGGAGCAGTGGGTAGCACGTTCACCTCACAGCAATAAGGCCGCTGGTTCGAGCCTCGGCTGGGTCAGTTGGCATTTCTGTGTGGAGTTTGCATGTTCTCCTCGTGTTCGTGTGGGTTTCATCTGGGTGCTCCGGTTTCCCTCACATTCCAAACACATGCGCTATATGGGAATTGGGTAAGCTAAATTGTCCGTAGTATGTGTATGTGAGTGAATGTGTATGGGTGTTTCCCAGTGATGGGTGGCAGCTGGAAGGGCATCCGCTGCATAAAATATATGCTGGATAAGTTGGCGGTGCATTCCGCTGTGGCGACCCCAGATTAATAAAGGGACTAAGCCGAAAAGAAAATGAATGAATGTGACAACGTTCTTATATATAAGCTATTATCTGACACCATACCTGCCAACACTCCCGTTTTTCCCGGGAGTCTCCCGTATTTCAGACCCGTCTCCCGTATTGTTCTGTCTCCCGGTAAACTCCCGGAATCCCCCCCATCCGCCCCCCGCTCCTTAGCATTTTGGTACAGTCAGGGCTGAAACCTGGTGCTTGTGCGCGTGCTCTTCCGGTCGCGCGCCTCCATCTCCCCAAATCTCTCACCCCTCCCGCTCCCCGCTCTTCAGTTCGCGCCAATGTTGCCAACTTAGCGACTTTTCAGACCCCCCTAGCGACAAATTTTCAAAAAAGCGACAAATCTAGCGACTTTTTTTGTGTGTTACTGGAGATTTTTATAGACTGTCGTTTGTCCATTACTGTACCGTCCCTACTCTTCTCAACGAGCTGCGGGTGATGCCGCCGGCCCCTCCCCCGCCTCAGAGCACAGACAGGCGGCCCAGTCCTCATACAGCAGCCTCTCCCACCTGCAGCCTGACAGCAGATCACCCCTCTGCGTACCGACGGCAAATGATTTAGCACCGGGAGTGTGAAGGTATTTTCCTTGTACAGTCAAACCGATCTGCTTCTCCTTTATTTTAACAATTTAATTTGACCGTTTATTGTTCACAATCAGAGATGTTTTAAGTGAGAGTTTCAGAACTTGTCTGAGTATATTACGTCTGAGAGATTACTGCAAATTCCCTACTCATCTATAATGATATGCTGTATTCAAACAGCAATAAATTTAGTTAAATTGACAAGCTTACATAAAGCGTAGTGCAAATATAATACCCCATTTATTTACCATAGGCTGTTAAACAAACAGAAATGGTAGAACGTGATGATGTCAGTAATATGCAAATTAGCGTATGACGTAATTACCCCCCCCATCTCCCGGAATTTACGAACCAAATGTTGGCAGGTATGTCTGATACACAGAAACAGATAAACACACAAACCTGAGCGAATAGGTCTGGAGAGAAGCTTCAGGATCAGCTCTAATTTTATACTGTGATTTCCTTTAAACAGGAAATTCCTAATCTAGATTCTGTAATAATGCTCTGTCTATACTCTCAGCCAGCCTTGATAACTCACACTTTTCCATGTTTTTTTTTTTTCTTTCGGCTAGCATTTCCGAAGTTTCCCCTTGTTGTGTTTGGCGAGACGCTCTGAACACTTGAAGAAAGTTTCTGGCAGCTTCCAGAGTCTGAAACACATCTGAGATCAGTTTGAAACATCAGCACCTGCTTTTACACACACAACAACAGCTGAACTCTGACATGAACATGACTGAAAACACACACACACATGCTGAAGATCTGTCTGAACGCACTTCAGTCCTGTAAAAACTACAATCAAAACTACATATGAAGTTTAAAGGTCTCATGACATGCTTTGAAATGTGCATTTTTATTCGATGTTCGGGGCGTGTCAGACACTAGATAGCATGGTCACACTTTATTTTGACGGTCCGTTTGTTGAATTTAAGTTACATTGCAACTAATTATCATTAGATTAGGTTGTTAGGTTGGGGTTAGGGTTAGTGTAAGTTGACATGTAATTGCAAAGTTTCTTGTAGTCAGTTAAATGTCTGTTGAAGGACTGTTAAATGTCAGTATCAACAGATATTAAGTAGACAGTCTACTAATGCTGCGTTCACACCAGACGCGCAACGCGCGGCAAAATCGCGCTATTCGCGAGTAATAGACGCGTGAACATTTGAGTTTACTCGCTTCATTCGCGCGTCAGACTCCGCTTCATTCGCGCGTCAGACTCCGCTTCATTCGCGCGTCGAATTCACTTCAGAACAGACGCGGATTTGCGTCATGGGCAGGGCTTCTGTCTGCTCTGTGAATGTAGCTTCGTTGCTAAATGGCTAACATGGATTTTATTGATAAAATACCTGTGTTTATGTGCTTTAGGAAGGCTGTAAAACAGCGTCGATACGTTTGGAGCCGTGTCTGAGTCCACTAGATACTTTCAGAGGTGCACCCAGCGCTGTGGGCTCATAAACTCCTCCAGAAACTTAACCTGGATGACTGGGGCTTCCAGCGGTGCTTCTGACTGAGCCAAGCCCAGTTTGATGAACTGTTGTCGGTGTCGGCTGGAGGATTTCCCCCGGACACCAACAACAGGTGCTACGTCACATTCATGCTCCCACAAGAGCAAGCTCCTGATTGGTTAATGCTGCGCGAATGTCCGCAGAAGTTCAGATATTTGAACTCGAGCGATTCGCGCGATTTGCGCGTTAAGCGCCGCGTCATTCGCGTGTATTGCGCCGCAGGATGCCTATTCGCGCGTTTGCATTGACTTAACATGTAAATCACTCGCGCTTGACGCTTCTTCCGCGTCTGGTGTGAACGCAGCTTAATACTCAAATGGACCATCAAAATAAAGTGTTACCGATAGCATTTGATTGGTTATAATTGTCACATCCCCGGCTCGTTCCTGCTGCTCCAATCACCGTTCTCCCTCTCCATCCACCTCTGACCACACCCGTGAACAATCACCAGAATACTGATTACCTGCACCCACAATCACCGGACACTATATAAACTCACCTCCTTCATACACTCACTGATTGAAATTAAAGTTGGATGGTTTACCTCTTCTTCTCTCCCTCTTGTCTTACTCCATGGATGTCTCTCTTCAACTGTTGATGCAAATACAACTGATATAAGGGAAGTGACTGTCTGGTGTTTGGCTGAAGATCTGTTTACCATATGAACTGTGTGTGAGATTGCTCTTCTACTGCTGCACCTTTTTACCTGCTTCATCTCTGCTCATCAGCTACCTTGCTTTAAGTAAATACCCTTAAAAGATACCATCTTCCTTGTGTTGCCGTGACAATGATGAGATGAGAAACTTCAGTGTGACGTGAATAAAACTCTTGATCCATTTAGGCGGAAGTGACAACCCTGCTGAAAAATCCAGCTTAAACCAGCCTAAGCTGGTTGGCTGGTTTTAGCTGGTTGACCAGCCTGGTTTTAGAGGGGTTTTGGCCATTTCCAGGCTGGTTTCCAACCATTTCCAGCCTGGTCTTAGCTGGTCAGGCTGGGAGTTGACCAGCTAAAACCAGCTTGACCAGCCAAAACCAGCTATGTCCAGCTTAAACCAGGCTGGTCAAGCTGGTTTTAGCTGGCGTTAGCTGGTCATTTTCCAGCCTGACCAGCTAAGACCAGGCTGGAAATGGCTGGAAACCAGCCTGGAAATGGCCAAAACCCCTCTAAAACCAGGCTGGTTGACCAGCTAAAACCAGCCAACCAGATTAGGCTGGTTTAAGCTGGATTTTTCAGCAGGGAAACGACAAGCTTTACATGTTTATATCTTCTAAATGTGAATTTTGTCACTGTTTTGGAGCTCACTAGCTTATGGCTATCCTCAAAATGAACAATTACTGATAACATCTGAAGACCTTAATCATGGGACCTATAAAACACTCACTAAATGTGACCCTGATGTGACAAAACCATGCAATTTTGTTGCACAGGTGCGTTTTTGGCAATAGTAATGGCCAAAAATATCTGTACATGAGTCAGGTTTATTTATTTATTTTCTGTGCCTGTTTTTATTATTTTTTCCCAAAAATTTCTTACTGTAAATGTGTAACTCCATGTTTGATTTAGTAATGTGCATTGCTAAGCACTTAAACTATTTTAAAAAGCAGTTTTACATTAGTGAGGTTTTTTTTTCTTTGCCTTATAATTATTATATATTTATATTTATTTAGATATATATTTATATATTTACTTATATTTATTTAGATATTTTTTTATTTATATATATATATATATTTTTTATTTTATTTTTTTATTTATATATATATTTATTTATATATTTTTATTTATATATATATATATATATATATATATATATATATATATATATATATATATATATATATATATATATATATATATATATATATTTACTTATATTTATTTATATTTATTTTTATTTATATATATATATATATATTTATTTATATATATATATTTATTTAGATATTTATATTTATTTATATATATATATATATATATATTTTTTTTTTTTTCATTATCAGATTCCAGATTTACTTGGCTAAATATAGTTATTTCCTAACAAACCACACGTCACATTGTCTAAACGCACTTAAAAAACTATTTATCAAGGCTTAAAGTTCACTTGCATCATGACCCTGATGATGACAACCAATCTTATGCTGCACAGGTACATTTTTGGCAATAGCAATATAGGCAATATAGTAAAAATGTTGCATGTATAAGAATTATTTTACTTTGATGCCAAAAATGGTTAGAATATTAAATGAAGATAGGGAAGATATACATTTTGTAAAACTTTTACTGCAAAAAAAAAAAAAATTATATATATATAAAAAAAAAAAAAAAAAAAAAAAATATATATATATATATATATATATATACATACATACATACACAAACACATATATACCCAAAACATATATGTACAGAGTTTTCGTGAATATATATAAATACAATATATAAATATATATGATATATTTATATAACAATTTTTTTATTATAATGCACATTGCGAAGCACTTTACTTAGTCAATTTTAAAGGCTATTTAATCAATATATAGTTTTTGTTTTATATTTTCAATCACAGATTGCAGATTTTCAGTATTGTGTCCTGGCTAGTTCTTTCCTAACAAACCACACATCATCGAAAGGCTTTTTATATGAAGCTTCATTCAGTTTTCAGATCCCAATTTCAATATTTTGTGGTCCAGGGTATGAACAAACCCAACGCAGAGTTAATTTTGTTCAATTAAATTTAATTAAATACAAATTTTCAACCCAACTTTTGAGTTTTGTCCATATTTGACCCAGCGTGGAGTTTAAACAACCAGCTTATATTTGACCTTCAGCATAATTTACATCATTGTGTGATCATATTATTGTTAATGCATAAAGCATACATTTTGTCAAATAATTACTTAAATAATTGAGTTTTTTTTTTTTTTTTTTGTTTCCTACATCAAGCAGTTCCTCTCAGGTTCTTCAGCAAGAAAATATCTCCATTAAAGCAGCAAAATATTAGGTCACACTATTTTGATGGTCCGTTTGTTGAATTTAAGTTACATTGCAACTAATTATCATTAGATTATAAGTAGACTGTTAGGTTGGGGTTAGGGTTGGGGTTGGGGTTAGGGTTAGTGTAAGTTGACATGTACTTGCAAAGTTTCTTATAGTCAGTTAAATGTCTGTTGAAGGACTGTTAAATGTCAGTGTCAACAGATCATAAGCAGACAGTCTACTAATACTCAAATGGACCATCAAAATAAAGTGTTACCAAATATTATTCCAGTGCCAAAACAAACAAAATTCAGAGCTTTTATATGAACAAAAATAAATTATACAGTTTATTTTTATTACAAGAACAGTGGTATTATTTATTTAGATTAATTTAAGGGTTACAGGAATTAAAAATAAGAAATGAATGAAAGGTTTGAGAGTAAAACGTATCTCGAGTCTTTAAATATGCCATCTAATGTTATAAATATGCCTGAAAAGTTGTTTGGGTGTATAAACAAAGTCCCTTTAAGGGTGTATTCTATAGTCTTTGGTATAAACTTGCTATAATGATGTTTTAGAGGGTTTTCTAGTCTTATTTATGAATTAATTATTTCCAAAAAGATGATTACCTAATTAAATTCTCATGCAACAGTTTAAAAAATCAGCCAATGCTGCATTTTGTTTGGGAAAATGTTCTTTTTGTCAGGTGTTTCTCATTAAGCTAATTTTAAAGTTGTTACGTGAATTTAACAAATTACGTGTGCTCGTAAATGTCATTTGCCATTAATTGGGAGCTTGTTATCGGGGAACACCTGTATTTAATAACCTGCTATTAAACACATTATGACTGTGAGCGAAGCGAAAGCTTTCAATAGCAGCAGGCTGAACGCAGACTGAATGTTTGCTGTGTGGTAAATAATTGTAATTCCTGTTAACCTGAAACCTATTTAAACGCGTATTAATAGTGGACTGAGTGTAAAATGATGCAGGCTTATTCTGCTTTACTGCTGCTCTCCTTTATGCCTTTTTTTCCGGCCGGTCTGCTGTTTTTCTGTGAGTGTCTGTTTCTGGATATGGTTTATTCACTTTTGCTCCAGATGTGTTAATAAATTTAATATATAGTCTGTTTGTGTGGGTTAGATTGACACGAGACGGTGCGTTGGGAGCAGTCCTCATGACAGCAGCCAATTACATTTGAAGCGAAATCAGTAAGTGTTTATCTTTTTATTAACAATGCTTGAACCATAACCATAATACATTAGGGGAGAGCAAGGCACAAAGTAACACTTTTTCGTTTTCGCCAAATAATGAACAAAGTAATGGGGTTAGACAAGCCTTTCTTACAAATCAGCATTGGTTGTATATGATCGCCGGACCTATGGCTACTCGGACCCGGACCTAACGCCTGCCGACACTGTGGTGAAAACCTTGGAAGCATGCTATGGTTAACCCTGAGCAAATGCCTTTAATTTTGTTACATTTTACCTCGTGTTACTTTGTACCCACACGTTCCCCTAATACTTTTAAAATTAAACAAAAGACTGAGATGACAATCAATTTGCATTCAGTCTTTCCAGTCACATAAAGGATTAATAATAATATAAACTTGAGTATTTACAATACCGAATAAAAATACCAAATTTAATGATGAATAGAAATAAGCAGCATGGGGGTTTAAGTTCTCAAAATATGAAACCAAAATCCTTTAATATCTTTCCTTTCGTCTGTCTTAAATTCTTCTTTGAACAATACTGATCTTGGGGGGAATCCGAGAACAGCAAGTACACTCACACAAACAGCACTTGATGCAGCTTTAAAGGTCCCATAAATTCTTATTTATTTATTATTTTTATTTATTTTTTTAAATTTTAGAATGAGTATTGTTGTATCAGTTTTTAAGGTATCAATAAGCTATAGTGTGCTCCAAAACGGTGAGAATTCGCGTTTTAAAGATCTAAACCTCTAGAGCTTGCAGTTTATCACTTCCAATAGAGTAAGTTGTGTGTGTGTGTGGGTTTTTTTTTTTTTTTTTTTTTTTTTTAAGTGCTATACATGTATGCTTTGGGTATTAATTTTTTTTCCCATCTTTTTTTTTATTTTGTGTATGGATGTTCCTGATGGTTTGTGCAATTAAAAAAAAAAAAAAAAAAATCTTGACCAATCAAATGTTTTCTAGTGTCTGACATGCCCCGCCCCCTTCAAGATGCTTATTTTTTATTTATTTTTTTTAGCTTGATCTCAGCTACTCTCACTGGCAGAGCTGTAATTAAAAACAATGCTATTGGCTGTTTTTGTGAAAGGAGAGGGGCTACACTGTCCCACTCTATTTATTTTATTTATTTTTCAGTTGATAGTCAAATATCTAATGAAAATGCATATTGAAAGCACTTTGAGACCTTTAACTACCCCACCAAGAAAAATTTTTGGCTTGCATTTCTTAACTCCTAATGTTAGTTAACGCACTCTATGCACTTTTTTTTTTTTTTTTTTTTTTTTTTTTTTTTTTTTTTTTTACACATCCCATAATTTCTAAAATATCAACCATTTGGTAGAGGTTGATATGTCTGTTCATGGTTAAAGGAACTAATACTATGAAAAATCAGAAAATATGACGTGTAAGACCAATTTATTTAAAAATAGAACAATTTTGAATACTAAATCATCTATATTTTTTGAAATATTGCATAAAATATTTTTTAAAAAAATAAACCAAAATCAAGCGAAGTAGGGCAACAGGATTATGTTTGTCAGATTTTCTTGTAAACCAGCAATGTTGTGTAACTTTTTTTTTTTTTTTTTTTTTTCTTCTTTTTTCTCATAAAGAGTTTTAGTAAATCCATGGTAATTTTTCAAATGTATACTTTACTCCTATTTACATATCAACATTGCTGATCAGATATAATTTTATTACAATTGTATTAAGTTCAGATTTGAAAATATAAGACGATTAATTATTTTCAAGCATGTTTAGCTATGTCAAACTCTTAACCTGATTTACATGAGCAAATTTAGAGATTTCTGTACTACTGGTTCAGTTCAGGGTAATAAGAAGTGAAATGTTTGCTGGTGAAACCAAACAATCCACAGAGAGTCACTTATGAGCTCATACAGTTATAATACAGTATAAATACACCCTACATCTGCAATGGAAATGAACATTTAGCTGCATTAAACTGAGCGACTGAGACAAGGCTGGCTAAACATTGGTTTATTCACTGACACAAGTCGTCATCCGAGCACAAATGAAGATATATTTAGTCAACTGAACTATTTCTGGCCATCCATTGAAAGTCTGTTCATCAAATTCTAATTTTCATAAATCCCAAAAGCCGAATGAATTAAGCTGTTTAATCCAATTTTTCTGAAGAGACACAATCATGTTATATTTAATTTAGGCATTTATTTATACACAAACTTTGAGAATTTCTACAGCATTTCAAATTGGTCACAGAAGCTCAAGCACTAACACCAATGAGGTTCATTCTCCCTTGTACTGTATGTATATTTAGCAAGAACCAATTATGTTTGTGCTTCACAACGAGCCAATGAGGTTTGATCTTGCTGAGTTTTTGTTTCTGTGCACTGATTAGTGTTTATATGTGAATAAAAGCCTAAAAATGCATCCCAAATCATGAAGTTGTGCACTATTCTATGCCATTCAGTCAACCCAGGCTCCTTATATCATATTATTGTTCGAAATATGTTCCCTGGGCTACATTTCAGAACCAACAAATATGTACCCTGGACTACGTTGTCTTGCGTTTTTATTATTTTTTTTTTCTCTTAGATGCGTTACTGGAACCTGTTTTCTCACATGTGCCATTTCTCATTAGTTCACCAGAGGGTGGCGTGTACATTTTTATCAATCTCAAATGTGATACTAGGGCACGTTTTCTCATTTGTCATTTCTTGTAAATACTCCAAAGGGTACCTTGTACATTTTTTGCCAATCTCAAGTGTTTCTGGAGCATGTTGTTCTTTTTTTTTTTTCTTTCTTTTTTTGTGTGTGCCATTTCTCATAAACCCACTGGAGGGCGCTGTGTACATTTTTGACAATCTCAAATGTTACTAGGGAACTTTTTTTTTTTTTTTGCCATTTCTCATAAACCCACCAGAGGGCGCTGTGTACATTTTTGACAATCTCAAATACGTTATGCGGCACGTTTTCTCACATGTGCCATTTCTCATAAACCCACCAGAGAACATTGTACATTTTTGACACATACATTACTGGGGCATGTTTTCTCATTTGTGCTATTTTCTCATAAACCCACCAGAGGGCGCTGCGTATAGTTATGAAAATCTCAAATACGTTACTAGTTTTTTAAACTTGTGCCATTTCTCATAAATCCACCGGAGGGCGCTGTGTACATTGACAATCTCATATTTTTCTGGAGCACGTTTTTTTTTGTGTGTGTGTGCCATTTCTCATAAACCCACCAGAGGGCGCTGTGTACATTTTTGACAATCTCAAATGCGTTATGGGGCACGTTTTCTCACATGTGCAATTTCTCATAAACCCACCAGAGGACACTGTACATTTTTGACACAAATACATTACTGGGGCATGTTTTCTCATTTGTGCTATTTTCTCATAAACCCACCAGAGGGCGCTGCGTATAGTTATGACAATCTCAAATACGTTACTAGGGCATGTTTTTTTTTTTTTTTTTTTTTTTTTTTAATTTGTGCCATTTCTCATAAATTCACCAGAGGGCGCTGTGTACATTGACAATCTCATATGTTACTGGGGCACATTTTCTCACATGTGCTATTTCTTATAAATCCACCAGAGGACAGCATGTACATTTTTGACAATCTCAAATACGTTACGGGGGCATGTTTTCTCATATGTGCCATTTCTCATAAATCCACTAGACTGTGCTGTGTACATTTCTGTGAATATTAACATGTGCATCTGTGAAAGAAGCTGGTTGGCTTGTCATCAAGCATAATATATCAGCTTGATATCGACTAACCAACACACTCCCTTCCCTAAACCCAACCCATAGGCTGCGTCCGAAATAACATACTTTCATACGATTTAGTACACTAAAATCAGTATGCGAGCCGAGTAGTACCAGTTTGTGAGAAGTACCTGGATGACTTACTACTTCCGGCGAGATTCTAACGTGCGCATCTGATGCATGTTGCGCTATCCTATGATGTCCTGCGAGATAATTCATGAATGGGAGTGAAGCTACGCAGCTCACACAGTTAGGTCATGTGATCGTGATAAAATGGTGGATGTAGTACATCCGACTTCCATTCATACTGCTCACAATCATACTGTATAGAACGCACTTTTCTAACGGCTGAGTAGTACGTTTAAATTTAAATGCTAAGTAGTAGTCGATTTTGGACGCAGCCATAGTGTAAAAAAAAAAAGCCATCATGGCCGCATGCACTTACCGCAACCTTATGGGCTTTTTTTGGGCTTTGTTTTTCTAGGTTTGTAGAATTGACCTTCACTGGACTCGAAGCATGGTCTGCTCTGCCTCCCAAAGTCTGGCACTGTATGTGGTGAACTACTAAAATGCAACCATGTGTACCCTTGAGCACATTTCTCAATTCTCAAAAGTACACCAGGGCACATTTTCCCAATGAACCTGTTACATTTAGCAGTCTAAATAGTTTAACACTCAAAATGAAAATGCACACTTTAAAGGGCCACGAAACCCCCCTGTCTCAGCAGGGTGTTTTCACACATCTGTTTTGAAAAAAAGTCAGGAAAGTTGGGCGTGTCCAGCTCTGGGAGTGTGGGCGTGTCGGGGGAGGGAAAGTGGGTAGGATTTGCATAGAAGGGAGTTTCCATTTGGGCACGCGCTAAGTTTCACAGGCAAAACAAACACAGAGAGGCTGATTTGATACCGCATGGCGAATGAGAGAAAAAGAATCCTCCGCATTTCTCTGTAACTTATGTACTCGGTAGGTAGGTAGCGTCAGAAAGCCGTGTGTGTATAGACTATCCTGTCACAAAATGCAGCGAAAATCCTGCACGACGGGAATAGTTTGTGTTTACATGTTTACACTCGGAGAGCAGCATTTAAACAAAGGGCAGTCCACTGCAAACACTTACCAAATCTGTAGACAGACAATCAAACTGGAGCTGTGTCTTTTTATTAAAAGGAGACGAGCGGCAAATCCGGATTTCACCATTTCCAGATGAGAAAAAGCTCTCGGGTAAAAATGTTCCTTGCAAACACGTTTCTGTCGCGTGTCGCGTGCACTGTAATCCACACGTGAGTCCAGCAGCTCTCTCATAGAGGGAAAATGAAAACAAAACCTTCGTTGCAACACCTACGACTCTTGTCTTGAAATTCTTGTACTTTCACTTGTTTTGACAACACAGCGTGGCGTCTCTCTGCCATCTGTACAGTGTAAACGGGTAAACAGTCTCCAGAGCTATCATGCATATTAATGAAGTTTCGCGTCATACACAATAGAGCGCGCTGATTGGTTTGAAGCACGTCTTTGTCATGAATTAATGCCGCACACTCGGATACGTCACAATGTTCTCGAAAAGACAGACAGCCACTCTCCAGCTGGATTTACACCCATGTATCTCATGGCCGTGACGCAGCTTCAAAAATTAGTTTCAAATCGGAAGAACGAATTTGCTCAAAATAACGCAAAAACAACCAATTTTCACTTTTTAGTGCAATATATGTGTCCTAGTAGTGTTTATAGCAGCGTGGGACACATATATGACTGTCAACAGCTCAAAAAATGTGTTTTGGTGTTTCGTGACCCTTTAAATACACAGATGATGTACTTGTTTACATTACACAAGTTACACAGCACTCGCAGCTTTGTTTTGATAGTGAAAGAGGAGCAATCCTGCACAAAAGGGGAGGGGCTGTTTAACAAGGGGAGGAGCTATCATGCTCTGGTGGATTTCATGACTGGTATTTTTTTTGGCAATTTGTTCATTTATTTAGCTAGTTGGTCTTTGGCCATTTAAACATCATTTGCCGTCAAATGGGAAATAGTTTGATATTTATTTTATTTTTTTTTTCAGTTAGTAAAAATTCCCAAATGTGTTCTCCATTTGGGACGAGACTAAACTCATACTAAATTCTAAGGGCACGGTGTATAAAGTGTCATTTTGGACAACCTAAATCTGCAACATATAAAGCAATCCTGGGGCAACCCAGTGGCGCAGTAGGTAGTGCTGTTGCCTCACAGCAAGAACGTCGCTGGGTCGCAGGTTCGAACCTCGGCTGGGCTGGGTCAGTTGGCGTTTCTGTGTGGAGTTTGCATGTTCTCCCTGGGTTCGCGTGGGTTTCCTCCGGGTGCTCCGGTTTCCCCCACAGTCCAAAGACATGCAGTACAGGTGAATTGGGTAAGCTAAATTGTCCATAGTGTATGAGTGTGAATGTGTGTGTGGAAGTTCCCAGAGATGGGTTGCGGCTGGAAGGGCATCCGCTGCGTAAAATCGTGCTGGATAAGTTGGCGGTTCATTCCGCTGTGGTGACCCCGCAAGGGACAAAGCCGACAAGAAAATGAATGAATGAATGATAAAGCAATCCTATATCTTCATAAATCTTGGCTTAAAGCACATAATTCATGAGTAAAAGATGTCAGAATTAAATTTTGCACTGAAATGACCCTTTAATAATGTTAAATAACCTGAACTGTGGATTTGTAGGTTGGCTAAGTAGGGTCTAGAATCACTTATGTTGGAAAACTATTACAGGTGTAATTTTCTTTATACTGTAAGTGGTTTTCCCATTTTTCCCAGGGACCAGTAATATAAAAATATCTATATTGAGCAGAATGTTCAGTCATAAAGCCGGAGCTCCGCATTGGAATAGTTCAGTTAAGCTGCAGGGTTAGAAAATGAGTGTGTTTGCAATTGCAGCAATTACCTGCTTTCAGACTGAAGAGGAAATGAACTGCACTGCCTGTTTCTTCAGTGCACGGCAGAAGAGGGAAATACTTTTATATCAGCATTGTACAGTCTCCTATGTAAACTGGGTTCTGTTGCCTGTGGAAAATTGCACAGCCTAATTTTACGTATAAAAGACTCAAATACAGCTGTTATTGATTTATTTAAATTTGTAATATTTCACTTTCACTTTTATTTAAATTTGTAATATTTCACTTTTTTATTATTATTATTATTATTATTATTATTATTATTATTATTTTTATTTATTTTTTATTTTATTTTTTTTACAATAACTGGTTTAATTTTAAACATTTTAAAATGCAATTTCCTTTGATTTATAAAGCTGAATTTTTAGCATCATTGCTTTGGTCTTCGGTGACCTTGTTTTATATTTCTTTAAGAAGTGTGTTGCATGTACTGTTCTGATGAGCAGATTTGCATTGTGCATGCACCCAGATCCTCATGCACACTTAATACTTATAGATGAACTAAGTAGATCTTGCTGAACAATGCTGATATTTGAAAGCACCAAAACAATCATGCTAATACCCCACTGGGCCCGTCACAGCTTGATATATTCACTAACGTTGCCAGATAGCCTGATTGGCACTCGGTCTGACAATGTGGTCACACAAGGGCTCTTCTTCATGAGTGTTTGAGTGTACAGTAAAAACTAGCCTAGAGCACAGTCTTTTGTTTAAAACTAGCCTAGAGCATTGTCTGCTTTTAAAAACAAAGCCTGGAGTGCTGTCTACTGCTGAAAACTAGCCTAGAGCACCGTCTGCTGTTAAATTAGCCCAGATCTCTGTGTGCTGATTTAAAAACTAGCCTGGAACGCCATCCGCTGTTAAACTAGCCTACAGCCTAGCCTACTAGTAAACTAGCTAGAGCGCCTAGTCCGATGTTCAAAACTAGCTTAGAGCACCATCTGCTGTTATTCTAGAGCACCATCTGCTGTTAAAGTCTAGAGCATTGTCTGCTGCTTCTAAACTAGCCTAGTGTGCCATCCATGGTCAAACTAGCCTAGAGCATCATCTGCTGTGAAAAACTATCCTACAGTGGCATCTGTCTGCTGTTTAAAAACAAAGCCTAGAGCGCCATCTGTTGTTTAAAACTAGCATAGATCGCTATCTGCCATTTAAATACTAATCTAGAGCGCCGTCTGCTGTTAAAAACTAGCCTAGAGCGCCGTCTGCTGTTAAAAACTAGCCTAGAGCACCATCTGCTGTTAAAAACCAGCTTAGAGCGCTGTCTGCTGTTAATGTAGCCTAGACCACCATCTGCTGTTTAAAATCTAGCCAAGAGCGCGGTCTGCTATTAAAAACTAGCCTAGAGCGCAGTCTGCTATTAAAAACTAGCCTAGAGCGCCGTCTGCTGTTAAAAACTAGCCTAGAGTGCCATCTGCTGTTTAAAATCTAGCCAAGAGCGCCGTCTGCTATTAAAAACTAGACTAGAGCGCAGTCTGCTATTAAAAACTAGCCTAGAGCGCCGTCTGCTGTTAAAAACTAGCCTAGAGTGCCATCTGCTGTTTAAAAACTGGCCTAGAGCGCCATCTGCTGTTTAAAAACTAGCCAAGAGTGCCGTCTGCTGTTAAAAACTAGCCTAGAGCGCCATCTGCTGTTTAAAAACTAGCCTAGAGCGCCGTCTGCTGTTAAAAACTAGCCTAGAGCGCCATCTGCTGTTTAAAAACTAGCCTAGAGCGCCGTCTGCTGTTAAAAACTAGCCTAGAGCGCCGTCTGCTGTTAAAAACTAGCCTAGAGCGCCGTCTGCTGTTAAAAACTAACCAAGAGCACCGTCTGCTGTTAAAAACTAGCCTAGAGCGCCGTCTGCTGTTTAAAAACTAGCCTAGAGCGCCATCTGCTGTTTAAAAACTAGCCTAGAGCGCCATCTGCTGTTTAAAAACTAGCCAAGAGCGCCGTCTGCTGTTAAAAACTAGCCTAGAGCGCCATGTGCTGTTTAAAAACTGGCCTAGAGCGCCGTCTGCTGTTAAAAACTAGCCTAGAGCGCCATCTGCTGTTTAAAAACTAGCCTAGAGCGCCATCTGCTGTTTAAAAACTAGCCTAGAGCGCCATCTGCTGTTTAAAAACTAGCCTAGAGCGCCGTCTGCTGTTTAAAAACTAGCCAAGAGCGCCGTCTGCTGTTAAAAACTAGCCTAGAGCGCCGTCTGCTGTTTAAAAAACTAGCCTAGAGCGCCATGTGCTGTTTAAAAACTGGCCTAGAGCGCCGTCTGCTGTTTAAAAACTGGCCAAGAGCGCCGTCTGCTGTTAAAAACTAGCCTAGAGCGCCGTCTGCTGTTTAAAAACTAGCCTAGAGCGCCGTCTGCTGTTTAAAAACTAGCCTAGAGCGCCGTCTGCTGTTTAAAAACTAGCCTAGAGCGCCGTCTGCTGTTTAAAAACTAGCCAAGAGCGCCGTCTGCTGTTAAAAACTAGCCTAGAGCGCCGTCTGCTGTTTAAAAACTAGCCTAGAGCGCCATCTGCTGTTTAAAAACTGGCCTAGAGCGCCGTCTGCTGTTTAAAAACTGGCCAAGAGCGCCGTCTGCTGTTAAAAACTAGCCTAGAGCGCCGTCTGCTGTTTAAAAACTAGCCTAGAGCGCCGTCTGCTGTTTAAAAACTAGCCTAGAGCGCCGTCTGCTGTTTAAAAACTAGCCTAGAGCGCCGTCTGCTGTTTAAAAAACTAGCCTAGAGCGCCGTCTGCTGTTTAAAAACTAGCCTAGAGCGCCGTCTGCTGTTTAAAAACTAGCCTAGAGCGCCGTCTGCTGTTAAAAACTAGCCTAGAGCGCCGTCTGCTGTTAAAAACTAGCCTAGAGCGCCGTCTGCTGTTTAAAAACTAGCCTAGAGCGCCGTCTGCTGTTTAAAAACTAGCCTAGAGCGCCGTCTGCTGTTTAAACTTAGCCTAGAGCGCCGTCTGCTGTTAAAAACTAGCCTAGAGCGCCGTCTGCTGTTTAAAAACTAGCCTAGAGCGCCATCTGCTGTTTAAAAACTAGCCTAGAGCGCCGTCTGCTGTTAAAAACTAGCCTAGAGCGCCATCTGCTGTTAAAAACTAGCCTAGAGCACCGGCTGCTGTAAAACTAGCCTAGAGCGCCGTCTGCTGTTTAAAAACTAGCCTAGAGCGCCGTCTACAGTTTAAAAACTAGCCTAGGTCATGGTCTACTGTTTGAAACGAAGCTCAGAATTGATTGAATAGCGATCTTTGGATTTATTTCTTGAACAAATTAACATGGCAAACATTTTCCTTTGTGAGAATCAAAGCAATTGACTCTGATTGGACTAGTTTTCTTTCCTTTTTGTGTGTGTTCTCATTGTTCTAAAATATTAAGTGGACTTGGCAACCACACAGAGCATAGGCTACGTCATGCAGAGCTGTTCCTTCAAGCTTTTGAGTACAAGAACACATCCCAAATGAAACCAGAGCCGATTTCATGAAGCAATGGAAGATTCTGCAGTGAGTGGCATTGAGCCGGGCTAGCGTTAATGCTAGCTGACAACACTGAGATTAAAGCTAGAGAGCAGGGCCCTGCCTGTAGGACGAGGAAGATATTGATGGCGGTAATGACATAGGGTTTAGTGCAGGTCAGAAGGATCAGCTAATGAAGACTTATGTGTGGAGGAGAGGAAAGCATTACTTCAAATCAATGCTGAACGCCTGATAACCTTGGTGCAGAATTAGCTGGCGGACCGTAAATTGTGAGCAGAGGCAGTGAAAAACATGACCTCTCATGCAAAACACACTGCTTATGAAGACGTGTCCTGCGTCCCAATTTGCATACTGTTCGTCTTGATGAACCTAAAGATGCGACCATTTTTTTCCATATAGTGACGCAAATCCTAGAGAAACACAATATGAAATGAGAAAACAGTGGGCGTGGCTTGTTTTTCTACTTCGAGCTGATTGGATGTAGTAGGCATTTCATTCAGAAAGATTGGGGAAAAGGGTTTGGTGACAGTTATTACATCTTGATGCTGTGTTCACACCAGACGCGGAAGAAGTGTCAAGTGCGAGTGATTTACATGTTAAGTCAATGCAAAGGCACGAACAGACATCCTGCAGTGCGATACGTGTGAATGGTGCTGCGCGAATGATGTGAATGGCGTTAACAATCAGGAGCTTGCTCTTGTAGGGGCGTGATTGTGACGTAGCACCTGTTGTTGGTGTCCCGGGGGAAATCCTCCAGCCAACACCAACAACAGTTCATCAAACTGGGCTCGGCTCAGTCAGAAGCACCGGTGAAAGCCTCCGTCATCCAGGTTAAGTTTCTGGAAGAGTTTATGAGCTCACAGAGCTGGGTGCACATCTGAAAGGATCTAGTGGACTCAGACACTGCTCCAAACAAATCAACGCTGTTTTTCAGCCTTCATAAAAGCACATAAACACTGTTATTTTCTCAATAAAATCCATGTTAGCAACGAAGCTACAGTCACCAGGCAGACAGAAGCCCTGCCCATCACGCGAATCCACGTCTGTTCTAAATCGGATTTGACGCGCGAATGAAGTGGAATTTGATGCGCGAATGAAGCGGCATTTGGCGCGCGAATGAAGCGGGATTTGACGCGCGAATATCACTAGGAAGCCCAGGATGTCCTCTGAACAGTACAACAGGACTTGACAGAGTAGCTCAAGAAATCCAAAGAAAATTCAAGAAAGCAATGTCTACTACAGAGGTCACAAGTCAATGGGCGGGGTCTCATGAGGATGTAAATTAATTGTACTTTAAATAGTATTCAAAAATAAAATTGAGTTTGTCCCAACTGTAGTATGTTGAAAAGAGTGCCAAATATTCTTGTATGGTGTACTATTTTTCAGTAAAAATTTGAGGTGTAGAAGTGTCCATACTCTAACCGCTAATATTGCCCGCAATACATTGTGCATTGGATGTGAATTCCATTAGAACTACACACTCAGGTGGAAAGTATACATAAACTACAAACATGGCGGACGAGTGAGTCCAACAGCAAGTAGAGAGAGGCTTCGGTGAAGTTGAATGACTAATTAATATCTAGCCAACTGGAAAATGTTTAAATCACTTTTTTTCTATGTTGTATTTCACCTACAACAACGTGACCTTCTATAAAGACGTGTTTGGACATTTAACTTCTGAATGCATAATTATTAAAACACTTGAGAAGATTTTGCTGCCTGAAAGACTTGTGAATGGCTGATTAACCCGCTGCTGCATCTGCAATATGAATTAAATAATGAAGGAGATTTGTCTAGATGATTGACAGGACAGGTAACTAAGCAACATAACGATATGTTAATGAGGAAGCAGTGTGTCTCAAAGCTTGTATACTCTTCTGTTACACACTCTGTTACTTTCATTCCGAAAAACCGGAGCACTCAGAGGAAACCCACGCCAACACAGGGAGAACATGCAAACTCCACACAGAAACACCAACTGACTCGGGACTCGAACCAGTGACCTTTTTGCTGTGAGGTAACTGCTCTAACCACTGAGCCACCATGTTTGTGCATGCCAGCATGTAGTTTTCTTCACAAAAAAAGTGCATACTTTTAGGGCATAGTGTAAGTATGAGAATTGGAACGCAGCATCACACACGCTCACTGAGTCCTTCACAGGCCAAGCACGGTCGATATTAAAATAAGCCTGAGCAATTTGTTTTAAGAGGATGATCGAAGGGGGGTTGGAATTAATGAGCCTGGTCTCCTGTGTGTA